>JARHVA010000517.1:2070000-2697500 GCA_037957365.1 Torreya grandis | reverse complement strand
CTCATCTAAATTGCCTTGATAAGCTTCTAAATTCTTTTTCCTAAGTTGTACGACTAAATTTCTCATATGTACAACATCCAAAACATCCAAGATACTACAAATATCATTTGAATGCATCAAAATCCCTTCTAAAAGTCTAAAATTGGTTAAATATTTCTTCGTATGGCCCTGTACAAAATTGTACGGCCCTATGTGGAAGAAATTAGATCTAAAAATTTTTAAGATTAGCCATGGCATCCTTCTCTTGGGTATGGCATTGGAAATCTGTACAAAAATAAATATTTCACTTTGATGATGTTTTTTCATAAAGTTTGATCAAAAATTAGGGTTTTGGGGTCCCACAATCAAAGAAGCTTTTTCTCAAAATATTTTTTACAGATGAAATACATTTTTACAAGGAAAAGTAATTTCTTTTGTTATCATAGAGAGGCAAATCAGGTTTAAATATAAAAATATCTCTCATATCTTGTAAATCCTCTTGGAGCACTTGGAAAGGCTTATTTTATGTAAAGCTTTGAAGGTAAGAGGTCAAGGGTTCAAATCTTCTATTTTGGACAGACTTTCTATGGTATATGCCTTTTTGGAGGAATATTCTCTTTTGAGAATCCTTTTCGATACATTACATGCATGCCTTGCAAGTTGTAAATGGCATACATATTGTAAAAACATGAATTATAGTGGGAAAAAGCAATAGATGTTTGTTTTTTTATTTTTGGTAAAATAAATATGAAATTGGTGAAATACGATTGAATTTTGATGATATAAGGATGTAAAAGGAGATATAAGGTGGTATTATTATATATTTTCAAGTCTCAAAAATCTCTTGTATTCAGAATTTATTTGGAAGTTAAAGGCAAAACCTCAATAGCATTCACTTTTGACTTGATTTTTTTTAGCACCATGGCAAAAATTGTGAGTTTGATCTCAGAAAATGGTAAATTGTCACCTAAGTTTTACAAAGAATGGAATAAAAACATGGAGAACACCCTAATATTTAATGATTTAAGGGAAATAATACAAAAAGAAACCACACCACCAACTAAAGCTACAAAGTTAGTTGAGTATCAGAAACATGATAAGCATGTTCTTGCCCTTTTGAAATGATCTTGCACTAAATAGGTTATCATTCATATTGAGGTAGTTAAAATTGGTGCATGAAAATCATGGAAAGCATTAAAATATTTGTATGACAAATAACCTACATATAAAAATATTGACCTTCTTATATAATATTTGAATAATAAAATGGTAGATAATGAAGATATATCTGAATATCTTTCTTGCATGAAAACATTGAAATAAGAATACTACACAACTAATGATAAAATTGATGATGACATGTTGATTTCTATTACATTGAATGGTCTTAATTTTATATACACAAATTTTTTAAATGTTGAAACTTAGTGATAAGCTTAATGGTGCCACATTTGACACCCTCTGTGAGTTATTGACTCAACATGAGAGATAATTTGCAAAGAAGAAAGGTATGCCTATTGAAGAGGCTTACTATGTAAAGAACAAGTCCTAGCATAGAGATTATCACCATGTACAATGAAAGTTTCAAGAGAATTCTTTGAAACACTCTCAACAACATTCTCCACATCATTCTCAATGATCTCCATAACACTCACGTCAGCACTCTTTAGGGTCTTCCAAATGTAGACATCATCATAATCACTCTTCTCACTCTTGTATTTCCTCCAATGATTTAGTTTCTTCTAGATCTCATAGATATAGGAAAGAGCCCACATATTTTAAATGTGGTGGCATTGGACATCTTGCAAATGTGTGTCCTCCCTGATGACCTTGTTCTCTACATAAAAATAAAGCTGAGGCATACTTCCTATGATCAGGAGGTATATTATATGGTCAAGGTCTATGGTCCTAATGGACCTGACACCATATTTTGAGTGTTTAGTGATTCACCCATCTTGTGTGAGTTACTAGGCTCAAGATTGGGATTTGTTGTAGTAGCAATTTTTTTCCTTGTGTTCTTGCTTTCAATTCCATTTTTGGCTTTCCATACCTAATATTCATGTCATGAATTAGACAAGATTATTTGATTTTTTCTCTCGAAGCACAACTTCTCACCTCTCGCCTAATAGGGGGAGAAGATATTGCATTGATTGGTCTTCAATAAGTCATTAATGATAATATGAGTTAATAGGGCTTACTAGTACCTTCAGTATTAGAAAAGGTCATCAACATTTATTAGACATCAAGGTGATATGCCATACATAGTATGGTTTTGTCACTTGGATGGGTTCCTATGTGGGACCTTATGTGGGTTGATGTCGTTGGACATGTTTGATTGTGTTCTATTAAAGTATGGTACATTGATCACCAGGGATGAACAGGCATTGATCATGTTCATCAGCCATTTTTTATCACAACTCATAGGGGCAAGCTTCTTTATGGAATAACATCAGTTTTGGGTCAGTGCTAGAAGTACAATGCACCACTTGCAGTTATGATAGAGTTTCTTTGATGACTTTAGAGTAATTACTCCAGATCTTCCATCTTCTACACCCCTTTGGATCAAGGGGAGTTTGTTGGATTATTTTATGATCCAAAGTTTTTTATTTTATGTTTTTAAATAGTAATAACTTTAATATTATGTTTTGTTTATAATAACTAGTTGATTCATGGTAATGTCAGTTGTATCCCATAATCACTCCATGAAAATCTTATCAATATTTTCACCTCTCTTTGTAAATATTCATTTGAGAATAATACATTACCATTTTTATGTGAAAATATTTCTCTGTAATGTAATTTATTCATATTGTCTTCATTTTACTGGGCCATCAATAATGTTGATGATGAGGAGGCTACATATGGTACAAAATAAGAGGTAAAGGGTCTCAAAGAGGAATAAGAAGGATTGGATGATAAGGGTTCAAATAGTTTGGATCCAAAGAAATTAGAGTCAATTTTTCAATTTTATGGATGCAGTTAAAAGAAGAAGGTCAGTGTGTCCATAACCCTAGTAGCAAGTATAAATTCATCAACATAGATATAACTCAACATCTACATGTTCAAGAAAATAATATTAAGGAGGATAAAGTAAATGGTAATAATATTCAAGTTTTTAAATATTTGAAGCTCACTATGGAAAAATATTTTTTGCATTCATATCTTTATGCATCATAAATAGATGGTATGGATGTGGTTCTTAGATATCTATGGTTAGAGACTTTGGGATCAATCAATATTAATGTGCAAAACAAGTTCATGAAGTTTTGGTATATGAAAAATAAGGTTACTTTCTAGGATATTATGGTTGGCAAGGCATAGAGAATAGTAAAGGTAGAGAATGAGGATAAGATTGAAGCAGGTGATAAAGAGCATGAGAAAGATTTAGATGAAGACATAGATGAAGAAACATCACAAGCAAAGAATAACACTTCATCTAAGTTCATAATTAAAGATAATGATACTAATTTTGGGGCATATAGACACCCACATCATCATGAAAGGAAATAATCATGGAGGTATTTCAAGGAATGTAATAGAAACAATCATGGAGGCTATGCATGGAGGCCAAATAAGAACTACTATTATCATGTTTAAAAGAAGAATAGTGCAACAAACTATGGGACATGTAATCAATAGGGAAATAACTATGACTATGCATGAAACCCTCAGAATAACTACTATGGTCATGTATGTAATCATAGTAGTGCAACAGAATATGGAATATAGAATTGGATTAATGCAACAGAATATGGAATATGGAATCATAGGAGGAATCATTATGCATGGACACTAAGAAGGTATAGTTATGATCATGAATGGAATCAAAATAGCACAAGGGAATTTATAAATAAGTTTTAATGGCTATCACCTACCAAGATCACATATAAATGGTTGGATGATCGATCTTTGAGACAAATATGCAATGATTTGAAGCATACTCATTATTTGGTTTCTTCTTATATTTTGAGGATGAAACATGTCAAAGAATGAAGGGATGTTATATACCTAAAGATATGATATATTAATGTATATGGGTTGATAGAGACGCTGACATGTGGCACACATCCCTTTGAGTTAGTTATATGGGTCTAATATAATAGTCTAAATGAGTAACTTATGAAATTAGTACATTGGGTAATGGTCAGCCTACATTGAGATTAGGAGGTTACCCATCCATTGTTAGTTATATAAAAATTTATATAAAGGAGAAGAATATAATTGTAAAAGAGATAAATCAAGTGAGTGTTAATTCTTGTAACTATTAAAATAATATTGGAGGTTGTCCCCCTCAAAGTGGAATTGTGGGTTATTCCCTCCTAAAGGAGTAGTGTATGGTGTTACCCTACCTTAAAGATAATTAGTCTATTTCTAAATATATTGAATATTTGAACATCTTTGCCCACCATTATACATTATGTTGTGTTGATTTATTATATTATGCATATTTATAATTATTATAAATGTGGATCATAACATGCCCACCCCTACATCTATATATTTATCTAAAGTGAAAGGGCGAGGGTAAAGGGTTAGAATTTGATCTAACCACAAGTTCCCCTATAATTAGGTTATTAAAATTTCATTCTAGTCAAAAACTCCAACTTGTTATGTGCCAATATAATCATTTAAAATCCTTAAAAAAAAGTTCTTATCCAAAAAAATTCTTCCTATGATCCTTGATTTGCACAAGTATCTCTAAGATTCATTGAGTTATAATAATTTAACAATTAATTATTTTATGTGCACCTTGTAAGTTTGGAGTGTCATAAAGTGTTATTCTTATGTGTGGTTATTCCATCTTGTGTGTGCCCTCACTTGGTTCTTTATTCTTATGTGGTGGTTCTTTCGATCAATGGTTTTTGTGTGGAATTGTCCTTAATTGAAATTAATAATCAGCACCACATAATTTTGAACTTAACATTTTAAATATTTACAAGAATAACTAAAATTTATTTTATTTTTTGAATTTTATATGGAGTTTTAACATTTTTAATTTTTTTAATTAAGAAGATCAAAAATTACATAGATATTAGAATATCTATCCATGTTTTGGATTACATATAGCAAATTATAATTGATGAGTAAGTGTACGCCTAAATCTTAGTATTTTTATGGCTAAGAAACTGTAATTAGGGAGCATTCAATCAATCAAAGTCATATAGGGAATAATCCTAATCCTAATTGCTTGACTCTCTGTTTCAGGCATCTAGAAATATGTTTATCTTGTGGATGGTATAACAAACCATCTTCCTCACCGATTAAATTACAACTTTCAATATAACAAACATACATTTCTTCTTTTCAACATCTTATGTGCATTCTTGTATTCAGTTTATATGTTATATAATTAATTACTATACATAAACCTAAATTAAGTTTTAATTTAATAAACAAATTTTATTTTTTAATTTTAAAACATAACTAAAATTATGTTATATGTGAAATTAGTTTACATAGCTTGGGGCTACTTTGATGGTGCTTGTCAAGGTGCACCTGCCATTTGTGGTGTGGATGGTATCTTAGATCTAAACTCTAAGCACTGCTACCATTTCACAGTTGGTCTAGGCACTGGCACTAATAATTTTGTTGAGCTTTTGGCACTTAAGCTTCTCCTAAAACTCATTAGGAAGAGTAGTGTGGTAGCTTTACAAAATTTTGGGGACTCATTGATTGTTCTCAACTGGCTAAAGGGGGATTCTAAAATGGAAAAACTTAGCTTACTCCCCATTTTTAATTCTACATGTCAAATGTCTCTTACTTTTGAGGACATCTATTTTAGGCACGTTTATAGGGAATTAAATGGTGGAGCTGATACTCTCTTTAAAGCTAGATTGCACATGGTACTTGATCAATGGTCATTGATGAGTTCAACAAAAATGTTTGTATACAAACACTTTCCCTATCAGTTTTGGAGGATGAAGACCACACTAATTATTTCATCTAATCCTCTACTTGTCTGTATTTTCATTTTCTTGTTTCTCCTTTATTTTTTGCTCTTTTTAAAGCCTGCTACTGGTTTTGTTTGTTTCCTTCCTACTTGGGCTCCTCCCCTCCTTGTTCTTGATGTGCTGGACTTCTCCCTACAGATGGGCTCTTCTACATTGGCACTCACCTCATCTCTATGGGTTTTTTGGCTCACTATGTGGGCACTTGGCTCCTCTTTTTGTGATTATATGGCCCATTTGCCTAGTATCTCTGATTATTGGCCTTTTTCTTACACTTGGCACTCTATGTATTTGGTCTACTCTTTTCGAGTATTATCTCATCCCCTCAGAAATGTGTGTTCTTATATTACTTTTTTTATTCTCTTTTTTCCTCTAAATTGCTAATGCAACTATGACATATAATTTCAATTCTAATTAATATGAAATTACTCATATTTCTTAAAAAAATAAAATAGTTTACATGAAATCATCTCCAATATTATAACATGTGAAGTATTTGAATTAGATACCTTTATAACACTTCTAAGTTGAATCAAACATTATTCAATCATCATGAGAAACCAAAATAGAGTTTTAAACACCCACATGCAATACATAGTTCTAAAACTGATACCAAGAGAGTTGAAGTATATCTTAAGAGGGAGTCATCTAACAAAACATTTTTTTTAATTAAAATTATCTCATTTTTTAATAAGTTTTTTAAAGAGTTTATGATTATTATAATCTTTTCATTTTTTTAAATATATGTAAATAATATTTTTTTTAATATTATAATTTTTTAGTGAATATTATTTTTTCTTCATCATTAATTTATTTATTTTTATTTTTTTAATAATAACTTGTTAGAAGTTATCTTCATCCTACTTTTGGGTCTTAATAAATTTATATTTATGAGCCATTGTTATTAAATGTGTAACATCAAAGGGGGATTTTTTTAATAAATATTATTATGATGATAATAATTATGGTATTTCAATATTCAATTAGTTGATCTTATTGATGATTGGTCTTTTGCAAATAAAATTGAATTTGATAGTGGTGTCTGAAATCTATTTTTAAAATTTTATGTAAGACTATTTGTGAGTAACCTTATTTATTAATATGTATTCTTCAAATAATCTAATGATACCCTATAAATATTTTTTGGATTTAGAATTCAAGTGGTGGATTATATATTTATATTAATATTGGAACATAATATAAAAATTATATAATCAGATTAAAATCTAAGTTCGTTGTCGTAAATAAATTTTTATATTAAATTTTTTATGGAAATAGGTTTTATATTTAAGGAACATTTTTTGATGTTTAATATTTGTTAGATTGACATAAAAAATTATAAGTTCAATATTAATCTCAAATTTGGTAGAAGGTTTTTAAATTTTCTACCCTCAAGCGATGAGACACTTTCAGACATTAGGACTTTTATGAAAATAAGTTTTATATTCAAGGAATGTTTTTCTATGTTTAATATTTGTTAAATTGACAAAAAAATATAAGTCCAATACCAATCTCGAATTTAGTAAAAAGTTTCAACATTTTCTACATTCAAACGATAAGATAATTTCAGTGAAGAATACGAAATGTTAAATTTTTTAATAACCATAGGTGAAAAGTGGTAAGCAATTACTTCCAAGAACTTATAATTTAAATAAAGAGTGAAAATCAATTTTTCTCATAAAATCCTTTCCTAATTATCAAGCCTAAATAATTTCATGAAATATGTTTTACTATTGAAACACTTCAATATAACTATTATTAATAAAAATTATCAATTTGTAAAAAGTTATAAATTAAAACAACAAACTAGTATTCATAATTCAATGCAGCATGTTTTCCCCTGGAACCTTTAATGAATTAATATATTTTCTAGAGAGCACCAATCTAAAATAAACAATATTTATATAACTAAAAGGAAATCAAGATTGAGAAGAGAATGGTCATGTCAAAGCAAGCAGTTTATTTTAATATATATAAGCAGTTTATTTTGTATTAAGTAAATAAAGATCTTTCATATATTTAATTTGTATTTTTATAATAACTATAAGATAAGAATATCTACTTAGAATATAAAAACTCTAATAATTTGTTAGAAAAAGGGAGAAATAATGAATCTAATATATTCTTTTGAACTTTCATCTATTTATAAATATGTGAAAAAAATGTCATTAAATTAATGATCATTTATAAATATCATTTTGAAATGACTTAAATACAAACATAAAATTCTAAAAAAATTAATAATCTAGTTTATAATTAATCATCTAACCTTTTTTAATGTAATTTTATTTTCACATTCAACTTTGATCTCATTACATTTAAGCAATATATCTTATTGATTTCTAATTATATATATTAATGTTTTTACTATTGGAACATTTCAATATAATTATTATAACATTTTTTATGGTTTAAAAAATATGAACTATAAATATTAAAGAGTTTTTTTCATTTATAATATGATTAGGGTGTAAATAGGATTTGTTTAATAATTTAAACATTGATTCTTCATATTCAAAAATAATATTTTAAATATTTTTATTTTCATATGAAAAGATAGGGTATAAATATGATTCAATCTATAAATTTAACATTAGTTTTGTTATGCCTATTTTTCACACTCCTTCAATTTTTCCAAAATCAATACTTTCTGTCATAGAGATGACTCAATCATGAAATCTAAAACTATGTCGAGCACCCAGTCAATTAATAGTATATTTAAATACATGTTTTCAATTATAAATTAATAATGATTAGTTGATGAATTCATGTTTATATTTCTGAGTGGTTTTGAAAAGCATGGTGGATAAAAGAATAAATATGCATATATATTTGTGAATATGGTCAGTTATCTTATTTTTCAGTCATAATTAGGTTATGAGGAAATATTTCAATTGAAAATGATTTCAAACTTGAAAGTGCATATATATGATGTAATATGTCTATTGATCTCAATAAATATGGATTGTCATGACAAATTTTAGGAATAAACTTTCAGATTTGATTGTTTGAACAAGTTTATGATGATTCTTTGATTTTCATTTATATACATGGATGATGTGATTACTGTAAAGGATTATTGTAGTTTGAAAGCACTATATTCGAAGAAAAAATGCATTTATTTATTGAAAAACCATTATGAGATTACAGACCCAATTGAAGAATCATTTGTTCTTGCTCCTTGTGATACAATGGACATTCAAAACATTAATGTATTTAAGTTGATCTAATAATGTTGTTAAAGAGTCCAATTTTTTATATTGTCTAACCTAAGGTATTATTCATTTTGTCTAATGATTTTGTGACTTATTTACCAAAATGCATAGTCTAAGATCATTATTCTAAGGTTTCATAGTTCGAAGGACCTATTTGGCATCCTAAGTCTAAGCCATTATTGATTCAAACATCCTAGTAATTATTTAAGTCTTTATTTGAATAATAAGTCCTGAAGCATAAATATGGCATGTTTATCATGTATGATTTGGCATAGAAGATTTATATAATGAAAGGATTAACTTGTCGGCCTAAGACTTGTTTCAGGGGATGTTTTCGATGGTATAAGGCATTATTTTGAAGTTAAGGTATTTTCTAAACCTTCATCATCACATATATTTTCAAAGACCTAATTTTCCTATCTCAAGGGCATTGAAATAAATTTAAAGGCTTGTCAATAATGTACATGACTTGTTTCAAATTTGAATCCTACATGATGTAAGATGTCAAATTGGCAGATGGTAGGTGATTGATGGATGTCGTGGCATAGTAAGTTAGCATAAACATTTAATGCAAAGCACATTTTTGATGATTTGAGATCGTCATGGGAGATTTGGTGGTAAGGTAGAGTTAATGCAGATTGCATTTACCTCGAATGGTGGAAGTTGGAAATGCTTTAGTGGGAAGAGTTAGTAATGACTAAGTTTGGTTGTGTTGATAACTAACTTAGCAAATTTGCTAAGTATGTACATGGTAAACATGAGCCAATAGAAAGTAAGCATCTCATTGAGTCAGTTAAAATAGAGGGTAACAAAAATAAGTAGGTTAATTTTCTTGGTTTGTGTTCATTTGGAAAGTTTAGCATGGAAGCAAAGATCTGGCTAGGTGATTTTCAAGTTGTAGAGAAAACTTTATTGAGGATATCAGGCAAAAAGATTTCAAGGGTGCATTTTCAGATATGATTCTTATAGTTTTGGATAAGTTTTGAAAATATATATGGTGATTTAGAGAAGCTTGCAGTTACATGAATGAGATAATTTCTTAGCTGCACGAATAGAATAGGTTGTGGTTTGCATGGATATTCATTGAAGATTTGGATTGCTTTTGAATGGTCTACTTTATTTCATGGCAAAAAGACTACTCTGGTATGAGATGATTTTATAAATCAATCTACATGTTAATGGTTTTGAGGAATTTTTGTTGATATTTGAATATATTTCAATAACTACTACTTGCATTATAAGAAGTGCTGACAACTTTGTGTATATTTTGCATGTGTGATGAAAGAAAATAAAGTAGGATGGTTCTTTGGATAGTTTGAAATTTATCATTCAACAAATGTGTCAAATCTCTATGTATTTCAATATGTATTTAAGATATACACCATCTCAAGTAGATTTTTGTTGAGAACTTTAATTTGTGAATAAGATGTTTCATGACATTACAACAGAAGTTTATTTCAAACTGTTGGTTTTGAAAAAACATCTACATGTTGATTTTAAGGGTTTCTATTTGTGTATTCTCTGAGTTGTGTCAAAACTTTCAAATATTTTTCCTAAATCCTAATTTCAAAGATTATGGACATATTTTCTTGAAAGTTGAAGTCTTTACTTTTTGAATCTGTTTAATATAAAGACTCTGTTAAGATACTCAAAAATGGGTATTTTAGAAATATTTGTGGTTAAAGGTTTTAATTTCAATGTTATGAATAGACTTGTCCATCTATTCATATGGTACATTCACTTTGGGTTTAGTTTCAAAAAGAGTTTACATGCATGGAAAATGAATAATATCAAGATTTTGATGTAAAATAAATTAGTTTTGCTCTAGGTATTTATGCATAAGTTGTTGATTTTGCATGCCTAGATTGAAAGGTTTTAAGGATTTTTGATGTCATAAAAGCTTATTTGTTTTCAAGTAACCTAAACTATATAGAGGCAGCTTATGTTTGTTCTTTAGAAAGATATGAGTTGATTTTATATAGAAGAGATAGTGGGCCATTTTAGAGAAAGATATGTCAAGAAGTTAAAAAACATATCTATAAATGGATGGTCTCAATGTCATGAGTTTTATCTGCCAATTTTCAGTTGCAAGTATTGATTTTAAGAGGTTAGTTAAAATGAGGTTTCTACTAGATCTACATCTCAACATTGAAGTTTTTGGTTTTATCTTGAGATTAAATATTGAATTCGTAGTCCCCTGATGAATTTGTTTATTTCTCAATTGAAATGTATATGAAGATTATATTTTAAAACAAATAATGTCTATTTCAGATATCATTTGTTGATTTTATTTTGAAAATATTATGCTAGAAATTACCTCCAATTTTAGTTTAGTTTACAATTGATTTGATGGAGATTAGAATTTCATTGAGATATCTTGAAATGAAATTATGATATTATAATGTTATTTGAGGGTTCAAATGCTAATTAGATGTTGTTAGAATATTTCAATTTGTGATACAATTTAGTTCAGTTTTGTTGAGAGGTGACTGTGTATTGGATATTTAGTTTTGTTTTTTTGGAATGAGTATTTGTTGATTTTAGTCATCAATTTTGAGTATATTTTAGATTGTTAAAATGTTTAGATGGGATCAGCATGGGTCAACTAGGAGCAATGATGATAGACGATGGAGGCAGAGTTTTGATAATAATATTAATCAACAAAATTTTAATAAGAATGACTTTAGGGGTGGTTTTCACGTCAAAAAATTTGGTCCTAGATTTCATAGAGGTACTAGGATGTCCATCCATTTCAATGTCTCAAATCCCAAATTTTGAAATATCTTAAATAATTTATCTTTCAATCCAGTTGATAGAGGTCATAGGAAAAATAAAGGTTTTTATGGATGTAGGTTTGGTGCTAAAACTCCCTTACAAAGCAGTTCTTCCCACCATTTGAAAAATAACCCAAAATATTTACCAATTTACCATCCAAATTTTGAGATAATTAAACTTATTGTTGATCCTCTTACGATTTAGGCCACCCAACTTGAGATTGAGATGGTTCACGCCAAAAACTATGTGAATCTGGTCATTCCTTCAATTTCAAATGAACCTTCACCTTCTCATAGAGATCCTACTATGAAATGTAAGAGGTTAGGTCTGACATCTTCCCATAGTGAGCTTGTCATGGAATCTAAAAAGTTGAGTTTGGAAAAACATGGTTATGTTGGTAAGAGATGCACAATGGATATTCCCCCTTCCACTACAAATAAAAGAGCAGATAGTCAGACTAAGCCTGATACTCTTGTGGAGGTCAAAATGTTGAAGAGAATGAAGTTGGAAATTGATGATAGTACAAGTGACTCTAGAACAAAGTTGGTGTAGTTTTCTATAATAGAAATGAATTATAATCTATATGTTAATGCACAAGATAAATCAGTGATCGAAGTGCTTTCAGATTCAAAGGATTATTGGACCTCTAAGGGATAAACTCTGTTTTTAGCCAAATTTTTTACATAGTAGAACTTTATACTTTTAGTTTGATATTTTACTTCAAATTTTGGTATTTTTGATGATAATATTTTAAGAAGTATAATAGACTTAATTTTTGATATAAATATATATGCCTAAGTTAATTTTAGACATGCATTATATTTTAATATAATAGAATTTTATTAATTTTTGACTTATCTAATTATTGATTGATATATGTATTTTATTTATTATTAATTGATTAGGGTCCCTACTTGTTAAGATTAATACCTGATCTATATTTAAAAACTTGATCAATTAAAAAAATTTAAGTCTTAATTAAATATATCTTTAACAAATAACTATTTATAATTAATTGACTTTAAAAGTCAATTAGTTAACATAAAGTAATAACTAACTAAAGTTAGTTATAACTTATTTTTCAACTAAGTTTGGAGCATAAAAGATGATCAAAGATGAATTTGAAGATAGAAGAACAACATAGGTATTGAAGACTTATATATTTTGTGAATTCAATCATTCATCTCTCTTCTTTCTATGCAACTTCTTTGAGATAGTATGACATTTGCAGATAAACCTAATGGTACTCTATCTGAAGTTAAGTAATTGCTTAAGCAACACAGATATATCTAATTAGTATTATCATTTATGATAGATTATCTGAAAATTATCAAGTTTAACATCTTTTAATGATTGTTATTTGCAGTTCTATGCATAGATTCCAAGTATTCAACTTGAATAATGATGAATACTTCGCTATTTTGTGACATTACATTGATTTATTTTAATTATAAAATTGTCACTCAAGTTATTGTAAATAAAGATGTTGATTTTCTCAATAAAATCTATCTTTTCTACTAAGACGACTCTCCTTTGAGACACACATTTTATTGTACTTTATATTGACTCTAATTTTAATATAGTTTTATCTTTTAGATTTTCCTAATCTAAGTTTCTATTCATGTTTCTTAGTTTTAGATTCATCTTTATCTATTTAGTTTTTTGGTTCTTTTCTTTTTTTCTTGAATTAATTTTTTAGATTTATACCTTGTTCTCTTTTTTAGATTGGATAGTATAAATGGGTTGTTTCTTTAATTAGTTATTTTCTTATATTTTTAATTTTAAGTTCTTTAGTTATTAATTTTAGTCTTAGATTACATTCTAAACCTGTTTAAATTTTAGATTATAGTCTTATTTATGTTTTAGTTTAGACTTGTTACTTGTTTATTAAATAGTTGATTTATAGATAGATTAATTTTTGTTTAGGTTTACTCTTGGATTAGTTTGTTGATCTCATTAATCATTTTTGTCTTTTCCTAGTTTAGGTTATTTCTTAGTTTAGACATAGTTGTTTGAGTAGTTTATTATCCTTTCTTTAGCATAGTTGTTTTATGTTTTCTTTTCTTTTAGTTATTTTGTTAGTTGTTGTTTGTTGTGTCTCTCTTTTATTTGTTTACATAATTGAATATCTTTTATCTTATCTCAAACCTATTTCTTATATTTTTGGTTTCTCTTTTTGAGGTTAACTTGGAGAATATTATAGCAAGAAGCAAGATGTTACTTCGAATATACATATATTTACTTAATCATATTTCTATTCTTCAAGAGACTATCTAATTTATAAGTTTTCTTTCTCGAATAGAATAGATTATAGATTCTTAACTGAACTAATTCATGATTTGATAAAATAGATTTTTTATTTTTATAATGGAATATGTTACATTTGATGACTTATTGATTATTTTTTATAACTTATAAAAAATCCTCACATCTTTAAGATCGTAGTTGAACCTTTAGAACTCCACAATTAGACAAGTACGATTTTACCTTGATCTTCACAATAGGTGAAAGAGTTGATTCGTTGATGGTGTAATTTTCATCATCAACAAATTTGGTGACTCTAATAGGGATATTCATTTAGAAATCTGATTTGTTTTAAGTTTTTTCTTCTTCTTGCTCATGGTACTTGGAGGATAACAACCTCATATTATTCAACCTCGAATAAATATTGAAGATGATCAAATTGATTTTGCTTTCAATCTAACACGTTATGCATGGTATAATCATCTTAAAAATCTTTATCAAGTCATTCAGGTCATAAACTAAGAAGAATTGCTTATAGAAATTGAAATTGATTAGTATTCAAATCTTACGCAGGAAACTCAATGAGACATTCTTAATTCAAATAGAAAAATTTTAGAAGATAGACCTAGAGTTTTAACAGCTAATCCTAGGCCTAGAACTCATTTTTTCTTATTCTTTTCCCTTTGATGATTTTGTTTTACCTTTTGAAACTACCATTATAAATATTAAATTAAATCAAGTATATCAGGTTCAAAATAATCAATCTACTCAGGTAGAAATTGATGAAAATTTCAATGGGAAAACAACCATAAGTAGAATAGAGGCTACAAGATCCGATTCATGGGTTGTAAAATAATAGAGAGCAAGATGATCTCAATAAAGGTGAAGATGAAGAAGAAGTTCAAACAGAACAATAAATAGCTATAATTCCATTGATTTTTACAAATCCAATTAACATTGGAAACTATCATGGTAAGCTACCTTCTCTTAAAGGATTCAATATACCAAAGTTTTTTGGTGCTCTCAGAAAATCTTGGGAAGATCATTTAGAAGATTTTAGATTAGTTTGTACTACTCTTGGAATAAGAAGTGAAAAAAATGTTTAAGATTTTTTATCCAGACACTTGAAGAAAAATCTTACCAAGCATTTATTAGTCTACCTGTCAAAGTTATTGATACATGAAAAGATATTAAAGATTAGCTAGAGTTATCCTTTGGAAAATCTAAAGAAGATTTTGATCTAGTCAATAACCTTGTGAAGTTTTCTCTTGATCCAAGTGAGACCATTTATCATTTCATTGCTAGGTTCACTAAACTACATCAAAAGATCCCACGTTATCTTAGACCTTCTAAAAAGTTATCTAGACTTTACCTTTGTAATGTTTTACCTTTAAAATATAAAATGACTCTAGAAGATAGAGATATTACAGAATATAATGAAACTATAAAATTTTGTATTGAATATGAAAAGAAACTTAAACGTATTGGATTTAAAGATAAGTCTTTTACATACTTAAATTCAGATAGTTCTAAAAGTCATACAAAGTCTAGGTAATGAGTTGGTCATTGTTAAAAGACAACTAAATGATAAACTTTCTTTCTCAAATAGAAATTAAAAAAAGATAAAAATGAAGATATTGTTTATTACTGTAATGTTTGTGAACTAGATCATAATCTAGATTCACGTCTTGTTGTTATTAAGTTCAAGGAATTTCTTCAATGAAAAGATCTAATATCTAAAAATCTAGTATACAATATAAACACTCTTAATGGTCTGTCAAAAAATGAGAATGCTTATGTTGTAAATACTAGAAATAAGGATTATAGTTCTTCTCAAAATAATAAAATAACAAATAATAAATCTTCTTTTGATGATAAAAGAAAAATAATTCTGCACAAAATATTCCTTTCTCAATTGGATATAATAATAGTCAATATCAACATTATAAGCCTAAAAGTTTTAGACAAAATGATGCTAAAAATTATAACATAATTGATGATTTGTCAATAACTAAAGCTGGTTTCTCTTTACTACAGGTAGTTAGTCTTTCAAGACAGCTTGATAAGATTAATGAGGCTGTTAAGAATCTTAAAGCTTACATGGGCTTACAAGAATAAGACAATAATGAACATATTTATGCTCAAATTTATGATTCGTCCACTGATTATATTCTTTTTTTTTTATGTTACGATTAAAATTACTAACAAAATAATTCATAATTACATTTTAGATACACGTGCCTCAAAAAATATTATGCCTAAATACATTGCAAATCAATTAGGTATATCTTATGAAATGAATAATAGAAAATTTACTAGTTTTAATTCTAGACAAACTAAAAAATATGGTAAGTTTCGTGACTTAGTCATTAAAATTGTATAAGATGGAAGAATTAGATGCATGACTAATGTTTAAGTGTTAGATATTCCTAGTAACTACGTAATGTTATTAGGAAGATATTGGTCTAAGGTAACTGGTGCTTTCGTTGGAAAAGATATTACATGGTTTCATGTTAATAATGAAATTAATTTCATAAAAAATGAAGATTGGTCCAATACAACAAGTGAGACCATTTATCATTTCATTGCTAGGTTCACTAAACTGCATCAAAAGATCCCACGTTATCTTAGACCTTCTAAAAAGTTATCTAGACTTTACCTTTGTAATGTTTTACCTTTAAAATATAAAATGACTCTAGAAGATAGAGATATTACAGAATATAATGAAACTATAAAATTTTGTATTGAATATGAAAAGAAACTTAAACGTATTGGATTTAAAGATAAGTCTATTACATACTTAAATTCGGATAGTTCTAAAAGTCATACAAAGTCTAGGTAATGAGTTCGTCATTGTTAAAAGACAACTAAATGATAAACTTTCTTTCTCAAATAGAAATTAAAAAAAGATAAAAATGAAGATATTATTTATTACTGTAATGTTTGTGAACTAGATCATAATATAGATTCAGGTCTTGTTGTTATTAAGTTCAAGGAATTTCTTCAATGAAAAGATCTAATATCTAAAAATCTAGTATACAATATAAACACTCTTAATGGTCTGTCAAAAAATGAGAATGCTTATGTTGTAAATACTAGAAATAAGGATTATAGTTCTTCTCAAAATAATAAAATAACAAATAATAAATCTTCTTCTGATGATAAAAGAAAAATAATTCTGCACAAAATATTCCTTTCTCAATTGGATATAATAATAGTCAATATCAACATTATAAGCCTAAAAGTTTTAGACAAAATGATGCTAAAAATTATAACATAATTGATGATTTGTCAATAACTAAAGCTGGTTTCTCTTTACTACAGGTAGTTAGTCTTTCAAGACAGCTTGATAAGCTTAATGAGACTGTTAAGAATCTTAAAGCTTACATGGGCTTACAAGAATCAGACAATAATGAACATATTTATGCTCAAATTTATGATTCGTCTACTGATTATATTCTTTTTTTTTTATGTTATGATTAAAATTACTAACAAAATAATTCATAATTACATTTTAGATACACGTGCCTCAAAAAATATTATGCCTAAATACATTGCAAATCAATTAGGTATATCTTATGAAATGAATAATAGAAAATTTACTAGTTTTAATTCTAGACAAACTAAAAAATATGGTAAGTTTCGTGACTTAGTCATTAAAATTGTATAATATGGAAGAATTAGATGCATGACTAATGTTTAAGTGTTAGATATTCCTAGTAATTACGTAATGTTATTAGGAGGATATTGGTCTAAGGTAACTGGTGCTTTCGTTGGAAAAGATATTACATGGTTTCATGTTAATAATGAAATTAATTTCATAAAAAAAGAAGATTGGTCCAGTACACCAAGTGAGACCATTTATCATTTCATTGCTAGGTTCACTAAACTGCATCAAAAGATCCCACGTTATCGTAGACCTTCTAAAAAGTTATCTAGACTTTACCTTTGTAATGTTTTACCTTTAAAATATAAAATGACTCTAGAAGATAGAGATATTACAGAATATAATGAAACTATAAAATTTTTTATTGAATATGAAAAGAAACTTAAACGTATTGGATTTAAAGATAAGTCTTTTACATACTTAAATTCAGATAGTTCTAAAAGTCATACAAAGTCTAGGTAATGAGTTGGTCATTGTTAAAAGACAACTAAATGATAAACTTTCTTTCTCAAATAGAAATTAAAAAAAGATAAAAATGAAGATATTGTTTATTACTATAATGTTTGTGAACTAGATCATAATCAAGATTCATGTCTTGTTGTTATTAAGTTCAAGTAATTTCTTCAATGAAAATATCTTGTTAGGTTGTGGAGCTAAAAGCTTCACCAGGATGCAAATAGGAGAAGTTACGGAGGTTGCGGAGAGTTGCAAAATGAGTTGCAGGGCAACTAACGTCGGTCTGATCAACTGACGTCGATCAGATGGCAGTGAGGATGCAACCGGTGTCGGTTACTAGTTGGCCAACATTGGTCATGGAAGAGCCGACGTCGGTAGCTTGTACGTGAACATGCAGTTTGCATGTTGATTTTGAAAAGTCTATTTTTGGACTGTTACTTTGCATGTTAAAGGCTAGCTGTAATCTTGAGTTACGCATCTAATTATTGTAATTAAGATAGTCTAATTATTGTAAGCATGAGATATATATAATAGACTCATGGGCTGTATTGTAAACTTGTAGTTAGAGAGTAAGAGAGCATATAAGCTCCTTCTGAGAGAGGTGAGCAATG
This sequence comes from Torreya grandis, assembly GCA_037957365.1. Lineage (NCBI taxonomy): Eukaryota > Viridiplantae > Streptophyta > Pinopsida > Cupressales > Taxaceae > Torreya > Torreya grandis. The sequence continues at coordinate 2,678,605 of JARHVA010000517.1, read as the reverse complement.
GTGTGTTCCTCCTAGTGCCACAGTACCAAGAGTGGGTACTGGTTTGGAGAATCAGAGAGGTTATTCATGTTTGTATGATCTTAGTTAGCAGGTGATCATGGCTTCTATTGGAGATCTACATTGGTGAGTAAGGTCTAGTGATTTGCAAGTAGCAGCAGAGAGCAGGAGATCTACTTGGAGTACGGTGGTGTACTTGGTGTACTGGCAGCATTGTTACTGATTGTTTGGAGAGGTGAACATCAATTCTATATTTGAGTTGATTGTTGGGATCGAGAGAGAGAGAGAGGGAAGAAGGTCTTGAGGTGTGGCGAGCCTTTGAGGTGGAAGAAGAAGTGGCATCTTCTTTATTGTATTTTCTTCTAAGTATTTAAAACAATTGTGTATTGTCTCTCAAATCCTGTGTTGTTTCATATTTCTAGTTACTTATTGATTTTGGTATAATTCCGTGTTTAGTTGCTAATACAAGAAGTAATCATATGTGCTATAATTGAGGAGCAAGATCCTGACAAGTTGGTATCAGAGCAAGTTGAGCAGGTGGACCAGGGTGATACCAATCTTGACAGTTGGTATCAGAGCTTTTGGTTGGGTTGACTAACAGGTGGTTCAAATCTGGTAGTGTTTGTTGATTACAGGTTACTCACAGGGGTTTTTGATTGAGTGGGAGTATAGCAATGGCAGAAAAAAGTAAGCTACGAATGGAGAAACTGAATAACACGAATGGTCTGATTGATGGAAAGAAAGAGCAGGGAAATAAATATTGTTGGTTGGTAGCAAATCAGCAGGGAGGAGTAGATGTTGCAGGGGATGTTGCACAGGATGTTCTAGATAAAGTAGAATCTTGGTTTACAGATTCTTTTGCCTCTTTCCATGCAGCTCGAAATAGAGCATCTTTTCATGGGTATGCCTTTGTAGACTTTGGAGAGATTTATTTAGGAGCTGGAGAGCCTTGTCAAATAATTGGCAAAGGGGAAGTGAAGCTGAAATTGTAGATGAATAACACACAGGTGTTGAATGAGGTTATGCAGGTACCAGTCTTGGAGATGAGTCTAATTTTTTTAGGAAAGTTAGGTGATGGGAGATGCACAGTAACTCTCACAGCAGATGCACCTGAATTAGACGGTGGTAAGAAAGTAGGTATCCTTTATCTATCTACTTATATTACTGATTCACCTTCTATTATAGAGATGTGGCTTTGTAGGCTTGGTTACATATGTAGGAGGGGAATGCATGTTCTGAAGTGGAAGACAGATGTTTTTGACAAGCTAAAGAACTGAAAAGCCTTGGTGTTCATGGAGGAGATGACGGACAGAGATCAGCTGAGGGGACTGAATTATTCTGAGCAGGGCTGTGCTAATTTAAATAAGGTTTTGATCTATGGAGAGCTCACAGGTAAAAAGTCATCACTCACAGGTGAACATAGATACCGACGTCGGTCAGGGGAACCGACGTTGAACAGATAGGCACCGACGTCAGTCATGTGCAGATCAGCAGAGTCGGTGGTGTCGGGAAGCAGGAATCGACGTCGATCATACAGTGACCAACGTCAGCAACAGGTACACTGGCATCGGTAATGGGACTGACGTCGACAGATAGGGTCAATTGCAGAGAATCGACATCGATCGGGAGCAGATTGGGAGATGGCTAAGATCGGTCACTGGAACAGATATTGGGCAGACAGTAAGCTGTCAACAAGTCTCAAACGCTCATATGGAGGTCAAAAAGGGTAAGTGAACCTCATATTCATTGTTCACCTTCTTTATATTGCTTACTGATGGTTGAGAACCAGGAAGATGTGAAGAGGCAATGCAGGTAGAATCCAGATACAGTGGGAGCTTGGCATGGATGAGGCGTGTGAGTCCTTGGAGAAGAACCAAACAGGTATTGTTGGTAGAGTTGTCAGCTGGAAGTAAGCACTGAGAGATGGATGGATTCCCAAGTTAAAGAAGAGAGTGGATGGATATGTGAGACGGAAGGCCAAGGTATATGGTCTTGAGGAAGCTGTAGGATAGTGGTATAGGTTTTGACAGGTGGATGACAAAGCAGGGCTTCAGTCAATGTCAGTGTAACTATTGTGTTTGTTTTTACCAGGTGGATGATGAGTCATGACATTATCATGTTATTATATGTGGATGGTTTGCTAGAAAATTTGTACATATAGGGTTTTGCTGAGCTAAGGGTAAGGTTAGTTCAGAGGTATGTCAGGGGGAATTTGGAGTAGCAAAATTCTTTGGCATGAGAGACATGGAGATTTTGTCTCCAGTAGGAGCTGATGTGAATCAGGCGTTGGCAAGGTTCATTACACAGGATGCAGAATTAGAAAGTACACCAAGGGCTGGACAGTTCAAGTAGAGCTTAGAATAGGGTTCGAAATTACATGAGGTCTAGTGTAGACCTGAGTTTTCCCAAGTAGTGGGAGTTGTCAGAGAGTTTGGATCCAATTCGTGGAAGAAGTACTAGAGGATAGTTCAGTGGATTCTCAGGTATCTGAAAGGGATCAACAGCAGGTTAACATGTTATGCAGGGTCAAGGACTTCACTACATGGATATGTAGGTTCAGATGTGGCAGGTTACTTAGATGACAGGAAAGGCATCACAGGGTGTGTGATAGTTAGTCTTCAGGATTGATCTTGAAGAGGGATACAAGCCAGGGAATAATTTAGATGGTGTACAGGGACAGGTACAGGTGCAGTTGTTTATCTCCAAGTGGGAGATTGTTAGGTTGTGGAGCTAAAAGCTTAACCAAGATGCAAACAGGAGAAGTTACGGAGGTTATGGAGGTTGTAAAGAGTTGCAAAATGAGTTGCAGGGCAACCGATGTCAATCTGATCAACTGACGTCAGTCAGATGGCAATGAGGATGCAACCGGTGTTAGTTACCAGTCGGCCGACATCGGTCATGGAGGAGCTGACGTCGACAACCTGTACGTGAACATGCATTTTGCATGTTGATTTTGGAGAGTCTATTTTTGGACTATTAGTTTGCATGTTAAAGGCTAGCTGTAGTCTTGAGTTGCGCATCTAATTATTGTAATTAAGATAGTCTAATTATTGTAAGCATGAGATCTATATAATAGACTCATGGGTTGTATTGTAAACTTGTAGCTAGAGAGTAAGAGAGCATATAAGCTCCTTCTGAGAGAGGTGAGCAATGGTGTGTTCCTCCTAGTGCCACAGTACCAAGAGTGGGTACTGGTTTGGAGAATCAGAGGGATTCTTCATGTTTGTATGATCTTAGTCAGCAGTTGAGCATGGCTTCTATTGGAGATCTACATTGGTGAGTAAGGTCTAGTGATTTGCAGGTAGCAGCAGAGAGTAGGAGATCTACTTGGAGTACGGTGGTGTACTTGGTGTACTGGCAGCGTTGTTACTGACTGGTTGGAGAGGTGAACATCAATTCTATATTTGAGTTGATTGTTGGGACCGAGAGAGAGAGGGAAGAAGGTCTTGAGGTGTGGTGAGCCTTTGAGGTGGAAGAAGAAGTGGCATCTTCTTTATTGTATTTTCTTCTAAGTATTTAATACAATTGTGTATTGCCTCTCAAATCCTGTGTTGTTTCATATTTCTAGTTACTTATTGATTCTGGTATAATTCTGTGTTTAGTTGCTAATACAAGAAGTAATCATATGTGCTCTAATTGAGGAGCAAGATCCTGACAGATCTAATATCTAAAAATCTAGTATACAATATAAACACTCTTAATGGTTTGTCAAAAAATGAGAATGCTTATGTTGTAAATACTAGAAATAAGGATTATAGTTCTTCTCAAAATAATAAAATAACAAATAATAAATCTTCTTCTGATGATAAAAGAAAAATAATTCTGCACAAAATATTCCTTTCTCAATTGGATATAATAATAGTCAATATCAACATTATAAGCCTAAAAGTTTTAGACAAAATGATGCTAAAAATTATAACATAATTGATGATTTGTCAATAAGTAAATCTGGCTTCTCTTTACTACAGGTAGTTAGTCTTTCAAGACAGCTTCATAAGATTAATGAGGCTGTTAAGAATCTTAAAGCTTACATGGGCTTACAAGAATAAGACAATAATGAACATATTTATGCTCAAATTTATGATTTGTCTACTGATTATATTCTTTTTTTTTTATGTTACGATTAAAATTACTAACAAAATAATTCATAATTACATTTTAGATACACGTGCCTCAAAAAATATTATGCCTAAATACATTGCAAATCAATTAGGTATATCTTATGAAATGAATAATAGAAAATTTACTAGTTTTAATTCTAGACAAACTAAAAAATATGGTAAGTTTCGTGACTTAGTCATTAAAATTGTACAAGATGAAAGAATTAGATGCATGACTAATGTTTAAGTGTTAGATATTCCTAGTAATTACGTAATGTTATTAGGAGGATATTGGTCTAAGGTAACTGGTGCTTTCCTTGGAAAAGATATTACATGGTTTCATGTTAATAATGAAATTAATTTCATAAAAAAAGAAGATTGGTCTAGTACACCTATTGAGTCACCTTCTTCAAATATTTTATGAAACTAGAATTGGGACATATGAATTATTAAATTTAGATAAAGCAAAAAATCAGCATAAAGAATTATTCAAAAAGAACATTTTATGGTCACTTTACTTTGATGGAGCTTGTTCTCAACAAGTTAATGGTGTTGAGATTTGCCTAATTTCTCTTATAAATAATTTTTTTTGTTATACCTTCAAATTGTCTTTTTAAAATATTAATAATATGATAGAATTTGAAGTGTTATGTTTAAGATTGGAAAAGACCATAGAATTTAACATTAAGCATTTAGAAATCTTTGAGGATTTAGAATTAGTTGTTAGACAAGTTTGTAAGATTTATAAGACTAATAAAACTCATCTACATGGTTGCACATAGAATATTTGGTCATTACTTGAAAAAATTGAAGCTTTTAACATCAGCATATTCTTAGAAAATATAATGTTAGAGCTGATAAACTTGTTTTTGCAGTTAATCCAACTTTGAGTGAGATTAAACCTATTAATAACTTCTCTTTTGCTAAAATTTTTTGTCTTAAAATTTTTGATTTAAATGATATTTGGCTTGTGTTTGGTTGTGATGAACATATAGATTCTTTCATTAAAAGCAATTATTTTGATCATGATGATTATGTACTAAATTATGGAGATTATTTGTAATTAAGTACTAATAGATTGTTTGTTGGTTTGGTAAGTTTAGATTCTATTTTCATGCCTAATGATCAACCTAAAAAAATTTAAATGAAAGAACCATAAAAGAGAATCATAGGTGAGACCATTCATATCAATTGAGGCAATGAAACGTATCTAAAGTATGTTTATTTATGAATTCAAGTGACTACAAGTGAGAAGGTTAAAATCATTAAGTTATTTAAAGAATTTATTGATATTTTTACCTAGTCATATAAGGATCTTAAAAGTTATGATACTAGAATTATTAAACATGATATACCTATTAAATCTAGTATCAAACCTATTAGGCAGAAAATACGAAGAATCGGATCTTTGTTAAAAGACACCATTAATAAAAAGCTAGATATGATGATTGATGTTGGTGTCATTTTTCTTATAAAATATTCAAAATGGGTAGTGTTAGCCATTTTTTACTTCTAAGTTTTGCATCTTTCATTTTGGCTAAGTGCAACATTCATATTTTATCTATTGGAGAAAGCCTTTATTTAATCTTTTTACAAGTGTTATTTCAGTCTTTTAAACTCAAATGTTATTTCTTTCAGGATAATTTTGCTTCGAGTTTTTTGTCTGAAACAAAAAGTTTGAATGAATTGATCCATTTCAAGATTTTTGAAGGGTCACTTGCAAGATTGCCGAAGGGTCTTTATTCATGGAAGTGTCCTTTGCATTTTTCCAAAGGGTATATTTCAAGTTTTCTAAAAGGCATCTTCAAGATTTTTGAAAGAAAAGTGTCCTTTGCAACTTTTTTGAAGGGTTTGTTCTTTCAAGGAATTGGTCCATTTTAGGGTTTTTGAAGGGTACATTTCAATATTTTCAAAGGATTATTTCTCTTGCGAAGGGACATTTTCAATATTTCTAAAGGGACATTTTCATTCTATCAAAGGGTCTTTTTCTATGCAAAGTACCCTACACACTTTCCTCGAAGGGTCTTTTCTCAGGAAAGTGTCCTTTTTAAGCTTTCCAAAGGGACATTTCAAGAATGTCAAAAGGCATGTTTAGAATTTTGGGGAGGAAAAATGAGAATGTTGAAAGTTTATTCTCGATAAAAGTGTCCTTCAAAATTTTTTTAAATGGACACTTGCAGAAAGCCCAAAAGAATTATTTTGGACATTTTGTTTGAAATAATATTTTCGAGGAGACACTCCAAAAGGCCTGAAAGAAATGCCTTAAAATAAATTATCCAAGAATAATGATGGTTATATGGACATCAACTTCAATATGATGGAATAGCTATTGGTGTTCAAACAAGAGGATTCAAATAAAATCCAAGGTCTCACGTTCTCCATCTATTAAAGGATCAGAGGGCTCATCTCACCATTGATCAGATTAGGATCCACATCATTTTTTTATGGCCAATCAAAGGAAAAAAGGGCTAAAGAGATTTATAATATTCAAGCATTAGACTTGGGCAAGTTAGAATGAGTTTACAAAGGATTTTGATAAATGCCATGAAGGCATACATGTAAACTTCAGGCGATTTCCTCTCCAAGGCCAAACAGAATGAAAGTGACTTTTCCCTACATCATTACACACCTCAGCAAGCCAATGAGAAGTTGTTAGCATTAGGACAAATCTACAACAAGTGGACTCTCATTCGAATAACTGATTGATGTTATTACTCAGCTCAAAAATATCTTATTTTTGCTAAGTACAACTATTGGAGAAACATCTTTGAAAGAGCAGGCTAAGAGTGTTCAAGAGAGGTGACATGGATCAATCAAATGGCTTGAGTGAGAATCATTGGCAAAGATGGCTACAGTTAAATACCTCTAGAGACTCTTAATAGATTGATTCCTCTCTTTGCTGCCCAAAGGCCTCCCTCTCTCACTTCCTTTCTACTATATATACATCCCTTAGGCTAGTGTAAAAAAATAACCATGCAGTGTATGGTGAAGCCCTGCTGAATTAATGTCATGTTTTGCCTTAAGCATTGGTATAAGTCTTTTTATTTAAATTTCTAAGTAATTGTCTGAGGGTGTATGTGACATATAGTGACAAAAAGTGATGTTTTCATCCTTCTGTTCCTTTTCCTTCACGCCTAAGCAAGAATTATAGGTCTAATAGGTCATATAGAGTGCATCTAAGTGTATTGAATTTATGTGTGTGTTTAACTATTCTTGGAATGTACAGGTTGTCTTTTAATTCATTTTCCTTGTGTTATTTCATACATCTCACCTTTATACTAAAATACTTGTGTTAGAATCTTTAGAGCTTGAAAATAGTCTATGTATTTTGTTGTATCATGCACTAGAGTATGGAATTCATGTGGAAGATAATCTTGGTGCATCACCATTTTTAGAACAGGTTTTTTGTATGCAATTTCTAACTCTTTTCCCTTAGATAAAACTAGTTTAGACAGAAGTTGTTTTGTAAAGATACATTCAGGGAGCTAGCCCCTTTAAATATAGAGGTTCATTTCCTCTATAGGTATACCCACATGCCTGGAAATGTCCCAATGTTGTCCAAATTCGGAAGAGGATTAAACACTCTCTTCTAAGGTGCAAGATTTAGAGATAATAGTTTTGACATACCCAGTGGGACCAATTATTGACATGTCAAGGTGATTTTTGGTCTTGACAAGCCTAAAGTTGTAAAAATATTCTTAATCCAACATTTAATGACTCCAAAAGGTGAGAATCTATGGCTGTAGATCAAGTTTCCCACATTATACTTCATGGTCCCCACTAGTTCATCTAGGACTTCCAATCAAGCCCCTCTAGCTAAAGCTCTTCTTGAAGAACAATGCCCTAAACCATTCCTAGCACTTAGAGATCCTTGGTGAGGAGGTTTGAAAGAAGAAGAAGAAGAAGAAGTTGAAGTTGAGGAAGTTAGAAAAATAGGAAATCAAGAGGGAAGAAGAGAAATGGATAGGCAGCAACCTTTCCTAACCTTTAACACCCAAAATCCAATTGACCTTCTTGTATATGACCCTATTCCTCCCAATGCTACCAAAAGTCTCCCTGGTTTCAATGGAGAGGGTCCTATTACCCCATCTAAGCATATTAGGGACATCTCAAATTTTTGTAACTTCCATAATGTCACCTGAGCCAACATAGCCATTAGATTATTTGATATGTCTCTAAGAGGCAAGGCACTTGGCTGGTATAGAACTTTGGAAGGTGGTTACATTATAAGTTGGGATGGATTTGGGTAATTATTGGTAACTATATTTGAGAATAAGAGTGACCATACTTTGTTGATCCATCAGTTGAACATGATAAAAAGAGGTCCTAACGAATCCATGAAAGATTTTAATGAAATATTTCAAAGGACATGGCATAGGTTACCACATGTCATGAGACCTCCTCTAACCTTTGGGTTCCCCACTTATCTCAAGGGTATTGAACTGATGTGGTAGTGATGTTACAGTCAATTAGAGGATTCACTCTGCCAGATGCATATGAGATAACTATTAAAGCTAAGAATAGATTAATACAAACTGGAAAGCTACCTATAAGAGTTTCCATGCCTTTGTTGTCTCATAGTTTGGTTGAAGCTCCAAGCATAGCATAAGTTCCTAACACCACTATCAAGCCAAGAGCCTTTCCCAAGAAGATGGATAGTGTTGTGGATAAAGATGAAGAGATCTGGTCATTATGAGCTCAGCTCAAGCAAGCTCAATTCTAGGCAAATGCTCCACCTAACCATCAATACTATCCTCAACAAGGATATAGAGATCCACCCCAATACAACTACCAAGGAAGGGAACAAGGTCAATAAGGTTTCAATGGGCATCCCAATGCCTATAATCCTAATTCCAATCCTTCCATGAAGGTTCTTGTTCTAGTGCATGCTAACCTAGTCTAAGGAGAATATCATTTGGACCAATGGGTACAACCTCAAGGTCACTTTATGAATGATGATGGAGAATCCATCCAAGATTTGGTGGACAAGAAGAAACTACTCCTTACATGACATATAAAGAAGTGAATCCAAATTAAAGGGATATTCATGGAGAAGGTAGCAGCCAAAGTCTATGTATGATGAACTTTCAAGCTAATGATGATTATGTGTTAAATCAAAGAACATAAATTACAACTAACACAAGAGCCAAGAAGAGAGTTCTAGGAGATGTTTCAGGAGTACATCTGACTCCAAGTGATGCCTCTCCAAGGTCATAAAGTGTGAACCCTAGTGCAATACCTATTACCAGTCATTCCCCTCAACAAGGTCAGAATGCAAGTAGGATTATCAAGCCTACAATGCAATAGGTTCAGACTCCCTCACTACCTTCAAGAATGTAATAAAAGGTGAATACTTCCCCTCTAAACATTGTTGATTCTTTGAAGAATACCAATACAAGCATACCTCTTTGTGAAGTCTTGCATATGCCTGGTCAAAAGGAGCTCTTACAAGAATAGCTTGCAAACATTCATATATCCCCTCAAACTTTAAAACACAATAGTGTGGCCCTTACCAATTCTCCAAGTCATGTCTTAAATCCCTCCACCAAATATAAAAATCCTCCACCTTTTTACCTCACACTCATTATGGGGGACAAGTTGATTCACAATTATATTGTAGATATTGGAGCTAGTACCACTATCATGCCTAAGGTGGTGGCTGATAAGTTGGGATTGAAACATGAATCACATAGTAAAGGTGTTTTGTAGCTTAATTTGACTCCAACCAAGATAGTGGGATTGGTTAGAGATCTAAAAGTCTTTCTACATGATTGCCCAAGTTTCCCCACTTTATAAGACGTGGTGGTAGACCTTCCAACTCATTTTGCTATCTAATTGTCAAGGGACTTCACGACTAAGATAGAAGGGTAGTTTTTTATTGACTAGTATTTTCTAGATTTTAAAACAAGATATGGAACCAAGGTGACTATAAGGACTCATCCCTTATCAAGGTTTCATATTGAGCCCTACATGGACACAAGTTCAAATCAAAATTGTCTAAATAGTAAAAAAGAAGAAGGTGTCATGGATGGTGAAGCATCTTTCCCCCTTGAAGGTATTTATAATATTTTCCTTGATAATTATAACACTAAAATGCATGGACTTGATACATATACATTCATAGAAGAGACTAATTTAGGATTTTATTGTATGCATGAAAAAGGTGTTTCCATTCTTTCCATCACTAGTGAAGACCGTGAACTTGAAGGAATATGAGAAATATTTTTTGATAGATCAAGAGGAAAAGTAGGTGCAGGAGATGGAATTATGTTAGTTTATCCATCAAATAATCAATACTACTCCTCATATATATTCCACTTTAGCTGCACCTATAATGTGGTAGAATATGAAGGCCTAGTTCATGGCCTCCAATGGGCAAAGAAGAGAGGGATCAAGAATTTGAAAGTTTATAGAGATAGTGAATTGGTCATCCATAAAGTGAGAAATCAAGTTGCAACCAAGAATCCCTTTCTTAAATCCTAAAAACATAGGGTATGGGACCTACTTGAAGACTTTGATACCTTCAACATACAACCCGTACCAAGGAATTCAAATAAACATGTTGATAGATTGGCTACCATAGGAACATAGTTTGATGCAATTGATGATGTAGGGAAAGAGAAGGATCAGTCCCATATCAAGGTCATTATGAGGCCTTCTATTCCATTTAATGAAGTATCATGGAAAGTGTTTGAAATTTATGAACACATTACACACCTATTACAACATGAGGCAGGATTCTCCTGAAAGAACCAAAAGAGACTGCATAATCAATATGAAGAACAAGTTATTCAAATGAAGACAAACAAGATACCAAAGGGGTTGATTACCTTGAAGAGTGTTTTCAATGAAGATGATTAGAAGAAGAAAGAAAAAGTGAGCATGTCAACAAAATAAGAAAACTATGAGAGAGTCATCATTTACAAGGACAAGCTCTTGAAAATTGCTAAGATATGTTCTATGTCTGAGAGGCAGGCCTTTGTTGAATTATACAAAGAGTTCTATGACATATTTTATTGGGAATACAAATATTTGAAAGGGTTTGATCCAATTTTATCTCATCACACCATAGAATTAGAACTTGAAGCTAAACTAGTTAAATAGAAATAAAGGCCTATCAATCCCAAGATAGAGGAACTCATGAAGAAAGAACTAACCAAGTTGATTGAGTCTAGGATTATCTTTCTTATCAAACACTCAACTTGAGTGGCTAATCTTGTACCTATCCAAAATAAGAATGGAGAGATCAGACTTTATGTGAATTTTTGAGACCTTAATAGGGTGTCTCTCAAGGATCATTATCCACTACCTTTCATGGAACAAATTCTGCAAGTTGTTCCAGGTTCTCAACACTTCTCACTTCTTAATGGTTATTTAGGTTAAAATCAAATACTGGTGAATGAAGAGGATCAATTGAAGACAAATTTAATTACAAAATGGGGGACCTTTTCCTATAGGAAGATGCCTTTTAGTTTATCCAATGTTGGGGCTACATTTCAAAGGGCAATGGACATGGCTTTTAAAGGTTTGATCAATAAGTTTTTACTTGTGTACCTTGATGATATAATTGTTTTTTCAAAGAGTGCTACTGATCATATGAAACATCTAAGGTAGGTGTTTGAGAAGTGTAGGGAGTATGGAATATCCCTTAATCCAAAAAAGTGCATCTTTACTATCCATGAAGGTAAGCTATTAGGTCATATTGTTTCAAAAAAAGGCTTGTCTATTGACCTTGAGAGGATTGAGGCTATTCTAGGCTTGTCTTTACCTCAACACAAGAAAGGACTACAAAGCTTCTTGGGGGAAATAAATCTTTTAATAAGGTTTACTCCAAGCTTTGCAACTGTGGTAAAGCCTATCACAGCCCTACTCAAGAAGAACTAAGCTTTTGCTTGGACAAAGGAAGGCAAGAGTAGTTTTGAGGTAATCAAGCAAGCAATTGCAAAATCTCCTACTCTCTTGAACCCAAACTTTTCCAAATATTTCATACTCTATACCTTTTCTAACCTTGATACAATCTTAGCTATGCTTATGCAAAATAATGATGAAGAAGTAGAGTAAGCAATTGCATTCTTCAACTAAGGATTGGAAGATTATGAGGTCAAGTATACATTTGTTGAGAAGCAAGCTCTAATAGTGATAAGAGGATTGCAAAAATTTAGACACATGGTTTTAAACAATAACATATATGTATATATATATATATATATATATATATATATATATATATATATATATATATATATATCATGGTTTCTCATCTTGGCACCAAGGAATTTTTCCTAAGCAAAGACCTCAATGAAAAGAGAGTTGGCTAGATTACAAAGGTGATGGAGTATGATGTGGATATTAAGGTTACAAACTTGGTAAGAAAAAAAAGATTATGTGAGCATTTAGATTCAAATTTCCAAGAGCTAAAAGAGAAAATCTTGATCAACCAAGTCCAACCCCAACCAATAAATCACATACAAGTTTAAAGTTAGACGCATGATATCATTGGTTTTCTTCAAAAAGGTGAATGCCCCAATGGCTTGAACAAGACTCAAAGAAGGTATTTTAGATTGTATATCATTCCCTACTATCTTATAGATAGTGTTTTCTTTAAGAAAGATGTGAATGGTGTGTTTTTGAGGTGTGAACAGTGACCACTTTGATATGCTACTAAAAAAGTTTCACAATGATGCAAATGGAGGTCATTTCTCTCCTAAGACAACAGTTGCAAAGTTAATGAGGGATGGTTACTATTCACCTAGTCTTTTTAAGGACTATTACCACTAGGCTAAAAAGTGCCCTCAATGTGCCTTCTTTGTAGGCAAACAGAAACTTGCAGCCCTTCCATTGAATCCTATCCAAGTAGACCAACCTTTCATGCAATGGGGCCTTGATTTCATTGGTATGATTAACCCTCCATCAAGTGCTGGACACAAATGAATATTGACTACGACTGACTAATTCACAAGGTGGGTAGAGGCTATTGCATTAAAGGAGGCAAGTGAAAGTGCTATCTTGGAGTTCTATGAGAGCATTATAACAAGGTTTGGAGTTTCCTATGTTATCATTTCTAATAATTCACTTGCTTTCATAAGTGTTAAAACTTTTGACTAGGCAAATAGGAATGGATTTTAATTGATTACCTCATCCAACTATTACCCTCAAGGTAATGGGTTGGTTGAATCTACTAACAAGAATTTCATCAAGATCATCAAGAGGACATTAGAGAATAATCAAAGAGCATGGCATAACAAGTTGAAGACATTCTTAGAGGTAGATAGGATTAATCCTATGAAATTAATTGGCAATTCTTCTTTTATGCTTGTTTATGAGATAAAGGCTAGGTTATCCATATCTCAAAAACTTTCTACTCTAGAACTTGCATAATAGTTGAAACTACTTGAAAATACACTAATAGAAGTCAGATTGATAGAACTAATGCAGCTACAAGAAGTAAGAGACAATGCACACAAGACTATGGAACACCACCAACTACTCATGAAGAAGTCCTTTGACAAAAGATCAAGTGCAAGAGTGTTCAATGAGGGTAAATTGGTCCTAAAATGGGATGAGGATAGAGCAAAATTGGGCAAACACACAAATTTTGATACTTTATGGAGTGGCCCTTACATCATTAGCAAATGAAAGCAAAGCAACTCTTTTCAGCTAACCAAAATGAATGGAGAAGAATTGTCTATCCCTATGAATAGGATACATCTAAAGTTGAGTTATTAGTCTTTGCAAGTCTATTGTAAATATTAGTTTAGGTGTGTGTCTTTTGGTTTTTTGTTCTGTTCCTTAAGTGTTTTATAGCATAAGTGTGTTGAGTTGTGGAGCTAAAAGCTACACCAAATGAGCAAATGCAAGGTTGTATTAACATAGTCACCGACGTCGGTCAGGGATCGACTGGAGGCTGTCGACGTCGATTATGGATCGGCCGACATTGGTCATGTGTAGGCAAATAGGGACTGACATCAATCACCTGTGCGTTCCAAAAGTCTATTTTTGTGGGATGAACAGATTGTTTGCATGATAAGTTTAACTATTAGTGTTGAGTTTGTGTTTCTATTTTTGGCAGGATTGATTTGAACATTTGATTAGGAGGTGTATCTAATGGTGGAGAATGCATAGCTCATGATCCCTAATTCTATATAATAGGGATAGATCTTCATAGTGTAGATGAGAAAAAGGGTGAATCAATTCAGTAGCTGAATTGTGTTTGTAATTGATAAAGAGAACTCTTGAGGGAAAGAGATCTGTACATATGAGAGGTGTGAAAGAAAGAGAGATTTCTTCAATTGTATTTATTTCTCAAAGAGTTTAATACAATTTTTCATTGTTTCTTGTATCTCTTATTCTTTGTTGATTCTGATTTCTAGTTACTTATTAATCTGGTTTAATTTTGTGTTTAGTTACTTACACAAAAGTAATCAATTGTTCTTGTTAGATCCTGACAAGTGGTATCAGAGCTTGGGTTCACTAACAAGTGGTTTCAAATTTGTCTAGTGTGTGTTGATTACAGGTCACTCACAGGGGTTTCTGTTTGAGTGGGAGTATAGCAATGGCAGAAAAAAGTAAACTAAGAATGGAGAAGTTTAACGGAAAAAATTATCAATTATGGAGGATACAGATAGAAGATTATCTGTATCAAAAAGATCTATACTTACCATTGGGTGTAGTTTCAAGCAAACCCATAGATATGCAAGATGAAGAATGGAATGTTCTTGATAGAAAGGCTCTGAGATCTATAAGGTTGAGCCTGGCATCTTCTGTGATATCCAACTTAACACAGGCAAAGACAACGGTAGAGTTAATGGATACTTTAGCAAATTTATATGAAAATCTCTCAGCTTCGAATAAGGTATATCTTATGAAACAATTATTTAATTTTCAAATGCAAGAAGGTGGATCTGTATCTAGTCATCTTAATGATTTCCATGCATTAGTAAATCAGTCAAAATAGTTTTTGATGATGAAATTAAGGCTCTCTTAATTTTATGCTCTTTACCTGAAAGTTGGCATAGTTTGGTAATGGCAGTCAGTAATACTACATCTGGTACAAATATCTTGAAAGTCGATGATGTTGTTAGTGTAATCTTGAATGAAGAAACTCGCAGGAAAAGCACAGGGGAAACATCAGGTAATGCTTTAAGTATTGAAAGCAGGGGAAGGCAAAGAGAGAAGGGCAAGCAAGAGAGATCAAGGTCAAAGTCAAAGATGAAAAGTAGATCCAAATCCAGAAATGGAAGAAAAATAATCTGCTCAAATTGTGAAAAGAAAGGGCATGCAAAGAAAGATTGCTAGTTGAAAGTTAAAGAAGAAAATTAGCATGAAGGTAAAGAAGAAGCAAAAGTTGCAGGTATTGTTGCACAAGATGCTCTTATTTTTTCTTTGGATAATAAAATAGAATCTTGGGTTTTAGATTCTGGTGCCTCTTTCCATGCTACCCCAAATAGAGAATATTTCAATGATTATGTCCAGGGAGATTTTGGAAAATTTTATTTAGGGGATGATGAGCCTTGTAAGATTGTTGGCAAAGGAAAAGTGCAGCTGAAATTGTAGAATGGCAACACATGGGTGTTGAAGGATGTCATGCATGTACCCATCCTAAAGAGGAATCTGATTTTTGCAAAAAAGTTGGGGGATGAGGGTTACACAATAACTCTCACAGCTGAATCTTGAAAGGTTTCCAAGGGTGCACTTGTATTAGCCAAAGGTAAGAGAGTAGGTACTCTCTATTTATGTAATTGTATTACTGATTATTCTCCTTCTGTATTATCTACTTCAGATATGGATGCAAAGTTGTGGCACTGTAGGCTTGGCCACATGAGTGAGAAGGGAATGAAAGTTCTTAAGTCAAAAGGTAAGCTTTCAGATTTGAAAATCATAGATCTAGATTTTTATGAGCATTGTATTTTTGGAAAACATAAGAGAGTGAGATTTCTCAAAACTAGGTCAACAAAGAAGAAGCACAAGTTGGAGCTTGTTCACACAGACGTGTGGGGAGCAGCTCAAGTAGCTTCTATTGGAGGATCACAGTATTATGTTTCTTTCATTGATGATGCTACAAGAAAGGTATGGGTTTATTGCATAAAGAAGAAATCTGATATTTTTGACACATTTAAGAAATGGAAAGCTTTGGTTGAGAATGAAACAGGTTTGAGATTGAAGTCCCTTAGATCTGACAATGGTGGTGAGTATTGTAGCTATAAGTTCAAAAGTTACTATTCTATGAGTGGAATACACAGGGAAAAGATGGTTCCAAAGACACCTCAGTAAAATGGAGTTGCTGAAAGGATGAACAGAACAATATTGGAGCGTGCATGGAGTATGAGGTTGCATGTTGATTTGCCCTTACAATTTTGGGTAGAAGTTGTAGATACTGCAGTTTACCTAATTAACAGAGGACCCTCTACTGCTTTGAATGGTGGAATTCCAGAAGAGGCTTGGATAGGTAAAAAGGTAGATCTTTCATTTCTCAAAGTTTTTGGTTCTGAAGCTTTTGTGCACGTTGATAAACAAAATAGAAAAAAGCTAGATGCTAAGTCTATGAGGTGCACTTTTATTGGTTATGGCTCTGGAGATTTCGGATTCCAGTTATGGAATCTAAGAACTAACAAAATTATTAGAAGCCGCGATGTTGTTTTTAATGAAAAGGTGATGTATAGTGATCAGCTCAAAAAGTTGAATAATACTGAGCAGAGCAATGTTGATTTGGATGAGGTGATGATCCAAAATGAGCTCATGAGAAAGAATAATTACAGACAGGAAAATACAGACACTAACGTCGGTCAGGAAGGAACCGACATTGGTCATATAGGAACTGACATCGGTCAGACAGTAACTGACGTCGGTCACACAAGAACTGACATCGGTTAGGTGGAACCGATGTCGATCAGGTACAGATCTAGAGATGACCGAGATCGATCACTGACAGAGAATTTGGGCAGATAGCAAGCAGTGAATGAGTCTCAAATGCCCATGAGGAGGTCAGAAAAGGTAAGTAAACCTCCAATTCATTATTTTCCTTCATTATTCTGCTTATTGCTCACTGATAGTGGAGAACCAGAGAGTTTTGATGAGGCAATGCAGGTAGAATCCCAAAAACAATGGGAGCTTGGCATGATTGAGGAAATTGATTCCTTGAAAGAGAACCAAATGTGGGATTTGGTTGAGTTTCCAGCTGGAAAGAAAACACTAAAAAATAAATGGGTTTACAGGTTAAAGGAAGGTGAGAATGGACAAATGAGACATAAGGCTAGGTTGGTAGTAAAGGGATTTGCACAGAAACCAGGTATTGATTTTGGTGAAATTTTTTCTCCTGTAGTAAAAATGACTTTTATTCAGACTGTATTGTCTTTAGTTGATATTGAGGATTTGCATCTTGAGCAGCTTGATGTTAAGACAGCATTTCTTAATGGAAATTTGGATGAAGAAATATATATGGATCAATCGGAAGGTTTTGAGGTCAAAGGTAAGGAGAAACTTGTGTGCAGGTTGAAGAAAAGCTTATATGGTCTTAAGCAGGCTCCAAGACAATGGTATTTGAGATTTGATAGGTTTATGACTGAGCATAGTTTCAGTAGATGTCAATCTAATCATTGTGTTTATTTTAAGAGATTGGATAATGGTAGATATATTATCCTATTGTTATATGTAGATGATATGATGGTTGCAGGTTCACACATGCAGGATATTACTGAGCTTAAGGTAAAATTAGCTCACACATTTGCCATGAAGGATTTAAGAGCAGTAAAAAAAAATCCTTGGCATGAGTATTAAGAGAGACAAGAAAAATCACAGTTTGATTTTGTCTCAAAGGATTATGTGAACAAGGTGTTGGAGAGGTTTAATATGTAGGATGCAAAACCGGTAAGCACACCTATGGCTGGACACATCAAGTTAAGCAAATAATAGTGTCCTAAATCACATGATGAGATAGAGTACATGAGTAGAGTTTTATATGCTTCAGTAGTTGGAAGCTTAATGTATGCAATGGTATGTACTAGACTTGATATTGCCCAAGCAGTGGGAGTTGTCAGTAAGTTTATGGCCAATCCAGGGAAGGAACACTGAAAATCAATTCAGTGGATTCTTAGATATCTGAGAGGGACCAGCAGTAGGCATTTATGCTATGGAGGGTCAAATACTTCTCTACATGGATATGTAGATGCGGATATGGCAGGTGACTTAGATGGCAGGAGAAGCACCACAGGTTATGTGTTCACTGTTGGTGGAATGGCAGTTAGCTAGATTTTAAATTTGTAGAAGGTTGTTGCCTTGTCTACTACAGAGGCAGAATACATTGTAGCCACAGAGGCTAGCAAGGAGATGATATGGATGACTCAGTTCATGGAAGAGTTGGGAAAGGAGCAAGAGAGTTGCAGATTGTACAGTGATAGTCAAAGTGTAATTCATTTAGCAAAGAATGTAGCCTTTCATTCAAGAACCAAACATATATAGCTTAGGTACCACTTCATTAGATAGGTATTGGAAGATGGTGAGTTGAAGCTGGAAAAGATCCATACAGATAAGAACCCTGCCGATATGTTAACAAAGCCGGTAACAAAGGAGAAGTTGAATCTTCATTCAACTTTTGTTGGTCTTCAAGATTGAGCTTGAAGATGGAGAAGCTAGAAGATGTTGTTGTACAGGTACAGGTGCAGCTATTTATCTCTAAGTGGGAGATTGTTGAGTTGTGGAGCTAAAAGCTACACTAAATGAGCAAATGCAAGGTTGTTATATTTACACAGTCACCGATGTCGGTCAGAGATCGACTGGAGGCTGCTGACATCGATTATGGATCGGTCAACGTCAGTCATGTGTAGGCAGACAGAGACCGACGTCAGTCACCTATGCGTTCCAAAAGTTTATTTTCATAGGATGAATAGAGAATTTGCATGATAAGTTTAACTGTTAGTGTTGAGTCCACGTTTCTATTTTTGGCAGGACTGATTTGAACCTTTGATTAGGAGGTGTATCTAATGGTGGAGAATGCATAGCTCATGATCCCTAATTCTATATAATAGGGATAAAACTTCATAGTGTAGATGAGAAAAAGGGTGAATCAATTCAGTAGCTGAATTGTGTTTGTAATTGATAGAGAGAACTCTTGAGGGAAAGAGATCTGTACATCTAAGAGGTGTGGAAGAAAGAGAGATTTCTTCAATTGTATTTCTTTCAGGAAGAGTTTAATACAAATTTTCATTGTTTCTTGTATCTCTTATTCTTTGTTAATTCTAATTTCTAGTTACGTATTGTTCTGGTTTAATTCCGTGTTTAGTTGCTTACACAAAAGTAATCAATTGTTCTTGTTAGATCTTGACAAAGTGTATATCCTTCCTTTTATTTGGTCTATGTCTTTACCTTTGTGCGTGTGAATCAACCAGTTTGTATTTTTTGAGCCAAAGGCCTGTTTAAGTCATTTTGAGTCCCTATATGCATGAATCCATGTTGAATGGAAGGATTTAGGCAACTGGTCGTAGGCATAACTTGAATGCCACCCCTTAGAATCACCAAGAATATTAGCCATTTTTTACTCCTAAGTTTTGCATATTTCATTTTGGCTAAGTGCAAAATTTTGATTTTATCTATCAGAGGAAGCCTTTC
Organism: Torreya grandis; assembly: GCA_037957365.1. Taxonomy (NCBI): domain Eukaryota; kingdom Viridiplantae; phylum Streptophyta; class Pinopsida; order Cupressales; family Taxaceae; genus Torreya; species Torreya grandis. The sequence goes on along the minus strand of JARHVA010000517.1, from coordinate 2,658,908 downwards.
TTTGGTCTTTTTTCAAGTTTTATTTTGATAGTTTAAACTCAAGTATTATTTCTTTTGGGATAATTTTGCTTCAAGTTTTTTTTAAGTCTCAAAAGAATTGTTTCAGACTTTTTGTCAGAAACAAAAAGTCCAAAGTAATTGGTCCATTTCAAGATTTCTGAAGGGTCACTTGCAAGATTATCGAAGGGTATTTTCTCATGGAAGTGTCCTTTGAATTTTTTCGAAGGGTATATTTCAAGTTTTTTTAAAGGCATCTTCAATATTTTAAAGGAAAAGTGTCCTTTGCAACTTTTTCGAAGGGTTTGTTCTTTCAAAGAATTGGTCTATTTCAAGTTTTTTGAAGGGTACATTTTAAGATTTTTGAAGGATCATTTCTCTTGCAAAGGGATATTTTCAATATTTTTGAAGGGACATTTTCATTCTATCAAAGGGTCTTTTTCTATGTAAAGTGCCCTACACACTTTCTCTTAAGGGTCTTTTCTCGAGAAAGTGTCCTTTTTAGGCTTTCCAAAGGGACATTTCAAGAATGCCGAAAGGCATGTTTAGGTTTTCAAGAAGGCAAAATGAGAATACCAAAGGGTTATTGTTAGCAAAAGTGTCCCTCCAAATTTTTTTGAAGGGACACTTACAAAAATCCTAAAAGAATTATTTCAGACATTTTGTCTGAAATAATCTTTATGAGGAGACACTCCAAAAGGCCTGAAAGAAATGCCTCTAAAGAAATTATCCAAGAAGAATGACGGTTATATGGACATCAACTTCAAAATGATGTAATAGTCGTTGGTGTTCAAATAAGAGGATTCAAAGCAAATCCAAGGGATCACATTCCCCATCCATCGAAGGATTAGAGGGCTCATCTCACCATTGATCAGATCAAGATCTGTGTCATTTTTTGATGGTCAATCAAAAGAACAAAAGGTTGAAGAGATTTACAAGATTCGAGCATTTAACTTGGTCAAGTTGGAATGAGTTTACAAAGGATTATGATAAATACCATGAAATTATACACATAGACTTTAGGTTATTGCATCTCTAAGGCCAAACAGAATGAAAGTGACTCTTCCCTATGCCGTTGCACACCTTAACAAGCCAGTGAGAAGCCGTTAGCATCAATAAAAATCTACAACAGGTAGACTCTCATTTTTATAACTAATTGATGTCATTACTTAGTTCAAAAATATCTTGTTTTTGCTAAGTGCAACTGTTAGAGAAGCATCTTTGAGAGAGCAGGCCAAGAGTGTTCAAAGGAGGTGACATGGATCAATCAAATGACTTGAATGAACATCATAGACAAAGATGGTTGCAACTAAAGATAGAGACTCTTAACAGATTGAATATTCTCTTTGGCACCCAAAGGACTCCCCCTCTCACTTCCTCTTTGTTATATATACAGCCCTTGGGCTAGTGTAAAAAAACAACCACATAGTGTATGGCAAAGTCCTACTAAATTGATGTCATGTTTTGACTTTAAGCATTGGTACAAGTCTTTTTCTTTGAAGTTCTGAGAAATTGTTTGAGGGTGTAAATGACATATAGTGACAACAAGTGATTGTTTCATCCTTTTATCCCTTGTCCTTCATGTTTGAGCAAGATTTTTGTGTCTAACAGGTCATCTAGAGTGCACCCAAGTGTGTTGAATTTATGCATGGGTATAACTATTTTTAGAATGTATAGGTTGTCTTTCAGTTCATTTTCTTTATGTCATTTCATACATTTTTCCTCTATATTAAAATACTTGTGTTAGAATCTTTAGATCTTGAAAATAGTCAGTGTATTTTCTTGTATCATGCACTAGAGTATGGCATTCATGTGGAAGATAATTTTAGTGCATCACCATTCTTAGAATATGTTTTATTTATGCAATTTCTAACTCTTTTCTCTTCAATAACACTAGTTTAGATAGAAGTTATTTTGTAGATATACATTCAGGGAGCTAGCCCCTTTAAATCTAGAGGTTTATTTTCTCTATAGGTATACCCATATGCCTAGAAATATCCCAACGTTACCCAAATCTAGAAGAGGATTGAACACTCTCTTCTAAGGTGAAAGATTTAGAGACAACAAGCAGCTAATCTAGTTCAAGTTAGGAAGAAAAATAGTGACATTAGATTATGTGTTGATGTTAGATATCTAAATAAAACTAGTGTTAAAGACATTTTTTCTCTGCAAAGTATAGATCAGATTTTACAAGTTACAGAATCGAAAATGATGTCTTTATTTGATAGATTTTATGGATATAATCAGATTTCTGTAAATTATGAAGATGGACATAAAACTAATTTTACCACTCATAGGGGTACTTTCACTTATAATAAAAAAAAAAAAAATAGATTGATGAATGCAAGAACTACTTTTTAGAGAGTTATGCATATTGCTTTTGATGATTTGATTGGCATTATTATTCAGGTTTATTTAGATGATCTCACTGTTCATTCTAAAAAGAGAAAAAAACATTTAGACCATCTACATGAAGTATTCACAAAATATTAAAAAATTAGCATTTATTTGAATCCAAAAAAATTAGTTTTTGGTGTTACCGATAGTCAGTTGTTAGGACACATTATTTCAAAAGATGGTATTTCTATTGATCCCAAACATGTTAAAGCTATTAAAGAACTACCTCATCTCAAAGATCAATCTAGTCTAAGGTCTTGTTTTGGTAAGATAAATTTTGTTAGAAAATTCATTTTAGATTTTACTGACAAGTCTAATCCATTGCAATTGTTGCTTAAGAAAGATAAAATATTTAATTGAGATGAAAGTACTAAGTTAGCTTTTAATTGTGTTAAAAATGTCATTACAAGTGTTCCAGTCCTTGTTAAACTTGATTTAAAGAAAATTATTCATTATTTATTTTAATGCTACTAAAAAATCCATTGGAACTGTAATAACTTAAAAATTTGAAAATAATGAAGAAAAACCAATTGATTATATGAGCCAAGTTTTAAAATATGCAAAAACTAGGTATCCTCTTATTAAGAAATTTATTTTTCACTAGTTTTCTCTTTGATCAAGTTTTGATATTTATTAATGGAAAACAAAAAAATTGTACAATCTAATGTACCTATTTTGTCTTATCTTTTAAAACAACCAATCATTTAGGGAAGGCTTGTTAAGTAGATTTTATGCATTCAAGAGTTTGATCTTGAATTCAAAACTTCTAAAACAATTAAAGGTAACAAATTGACAAAACACTTAGTTGAAAATACTTCTTCAGATATTAATGTTTTAGTTTTTTCAGTTAATGAAAATTTAAATGCAAAACCACATTTATAGACCATGAAGATTGTTGAATTTTTAAAAAAAATTAAGTTTGGTCTTGAAATGAATGAACAAGACTATTTGTTAGCTGAAGATGATTGGTACCATGACTTAGTTTATTATTTTTAAAATTATGCATGTCTTAATAATTTAGATAAAAAGCAAAGATGTTCCTTAAGATTATAATCTTTAAATTTCTATTTGTTAGAATTTATTTTATTTTATCATAATAGAGATGGAGTTTTGTTGAGATATCTTACACATGATCAAACACAAAAGGTTCTTATAGGTTATCATGAAGAAAATTGTGGTGGATATTATGTTATGAAAACAACCACTTATAAGATTTTAAGAGCAGGTTATTATTGGTCTACTCTATTCCAAGATGCTTATAAGTTAATTCGTTCTTACATGCCTTGTCAATTGTTTGTTGAAAGGGATAAATTACCTACAATGCCTTAAACCCCTATTATTCTTGAAAAACTTTTTACGAAATGAGATATTGATTTTATTTCAGATATTTACCCACCTTCATCTATAGGTTATAGATATATTTTAATAGCCACATATTATTTCACTAAGTAGCCTGAAGTCAAAGCACTTAAGAGTTCAATAATAGGTGAAGTGATCTTTTTCTTGAAAAATCAGATTTTGTATAAATTTAAAATTCTTTACAAAATTATTTTAAATAATGAACCTCAATTTATTTCAAATGAGTTTCTAGAATTTTTAAGAAAATACTCTATTATATCTAGCCATTCATCTAAGTATTACCCTCAAGGTAATGGATAAGCTGAGTCCACAAATAAAAATCTAATTTCAATAATGAAGAAACTAGTTTATGATAATAAAAAGAATTGGCATCTCAAAATATTTGAAGCTTCATGGGTTGATAGAACTATTGTTAAGGTAGCAGTTAGTTATCCACCTTTATGTTATCATATATATTTGAGGCTACCTTACCAATAGAACTTCATATTTATTCAACTAAGACTGCTTTACAATATGTAGTTGAAGATACAAATTTAATTAAATAAAAATTGTATGATTTAGTAGCTCTTGACAAATCTAAAGCAATAGCATTACCTAAATTAGAAAAAGATAAACAAAAATTTATAAAAAAAAATCTTTAAAAAAGTTTCTAACAAAAAAATTTATATTGATGATCTAGTCTTATATTGAGATAAAGCCCACGAGGATCCACAAAACACCACAAATTTGATTCATTATGGCTTGGGTCTTATAGAATTGTCATAATTCATAGAAATAATGCTTTTCATTTAAAATATCTTGAAAGAAATTAGATGTGTTATTCAATTAACATTCATCATTTGAAGTTGTTTCATGATTAGCTTCTTTTCTATTATTATTTTTCTTATTTTTTGTTTTCTTTTGGCTCGTTATTTCTTTAATTTATTGTTTTTGTTATCATTTATGTTTTGGTTTGTTGTTTGCTTTGTTGTACTTTGATTTTGAAATGATCAATGAAAGTTGTAGATGGAAAAGTGTCACATTGTGAAGGAAGAGTACAAGGAAGATGCAAATCTACTGTAAGTATCATTTCATTTTCAAAAGTTACTTTTACAAATTTAGTTTTTGTAATTAATGAATAATATATGTTGAGTTGTATTTAGTTGTTAAAATATTACTTCATTTTCAGATTTTATACTTAAGGCATTTGTATTAGATTGTGCATCCAACCCGAACTTCATTGTTATATAAGTCATTTTCTTCGTGTCACACTTGTCGAAGAATCCATCTCTAGCTAAAATTCATTATTTAAAGGGTTCATGCTTAGCTTCTTAAGAAATAATTTACCTAGATCATACTCTCAAGATTATGTATTTATCAATAGCCAATTTGTTACTACTTAATTTTATTACATAAAACTGACTAACAAAGTCGCTAATATTTTGCTTATTTTTCACACCCCCTCAATTTTACCAAAATTAAAACTTTTTGTCATAGAGATGACTCAGTCATGAAATCTAAAACTATGTAGGAGACCCAGTCAATTAATAGTATATTTAAATGCTTGTTTTCAATTATAAATTGATAATGATTAGTTGATGAATTCATGTTTATATTTCTGAGAAGTTTCGAAAAGCATGTTGGATAAATGAATAAATGCACATATATATTTGTGAATGTGATCAGTTATATTATTTTTTAATCATAATCAAGTTATGGGGAAATATTTTAGATGGAAAAGATTTCAAACTTGAAAGTGCATATATCTGATATAATATGTCTATTGATCTCAATAAATATCGATTGTCATGATAAATGTTAGGAATAGACTTTCATATTTGATAGTTTGAACAAGTTTATGATGATTCTTTGATTTTCATTGATATACATGGATAATGTGATTATTAATTTACAATAGATAATGAGAGTATATAGATTATTATTGCAGTTTAAAAACACTATATTAAGAAATAATGTATTTTTTAATTGAAAATTCATTATGAACAGACCTAATAGAAGACTCATTCGTTCTTCCTCCTTGTGATACAATAGACATTCAAAACATTGATGTATTTAAGTTGATTTGATAATGTTGTTAAAGAGTCCAAGTTTTTATATTGTCTAGCCTAAGGTATTATTCGTTTTGTCTAATGATCTTGTGACTTATTTACCAAAATTCATAGTCTAAGATCATTGCTCTAAGGTTTCATAGTTTTAAGGACTTATTTTGCATTCTAAGTCTAAGACATTATTTATTCAAAGATATTAGTAATTATTTAAGTATTTTTTTGAAACGTAAGTCCTGAAGCATAAAGATGGCATGTTTATCATGTCTCATTTGGCATAGAAGATTTATAAAATGAAAGGATTAACTTGTCAACCTAAGACTTGTTTCATGGGATGTTTTCCATGGCATAAGGCATTATTTTGAAGTTAAGATGTTTTATAAACCTTCATCATCAAATATATTTTCAAATACCTAATTTTCTTGTCTCAAAGGCTTTTCAATAATATGCATGACTTATTTCAAATTTGAATCCTGTATGAAGTAAGATGTCAAGTTGGCAGATGTTAGGTGATTGATGGATTTCATGGCATAGTAAGTTGGCATAAACATTTAATGTGAATCACATTTTTGATGCTTCAAGATCATCATGGGAGATTTGGTGGTAAGGTAGAGTTAATGTAGGTCACATTTATCTCAAATGGTGGAAGTTGGCAATGGTTTAGTGAGAAGAGTTAGTAATGACTAAGTTTGGTTGTGTTGATAACTAACTTAGCAAAGTTGTTAAGTGTGTCCTTTGTAAACATGATCAAATGTGAAGTGAACATCTTGTTGAGTCAATTATGGTAGAGGGTGGTAGAAATAATTAGGTTAATTTTTTTGGTTTGTGTTCATTTGGAAAGCTTAGTGTGGAAGTGAAGCTCTGGCTAGGTGATTTTCAAGTTATAGAGAAAACTTTGTTAGGGATATCAGGTAGAAAGATTTCAAGGGTGCATTTTCAGATATGATTCTTATAGTTTTAAAAATATATACAGTGATTTAGAGAATCTTGCAGTTGCATGATGAGATAATTTCTTAGCTGCATGAATATAATAGGTTCTGGTCTGCATGGATATTCATTAAAGATTGGGTTACTTTTGAATGGTCTACTTTATTTCATGGTGAAAAGAATACTCTGGTATGAGATGATTTTATAAATAAATCTACATGTTAATGGTTTTGAGGATTTTTTGTTGATATTTGAATATATTTCAATAACTTTTACTTGCATGATAAGAATTGGTGTCGACTTTGTGTATATTTTGCATGTGTGATGAAAGAAAAGAAAGGATGGCTCTTTAGATAGTTTGAAATTTTATCATTCAACAGATGTGTCAAATATCTATGTATTTCGATGTGTATTCAAGATATACATAGTCTCAAGTAGATTTTTGTTGAGAACTTCAATTTGTGAATAAGATGTTTCATGACGTTACAACAAGAAGTTTATTTCAAATTGTTGGTTTTGAAAACAGCTCTACATGTTAATTTTAAGGGTTTACTATTTGTGTATGCTCTGAGTTGTGTCAAAACTTTCAAATATTTTTCCTAAATATTGATTTGGAAGATTATGGATAAATTTTCTTGAAAGTTGAAGTCTTTACTTTTCAAATTTGTTTAATATAAAGACTCTGTTAAGATACTCAAAAATGGGTATTTTAGAAATGTTTGTGGTTAAAAGTTTTGATTTCAATGTTATGAATAGACTTGTCCATCTATTCATATAGTACATTCACTTCAGGTTTAGTTTCAAATAGAGTTTACATGCATGGAAAATGAATAGTATCAATATTTTGATGTAAATGAATTGGTTTTACTCTAGGTATGTATGCATAAGTTATTGATCGTGCATGCCTAGATTGAAAGGTTTTAAAGATTTTTGATGTCATAAAAGCTTGTTTGGTTTTAAGTAACCTGAACTATGTAGAGGTAGCTTATGTTTGTTCTTTAGAAAGATATGAGTTGATTTTATATAAAAGAGATAGTGGGTTATTTTATAGAAAGATATGTCATGAAGTTAAAAAAATATATCTATAAATGGATGGTCTCGAGGTCATGAGTTTTATATGTCCGTTTTTAGTTGCAAGTATTGATTTTAAGAGGTTAGATAAAATGAGGTTTTTACTAGATCTGCATCTTAGCATTGAAGTTTTTAGTTTTATCTTGAGATTGAATATTGAAGTCATAGTCCCCTGATGAATCTAGTTGTTTCCCAGTTGAAATGTATATGAAGATTATATTTTGAAATAAATAATGTTTGTTTCAGATATCATTTGCTGATTTTATTTTGTAAATATTATGCTAGAAATTTTCTCCAATTTTGGTTTAGTTTACAGTTTATTTGATGGAGATTGGAATTTCATTGAGATATTTTGAAATCAAATGATGATATTATAATGTTATTTGAGGGTTCAAATGGTAATTGGATACAGTTAGAATATTTCAATTTGTGATACAATTCAGTTTAATTTTGTTGAGAGGTGACTGTGTATTGGATATTCAGTTTTGTTTATTTTGAATGAGTATTTGTTGATTTTAGTCATTAATTTTGAGTATATTTCATATTGTTAAAATGTTTAGATGGGATCAGCCTAGGTCAGCTAGGAGCAATGATGATAGAGGATGGAGGCAGAGTTTTGATAGTAATATTAATCAATAGAATTTTAATGGGAATGACCTTAGGGGTGGTTTCCACGCCAAAAGATTTGGTCCCAAATTTCATAGAGGTACTAGGATGTCCATCCATTTCAATGTCTCAAATCTCAAATTTTAGAATATCTTAAAAAATTTGTGCAATTTAAAATTTCCATAATCTTGAATTGTTAAAAATATTATCTTGATTTCTTAGAAGATTATAGATTATCTTGATTTGTGAATATTTGGAATTATGGACATGTGACTCTAGAACAAAGTTGGTGCAATTTCCTATGACAGAAATGAATTATAATCTATATGTTAATGCATAGGACAAATCAGTGATCAAAGTGCCTTTGGATTCAGAGGATTATTGGACCTCTAGGGGATAAACTTTGTTTTTAGCTAAAATTTTTACATAGCAAAACTTTAGACTTTCAGTTTGATAGTTTACTTCAAATTTTTGTATTTTTTATGATAATATTTTGAGAAGTACAACAAACTTAATTTTTGATATAAATGTATATACCTAAGTTAATTTTAGACATGCATTATGGTTTAATATAAATATTATTTTATTAATCTTTGACTTATCTATTTATTGATTGATATATGTATTATATTTATTATTAATTGATGAGGGTCCCCACCTGTTAAGATTAGTACCCGATCTATATTTAATAACTTGATCAATTAAGATTTTTTAAGTCTTAATTAATTATATCCTTATCAAATAACTATTTATAATTAATTGACTTTAAAATTCAATTAGTTAACATAAACTAATAACTAACTAAAATTAGTTATAACTTATTTTTCAATTAAGTTTGCATCATAAAAAGAGATCAAGAATTCATTTTAAAATAGAAAAACAACACAAGTATTGAAGACCTATACATTTTATGAAGTCAATCATTTATCTATTTTATTTCTATCCAACTTCTCTAAGATAGTATGACTTTTGCAAATAGACTCAATAGAACTTTATCTGCGGTTAAGTAATTGCTTAGACAACACATGTATATCCAATTTTTATTATCATTTATGATAGATTTTCTGAAGACTGTCAAGTTTAACATATTTTAATAATTTTTATTTGCAATCTTATACGCAGATTCTATGTATTCAACCTGAATAATGATGAACACTTCGCTATTTTATGATATTTCATTGATTTATTTTTATTGTAAAGTTGTCACTTAAGTTATTGTAAAGATAGATGTTTTTCTTAATAAAATCTATCTTTTCTACTAAGATGACTCTCCTTTGAGACTTGCACACTTTATTGTACTTTATATTGACGTTAATTTTAATATAGTTTTATTTTTTAGATTTTCTTAATCTAAGTTTATATTTCTTAGTTTTAGATTTATCTTTATATTTTTATTTTTTTATTGAAACTGTTTCTCTTCAATTATTTTCTTAGATTTATACCTTGCTCTCTTTCTTATATTGGATAGTATAAATAGTTTATTTGTTTAATTAATTCTTTTCTTATATTTATATTATAGATTTTAAGCTCTTTAGTTGTTAATCTTAGTCTTAGATTACAGTGCAAACCTATTTAAATTTTAGATTATAGTCTTATTTCTATTTTAGTTTAGACTTGTTATTTATTAAATAGTTGATTTATAGATTAGTTTATTTGATCTCTTTAATCCTTTTTGTCTTTTCTTAGTTTAGGTTGTTTCTTAGTTTAAACTTAGTTATTTGAGTAGTTTATTGTCTTTTCTTTGGCATGGTTGTTTTATATTCTTTTTTCTTTTAGTTAGTTTGTTGGTTGTTATTTGTTGTGTCTCTCTCTTTCTTTTTTGTTTACGTAATTGAATATCTTTTATATTATTTCAAATTTATTTTTTATATTTTTGGTTTGTCTTTTTGATGTTAATTTGGAGAATATTACAATAAGAAGCAAGATCTTACTTGGAATATACATATATTTACTGAATCAGATTTTTATTTTTTAAGAGATTATCTAATTCATAAGTTTTTTCTATCAGATATAATAGATTACATATTCTTAACTAAATTGATTCATGATTTGATAAAGTGGATTTTTTATTATTATAATAGAATATGTTGCATTTGATGACTTATTGATTATTTTTTGGAACTTATAAAAATATCTCACGTCTTTAAGATCGTAGTTGAACCTTTAGAACTCACGATTAGACTGATACAATTCTACCTTGACTTTTGTGATAAACGAAAAGGTTGATTCATTGACAGTATAATTTTTATCATCAACAAATTCTTTATATTCAAATACAATATTTACTTTTTGATATTTAAACACAATTTGTGTATTGTTATTAGTGTATTCTATACCATTTTTTTGAATAATTTTATATATTTTTTATTTATAATAAAATTATAAACTCTATTTCATTTTAAAAAATAATCTTTATTAAATATATATATATAATGGAATGTCTCTTTATAAAGTGTATTTATAGAAACATGCATACCAATAATTTAAGGTTAGGGGTAGTTATATAATATTGGCATCTAGCTTATAATAAATTTAATTTGTCCCTTTCATTTAAATTAATTTGTCCCTTTCATTTTGCCTAAGATTTTGGAGAAATATTTTATTCTTAATGTTCAAGGATTAAGATATTTTGTATTTAAGAGAATTATCAAATTATGTATTTAAAAGTGTTTTTAGGCCAAACCTTTTTGTCTTGATATTCAAGGATAGTTGGTAAATATCAAGCTAAAAGCACATTCATGTACTTTCATAAATCATCTACATTATATTAAACTATAAGTCTAAAAATATAGATATGTGTAATATGGTTAAGTGGATTTAAATCAAAATTCTACCACAGTTGTTCATAAACTATGTAATCAAATTTAATGAAATTTAAAATAGTGAAATTAGATTTGACAGAATGGATATTTTAAATTGAATATTTTGTTAATCATAAAATTAGATTTAATTATTAATTTAATTTTAATATAATAATAAAATTAAGAATTTAGAAATGTATCTTGATTTTTTATATAATCAAGGAAATAATCAAGGTTTTTAGGGAAAGATAATGAGAATTTAGAAAACTCATTATGTCTTGAGGACTTCTCTTAAATTATACATTCAGTATTTTTGGTAATTAGAATTATACATTGAATGTTTTTAATAGACAATAGACAAACAAAATATGATAAGATGATTGTGGTTGTCAAGTCTAGGGCTATGAAAACTTCACACCTTTCTAAAATTTTACACATATCTATGGTAAATTGGTCTTCTTATTAAAACCCTAATAAGGAAATTGAACCTCCAGAGGAAAAGGTACAAAATCATTTCAAGGTTTTTGATTGAGTTCAATAGTGGTTTTAAGCGTCAATTACTTATTAGACTCCTCAACAATATATAATATTAAAGACATCATGCCAAGTAAAATACAAATCAACAAGGCAACTCAGTGTGATGCAGTGTTTATCTACTATGGATTTTTAATGGTATAATAAATATTTTATTTCTTCTAGCGTTAAAATCCAATTAGATTATAAACAAAAAAATATACTAATTTCTTTTGCTTAATCAATTATAGTAAACTATTGTTAGTGTGACTATGTTGTTGCAAGTGTACAAATAATGTAATCTTATAAATTTTATAACTCAACTCATAACAAAATACTAATTTAAATGATGTAAGTACATAATTCCATATAAATATCATTGCTAAAGGCATGTGCATATTTTTACAATAATCTATACAGGTTCCCAAAGATGTAACAACTCATAAGATTACATAATAGTATGCATTTTTACTAATAAGGTACAATAACTCATATTTCTAGTACTTAATATACAACACAATATACATCAATAAAATAATAATAGTACCATAAAATAATCCCACACTATACCTATTTTATCCATATTCATTAATTACATTCATTGTTGTATTACATAATAATGAAATTAATTAATGAACATGTATACATAATAATGTTTGTTGTTGTGTAAGGCAACATATACAATAATCTCAAGTACAATGGTATAATATTATAATAGAGCTTCATGAATCAACTTAACAAATAAAATATTAGCCATGAGTGTATATCAAAATAAGTTTGGATTCACTTGTAGAGAGGAAGAGTATTATTTGGGTGTTTTACCTCCAACCATAAATTATCAATATGCCGCACACCTCCCCACTAAAAGTGGCCTTGCCCTTCATGAAGGGGAATGTAATGACAATTCAAGTATCCAAAACCATTCAAGAATCACATGCAAAATTTTAATCACTATTACATGCAATTAGTCATACAAATCATAGGTATGCTTCTATCTAATATGACTTCAAAAAATCATGCACATTAGAATGTGTAGACTGACAATATATACAACTATAACATTAATTTGGCCAAAGCATTGCATAGTATTATCAGATTTCACATATGAGTCGGTGTCCATGTCATATAAACTCTTTACTATCCATATTATTGTCATATTATGTCATGTTAACTGATGATGAGTGATCATAGTTAAGATACCTGCCTAATACTCATCATCCCTTAACAAGCAGAAAGATAATGTAGATCAAGACTAAAAAGACTACATATTTAACCTTCATAAAATAATAAAACCTAAAATGTTATTAATTAACATACAACCTAATACAATTAAGGGTTTTCACACCTATAGTTTGAAAAGGATATGTGACAAGGCTTTATATAGATTCCTTTCACTATAAACTGCAATAAGTCTCTTTTCAATTTTGAAACTGATTATTAACCTCTCATTTAAGATCATTAACAATACCATTTTTTAATGCAAGTCACTTCATTTCAATAATAAACTTGGGTTTAATTCATTAACCCAATTTTTAAATCAATACAAGATATACATACATACATGCATGCATGCATGCATATAATCCATATCAATAAGGTGTAGTTCAAAATTACAAAGTCGCGGAAAGAACTAAAAATGATATTTTATGTATTACTCAGTTCATGGCCCATATGATATTAACTCATTTTATAATCTAGACTATTATACCACATTTATAATGATGATAAAACTATTATTTCTATATTCTTTGTTTCCTTATAAGCCTGTGTGTGAGAGTTACATCTTGCACACATATTTATAAGAATTATAAAACTATAGGTTTTAATTATAGACATATTATTAACCCTCTCAAAATTTAATATGCATCATGATTGAATCCCATGCACTATATTTTTCATGGATTGACACTAAATAGTGTTAAGGAGGATAAGTTGTAAACTAAAACCTTTGGCTCAAGTGGAAATAGACATTTCAACTTAAATAGAACTATTTGAATAATAATTAATACTGACTCAACTATGTGATCCACTCTTAGTTAGATGTTCCATCATACAAATGTCACCCTCAACCATAGACTACATTCATGAAACTCAAGCATTTTAATGCCTTATAGGTTACACACAACCCTAAGATTATGTTTTGCTACCTACACCTCCATCTATATACTAAGTCCAACTCTTAATAGGAACAATCATATGTTTTAGTATATTAACAATTCCTAAAACTATATGCTAACATAAGACATCTTTATATAGTCTGTAAAGTTATTCTAATGCACTCAGCTAAGTTAAATCCAAATAAAACATAATGTGGATTATCATCAAACCAAAAACTCTATATATGAATGCATAATAGGATTCAATACAATCATTTTATTGATATAAATGTTTAATAATATTATAAATACAAACATAGTTTTGTTTATAACACATTGCATATACCTTAAAATCCACTACAAGATTTCATAACATCGAAGAGTTTATATTTAAAAGAACAACAAACTCAGAGTTGTTATGAATACTCCCTAGACTTATTCACTCGATCTACTCACTTGTATGGCCTTGTGGGAGAGAGTGTACTCTCACCCTCATGTCCATATGGGTGAATATAATAAATAAAAACCATATTGTAGGGTATAATCAATAAATGACCAATCCAATATTCACCATAACAAACTAATAAATATATTGTTTAAAATAGAGATGTGTTACAACAATACGTTGAGTTTGAAGTTTTTTATGTTTTGTGTCCACATTGAGGTTATTTACAGCTCGATATAAACAAAATATATAGTATCCCTACTATATTTACTAACCCAAAAACTTAAAGTCATAAAAAAAAACCCCTTTTTTTAATCTTTCCAATAAACCTCTTTTCATTTGTGAAAATACCTACTTGGTTATTATGAATACATTTTGTAACTACTACCAAAGTTGCTTCCAATCAACTCCCTTTCTCTACTTTGTCTTCCAATATTGTGCATGTATCCCATTTTTTCTTTTCTTTTCTTTTTTTTTTATTCCCCAATCTCTTTTAAAAAATTACTTCTTACATGCCTAGATTATTTTTGTTAACCCTACTACTAAATCCATGTAACTTAAGCTCCATTATTGCATGACTAAAAAAAATACTTGACATTTCCTCTCATTACCTCTATAACTTCAAGAGTTTTCATGCAGATTCCAATAATTCCCTAAAAGGGCTCAAATTAATAGCAATGAAGTCTCCACTTAGGGTTTCGACCCAAAAATAACACCATAGAACTCCAAGTGAGTTATGTTGACTTCAAAAATAACAATGAAAACCAAATCATTTAATTTCCTTTACTCAAGTGATTATCCATGTTCATAATTAGGATTAATGGAATTAAATCAAGGTTGCCACCAACAAGTGGGTTTTCCAACATTTACCTCTATTTTCTATTTGATTGAAGTTTGAGGAACCTCTTTTTATAAGATGCATTAACGTATACTTTAAATTCTAATTAAGCTTTGATAACCTTTCCTAAGTTTTCAACAACATATAGTAAAAAATGCACAATTTTATTAAATAAAAAATTACTCCATGACCACTAAGTGGTTATTATATCGTAAGTACTATTAAAAAGTACGTTGTTAATCCACAAGGTTTATATCACAAAGTTCATAATGGAAAATAGTCAAAATAAACTTGGTTCATACCATACATTACAAAGGAGCTTACAACAGTCCTTTCTATACATGGTCCAAGACATGAATGGGTAGATTTCCACTAGATTGTAAGAAAAAAAGCAAGTAACAAAGACATATGCACGATAAGTCATCACTCAAAAAGATGGTCAAGTATCCATATATATTGCAATACAATAATAACACCCAACCTTAAAATAAGTCAACCAATGATAATACAAATTATGCAGTCAAAGACTCTCATTAATAAATTGAAATGAAAACTCAAATAATCAAGAAAACAACCTATTGTATGTGTGCAATGGTAGTTCTCAGTAAGCTCTGTGTACTTTCATCATTCATGATCTGCCACCCTCTCTCATATAATACTCTCTCTCTTTTCCACTTAATGAGGGTGAAATATGTGTTGCATCCACCTCAAGCAATAAAAATTAGTTAATCCACTTATATAATTTTAACTATAAAATCACTAAAAATATTTAATGATAAGAATACCATTGTATATATCATGCTAAATTGCATAAATGTAAATTGTCATTTAATATTATTTCTGATAAATAAAGGTACTAAAAATAGAGATTCATAATAGAAAATGTAGTAGTCCCAGTAAAATAATATAACAAAATATGTCCATCCAATCTACATAAACTAGAATCCACTAATCCTTAATAAAAAATAAATGTTGTTTGTTAAGGATTCGACAAGATGTAACATCCTCCTCCCCTTAAATAGGTCATCATCCTCATGACATTATTATCAAAATAAACATGTATGAAAATGTAAATAATTTAGTATATGTAGAAAATAAATGAAGAAATAACTTATAAAACTTCTCATAATCCTCCCAAGTGGCACTATCTTCATAATACTTATCCCACTAGACCTTGAATTGAGACACTTATTTATTACATAAGTTTAGCTTGTGTGTTTCAAATATTATGATTGGTTATATTGTTACCAATTTTGGATCTAAAACTTATAATGAATTCCAATCAAGTACATGTGAATGATTTTCCACATATTTATTCAAATAAGATACATGAAAAAAATTATGAATTTGTGATAAAACTAGTGGCAAGGCAAATTTGTAGGCTACAAGGTTAATCGCTTTTAGAATATTGAAAGGTCCTATATATTTAGATGTTAATTTTGTCTGATTTTCCAAATTTGATAGAGCTTTTATGTGGTCTAACATGCAAAAAACCTTGTCTCCAACTAAGAATTTCCTTGATGTCTTTTTCATATCAACATAACTTTTCTATCATTAGCTTCAGCCAACCTTTGTTTAATTAGCTTCACCTGCTCTTCCATTTCAACAATCATATGATGTCCAAAAACCACTCTATCTTCAACTCTATCCCAACTGATAGATGTTCTACATCTTTTGTCATATAAAACCTCAAATGGTGCCATTTTTTAAACAAAATGAAAAGAGTTATTATTGTCATTATTGGCACTCTCATTATTAGTACAATTTGACATGATATTAGCTTGAGACATTTTAGGTGGGCAAAGGGGATGCTCAAGATGTTCAATATGAACACCACCTATTCTAATACTACCCCCAAGGTTACATACAAATGATAGAACAAATCTAAATAAATATAATAAGCAAAAACCTTAGAAGGGTGAAAATACTAGGGTAAGCTAGGATTTACATAAGAAAGATTCAAAGGTCAAGGTCAGTAAATGTTTAACCCTTTTTGTAAATAAGGATTAAATAAAAGAGTGACATAATCAAATAAGGAGTAAGCTACTATAAAAAGTAATCCAATCAAATGAATTTAGATTCTACTGATATTTTGATATGATATATTGAATATAAGAATATGCTAAATATAAAAAGTACAACATTCAATGTTTTGATAATAGTAATGCGAAGGAGATATTGTACTTAGCTTATGCATTGATGCATAGGTAGGTTTGAGTAGTGAAAATTCAAGGGTGGATTATTTGAAGATCTAGATCTTATTGTCAGATTATGAATATTTTCTTTCTACCAGTCTAGACACTTGTGTCACCTTGTGAACACTAGTGTCCTAATTATACTACTAGTGTCTTGTATATAATATTAACTCTTTTTTAGGAGTTTCACCTACACCTATTAGGGTAAACTATCACCTTTAATGTTATCTTTTGAAATCATATGCATAGGTGTTTGTTATCACCCTTTTGTTCAAAACCCTAGATCCTTCAATTTGGGCATGTCACCTTAAAAAATGAGGGTTAGAGGGCTCAAGTGAAGTCAAGTTAACCTCAAATACCTATCTATCAATAAGTGATACCTACATAGATAGTACTCTAAAGAGGACCTCAGACATATGTAGTTTTCTCCTATGTGTGGGCTTGTGTGTGAACAATGATGCAATATGCTATATGTGAGTACATGTAGTGATCTCCCTTGTAACTTAAAAAATATTGCTCATGGGCTTCTCTTTTAATGATTCAAACCTATAAGAAGACTACTTTCTGACTAATATTGAAATAAGGAAGAATAAAGAAGTTTTGTAAACTTGAGAGGTGATTTTTCTTGATAAGTGTTAGATGTGTACTTGAAAATTAATTGATGATAATAAATGGTCTTTAATTTATATTTATATAATGCCTTTTGAAAATAATCTCATGGAGGGTTAATTAATAAAAATAAGCCGACCCATATATATCAAAATATTTGTAAATTTGATTGTTTGTAAGGTGCAAACCTTAGTGTTGATGCTAATGTCTATCTCTAAATGTTAGTGTATAAGAGAATAGATAATTGATGAAGCTTTACAACTGATAGTGAAAGATATATATCATATTTTATGCATATTTTGGGTTACAGGTGATCTAGATAATCATAATATTAGGTTTGGACCATAAGATAATAATTTTGACATAGTGAGATGGTGAACACGAGCCTTGCAATAATCGAGAAATTTAGAACTGAAGGTTAGAGCCTAGAGTGATATTTGTCAAATGTGCAAGACTAGTTTATCATATAATATCCATATTTGAGTATCTACAATATATATACTTAGGTCCATATCTTTTTTACTCTAGTAATTTCACTTCATTACATCACTACAATAAAGTGAGGGCAAATTTAGAAACTTAAATTTAATCATTAAGTGCTTTAAAATGTTTAATCTTGACATCCTTACCTTAATGAGTCTATTTATCATTTTGTTAACTTGTAATCTCTATGGAAACATTCACTATTATATAAATTATCTTAAAACCATTTAGAAAATCATTCAAGCATCCTTACTTTACTTACAAATTTTTGTCAACCCAGTTTCAGTAGTCCCTAACCTTTTGGGATAGGACTACACTAGGTCGGATAGGCCTTACTATGACTTGTCCACTAGTTTGGCCTTATCCTCTGCTCTCCAATGGTAAATTTTTAAATTTGAGACATTGCATATTACCCCTCTTACATTTTTATAAAGGTTTATTAATAAAAAAACCAAATATTTCTCTAGATAAGCACATTAAGGCCTCTTAGAGCAACATTTAACAAACATTTGAAAATTCTACTACACATTGAGCAAAAGGGCACTAATCTTTCCAATTCAAATTCTAAAGTATTCTAAAAATCATAAGATAAGTTTGAAATTATTTTATTGCATGTCAAGGGCAATTATTTTCAAACATTCAAGTCAATATTAGTTGTAATCACATAACAAATATCAAGATTCATAAACTCACTCTAGGAGGGAGAACTATATTGTCTTGAGGCCCCTTTGGGCTATGTAGGCAACACTCAGATTACATAAGGTTTATTTATAATAGCTAGGCTATTCCCCTTACCTAATTCTCCCTTTTATATTTGATCTCTATTGTGTTTATTTTACAAGATCTAAGATTTTGATTTTGTAAGTATTTCACATGAAAAAATGACACACATGGTTAAACAAAAAACCCTCGCAGATGGGTGCAAGTAATCAAATCAGAAAATTAATTGCACTGTCAATCAAAATGTGACCACAATCAACATATAAGGTTGCACTATCCTCCTAGTGCAGCCTTGCCCTAGCACAGTATAAAATGTTGCTTTCAACTACGACATAGTTCAAGCATCTCATTCAAGTTTTATTAACAATCAGCTTACACAGTCATCATAAATTTAGTTTGAGCTAGGTTTACATATATGTTTATCAGTTTACTATTTATAGTTTATTTTAAGTTCAATAATTATTGTATTTCACATTTAGATTTTGTATATTCTATAGATCTAAATCAGTTTTCAATAGTTTATTTGTTCTTAGAATTTCATTATTTAATAAAAAAAGAAAATTAAACAACATCATGCGAGTGTTCATCCCATGTTTTATTTTATATTAAAATATCATCAAAGAACATCACGATAGAGTTTATTAAACTCTAAAATGTATATGGTGCATTAGTGAGGCTAAAAGGCATCACCAAACATTCATAATGGCCCTCATGGGTTATAAAAGTTATCTTATGAATATCATCATCTCTAATTTTGATTTGTTGATACCCAGAGTGAAGATCAAGTTTTTCAAAATAATCAAAACCATGTGATTCATCTATAAAATCATAAATTAAAGGAATAGAGAAATATCTTGGATGGTGTACTTATTGAGTTCCCTGCAGTCAAGACACATGTGTTAAGTGTCATCCTTCTTATGCACCATCACCACTGACGAGGAATAAACACTCTAAATATGAAGGATATTACTTGGATTTAGTATCTTTATGAGCCCCATAAATGTCTTGTTATTATGTCCATCTATGGTACTCATCATGCTTGTTTACCATGCTTTTGAACACTTTTTCATATGGTTTCCTACTTTCATAAACCACATAACATTATGTTTTCAAACTCTTTTGATTAGTTAGAATTATGTATTGAAATTAAATATATGATGGTTTTCTATTGATTTAGGATGCCCTTTTTATAAATGTTTTTTGAAGATGTTTTGGAAAAATAGGTATATAGCATGGAGCATCCTACAGTAAAGGAATCTCATTACACAGACCATCTTGTAGCCACTACATGACCAAAGCCACGAATGAATAGATTTTGATTATTTTCTAGTTGACTTGCAGAAATGACTCTAACCTCCATGGAGCTCAATAAGGAATTGGTTGAAGAATGAGAAACCTTATTTGTCTTGTAACAAAGTTGTAAGATTCACATGAAGGATGTCTTTAGCGAAAGGAATCAATTTCGGTTATCCCAATTTAAATGTATCTTAGAATAGAATGTATATATTATTTTTCATTAAATAATATCCTCTACAGAATATAAATATGTAGCAACATAGTTGAGAGATATATATAAAATAGTATATGTTGAATAGAGATTGTTAGAAGTATATTGTGTTAAGTAATTGTGATTGTAACTTCATGCAGCAATTTGTTGATGCACTTTTGATTAATATAAGTGACCAATTCTAAGTTAAATATAGTGTTATAAGAGGAAGGTTTGAACTAGAGTTGGAAGGAGGAAGGGCCCCCTTTAGAAGGTTATATCAACATTCCAACCCATCTAGTTAGTTAAGCATGTTAATTAATTTCCTTAAGCATTGTGTGTTCCATTTTTGAATTGTGTAATTTGCATTCTTATTTAAGATTTATTTTAGGAATATTCCCATGCATAATAATTTATTTTATTGTACTTTGTTTATGTTTAATTTCAAGCATTTCATTTACGACACTTCAACATCTTAGACATAATTAGCAAAATGTCAAATTAGAGATTAAGTGTGCACATAGAGTGACATCATCCTATCAAGTCTACGTCCCTGGATTGACATTTAAATGAGAATGAAGGTACAAATCCATGGTTACTCTTCTTGTTCATTTTGATCAAGAGAAGTATATATGAATCAACTGCTAGTCATTTTTTGTGTTGTTGCCAGGGAAGGGTGTCACACACTTGTAATCTTCAATCTTGATAGCAATTATTTCTGGATGTTTATTATTTTTATAAATCTTGATGTTTTTTAGATTAAATATTTCTTGCTTTCATAGTTTAAAATTTATCTTTTTTGCAAGTAGGATTGTGGAAATTTTCAAAACCCCCATATTACTAACCCTGTGCAAGTAGGGTGGGCAAAAAGTTAAAAAAAAATGGTTGACATATGTAAAGCGAAGGGGAATATATAGGAACATTTTTATCTAAATCATCAAACATTTATACAAGATCTAAAATACATCCTACAGCAATTGAGGAACACAAAGGAATACCTGAAGATCACTCATAGTTGTCAATAGAAGAAATTGAGAAAAAAGAATTTTTGGCTGGACTGGTAGCACAAGCTGGAGATCTTGAAGAGGTTCACACCCCTGGAAGAAACTCACATGCACCACCTCTAATAATTCCCACCTTATCACCTCATATTCAATAATTTGAAGTTTGTTTCCCTCCGTCACCCAAATTGCTTGCTAAGGAGGCATTCAAAGCTATTTTTACCCCTAAAAGAAATAAAAAGGCAATAGAATCTTCCAATTTAGAAAGAATCTTTATTGAAAAACTATTAGAATCTTTTAAAACATACACACCATCCCCATTATATAGGAAGCCATACATTCCTAAGGAAAAATATAAAGTCTCCATCTTCTACACCCTAAGAAATCAAAGAATTGATAGGAATTTTGAGCATTGGGTAGTAAAAACCTCCCATCTACCAACATAAAGAGTATTCATTAGGGATCAGCAAGAATAAAACACTACCAATGAGTCTGCTACTTTTGAATTTCTTATTCTTACTCTACCCTCTCTACCTTTAGAGGAAAAGTGTTTGAGGATCCAAATACATTTCTTTTTGAGTTTAACATCTTATATCGTAGCTATGATTATAATCAAGACGCTTAGAAACTCAAATTTTTTCTAGTAACACTCAAAGATACAACACTTAGATGGTTCATGGGACTTGGAAAGGATGCCATTTCTACTTGGAAAGAAATGAAGGAGAAGTTTTTGATGAAATACCTAGACTATTGTAGGGGCAGAAACTATAGGAGATATGACATTTTCTGAATGATGCAAGCTAATGACAAGTCACTAGAAGAATATATGAAAAGATTTTTGTTCAGTTTGAAAAAATCCAAACAGACCATAATGGACAAAGAATCGATCAAGCTAATATTCCTAAAATGTATTAGAGATGATTGTTTGAAGGCACTAGATCTAATGTCTGGTGGTGATGTTTCTACACTACCATTTGATGAACTAACAGTTCCTTGTACAAATTACTCTAGATCAACTGTGAACAAAAGTAAGGGTAGAACCCTTCCTATAGCATCCACTATAGGACTGTCTAAAGCTGAAGTTAGCAACTTGCTCTAGGACATGAAGCAAGACATCATCAGTCACCTAGTTACTCAATTTGATACATTACATACATGGAGAAATCAAGAAGAAATCAAGAAAGCCTTAGCCACCTATTGCCCTAAATGTAGAAAGAAGAAGGTAGATTGCACATGCCATTCTATGAAAACTTAGGTAGCCAGTATCATCAAGGAAAATCTTGAGACACTAGAGTTGCATGCCATTAGAGAAGATGAGAACCAAGTGTTTTTCGTGGCTCAAAAAAAATCATGGGTACAAAGACCAAGTATGCCATCAAACTCTATGTTTTCAAATTCTCAATTTTCAAATAATCCTCAGTATGATTCTTAGATGAATATACCCAATCCAAATTGGTCCCAAAAAAATTGGTAGCTACCCCAAAATTAGTTATGGATGCAACATAATGGACAACAACCTCAACAAGGATAATTCTAAAACCAACAATCGTTATATCCCTCTAATCTATGGCAACATCAATGGAAAGAAAACCAAGGCTTTCCCCAATAAATGCAACAACCATAACAATAGGCTATAATGAAAAGCACTCAATAGCCTATTAGAACCACTTAATTACCTACCCAACCCATCCCCAATCCTACCAATAAGTCAGTTCAACTGACACAATCCATTGAAATTATACAATATCCAACGTACACCTTAGATATCAATCAGGTTCAACTTCACTAAGGTCATGTTCTTTCACAACCCACCTCACCCATAATCATATAACACTTTGAACCAACTCCACTCCATACTAATTTGTAGCCACCCATAGCCAATCTTGAGCCAAGTCCATCAAAAAATCAAAAAGAAATTGGCAATCCTCCTTTTTTGGAGAGATTGAACATATCATGTCCTAAATAAGAGACTAAATTCGATATCTTAGGATAACTCAGGAATGTGTGCATTAAAATCCCACTCTTTCAAGTAATAAAAATGTTCATATTTAAAACAAAGCTATTAGAGAGCTATGTTTGAAAAAATCAGGAAGAAAGAAGAAGGATCTTTAAAAAGTCCAGGTCATTGGCCAACTAGCAGATATTATGTTGGAGAATATGGTTATCCCAAAATATTCTGATCTGGGGAGCCCTGTAGTTAATGTTAGCATCTATGACCAACCTATTTCTAATACTTTAATTGACTTAATTGCAACCAATAACGTGATGACCATGAAGACCATGCAGTAACGGAAGCTTACCACTCTCTATCCAACACCTACCATCCTCCAGATGGCTGACAAATCAACTGCTAATCCTGAAGGGATTGTTGAGGACCTTGTTATCACTATGGATTATTGGCAATATCTAGTAGATTTTATTATTTTACAACCAAAGAGAAATTTGGGGGGTTTATCCTCTCATCCTTGTTCACCCATGGTTGGCCACTACCGATACTTTTATTGGTTGTAGGTTAGAAAAAATGCTAATTTCCAATGAAAATAACACCAAAAAATTAGTGTTGTATCCACTAGCTCAGCCTTCCTTGAATGGTGGACCAATCCCTTGGATTGATGACTTTGAAGAAGCTCTCTTTGTAGGCTCTCTGCATAATTGACTATAGTTCAACTTTTCAAGCCTAAAAAGAAAACACTATCCTTACTGGTATCTTGCAAAACACCTATCCACAAGATCCTGTAGCCACCAACCTATTAGAATGTACACCATGCCCTCTTTAGAATAGCTTTCTTGAGAATGATTTTGTTAAAATTGCAAGAGATATTTGGACATTCCATCAATTACTTCCCCATCAATGAAGTTATGCTCCCTTAATCACCAACATAGAGACCATGCTTTCTTTAACAAAACAAGTAGACATCCTTCCAAATAAACCTCTCAACATCATCACTTCCTTAACACCTCAATAAAAAAGTTAGTTACTTAAAATACTGAGAAAGCACACAATAACATTTGACTGGGATTACCATGACATGAGAGGAATACCCCCATATTTATGCATGTATCACATTTACTTTAAAGAAGAATACACACCTATTCTCCAACCTCAAAGATAAATGAATCTTGTAATTAAAGACATTATCAAATCTGAGTTTCAACTCTTAGATATAGGATTTTTTTATCCTATCTCAGACAACTAGTGGGTCTCTTCCCTGGTCATTGTCCCTAAGAAAGGGGAAAATGGCATATTTATGTTGACTACAGAGAGTTGAATGTTGTTACTAGGAAGGATCACTTTCCCCTTCCATTTAATGATCAAGTATTGGATACATTATTAGGGAAGAAGTACTTTTCATTTCTAGACAACTATAGTGGCTATAATAAAATACGAATTGCCCCACAAGACCAAGATAAAACCACTTTTACTTACCCTTGGGGAACCTATGCCTATGTCATCTTACCATTTGGTCTTTGCAATGCCCTAACTACTTTTCAACAGGTTGTGTTAAGCATATTTTTTTATCTCTCCCATGATTGTGTTGAAATCTACATGGATGATATCACCGTCTATGGGCAAACATTCAAAGAAATGCTAACCAACCTAGAAAAAGTCCTTAAACGCTATCAAGACCATCAATTATCTCTTAGCAATGAAAAATGTTACATGCTTATGACTAAAGGGATTATGTTGGGACGTCACGTATCCCTTACTAGAATTCAAGTTCACCCAACAAAGATAAGTATCATCAAAGATCTTCCCACACCAAAGAAGCAAAAAGATGTTACAAGTTTTTTAGGACATGCTGGTTATTATAGATGATTTATCAAATATTTTAGCAAAATTTTCACTCCATTATTTGAATTGCTTACCAAAGATGTTGAATTTATATGGACTAATGATTGTCAAACTGTCATTTAACAACTCAAAGACCTGCTCATAAAAAATCTTGTTCTAAGAGGGCATGACTAGAAGAAGCCTTTTCACATTCATACAGATACATTTGACACCACTCTAGGAGTTGTCCTTGCACAAAAAGATGAATCTCTGAGTTATGCAATCTATTTTATCAGCAAAAATCTTCAAGGGGATGAACTTAAATACACTATAACAAAGAAGGAGTTTCTTGTCATCATCTACGCTATCAACTAATTTCAACACTATATATAGGTTACCAAGTATTCATCCACACTGATCATGCAGTAATAAGGTATTTAATGAATAAATCTACTATAACAAGCAAGATAATTCATTAGTTATTTTTTGTTATAGGAATTTGATATCACCATTATGGATAGACCAAGTAAGGATAATGTAATATCAAATTTTCTATATTGGTTGCAAAATGATGAGCACATTCCTATTGTTGATGATTCTTTTTCTAATGAGCATCTATTTTTTGTAATAATTCAATCTCATTGGTTCATAGATATTGATAACTATCTTGATGTAGGATCACTACCACAACATTTCTCACCTAGAGATAAATATCACCTGATCCAAAAGAGCAGACATTATTCCTAAATTTTAAGATATCTCTTTATCACTAGATGAAACTTAGTTATGAGAAGATGTATCTAAGAAGATGAAGCTTATGACATTCTCAAAGCCTGTCATGATGAGCCCTATGGGGGTCATTTTGATGCCAAATGGACTACCATGAAAATACTCACTTCTGGGTATTAATGGCCATCTTTTCAAAAGAATGCCATGATGTACACCTGCAGATGTGATCAATGCCAGCATATGGGAAAACCCACTCACTCTAATGAAATGCCATTACAACCACAACTAGTTCTATAACCCTTTGACAAATGGGGATTGGATTTTGTGGGTCCCATTGATCTTAAATCTACTAACAAAGAATATATACTAGTGTACACTGATTATGTCACCAAATGGGTAGAGGTCAAAGCCTTAATCCATGCTCAAGATATGAAGGTAGTTGAGTTCCTCTATGAAGAAATCTTCACCCGTTATGGAGTTCCAAGAGAGATCATCACAAACTAAGGGCCACGGTTCACATCAGATCTCATAGTTGCCTTGGTAAAAGAATATGAAATTAGACACAAAAAATCTACCCCCTACCATCCTTAGTAAAATGGTTAGGTAGAAGTGACAAACCAAAAATTGGAAAATATCCTCACTAAGACTGTCATCCTACATATAAAAGATTGGTCAACTCATCTTCTAGAAGCAGTTTGGGCTTATAAAATCACCTGAAAAACCACAATGGGTTTCACTCTATATGAACTAGTTTATAGTAAAAATTGTGTTCTACCCATTGAGTTTGAACATAAGACATTAAGGACATCACTTGATTTGGGCTTGGATCTTTCTCAAGCTCGATAAGATTGAATCATGCAACTGAATTCACTCGATAAATTAAAAAA
Source organism: Torreya grandis (assembly GCA_037957365.1). NCBI lineage: Eukaryota > Viridiplantae > Streptophyta > Pinopsida > Cupressales > Taxaceae > Torreya > Torreya grandis. The sequence continues at coordinate 2,631,931 of JARHVA010000517.1, read as the reverse complement.
GGATTCACTTCATCATACTAAAATATTGCAAAGACAATGTTTAGGATGGCATGACAAGTATATCAAGACTAATAATTTTCAACCAAGTTACTAGACACTCATTTTTACTCTAAATACAAGGATCATAAAGGAAATTTGTAGTCTAGATGGCTTGGGCCTTATGATATCAAAGGAGCTTTTGATTATGGAGCTATAAATCTCATGACCATTGACTCTGTTCAATTCTAACTACTTGTTAATGGCCACAGGCTCAAGCTATATAAGAAACCATTCTCTAAGGAAACTCTCACTCACTAACTTCTTGAAGAACAACATCAATCTCTTCCTCATGAATCAAATCAACCTATTCCTACAGTCGAAGGGTATTTTTGTCAACCCTTCTCTAATATTTTTCAAGAATAATAAAGCTTCTTGTAGCCAAGAACAAGCCATTCACAATGACTTGGTTCAGACTGAATAAAATCTTACCCTCTAGATTCTTGTGATTTCAGTTGAGTTTGGACCATAAAATTTAAAAAAAATCAAAAAATTCAGCAATGAAGACCTTCGAGTATTATTGATGGATGTTGTCTTAGAAAACTAGGTCACTGACTGATCAACTTTCATTAAAAAAAATGAAAAATAGAAAAGGCACTACTGTAATAAAAATGTTTTGTTTTCTATTGTTTTCTTGAAGATTCATTCTTTTGAAGCAAAAATATATCTTTTTTCTTGTTACACAATGAAAAACTTACTATTTTAGGATAACACTTGCTATTGTAGATATCATATCTTGCTATGGGATGTATTCCTACACTCCATCCTACCTCAAGCATTTTCTCCCACTCAAATGCTAGCATATGCCACGATCACCACTTCACATCATCATTTGCACATTTATGAAAGGTATTTTTATAGGTGATACAATAATTATTCTATATTTATTTCTTCACATATATTTTAATTATTTCTAAAAGATGATGAGACATAATGCTATTAATATGCCACCATATCCTATGCTTATCATGCCTACTTACCATCTCCTTCATTGATGTGACCATTGACACAATTGCTACTGCCGCCCCTTACTCTTACTACGAGTGTTTTATGCACATTAGCCTCATCTCTCGAGGGCAAGTGATAGATTAATTTGGGGGGAGATTTTCTATTAATTTAAAAGTATTATTTCACCTTTCAACTCAAAAGTCACAAATCATTTCACCATCACCCAAAACCCTTGCTGCAAACACCTAGACCTACAACTCACACAATATAGAAGGTGATTTGTTGAAACATGAACCACTAGATATTACCTCATTGACCAACAACCCAAAAATTTTGGCCTTGTTTTGGCATATAATATGGGTGCAGTATTTCAATAAAATATAAGCTCTAGATGAAGTAATTATAGAGGAATTTGTTGGTACATTGCATAATAGCTTGGCCACGATAAAAGGGATGGAAGTAAAGCTGATAGAAATAACCATCAGCAGAGTACGAAGACTACCTAGAACAAGGGAGGAATGGCAAGACAAATATGATGATGAGGATGAGAGATGAAAGTTTAGTAGAGTAAATGAACACTTGAAAACCTCAAAGTAGGGCATTGCAAGGTTGTCTCTACCAGGAACATGGGCTAAGGTAGTCGAATTTATCTCTAGATATTTCATCTATGAAGGAAGGTATTTTATGTTGCATGGCCTACACTTTAAGTTCTGAAATCATTTGTGGCATGGAATGGAGATAAACATTCTCAACTTTTTGATTCATATGATCACCAAGATGTTGAAGGCTTTTCAAAAAGGTAATTCTAAAGCTCTCTCCCACCATTGTCTCATCTAGTTACTTTTTAAAGACTATTTGCAAAGAACTACACCTAACATCAAGTGGGAGGAATTTCTTCAGATACTAAGAAAAGAAGAGAGTGATAGAGAAGGAAATGTATTAGAAGAAGAAGAAGAAGAAGCCCCCTTGCAGAACCACAAGAACCTACAATAGAAAACCTTCCTATAACCACATAAGAACTAGTGAAAGAAGGCATTCCTGTAGCAACATGAGAACCTGCAGCAAGGTCTAAGGGAAAGAGAAAGAGGAAACTCATTCTCTAGCCTGATTCTGATGAGTCTAAGGAAGAATTCCCATCTTCCTCCATGAAGACCAAATTAACCCCCACTCCTCGTAAATCTCATAGATTGAGGAGAAAGATGAGAACTAAACCATCTTCTATTATTCAAATAAATGAAGAATCTGGGGAAGAACATATTTCTAGTAGTAAAGAATCTATTGAGACTGAAACAGATAGGAATGAATGTTCTTCAGTATTCCATCAGGAAGAAGCATAATAATTTGAGCATAGTTTTGAAGAATTTCATGAGGAGCTAATGCAAGGAGCAGAACAAGCTGAACATAATCTTGAAGAAATACATCATGAAGAAGAAAAAGTTGAACATAGTTTTAAATAATAGTATGAAGAACTAGTACAGGAAGAAATAGAACAAGAGTTGCATAAGGAACTCGTGCAGTAAAAAGCTAAACAATTAGAGCAATCTACTACAGTGCAAGTGGAATTTTCCACTCTTGAGTAAGCCTTTCAAGAAATTGAGAAACTAAGGAAGCAACTATAAGATTAATCTAGTGGAGGTCTGGATGCACTAGTTGTAGCAGCTTGTCAACTATAGCCCTCAGCTAAAGATCATCCTATAGCCAGCATTCCACAACCTTCTATAGAGGTTAATTAGAAAGAAGAACCTAAAGCTACCCATGAGGTCAGGTATCACTCCTATTTTACAATACCTTCTGAACTATTGAATTGGATGGATAATCGATTTGAATCTCTAAAGGAACTAAGGAAAGAAAATAGGAAATTGAAAGAGGAAAATAAGTTGAAGGAAGAGAGCATCACCAAACTGAAATAGAAAGTTGAAGACATGGCTGGTATAACATAAAAACTCCTTGATTACAGGCCTCCTACAAAAGTTTTTTTAGTTTATATTAAAAATAATGGCACAAGTTCAGGTTTATGAGAATTATTGTGATATACCCCATGAAGTTATTGATCACATTTCCTTCTTTTCTATTAATAAAGTAAGTTCGTAGGAAGAACAAGGATAATTATGTGAGTTCTAGTTGCACAATTATGTTGTTTCGTATGATAGAGAATGGAATCCCAATCTATATGTTGGAGATGTCCAATTGCAAGCATTTTTATCATACTTGTTGAATCAACAAAGAAGAGGCAGAGAAATAGTTGAATACAAGACAAAAGAAAACAAAAGCCAATTACTTATCAAGGGCGAATCAATGGCACTAATGTTTTATTAGTTGAATAGGACAATATCATGTTAAAAAAAGAAGTTAGAACTTGGTTTGGTCATAAATGTGATGAGGTTCAAGATTTTATTTGGGATTAAGAACTTCTGCTAGTCTTCAGCCAAAGAGTCTTGTATTGATCTTTGGAATGAACTCACTGATACACAGAAGAAAATGGATCCCTATTCCCCTTTTAATTTAAATACAACATTTAATGGGACTACAAAATACATTCTTCTTTCAAGTGACATGGAATCACAATTACTGAACCTAAAGTTCTAGCAACCCATGTTCTGGTATCCTATTATAGACTAGTAGGACAAAATACTAGTGAATGAAGCCTGAAAGATGCCAAAAGTTGGCAAATATTTGAGCAGAGGTGGAATTTTAAGCTCACCTTTCAAAGGGCAATGTAGAACCCATGGATTTTAGAGTTCTTTGTACATTAGGAATGAACAAGTATGGCACTCGAGGTTGAGCAAGATTTTAAGTTTGGGGGTGTGATGAGCCCCATAAATGTCTTGTTATTGTGTTCATCTATTGTACTCATCCTACTTATTTACCATGCTTTTGAACACTTTTTCATATAGTTTATTGCTTTCATAAACGATATAGCATTATGTTTTCAAACTCTTTTGAATAGTTAGAATTATGTATTGAAATTAAATATATGATGGCTGTCTATTGCTTTAGGATGTTTTTTCTATAAATGTGTTTTAAAGATGTATTGGAGAAATAGGTATATACCACAGAACATCTTGAAATAAAGGAATCTCATTACACATACCATCCTACAGCCACTACATGACCAAAGCTACAGATGAACAGATTTTGATTCTATTCTAATCAACTTGCAGAAATGACTCTAACCTCCATGGAGCTCAATAAAAAAGTGGTTAAAGAATGAACAACCTTGTTTGTCTTACAATAAAGTTGCAAGATTCACATGAAGGACGTCTTTAGCGAAAGGAACTAATTTCAGTTTTCCTAATTTGAATCTATCTTAGAATAGAATGTATATATTGTTTTTCATAAAACAATCTCCTCTGTGGTATATGAATATGTAGCAATAGAGTTGAGAGATATATAGAAAATAGTAAATGTTGAATAGAGATTAGCAGAAGTATATTGTGTTAAGAAATTATGATTGTAACTTCATGCAGCAATTTGTTGCTGTACTTTTGATTAATATGAGTGAGCAATTTTAATTTCAATATAGTGTTTTAAGAGGAAGGCTTGAAGCTAGAGTTGGAAGGGGCCCGTTTGGAAGGCTACATCAACAATCTAACCCATCTAGTTAGTTAAGCATGTTAATTGTTTTCCTTAAGCATTGTGTGTTTCAATTCTGAATTGTGTGATTTGCATTCTTGTTTAATATTTGTTTTAGGAAGCTTCCCATGCATAATCATTTATTTTAATGAACTTTTTTTATGTTTCATTTTAATTATTTCATTTATTGCACTTCAACATCTTAGACACAAGTAGCATAATGTTAAATTAGAGGTTGGGTGTGCACATATAGTGACATCATCCTATCGAGTCTACATCCCTGGGTTGACATTTAAATGGGGTAGAAGGTATAGATCCATGGTTACTCTCCTTGTTCATTTTTATCATGATCCAAAACTTGAGAGCTATGGTTGAAAGATAATTTAAGAAACAAGAATAACACAATTGTAATAATGTTATCTCTGAGAAGAGATGTTTTATTGATCAAATTTGCAGATCCAAACATATGCCTATCTCTAAGAAGAGACGTCTGATTGAATTTTTAAGATACATCTATTTTTATACATAATTTGAAGGTAGGAGGAGGATGTGCAAGGTCACCAATCTTGAGGGAGATGAAGTGGTTTGACTTCCATGATTTACAATATTACAGAATTCGAGAAATTACTATTTTTAAAAACTTGCTATTTTTAGACTACACTATTAAAATTAAAATTTAGGACACTTCCATTAGGATTTTGGGGGAAAAAACCATTGAGCATAGCTCCATACCATCTCATCATGTTCTCCTCATTCTTAACTTTCCAATAGTTCAAACGGGGAGTCAAACAGAGCTATGGTGCAAAGGTTATGGCTCCCAGAAGTTTTGCCACCAATTGGGGTAGAACTGTCGCTCGAATTATCACCTGAAATGTTACTCGAATCATTCCTCCCTCTTTGAAATTCAATTTTCCCCATTGCATCAAGATTTGTCATCAAGTATGGTAGTTGTGTTTTGATTTGATTCCTAATGCATACTTAGAATGGACTATGCTTTGTGGGGTTGTGCTTTATGGAGCTGTGTAGGGCCTGATTGTTTACCATTTTTATTTGACCATTAGTCTATGGATAGAAGGCCATAAACTTCCTCAGCTTGGTATCTATTTTATTCTTTTTTTGAGTTATTTGTGTATTCAAGGCTATAGCATCAACCCTTTTGGATTTCTATGGCTTGACCACCATGAAAACGAATTGCTTGGCACTGATCAAGGAAATAAATGTAGAAGGTGGTACCTCTGGTACCCTATAGTGTTGTGTTCCAAAATTGAAGGTGATCCTTCAAGTTCTTTATTCATAGATGCCATGTCAAGCATACATGAATGGCTAACCAATTAGTACATCATAAACATCTATATTGACCACATCACACAAGCCTCATCTTAGAAAGGTTTTATTGCATATGAGAGAAGACATTGGTGGGGGACTTGGAGGTTTCTCCCTGGACTCAACCATATAATACTATATGGCTTTGGGTGAGGCTTCATGGATAGATTTAGGCTTTTTAGAACATTAGTAGAGATTAAATTCTTTTGACTTCCACTATCAAGAATGAAATGCAAAGGCTTACCTTTCACCCATAATTTAAAGTGAAACAACATTTCCTTGTCATATAGCCTCTCCTCATGGGTCTGTGATGAAGCAATGATAGCATCAGGCTCAGCATCTATAATCTCTTCTTCATCCTCTTTGACTGTAGGGTGTGTATGAGGTAAAGCAGTAGATGTTGAGGATTGTGACTCAGAAAGTAGGGACTTGATGGCTCGACATTCTTCTTTGGAGTGAGTTCCAAAATTACAATAATCACACCATTTTCCAATATTCCCTTCCTTTTGCTTCTAATTTTGGCCTCATGTTTGACCTTCTTTATCACTTTTCCATTTTGAAGGCTGACTCTTCATATTCATTCTTCCATGCTTCTGCTCAATCTTCACCACGAACTTGTACACCTCACCAAGGGTTTCCAAATTGAAGAGTTCCATTTTCCCCCATATATACCATTATAATCCACCATGATATTTGAGAACCTTATGTTTCTCACATTTTTGGATGCCCAATCTCACAAATAGAGAATGAAAAATGTCAGTGTAGTCTTGAATAGATTGTTCCTTACCTTGGCGAAGTTGTTGCCACTCTATATACAGATCATCATATGATCTAATGGGGTGGTATTCTTCCTTTACAACTTCTATGAAATCATCCCAGGTAGGTTCCACCTCAAGGCCAATGTCATTCATATTGAATCTCTTCTTGTACACTTTCCACCAATTTTTGACAGGTAATGATGCTTTCAAAAGAGTAAAAGTGATTTTCTCTTTATCGGTGAATTTATTTACAAAAAAATGAGATGATAATTGATCAACCAATTTTCTACTGCATCAACATTGATTTTGTCTTCAAATGTAGGGATATCAAAATTCACTTAAACCTTGAAGGGTGTTGGGGCATTAAAAAGATGTGGGGTTATAGATGAGGAGCCATAATTTTCCATTGAGATTTATTAGAGAATTTGGATGAATTGTTGTAGCATTTGTGCTTGCTATTGTTGGAGGGATTCATTCACCATTTCCTTGAAAGGATTGGATGTCTTGATGTTGTCTGCCATTTGAAGTCATGTAGAGCGAATAGGTGGATAGTTTGGAAGCTCTGTTGTTTTTCACCCAAGCTTCTTGTAGCCTGACCTCATCCTCAGAATCATACATTCTCAAGACAAACTGCTCTGATACCACTGATCCAAAACTCAAGAGCTTTGGTTGAAATATAATTCAAGAAACAAGAATAACACAATTGTAATAATGCTATCTTTAAGAAGAGATATTTTATTGATCAAATTTGCAGATCCAAACATATGCCTATCTCTAAGAAGAGATGTTTGATTGTATTTTTAGGATACATCTATTTTTATAGATACTTTGAAGTTAGGAGGAGGATGTAGAAGGTCACCAATCTTGAGGGAGATAAAGTGGTTTGACTTCCATGATTTACATTACAGAATTTGAGAAATTAATATTTTTAGAAACTTACTATTTTCAGACTACACTATTAAAATTAAAATTTAGGACATTTCCATTGGGATTTTTAGGGTTAAAAACTATTGACCATAGCTCCATACCATCTCATCATATTCTTCTCACTCTTAGCTTTCCAACAGTTCAAATGAGGATTCAAACGAAGCTATGATGCAAAAGTTATGGCTCCTAGAAGTTCTGCCACTAATTGGGGTAAAACCATCACCAAAATTATCACCTGAAATGTTGCTCAGATAATTCCTCCTTCCTTGAGAATAAATGATCCCCATTGCATCAAGATTTGTCATCAAGTGTGGTAGTTGTGTTTTGATTTGATTCCTGATGCATACTTGGAATGGACTGTGCTTTGTGGAGTTGTGCTTTATGGAGCTGTGCAGGGCCCGATTGTTCACCATTTCTATTTGACCATCAGTCTATGGATGGAAGGTCATAAAATTCCTCAACTTGATATCTATTTTATTATGTTATTATGTTGTTTATATAGTCAGGGCTACAACATCAACCCTTTTGGATTTCTATGGCTTGACCACCATGAGAATGAATTTCTTGACACTAATCAGGGAGACAGATGTAGAAGGTGGTACCTTTGGTACCCTATAGCATTATATTCCAAGAATGAGGGTGATCCTTCGAGTTCTTGATTCATAGATGCCATGTCGATCATACATGAATGGCTGACCAAGGAGTACATCACAAACATCCAGATTGACCACATCACACAAGACCTCATCTTAGAAAGGTTTTATTGCATATGAGAGAAGATATTGGTGGGTGACATAGAGGTTTCTCCCTAGACTCAACCATCCAATATTGTATGGATTTGGGTGAGGCTTCATGGACAAATTAAGGCTTTACACAACATTATCAAAGATTAAATTCTTTTGACTCCCACTATCAAGAATGAAATGTAGAGGCTTACCTTTCACCCATAACTTGGAGTGAAACAACCTTTCTTGTCATCTAGCCTCTCCTCATGGGTCTATAATGAAACAATGATGGAATCAAGCTCAGCATCTATAATCTCTTCTTCATCCTCTTCGACTGTAGGGTGTGTATGAGGTAGAACAATAGATGTTGAGGATTGTGACTCAAAAAGTAGGGACTTGATAGCTCAACATTTTTCTTTGGAGTGAGTTCCAAATTTATGATAATCACACCATTTCTCAGTCTTCCCTTCCTTTTACTTCTAATTTTTGCCTCGTGTTTGACCTTTTTTTATACTTTTCCGTTTTGAAGGCTAACTCTTCGTATTCATTCTTCCAGGCTTCTGCTCAATCTTCATCACAAACTTGTACATCTTACTGAGGTTTTCTAAATTGAAGAGTTTTATTTCCCCTCATATATACCATTGTAGTCCACCAGGATATTTGAGAACCTTGTGTTTCTCACTTTCTTGGATGCCCAATCTCGCAAATAGAAAATAAAAAATGTCAGTGTAATCTTGAACAAATTGTTCCTTACCTTGGTGAAGTTGTTGCCACTCTATATACAAATCATCATATGCTCCAATGGGATATTATTATTCTTTTATAGCTTCTATAAAATCATCCTGGGTAGGTTCCACCTCAAGGCCAATGTCATTCATACTGAATCTCTTCTTGTACACTTCACACCAATTTTTGACAGGCAATGATGCTTTCAAAAGAGCAAAAGTGATATTCTCTTTATCAGTGAATTTATTTATAGAAAAATAAGATGATAATTGATCCAACCAATTTTCTACTACATCAACATTGATTTTGCCTTCAAATGTAGGGATATCAAAATTTACCTGAACCTTGAAGGGTGTTGGGGCATTGAAAAGATGTCGGGTTGTAGATGAGGAGCCAAAATTTCTAATCGAGATTTGTTGGAAAATTTGGGTGAATTATTGTAGCATCTGTGTTTACTATTGCTGAAGGCATTTATTCACCATTTCCTTGAAAGGATCAGATGTTTTGATGTTGTCTGCCATTTGAAGTCATTTGGATCGAATAGGTGGATAGTTTGGAAGCTCTGTTCTCTTCCATCAAAGCTTCTTGTAGCCTAACCTCATCCTCATGATCATACACTCTCAAGACAACTGATCTGATACCACTAATCCAAAACTTGGGAGCTTTGGTTGAAAGATAATTCAAGAAATAAGAATAACACAATTGTAATAATGTTATCTCTGAAAAGAGATGTTTTATTGATCAAATTTATAGATCCAAACATATGCCTATCTCTAAGAAGAAATGTTTGATTGCCTTTTCAATCTACATCTATTTTTACACATATTTTGAAGGCATGAGGAGGATGTGAAAGGTCACCAATCTTGAGGGAGATGAAGTGATTCGAATTTCATGATTTACAACATTACAAAATTTGAGAAATTACTATTTTTAAAAACATACTATTTTCAAATTGTAATATTAAAATTAAAATTTAGGACACTTCCATTGAGATTTTATAGGTCAAAAACCATCAAGCATAGCTCCATGTCATGTCATCACATTATCCTCATTCTTAAATTTCCAACAGTTCAAACGAGGAGTCAAACGGAGCAGTGGTGCAAAAGTTATGGCTCCGAGAAGTTCTGCCACCAATTGGAGTAGAACCATCACCCGAATTATCACCTAAAATGTTGCTCAAATCAGATCAAGAGAAGTATATTTGATTGTGAATCAGCTACTAGTCATACTTCATGTTACATCTTCTCAATCTTACTCTTCTAGACATATGGGTGCTTGTAAGGCTTGATGTTGGGTGGTTGAAACCCTAGTGCTAGTTGAATAACATGATCATGATCCATTTTGGGAGGAAGTCATTGCAACATATCTATGAAAACTACTAAGTGATCCTCCACAATATCCGGTAAATCTATCAGTGTAGACCCCTTTGGTGGTTATGTCTCTATTGAAAATACATGAGCCACAAACCCATCTATTCCCCCTTTTAGAATCTTCTACATTTGATGAGAAGTCACCAATTATGGGGACTATGCACATAATTCATGTAGTTCAAATTTCCTACCCTCTAAATGAAAACACGTGAATAACTCTTAGAAATTCATCTCAATCATTCCAAAGGTAGTTAGCCATTGGACTCTCAACACAATGTCTAATCCATCCATAAGAATTGAAAACACAAGGCTATCCATTCAATATTATTCCACGGAGAGTTTAAAACTGTTGCATTTCCCATAAAAATAATTATGGCACCATCTACAATCATGACTTGAAACTATGAAGTTACATAGACAAAATAATCCTTCATTGTCTCCACTAGCAAGGATAGATTCTAGAACTACAAAATATAATCCCTAACATATTCTGTTTGGCACAATTTTGTAGCAAGTAATTCTTCATCACATTATTGCACTAGTGAAACTGTAATTCATCAATAAAAATTGATCAATTGACACTAAGACCCTTTTTCTTATTTTGAGCACAAAGTCATTGATACCAAATGAATTACTCATATTCTAAACATAAATATGCCATTATCACCTTTTGTCCACACAAAATTTGATGTACATAAAAATAGTTCTCCATTTGGCTGATCCATGTGATCAGATCCTTCCCATAAAAATTATACATTTCTACTTTTGGCATCATGTTTTATGGCCTTGAATGAGAAACAACCAAAGGTATAAGTAAAGTTATATTAGGGCTTGCTTTGGGTTGACCAAAAGATCCACACTGATTTATTTAAGCATTAGCCAATTGTTGTTGATTTTATGGATTTAGTTGTAAATTTGACATTTGATCGAGTCTTTACTTGTGCTCATCCAATTAGTGATTGATTTTGTCCACATCTCCTTTAGTGGCCATATCAAACCGTCTATTTTTCACATTGTACTCAAGGTGGCTTACTTTATGATCTATCGAAGAAAACCTAGGAACTAAAGTTCCACCAGTTCCCATTTTTGACCCCATCTCCTCTTTGTTAGGAGTTTTTCCTAGAGTTATCAAACCCTTTCCTCAACCCCTAGTGGGTAGTCGTGCCATACAAAGGCTTGACAATATATAATTGATTTTCACCTTTGACCAAATAGTTTCAAACTTATGTTGGTCTCATATTCAAAAAGTTAATGAACAAACCCCCAATAGATTTATGAGAGGGTTTCAAAAATGTAGGGAAACTAGGAAAAATTCAAAATTGTAGCCTATAAAACAAATTTAAGAAAAAACCCAAATTCACAATAACTTGCTAGAAAATGATCACCAAACCCTAAGTTTTTTGGCTAGCTTCCTTAAATGATTCTCCAACTTCAATAAAAAAATTCACAACAGTTTGTAAGATAGGGGATTTTTCAAAATTAGAGTTTCAACCATACTTTTATCCAAATCGAAGCTTCGATACCACTTGTAATAAAGTTAGTATAGTATTAAAGTAAAATCATAATAATAGATCACAATATTAATCAAATAAGAACATAATAATGAAGCATATGACTAAGTTACTTTGAGGGTGCAACCTCCACAACCTTAAAATATAAATATAATTAATAATATGATTGTAAACTACTAATCAAGTTACTTCATATATATACTCTAATTATATTGTGAAAAGATTCTAGACCGACCCTACTAACAATATGAAACTATAGAAATGATCACATGACTTGATTAAATATTATGATAGCTACAAATTGGCCAATATATCCAATACATGCTATAAGTTAAGAACATAACATAAACCCACTTCAAATATTTAATAATATTAATAATTAAAAAAATTAATTATCATGACTGATAATAACTATCAAACACTTATATAATTATGTGCTAAGTGTCCCCCTTACCTTATGATTTTTACTAAAAATTACAAGAGAAAAAATATATGAAAATAAAATCTATACATAAAAATAATATTAAATTGACTTAAACACATGATTGAAAGCAAAATAAATAAATAATAAAAATAATTTAATTAAAATGTTTTGGAAAGCTTTCATCTATATAATATAAATAAATATCAACTTCATTAATAATTATCATATAATTAATATTATAACATAAAAATTACATAAATAAATTAAAATAATTTGTTATAATTTCCATATGGATCATTTCAAAATTTATAATATTTATTATTTATTAGTATTAAAATTATAAATAACAATGATCAAAACAAGAACCCATTCTTACATATGTAATCTTAGCCCCTATAAACTTTAAAATTATATTAAAGTTTACAACCAAACAAAATATTGAAGTCCACAATATCCATGTCAAATGTCTTGTTGCATAAAATTTTAATAAAGTTTAGAAAATAATTTCAAAGTTCTAAGGTAAAACCTTAAACGGCACAATTAAATCTTATTTTCCCATCATTTTTTTTTTAATAATAAAAAATGTTTTTGTGCAAATTCATAATTATGATTAAATTGTGAATGTAATGTGTTTCAACATTGTTTAAATTTTAATATAATTTTTATTATATATTTGATAATGGATTATTAATTATATATAGAATAATAAATGTATTGTTGTGTTTAATAATTTTTGTTTTTTAAAATTACTAATAAATTTTTTTATTTTTAATGTTGTTTATAATTACATTTTTTTTTCTTTAATTTTTTAGAGTGATTTTGTTTATAATATTGAACTAGTTTAATAATTAAAAATAAATAAAAAGATTTAAAATAATTAGATGATTATCATATTGAAATTGTAATGGTCCCTGAGTTGAGTTTTATGTTTCTTTTTTATTCTTTTTAATTTATAGCATTCGTCATTGTTCAAACAACCAATTTTTTTAATAAAAATAAATAAATAAAAATTAAGATATCATAAATATATATTGAAGTTTAGACTATATTTATTTTCTTAAAAAAAATTTGGAGCGTAATTCAATAATGTTAGATTGAGGTCATCTCTTATCACTTGACAATATTTTTTAATAAAAATAAAAATGTTGTTAACTAATATAAATATAATTAGAGTGACATCATCTCTCTCACATTAAATTATATAAAACCCTTTAATAAATAAAATTATTAACAAATTTAAAATACATACATGAAATTGATGTATCTAATATTTGTCATCTTTCTAACCCTTCAATAAATAAAATTATGTAACAAATCCAAAATATATACATCAAATTGATACATCTAAAATTTATTGAATAGGGTAAACGTTTTTTTATCAGATTATGAATTGGCTCGGAACACAACTAGGGCCTAGTCCCTAAAACAAATGAATGAACGAATGAAAGATTTTAATGACATCCACAAAACCGAGTGGTCTAAGGACCAAGCGCTGAAACATCAAGACATTCTTCTGTTCTTTTCGATATTAGATCTTCTACGATGAAACTTGATCAATAAACCAACTATATTGTGCAGCTTAGGCTCCTCAAAAAGCTCACTTATGCTACCAACTTTCAAATTGTTTTCATATTAACTTCGAATATCCATATACATTGCTCATTCAATGATGAAATGCCTTTTAGTTTCAACCACCCATTTGTTACAGAAAATGCAGGGTCTTTCTTCCCACTTTTCCTTTGGAACCGTCCATCTCCTAGTTTCACACCTAAGTGATATGACCCAATGTTCAATTGAGCCACTAAAATCCTAGACTTGCCTTTAAGCGCAACTTGCATATAAGCCTTTTCATCATGTTCCCACGTGGGGTTGAATTCTTTGATATAATGCACTTTTTTCCGTCCATTCTGATTTGTCCACATTGCAAGCTTGAATTTTCTTAACACAAACTTCTTTATTTCCTCGTTGTTGTTAGGACATTTGTGTAAATTAATTTCCCACTTGGCAAACCATTATTGTTCTGCATCATCCATGTCTTCTTCCTCCGATCTAGTTTCTCCTCTACAACCATTTTGGGCCAGCGATGATTATCCATGCTTCCAACCTTTTTTAAATAGCTTAGCAACCTGATTAACGCTGAAGCCTCCATTGAAAACATCCCTGCTTCAGCGAAAAAGATCTCGTAGGGAACCGTCCTTTTGACTTTGAAGCTACTAGTGAATAGGTGTTTTTGAATTATTTCTAACCGTTTCCACTTGTAGTTTGACATGCTACTACCCCAAACCTTACAACCACAGAGGACAATCAGTGTGACCAACGAACCAAAAAGGGGTTTTTTGGTTTTCCAATCCCATAATTTAGCTTTCCTACCCCTGTTTTGAAGAAGGTAAGATGCCCTCCATCCACCTTGGATTCTTTTCGATCTGCATGTATCCCAATTGACTCTGTGGTGAAAATCAATTCCCAAGGATTTGTACTCTTGTACTATCTCCAATTGACTCCCTTCAAAAATAAAATTAACTTACTGCTCTATCCTTTTTAATGGAAAAATCATGATTTTAGTTTCGCTGATTTTCACTTGAAAAAATAGAAACACTAAAACAACGGAAAAAACAAACATCACTCACCAAAATCAATAAAACATTTCACCACTAAAAAAACACACCTCCACTTTAAAAAATCAAAAAATAATTACAAATCACCAAAACTTCTACTAAAAACAAATTTAAGAAAAAAAAAAAAAAAAACCAAACCAATTCTATAGATCTTCTACCAAACCGTAACGGAAAGCGACGATAGAAACCCAAACTAAATGTGTTTAAGATCTAAGGTATAAAATAACTACTGAATAAAAAATACTAAACTCAAAGCATTATTCATTGCGATTTTAAAGAGAAACTATGCGCAAATAATTATTCAATTGCCATCTTCCAAAAAATATATATATATATATATATATATGTCCCGCGACAGCATGAGATCAATGAAGTCATCCGCGTATATCAAGCTTGCCATCAATGCACAAATTCTCTGGTAGGTCTCTGAATAGATTTCCACGATTTTAGACAATAAAAATATAACACAAATTCATAATGCAGAGGTATTATCAACCTTAAATCGTAGGGCAAAAAGGAAAGTTACACATTTTATATCAGTATAAACCCTAAGCAATGGCATTAAGGAAGGAAAAACAGCTTGATTTGGTATAAACGCTGAGTAATAGCATTAAGGAAGGAAAAACAGCTTGATTTTGTATAAACCCTAGGGCAACATGATAATAAATGCATTTTGTATCATTATGAACCCTGAGAAATGGCATTAAAGAAGGCAATACAGTTTGATTTTGTATAAATCTTAGGACAAATTTCAATATCTTGAATAATGGCATTAAGGAAAGCGATAAATACAGTTTGCATATGCATTTTCTTGAATAATGGCATTAAGGAAGGCCATAAATACAGTTTGCATTAATACAAACCCTAGGGCAAATGCAATACCTTGAATAATGGCACTGGCAAAGGTAATATAATTTACATTTGTATAAACCTTAAACCCTAAACCCTATTGTTGAAATTTGAGTGACTCTGTTAGGGTGCTTAAATCTGGGAGAGATTTTGAAAGTGAACTTTTCAATTGAATTATGATTGGCCCATATTCGAGAATTCCTGAAGTGTCAATTCTGTAATGGCGTCAAGGAAGGGAATGCGACAGTTTGGTTTTGCAATTCAAAATGTGGGGTTTTCTGCTGCTGCTGCTGCTGCTGCAGTAGATTGCAAATACGTTCTTGGTTCTGCATTTCCCATCAGTGTTGAATATGTGGGGAATCCATCCATGCATGAAATTTGGTGTTTCCAAAAACGCTTTATGAAAAGTAGAAGGGTGCGAGATAGGAGTAAGAAAAAGAAAGAAGCCGCTTTCGAGAAGGTGATGGATAGGCAAAGACCGCTTTCAAGAGTACTAACTCTCATGGAAATTCTGAAGCATGAACCGGAGCAAGTCATGACAGTGAATAGCCTTGTACGGTACAGAAGTCGTCTCAGTATCACCAGTGATGACAGGATTCCTTTGTTTTTAAGAAGCTATCCCAAGATATTCGAGTTATATACAGACCGACGTGGGGTTGCATGGTGTGGGTTTACAGAAGAAGCTGAGAGGTTACTAGAGGAAGAAATGAGGCTCAAGGAAGAGTATGAAAGCACAGCAGTTAATTACATCAGAAGGTTCTTGATGATGTCTGTGGATAAATCCTTACCAGTTGATAAATTAGCTCACTTTAAGCGGGAATTTGGTCTACCAGATGATTTTAGGAACCAATGGATTTATGAGTTTCCAGAATTTTTCAGAGTGTTTAAGAATGATAATGATGTCCTATGCTTGAAGCTCACCTCATGGGATCCTGCCTTAGCCATCACAGAATTGGAGAGGAAATCAAATGAAGGTACAAAGCATATTGCTGTTCATAGAAAAGGAAATTTGACTCCAGGTTTGTTGACTGTGCCCTTTCCACTCAGGTGGCCCTCGCATTACCCAAAGCGTAAGATACCTGATATATCAATGAAGATTTTCCAGGAATTGCCATATTTATCTCCTTATGCAGATCCTAGTTACTTAATCCCTGGATCAAAAGAGTTTGAAAAGCGAGCTGTTGCTGTTTTGTACGAGATTCTAAGTTTTACATTAGAGAAGAGGTTGATTGCAGACCATCTTACGCATTTTCGGGAGGAGTTTAGGTTGCCCCAGAAGTTAATGAGACTTCTCCTTCGGTATTTTGGAATCTTCTATGTCTCAGAGAAGGGGAAGAGATTTCATGTGTTTTTGACAACTGCATATAAAGGTTCTGAACTGATCGAGAAGAGTCCACTTGTCCTATGGAAGGAGAAGGTTGAAAAGCTAATTGGTGAGATGAGGAAGAGGCAGCGTTTGAAAGTAGCTTATGTCAATGTGGATGACAATGAAGCTCCAGATGGTGCTGAGTTTCATCTTGGAGGTGACTATGGCAAGGAAGAGAGCATTTACATGGGAGAGTGTTTCAGTGGCTATGATGGTGTTGAGGAGTATGGATTTGTAGCAGATGATGGCGAAGGCGACATTGAGAAACAACCAATTACAGAGGATGATGAAATGAATGTACAGGAAGTTATCAGAGCTTATGAAAACTAAGAAAGCCTACTGCCTGGATTTGTACATATGACATTTACACCTTCCAGAATTTAGTATGTTTTGCAGTTACAGAGATGTGTAACTGGAGCTGAATTGATGACTGTCCTTTTGTATTTCTCAAAAGTTGCCCACATTAGCATAATTTAATTTAATTAATATTTCTTTATCTGTTCAAATATTTCTTTAATGGGCTATGTTTTTATTTGTTTTGAAAAATAGATAACTGTTAATATTTTTTTCCATACTTAAAAGCAATTATCATTCATGATAATTTCGGGAACTGTAGGTGGAGAATAAAGTTGCATGCCTTTAATTCTATACAAATCCATTGACAATGGCTACCAGGTAACCGGATCAAATATTTTAAATATGCAGGGAATTAATGTAGGACTGCAATCTGCATTTCTGTAATAATGTATCTCTATCTTTGCAATCAATATTGGAGTCTCTCTAGAAGGTGCCCATATTTGAATGGTATGGACGCTTACAATGACGGCGTGGATTAAGGTTCCGAAAGCCTGATTATAAAGTTTTTCTTACTGCCTCTTTCAATGTTCTAAAACTTGTACACAATTCCGTTTCCTTCAATGGGTACTATGAGTTCTGATGCATGTTCTTTCATGGTCCAGGGTAAAAATTATTTATACGGCTTGATTCAGTTTCCCTCGTCTAACAAGAGTCAATAAACTTCACTAGTGCAAATTTCCATATGTCCAAGTAGGTTGGTGACTTGTAAAGTCAGTTGAGTGATTGCTGATATGCGAGTCAAAGATTTTGTGTTTGGCTTTATGTCAACTAGAAAGTCAGTTGAATCTTTGTATCCCACTTATAGACTTTCTCTGATATTTGGTATTGTAAGTTGACGGTAAGGAACTTCATTTATTGGCTTTGCCAGTTTCATTAGGGTTTATGTTATCCTATTGACCTTGTCTTGTCCAACATGTCTTGCATAATTGAATTAGGGGTGGAAGTTTGATGCCGTGCTGGCCAGAAACTTCAATTTGAAAAGGAAACCACCTTTTGTTATAAGCTGGTGCTTTTGTATCCTTGAGGTTAAGGTATGTGGTTGACGAGCGAAAAATACTTGGCCCAAGGTAATGACCGCTGAATCAAGTGCATACCAAGAGAAACAATGACCTTGGGTACAGATTATCGGAATGGAAACTGGAATAATACATTAGAGAACATCATAGACAACTTGAAAACTAATTTATAACTGGCGATAAAATCTGAAATGATGTTGTGGATGCAGCCATCTATCTAAACAAGCCTTTCAAGTTAAAGCACAAGAAGATTATGAAAAAGGGCAGGTGTGAGAATTTGTAGCCGGTGTAGCTTATAATTTTCAAGCAGCTTCTTCCCTCTAGCTGTGCAATCAATGAAAATCAACCCCTTACCTTTGCACAAGAGCTAAAGTTCAGATGTCAACTTTCATAACAAAACAATAGAGAACATTATTACTCTAGTCCTAATAAAGCTAAGCCATGCATGACATTACTTTTTTTTGAATTACACCAGAAAAATACCGTCAATTTCTTTTGATTCATTAAATTTCCGTGCAGGGTAACTTGAAGTTTAGATTCAATGAGTCAGGGGTATCTCTCTAGTCAAAGTCACTTGGGACTTGTACCCAGCATTTTCCCTTGGGTTAAGCCACACCCAGGGAGTTGGATACCATATTTTATTCAAATTCAAGATTTTATCATGTCCTATAGGGATTTGAACCTGGGACTTTGCATTGGAAAGCCTTATACCAAGAAAGTTGGATGTGACATTTTACTCAGTCTCAACATTTTATCATATCCCCTGGGAACTTGTGGCTGGAGCCGTTTGCTTTAAAAGCCCCAATGCCTTACAAATTGAGCTCGTTGCATTCAAGTAAAATAGCCTGTCATTTTTTTTATATCAACTATTTCAAGAGCTTTGACTCTAGGGAGTAGTTTTGAAGAGTGAGTTTGGTTGTTTCTTCTTCCCTTTACTATTTGGAAATATATTGTGTTTATGGTTTTTATCATAGGCTTTAGTCACTGCAATTTTTCAGAGAAGAATAAATTAGTCTTTTGAGAGACACAATGTTCTGTAGCAATGTTTCCCTTTGCAAAATTGATGGTGATCTAGGGTGCAATTTGAGCCAATTTTCTGACAAAATAACCAAAAACTAGTAGGTCACCTTGTTGGGTGCATGACTTCTTCACCGTTTATTAGATTTTGAAACTACTTTATGCATCGGAAAGCTTAAGTCATGCTCTACAACCCACTAAAATGGTGGTTATAGGCATGCATTTTGGCTGGAGAAGTTTGAAACCCCAGAAATGCTCCAAAGGGCGCCAAAATCACAAAATTAAAAAATCTAGAAAATTCATTTTTTTTTGGAAAACTAGAATTTTGTGTCTGATGAGTTGCATGTCAGGGCATTGTGCTCCTTGCACATCAATATTTTATAGTCAGCTTTGTAGCCAACTAATCATGTTTTATTAATTATATTCATCTAGATTAGTATGTATACCTCCTTAGGAGGTGTGGTCTAATGATCATTCATCTTAGCTTAAACCTATTTTTCCTTTTAGAATTATTGGCAGAAGTGTGCTCCATTACTTTGTCTTCATCTTCATCAATCCGTGCTTGTTTGAAGGCTATATAAAGTTTGCTAACCCACTCATATGAGGCTTTTTCTCTGTCAAATTGAAATTGAGGGATCTTGATTTGAATATTGGGAAATATCCAATTTCCACTTGGGAACTTCGCTTACCTGGTATTTCTTGGGTTGTCATGGCTGCTCCTGGCTAGACTTTTGATTGTTAATAAGTTGTTGCGTCATGTCAGACAACCTATCCATGCTTGCTTGGAGACCATTATTTTGTTTTTCAATATTTTCAAACTTTTTGTCATAGCATAATGTTTTAGCATGTAACTCATTACTGTGACGCCAAGTGCTTTCACCCTTTCCTCAATCAAGTTTTGCCTTGGTTAACCGTTGGCTCTTTGCCCCTGTTTGACATTACTTGATCCTTTAGTGGGGTTTTCATACTTATGATGTTGTTGTGTCTTGAGATGCTTAACATCTTGTAGAAATCATTGTTTAAGTCTGCAAATCTGTGAGTTACCCTGGTGTGGGATTGGTGATGGCTTTGATACCAATGATGCAATCTTTGCTAATTTTAATAGCACACTAAAAAATAAGAGTGGTAGAACCGACCAACAATTGACGAGCACAAATATTTGGATGATGGGAGCATTTTACTTCCCAAATATAAGTAACGGAGCACACTGCTGTTGCCAATGATATTAATTGGTAAAATAGGTTAAAGCTAATAAGATGAATGATGATTAAATCACACCTGCTAAGGAGGTATAAATACTAATCTAGATGAATATAATTGATAAAATAATGTTGTGCAAGGAGCACAACACATGATAGATATTATCAACTTCATGAGGGAGGGCTTGTTATGTGGATTTTTAGATTCCAAGGTTAATTGCTTCACTTTCTATTTATATACTTATCATTTTCTGCAAAAAAATAGCTATAAAGAAATTGTCACTCAGATGTGAAAATCAGAGTGTTGCAGCTTCACATTTCTTCTCAGAGATAGCTACCTTATAAATTATTCTTTGTTTCAATAAATCTTTCAATTACATTATAGTATGATATGTGTTTATTGGGTTGACTTCCTTTGTTTTGGTTCATTTCTTTCATAACATAATAAGTTTCTGCAATTTATTGTGTTGTCCACCAGATTGCCAATTAAATCGAGATTAGTGGTATCAATGTATTTTATTCCGTGTTTGTGTCCTATCAAATGAGATCAGACTACAAGAAGTGCAGTCTTTAGATGCATGACCCTTTAGATTATCTTTTTCGTTGTTTCAAATGATTTCAGATGAAACAGAGAGGGAGCAAGATATCTCTTCAAACTATTGCTTGATGAAGCCTCTGAAAGTAGAAGAGGGAGATGATGGAACAGTTTAAGATTATCAATAGCTTTTCACAAGTTGTGTATGCGATATCTACCTCTTCAGCTATCAGACCCCTTGGGGGCTTGACACCTTTCAAGGTACAAGCAAATTTCAATATCTCTCCTTTTGAAGTCTAAATCGATACAGATGAAGTAGACAAATGGCTTGACAAATAGCTCGACCAAGGTTACATGGGTGTGCAGGTGTGAGGGCATGCAAGGTGCAGGTGCACAAGACTTAGTGTGAACCCCCAAAATTTGGGTTCACATTTGCACAAGTGCAAGTGTATGCAGGGTGCATATATGCAACACCTGGTGTGAACTCCTGAAACTTGGGAACATAAGGTGCAAACCCCAAAACATTGACGCGCTTTAACTTTAAAACTGAAACATCAAATTTGAAAGTTGACATTTGAAACATAAGATCATCAGGAAACTTAGTAAATCAAATATACTATAACATTTTTTATATAAATTAATGCCTCAATATATTTTCTAAAATTCTTCTACATGTAGCAATACACTTCAAAATTATTTCTAAACCATGGCAATATCGGTTGAAAATGCAATGTGAATGTAAAATAGTTAATGCATTTAAAAAAAATAAACACAAATTGGCTCCTCGGTGCTCTAACGATCGATTCTCTTGTGCACGCTCCTGTACTTCCCTTCTCTCTGCACCAGCGATTTTGCCCGGGACTTTTGTTGGTCTGCATCATGATGACTTCCATTCTTCCAGCTCCGTTATTGCTGCAGGAACTGTGTCTTCCCTTCCACATTCCTCTTCGAAACTCCCCTTGTTTTTGCAGCCCTTTCCTCTAGTGATTTGTAGTTCAAATCTTCTTCAGCCTCTTCGAATGCATCTCAGGGCCCTCCCCTTTCTTTCATTGGTGCCCTTGAGAAACCCACAACTAACTCTGAGGCTGCTCTCAATCAACCTACTGCTGATTCTGGTTGTCTTTCCTCAGGCCATTTTTGTGTGCAGGTTTATGAGGAAATCACTTTCTTGATCTGGGTCAAGGTGCAACAGATCAAGCAATTTTTTTCAGAGAACACTTACTGATTTGTCCCTACAATGGGCTTTGGCTCAAGTTTGCAGATCTACACAAATGGGTTTTCACCTCTTGGAAACCCTTGCTATGACAGGAAATGCACAATTATCCTTGTGCTAAGGGTTTTTTTAAATTGTGGTGCATGACGTTATGGAGGGTAGAGATCGCAGACTCAAATCTGGGCCTTGGTTTTGGTGAAATATCCCTTTTAGGGCCAAATTTAACAGTTTTGGAACTTGTAGAATCCCTAACCAAAATTGTAGCATTCTGAAAAGATCTACCTAAGCATGGAATAAAATTCAGACCTCATAAAAACCCTCACAAAAATACGGAAATTCAATCAATTTATTTAACACATCAAATTTGATTTTTTGAATAATTTGCAGCCCTAAAAATTAGAATAATTTACACTTGAGTGTATGGATGATGAAACATAATAATTCACCAACCGAACAGTTCTCCAGCTGAATTTTGATCCCTCTAGGGAGGTCGCAACGCTCCAAAAGGCCTCCTTGAGCTCCATTTCACCTCAAATGGCAGCCCTAACTTTTGTGCCACCCTCCAAATATGCCCTAGATGCCAGAAATGATGATTTTCTGCCCAATTGTGACCCCCGAATGAAGTTACAAAGAAGAATTTGAGGATTCTCATACCTAAATCTGAAAGGTAATGAGGATTTTTGTCCTAAATGGCTGAATGTGCAAGCAAGGATTTTTAACTCAAAAGAATTGATTGATGGATGATCATCGATACCGAAAATGGATCTCTCCACCTTCCTTTATACATTTTTCCCTCCGAACCAAGTCCCAAGTGAGGCGCTCCAAGTGGGGGGGCGGGGAATTCAAATATTCAAAAAGTGATTCTCCTTATGATTTCTAATTAAGTGCTGACTTGCTCAAATTAGGAAGTCGCCCTCCCGCCCCTTCCCTCGTCAAACTAGGAATAAGTTGTCGACATAAAGTCACTTTTTTTTGGCAACTTGAACAAAACACTATGTTCCCCTTTTTCCTTCCTTCCTTTAGCCTAGGGAAACCAAAAGAATAGGCTAAGGGTCTTCATTCATCTCTAAATCCAAGAAGGGGACATGACAATGCTTCCTTCTCAAAATTGCTTGTCCTCAAACAATTACAAGCTAGGATGCTGCAAAATAGCTGCCCCTTCCCAAGTAGCATCTGTAATGGCAAGTCTTTCCAATGAACCAAATACTCCATGATGCTCCTGCTTCTTAGCTTCCTTTCTTGAACCTCTATAGACTTTGGGATCAAAATCAGCTTGCCCTCATCATTTAAAGATGGTAATTCTGCCGAAGGAGTGATACATTGTGCTAGTGCCTTTTTGAGGCACGAAACATGAAACACGTTGTGGATCCGGCTATGTTTACGCAGCTCTTAACTCATATGCAACCTCTCCAATCCCCCTTTGAATTTTGTAAGGACCATAGAAGCGGGGTTTAAGTTTTTTTGCCTCACCATGCTTGAGAGAAGACTGCCTATAGGGCTACAACCTCAAAAATGCCATGTCTCCCACCTCAAAAGTCCTCTCCAACCGGTGCTGGTCTACATATAACTTATATTGGTTTTGGGCATGTTGGAGGTTCTCCTTGAGCACTTCCAGTTTATCATGACTCTGCTGTACTAAATCCTTGTCTCTCGGTACTCTACTATCTGTCAATACCAAATCCACAAAAGAAAGTGCATCATATCCATACAAAGCCTTAAAGGACGACATACCAATGGACATATGATATGACATATTGTAACAATATTCACCCATGTACAACCACTTAATCCAAGCTGATTGTTGCCCTGCAACATAGTTCTCTAGGTATCCTTCTATCCATTTATTTACTATCTCCGTTTGCCCATTGGTTTGCAGATGATAGCTAGTACTAGGAGTCAATTTTGTACTTGTTAAACGGAAGAGTTCTTGCCAAAACAAGCTCATAAACCTACTATCCCTATCATTTGCAATGTTAAGTCTAAAAACTTCCTTGAAAAATATATCAGCCACTAAAGATGCATTGTATTTGGCTGGAATAGGGAAAAAATGAGCATATTAGTGAGCCTATCAACCACCACAAACATACAACTCTTACCTTGAACTACGAGGAGTCTCGTGATGAGATCCATGGAGATGCTTTCCCATTTTTGAGTGGGAATGGACAGGGGCTGCAACAAACCAACTAGAAAAACTTGTTCAACCTTATTTTGTTGGCAAGTGAGGCACTCTCGGATGTATTGAAGGACCTCCCCCTTGAGTCCCTTCCAAAAGAATCTTTCCCTTGTTTGTATGTTTTGAAATACCCCGGATGTCCAACCAAGGGCATATCATGAACAACTATCATTATTTTATGTTTCATCTTAGATTAAAAGGCTAAAATATCCTATTTCTGTTGAAAATCAGACCATCTATTACCTTGTACCTCCTATCTTTGTTTTTACTTTCAAGGACAGCATTAGTAAATTCATTCTTTGCATACTCAACTATTATAAAAACCTTCCAATCTGCTGTAATTTCAGTCATAGAACAAAGAGTAGGCTTCTTAGACAATGCATCAACAACTACATTGGTCTTCCCTTTGATATACTCAATATCAAAGTCATAGGATTGAAGTTTGCTTACCCACTTCTGCTGTGTATCACTCAAATTAGTTTGGCTGAAAAAATATTTCAGACTATTGTGATCCGTTTTGACCTCAAACCTGTCACGAATCAAATACTACCTGAATTTGGCCAAACCCTACATGATGGCCAACATTTCCTTATCATAAATGGAGAACCTGTGCTCCACCTCTTTGAGTTTCCAAGTCTCAAAGGCTATAGGGTGCCCCTTTTGCATTAAAATAGCCCCTGTACCTTCACTTGAAGCGTCACATTTCAGCGTAAAAGAAATGGAGAAATCCATAACAACAAATACCAAGCATGAACTCCTCATCTCCTTGAGCTTATCAAATGCTACTTGGGCTATTTTAAACCAGATGAAAGCCCCCTTTTTGGTTAAATCCATCAACGGAACAACACGCTGAGAAAATCCCTTGACAAATCATCTGTAGTAGCTGTACAAACCCAAAAACCCTCTCAAATGTGTCATGGTAGTAGGTGGAGGCCAATCCATGATTGCTTGGATCTTTTGTTGATTCATATGGACCCTTTGAACATTAATCACATGTCCTAAATATAAAATTTATGACATTCCAAATTCACAGTTAGACTCTTTTGTAAAGATTGTTTGTTGACCCAAAATTCCTAGCACTGTCCAAGTGTTGAAGATGCTCCTCCAATGTTTTACTATACACTAAGATGTCATCAAAGAAGACCAACACAATCTTCCTTAAGTGTTGCCTAAAGACATTGTTCATACAAGATTGGAATGTTGTTGGAGCATTAGTTAATCCAAAGGGCATGACCAAAAATTCATAGTACCCATAATGACATTTAAAAGCAATCTTTTGAACATCTTCTTCTCTTACCCAAATTTGGTGATAACCAGTCCTCAAGTCAATCTTGGAAAAGTAGATGGCCCCATGTAGCTCATCAATCCTAGATATGGGATACCTGTTTTTTATGATATTTTTGTTCAAAATGTGGTGGTTATGCACATCCTCAAAGTTCCATCCTTCTTCACTAGGACAACCGAAGAAGTAAAAGGACTAGAACTAGGCCTTATATGCCCAATATCGAAGAGGTCTTTGATGACTTTCTCAATCTCTTTCTTGTAAACTCTAGGATGGTAGTATGGAGTGGTTATTACCACTTTAGTTTTAGGTTCCAACTCAATGATATGCTGAAAACCCCTTTCCGATGGTAATCGATGTGGAATGCTACTGAAAACCTTGGCATGTTTATGATGTGTTGGATATCCTTATGATCATCCTGTTGTTTCAAATTCTGATTTGTAGAACTCACAAAGCACTCAGCTGCCTAAGTAATCTGCCCTCTATGAAAATCCCTTTATATCTTTTTTGCTGTCATTACCATAGGGGCTCCATTAGCCATACCACACAACACCATTTCCTTACCTATTGATTTGAACTTCAACGCCATAGTTTGGCTGTTTTGAGTGAATTCTCCTAGAGAATGCAGCCATTGCACCCTAAGGACTAGGTTGGTCTCACCAATCCCAACCACATAAATCATCCTCAGTCTTATGCCTTGTCACAGTGATATTCAGATTCTGAATTTTCTTTGTGCATGGAATGGTATAGCCATCTTCCACGGTTACATTGAAGCCTTTGAAATCTATATTTTGCAGCCCACATCTAGATGCTAAGCCTTCATTAATGAAGTTGTGGGTTGCCCCACTATCAATTAACACTGTTACTTTCTTACTTGGCAACACTCCTCTCACTTTAAAAAGGTGATATCTAGTAGCATCGGACAATGTGGCAAGGGTTACATCTATGTGGTCACCCTCTTCTTTCCTTTCTTACTTCTCTTCATTAGGGCCTGCCCCTTCTTCTTCTTCTTCTCCATCCGATACTACCTCAATGTAATGAACTTGTCCTTTGCCAAGACAACGATGACCTGGTGTCCAAGGATCTTTGCAAGTGAAACATAAATTTCTCCTCCTCAACTCATTCCTTGATTCCACTTCTTTGTTTGTCTTTAACAGCTCCCTTTGTTGTCCATTACCTTGCTGATATGTCCTCCTTTGTTGTCAATATGGGGCTGTCCTTGGCTGCTCAGAAAGTGCAGTCCTAGGCTGTCGAAAAGGTGTCCTTTGCTGTCTAAAAGACATAAATTTGCCCTTAGGTGCTGTTGTTTCAAGATCAAATGCCTTTTTATGGCTTCTTGGAGGGAATAATGGTTGAAAGCCTTGACCAGACACTTGAGTGGGTCAGCCAACCCTTCCACAAACAAAACCACAAGTCTCCTTTCAGAAACATCCGATACCATCACTAAAACTCTCTGAAAATCAATCACATAATCATCATGTTTTTTTTTTTTTTTTTTGTTTCAGCTGCGCTAACTGCCTAAAATGGACTTCTGGATCAACCTTATTGAACCTCTCAATCAACCTCCTGCGGAACTCATCATAAGAGTGGATGAGGTTGTACCCTTGTGTGACCAAACCATGGTACCACCACTCATGTGCCGTGCCCTCAAGATGTAAAGTAACAAATTTGATGGCATCATCTTCCATTGTAGGTTGGAGGGAAAGACATGTATCCACCTTTTAGATCAAAGCTCAAGTGGTACTCTTGGTAGATCCATCAAATGTAGAGAAAGTGAGCTTTCCCACTATGTGCTGAAAATCCCTTTGATTATACCGAGGTCTAGGATCAGCCCTAGGTCCCTCTCTGTTTCTTTTCAGCTACCTGAAGTTAGTAAGGGACATTTACCCATTGATTTGAAGCGGAAGAGTCTTGTATTATTCAAAATTGGCAGTGATATCATCCATCACTGAAGGCTGAAACTCCACTTCAAGAATGACTTCGTCTCTATGGATGAAGTTACGCTGGAAAGGCCTACTAGTTGAAGCTCCAATGGTTGCCCTCTGTGTAGTAGGAGGGTTATTGTTGGTCTTTGAAGCATTCCCCTCACCATTGGGAGGATGGTTTGCACTCATAACTCACATGGTGTGAATAAACTCAGCCATCATATCGGTTGTACGCTCTTGGTTTTGAGCAAATTTCTCAAATTGAACATGATCTTGATCATCCATATCTTTGTGCCCTGGCTGCTCAAACCCTTCTGTTTGTTGTATTGGACTCTTTTTTTTTCTCTTTCGTAATACCTAACCTCTTTGTCACTGTTTGGCATGTAGGCAACTCTGCGAACAACTCAATCCCCACAATTGTCAAGAAGATGGCTCTGATACCACAAAAATATCCCTTTTAGGGCCAAATTAAACAATTCTGGGATTTGTAGAAACACTAACCAAAATTACAGAATTGTGAAAAGATCTACTTAGGAATGAAAATAAAATTCAGACCTTATAGAAACCCTCACAAAAATATGGAAATTCAATCAATTTATTTAACACATCAAATCTGATTTTTTTGAATAATTTGCACCCCTGAAAATTAGAATAAATTATAGCTGAGTGTATGAATGACGAAACATAATAATTCACCAACCGAATAGCTCTCCCGCTGAATTTTGACACCTCTAGGGAGGTCGCTACACTCCAAAAGGCCTCCTTGAGCTGCATTTCACCTCAAATGGCAGCCCTAACTACTGGCCAGCCTCCAAAGACTCCCAAACGGCTACGCCACCCTCAAAATGTGCCCTAGATGCCAGAAATGATAATATTCTGCCCAACTATGACCCCCAAATTAAGTCACCAAGAAGAATTTGAGGGTTTTCGTCCTCAAAGCTGAAAGCTAATAAGGGTTTTCATCCTCAATCGTTGAATGTGCAAGCAAGCATACTTAACTCAAAAGAATTGATTGATATATGATCATTGATGCCGAAAATGGACCCCTCCACCTTCCTTTATATCTTTTTCCCTCCAAATCAACTCCCAAGTGGGGCGCTCCAAGTGGGGGGGGGGGGGGGGAATTCAAATATTCAAAAAGTGATTCTCCTTATGATTTCTAATTAAGCGCTGAATTGCTCAAATCTGGAAGTCCCCATTTAAAAAAAAAAAGAAGTCCAATTAGAAATAAGTTGCCGACATAAAGTCACTTTTTTTTGGTAACTTGAACAAAACACCATGTTCCCCTTTTTCCTTCCTTCCCTTAACTTATGGGAGACCAAAAGAATAGGCTAAGGGGCTTCATTCCTTTTTAAACCTGACAAGGGGACATGACATTTCCCCACATGAAATTTGGGGAAATGCAAGGCTATTTTTGAAACCTTGAGTTATGTTCTTTGACCCTTCTGTGCACACTATCTCCTCTATGCTTGTTTGGGTGAGGCTCCCAAACCTTCCTCTTCATTTCTGGACTATTTCTAGCTTCTCGGCGATTGGGGATGCCCTTGGTTTTTTCCATTGCTGCTCTCATGAAAAGGCTCAGCGGCATTACACTACCTATACCAAAATATGTGCAGAGGTTGACTTTTTCAAAGGCCTTTTAGATGAAATCTGCTTAGGGTAGAGATCAAGTTTGGAAGCAAAAGCTGGACTATGAGCAGGTGGCGTTTAGTTGTTGAACCTACTTCACTCATGGGCACTTTATTGCCAACTGCCCTGCAAGGGCCATTGATAATGCGATTGGTCTTAGTGGCCTCAAAAGGAAAAACAGGTTTCCAACCTAGTGGCATGGCGTAGAGGACCACCACCTTTTGGTGGAACCAACTCCCTGTGTCTCTAAGTTAGAGACTAATTCCTTCCCGTTGGGAAGGAGAAGGCCACTCATTCTTTCACTACTCCCCATTCGTTTAAAGCTCCTTCTATAGACTTTAGAAGTTTTCTTGCAAGCTTGGCTGATTCGGCTTTTGTGCCCCTTGTTCTTCGACACAAGGTGCTTTTGCTCCTTTGAGAGAAGAACCTTTGACTTTCTCTCCTCTCCCTCAGGGGGGAAATATTGGGGTCTTGATAGAGCAGATGGCTGCAGATTCTGTTGTTCTTTCAGAATTCTGTACGCCCCTCCAACCTTGCTTTCTTGAAGTTCTTGCAAAGGGGTCCTTGGATATTGGTTGATTAGAGGTCAAGAAAAGAAAAGATTCAAGGAAGTTGCCCTTCTCCTTAGATCAAGAAAGGGTTTGAGTTAATTTCTTTCTATCATTCCTATACTTTGCTTCTGCTCTCTCTTCCCTCTTTTGTCTTTTTCTTTCAGTGGTTCTTCTATGTCTGCCATGGTTTTCACCTTCCTCCTCTCTTTCTACTGTCTCTTGCTCCCTCTACTTTCCATCAACAAAATGGAACAATTTTTAATTTTCCCAAGGGTGAGGGCCCCAATAGAAACTCTCAATTTACCAATAAAACAATATGTTGTTTGTTAATGAAATATACATTTGCCTTTTTGTTCGACTGTTTAAGCCTTTGTAATTTTTTTTTCTAACGGATTGCATTTGAAAGAAGGGAAAACACACTAGTACTAGGTGCACCTAGGTTGAGCTTTTGGGTACATTTCACACCCACAACTGCGTAGTGGGTGCAATTGTGGCTCACATTTGGCTGGGTACACACACATAGCCAACCTTTAAGATAACATTTACACTTTTAAATGTTGCTACCTGCATCAAAAAATGGTGGGAGTCATATTGTCTTCAAAATAACGATGAATAAGATGAAGATGAGTTAACACTTGATCAAAAGGATGTGCTGTTCAAAACATGGTCAAACATTATGGAGGCCATGAGAGAGAAGCATTACCCTGTGAAAAATTATGACAATTAGTACTAAAGGTTGGAACAATTGTGCCAGGATCTAGAGAAGATACTGCGATTATACAGAGACATTTCATGCCTTTGGCAATAATTAGTAATCGTGAGAGGCATATGGTTCTAAAATACTGCAGTAGCTTGCGAGTTTACATTCAAGAGGAAATGGAATTTTCGAAGGTGAGGATATTGGGAGAAGCCTACTGATATGAAAAAAACTATTCCCAATACCAATGGCATCAAGTATGATGGTCAGTAGTAGGTCCAACACCATCAGTAAAATCCTCCTTCAAAGAAGGCTTCCGCAGATAAGAGTGAACAGAAGGAAATGACAAAGTGTTGAAATGTTCACAAGAGCAAGTGGCACTCGAATGAAGAATTTTGTGCTTGAAAAACACTATTGGCTAAGACAAAAACTCCGACAAAAGCTTCAACACTAACTCCATAACCAACCCCTGCACTAGCCATGACATGAGCTTCTCCCTCAAAATCAAAGGAGGCAGAATGTCACTTCCACTTGCAGCTAGAAATCAATCTTTGAGGTAGAAATCAATTTTATGTTCAACATTTTCTCTTTGGCTTCAAATGCTGATGTCTCTCCAAAATATGCATCTTGTTGAGTATATGCTTCTTCAAAAGACTCTTTTGTGAAAGCCTCAAGTTGTGGAACTGTTGCCAATGCTGAAATTTCTTTGAAATAGCATCCTAGGGAGCATATCCACCACTACATTTGTGCTTCCCTTGTACTTGATCACCAATTGGAATTGTTGAAGAAAACCAATCCACTTATTATGTCTTGCTTGATGCAATTTATTTTGCGTTTGCAAATATTGAAACGGTTTATGATCAATATGAACAATTGTTTCTTTGCCGAACAAATAACGTTTCCATTTCTTAATGGCTTGTACAAGTGCATACATTTCCTTGTCTTAAACAGGGTAGTCTCGTAAAGTTTTAGAAATATACTTGAGAATTACAACAAACTGGCTTACCTCCTTGCAATACATTTGCCCCCCTTGCATACTCAATTGTGTCTGTTTCAACTTCAAATGGTTGTTACAAAATAAAAAGAGCAAACATTTGCACATGACCGATTTTATACTTCAAAGAATCAAAATCACCAATATGGTCCTTACCCGAATAAAAACTCTTTTTATTGCTTGTTGCATGCAAAGGTGGCACTATTGTGGAGAATGATGGAATGAATTTTCTCATATATTGAATTGCCCCAACAAAACTCCTTGCTTTTGTAGCGTTCTTAAGCGTGAGTCAATTTAGCAATAACCTCGACATTTACTATATCAATTCTTAATTCTCCTCCCCAACAACACACTCCAAATAGACTAGAGATTCCTTTGCAAGCTCATTTCTTCATGTTGCACAAATGATCTTTTTCATTCAACACTTGCAAGACTTGTTTCAAATGATTTAGATGTTCTTCCCATGTAGCACCAAAAACCAAAATATCATCTGGGTACACTGTGACTCGTGTATCTATGAACAATCTCAATACGTCATTCATCAATCTTACAAATGTAGCAAGTGCATTACGTAAACCCAATTAAAGTACCAACCATTCATATATACCTTGTTTGGTTTTGAAAGTTGTCTTCCATGCATCCTCCTTCATATGAACTTGATGCTACCTAGATTTGAAATCCAACTTCATAAAATACTTGGTATTCTAAAGTTGGTCCAACAAATCATCAATCCATGGGAATGGATACCTATTCTTGATGGTGATCTTGTTCAAAGCTCTATGATGTACAAACCTTCTCCAAGATTCATCCTTTTTTGGTACCATCACAATGAGTGATCTACATAGTGAAGTACTTGGGTGTATAATCCCTTGATCCTAGAAGACTTCAATTAATTAACACAAATACATGATAGAGTTGTAATTGGGTTAATCCCATATTGGCAAGAATTTTGAGACATGGGTGACTTATAAGGCATTACATGTTTTAAAAGCTTTGCCAATGGAGAAAGAGGCTAGAGTGTGAGAAGCCCAAAGCGGTGGATTATATTCATTGTTCCTCCTCTTTACTAACAAATTCTGATGGTGTGTGTGTTAAGTGGGCACTCTTGCCTTGTGATTATAACAAAAAATACACGAGGAAAAATATCATTAAGACAATGATTACTCGTGGAGTTCATCTTGAGATGACTTAAACATGAGTAAAATCCCACAAAAAAATAATATCTAACTCTTGGATTTGCTTCTTTACTTTATTACTCTCCAAAAGTGAATGATATACAAGCTATTGTTTGGTAGAAGAGATTCGTGCAGGAAATGAAAATCTCCAAGTCCAAGTTCATCAACATGGCTCTTCTATGTAATTCTATTATATAATCCTACACACTTTGGTTATTGCCTTGTATTAAACACTGCCACTTAAACTTTCGGTCAGTTTTGTGCCCAATAGGATAGAAATTCTTCTTAAGCAATTCTTTAAACCTTTTTCAACTACACATTACAAGTTTTGCCAGCAAACTAGAGTACGATCATCCATTTTGAGATGTGCCTATGTCTACCTTCAGCTGCTTGTCTCCATCTATGTCCCAATCCTTATATTTTTTCTTCTTTTGCAAGGGCTGCTCTTTTTTGACTCCTAGCTTCTTGGCAAGAGCACGCACTACCTTATCCATAGATGCTTGATTCGTCGTAGACAACTCTTGTTGTTTGATGAGGCTTTCTTGGGTCTTCATCATGAACTCCAAGTTTACCTCCAATGAGGCAACTTTTCTTCCAAGATTTATGCCACTTTCTTTGGCCATCTTCCTTCCTCCTTGATTCCACCTTGTTAAGCACGAAATATACTGAGAGGGGGGGCGAGGGGTGAATCAGTATATTATATATATTTTACTTAATCTGATTTCTTTTCTTTAACCACTTAATCACACATTCAAGATATGCAATAAAACTGAAACAATAACATGCACCATGCAAGAGAGAGAGAGAGAGAGAGACCCAGATTTTATGTGGAAACCCAAAGTGGGAAAAACCACGAAGAACAATCTCAAGTATATGAATGAGCACCAACTCAAATTACAAAGTTCGCAAGCACCAACTTGCAGGAGCACAAACCCCTTTGACGAGCACCAACACAACAACTATTTGTGAGCACCAACCCATAGGAGCACCATCCCCTCATGTATAAAACACAACTATCTCTCAATGTTGTTTACTCAACAAATGATAGAACTCTACAATATCTCCTGCTTTTCTTTCCTCTAAAACAAATACAAACCATGCACTCTCTTGCATATTATAAATTGCTTCTCAAGCCTTTATTTATAGCTTTCCAAATGACTTTTGGCATTCACCCTTTGTGACCCTTGAATCCTCATGGAAAATGGCGCCAAACTTGCATGACCCTTCGCATCCTTGCATTTGAAAAGTCACATGGTGACCTTTCACAAGCCAATGCGTCTTTTCCTCTTTTGTCTTTATCTTGGTGACTTTTCGTACTCATCAAAATGTTTCTTCATGAAAAATGCGCCATACCCTCTTTTGTCTTCACATGACTCTTGGAATTCTTCAAGATGACTTTTCATGAGAAAATGCGTCCCATTCTTCTTTTGTCTTTACCCTGTGACTCTTTGACTTCTCCATGGGCCCTCTTTTGATTTATCTGTAACCAAAAATATGTTCGTTAATATTAAATAAATATTAACACACATTAGCCAAGGTATGAATATTAAAAACACCATTAAATGCAATGGGGCCTTTATCACCAATACTAGACCTTTGACATCAATGACAATATTTTCAACACACCTTTTTGAAAATTTTGATTGGTAAGGCTGTAATTCCTCTTTTTGAGATCTTATCACAATCATACAAATTAACACAAACAACTATCCACAATAACCAAAAGGAATTAAACTGCTTTGATAATATTATCTATAATCTCTCAAGATACCATGCTTGCTGAAAATTTACAGATGTACACACTGTCTTACTTGAATTAGATTTCAAATGGACACAAATAGAACGGGTAAAGTGTTGGAACCAATGTTCTTTTTAGTTGCTGGAAATGAAACAACGTTTTACAGTTGTGTTAACAAAGATGAAGCAACATGAAACACAACCAAAAACAAGATTGATACAAAGATATCAATTTTGAAACCTCAGTATGGGAAAATCCAGCTGGAAGTGGCAACGACTCAACTTCCTCTCTTTTTGGCCAAAAGCAATTACAACGAGCTTAAATAGAGCATATACATCAATCTTTTCACTGTCACACTTAATCATTCTTTGCACTGAACTAGTTCTACTTATACAACCAACTAAACTTTTTAATCATTTCTTACACTCAACACTCATGCTATACAAGCGGGCTTATACCCTATTACAAATAGAAACACTGGAAGTGTACTTTTGTGCATCAAAGAACTCCCAAACATCATGGAATCGAAAGAGACACCATTTCCTCTGTTATCCTGCCTTTTCATTTCCTATGAGTGAAAGAGCCACAGTGTCGGGACAAAACAACCATGCCACAAACAAAACCATTATGACACAAATGGAACTGCCATGTCACATACAAAACCACCCTGCTGTATCTGGGGGGTTTTTCACTAACAAAACCTTTTTTTGTTTTTGGTCTATTTGTGATCGTGTTCTGGTTGATTGACGACGTAAACTGTTTTTTGGATTTTTATGGATCGGAATTTTGGATGGATTACCCCATTTAAGTGGAAGAGAATCACTTCTACTCTCACAAGTTCTTATGTTCATCAGAAATCAGAACTAGAAGCAATGGGATCATCAGAAATCAGAACTAAAAGCAATGGGGCCCATTTGCTTCCCAAAGATGGAGGACTAATCCAAGTGGGAGTTGAAGAGAAATTCTCAGAAGATACCATAAAATTAGTAGGTCAACTTTTTGGGGATGTGCGTAACTCCACTATTGATTGAAACTTGAAACTACTTGACACATCATAAAGCTTGGGTCATGCTTTAAAACCCTCAAAATGGTTTTTGTAGGTGTACATTTTGGCTAGAAAAGTTTGACCCCCAAAAAACTCTCTGAAGGGGCCCCAAAAATTGTAAAAACTAAAAATCATACTGGATACTGCTACCCAGGGGTGTAGATACTGATACGGTATGCCCTGGGTACTGTTATCGATACACCACTGAATACTGCTGTGAAGCGGTGGATACGTCTGGGTTCATTCTTCGGAAGAACCCAGGGATATCTGCAACTGCCTTGCAGTATGTTGGGTGTCTCCAACAGGTGTCTAGGGCAAAAAATGGGTTTTTAAATTTTAATTTTTGTTTTCACTTGATAAAAAGTCAAACATGAACTTCAAATAACAATAAAAAATATAGGGAAAACCATGAAAGCAACTTTCACACTTGTTTTGTCAAAAGAAAACAACAATACATTTAACTCTCCTGTATTTGTCTTGATTTTTGTGTACACATTGTAACATTTGCACTATTTACTTGTTCTAAGACTAATCTAAGTTTGACCATTGAATATTATTGACATTTGGCATTAAATTATCAATATGTTTTGTGGTTATTTAACTTATTTTGTTTACTTTATGCATAATATGTGGTTAATTTTGCTTATTTGGCTATATTTTTAATATTTTTGTATAGCTGTACCCAAAAACCTATCTAAGGCAAAAACAAAATCATCTATTGGTGTACCCAATTATCCGTACCTATACCGGTACCTGTACCCGAAACAAATGGGCTGCTTAGGTAAATTCCAACACATTTGGAAAACCAAAATTTTGTGTTTGAGTTTTATGTCAAGATAGATATTGAAAGACAGAAAGGAATTGCATTAGCTAGAGCACTACAAGAGGTGCTTATTTATATATCAACAAGTGAGATTAAATCTCCTAATCTGTAAGGGATTAAGTCTCACAATGTAACTAACCACACAGGAAATAACACACTTAACGAACCTATGATACATGTCAATCAAGGTTTAACTACACCATGTGACATTTATTACATATAGGCTAGGATAAATTAATTATTCTAACATTCTCTCCCTTAATTGATCATAACTTGAAGAGAAGAAGAGAGAATTTCTGAATGCCTTAAACTTATCACGTGCAAGTGACTTTGTGAAGACATCTGTGCACTGAGCCTGAGTGGGGCAATACTAGAGTTGTACGTTGTATTGTTGAACATGTTCACGTATGAAATGAATTTGAACCTCTATGTGCTTGGTTCTCTCATGAAACACTAGATTGCGAACAAGATGTAGAACAATCTGATTGTCACAATACATAACTTGTAGGCTGAGTTTGTGGAACTCCAAGTCGTGAAAGAATGCGACATATTCATATCGCTTCGCAGACAGCTCCTACTGCAACGTGATATTTTGCTTCTGTGGAAGATTTAGAAACACAATTCTGCTTCTTCCCCATGAAATTGGACCAGATCTTAGAAAGAACACAAATCCAGAAATGGATTTCTTGTCATCAATAGAAGTTGTATGATCTGCATCTGTGTATCCTATCAAGTAAAACTTATCATTTTTTTGGTACTCTAGGCCATACTCAATTGTACCTCTGATGTATCTCGATACTCGACTTGTTGCTTTCCAATGTGTCACCTTTGGTTCTTGCGTGAACCGAGAAAGATTGCTGACAACATAGCTAATATTTGGCCTAGTATATGTCAAGTAAATGAGACTCCCAATCAACTGCCGATAGAGAGTTGCATTTACTTTTGGTGATGGATTTGTACGAGACAACTGAAGTCTTGTCTCCATAGGTGTTGCAATAGGCTTGCAATCCATCATCTCGAATTTCTCAAACAATTTCTTGGTATACTTCATCTGTGAAACAAAAATGTAATGTTCCTTCTGTCATACCTCCAAACCAAGACAATAGTGTAGCAGCCCGAGATCTGTCATGTAGAACGATCGCTTGAGATCACTCTTAGTTACATCGATTATCTTCACTATGTTTTCAGTGATGACTAGATCATTGGCATAAACAATCACTAAAACAACCTCCCCCCCATCTTGTTTGAGGTAGAGGTTAGGATCATATGGACTCCTGTTGAATCCATGTTGTACAAGATGTTCATCAATCTTGATGTACTAGGCTTAAGGAACCTGTTTTAGCTCATAGAGAGACTTGATAAGCCTACACACCTTCTATTCCTGATTAGGTAACACAAACCTTTTAGGTTGAGTCATGTAGATTTCCTCTTTCAAATCTTCGTTGAGAAAGGCACTTTTTACGTCCATTTGATGGACTTTCCCTCCAAACTGTGCAGCGATAGCAAAAACCATTCTGATAGTCTTTATCTTAGTTGTGGGAGCAAAAGTCTCTTCATAGTCAATGTCTTCTTTTTTAGCATACCCTTTTGCAACAAGCCTTCCCTTGTACTTATCAATAGTGCCATATACTTTGTACTTGGTCTTAAAGACCCGTTTGCACCCAATAGGCTTCTTCCCTGGTGGAAGATCAACAAGCCACCAAGTGTTATTCTTCATCAGGGACTGATATATTGCATCCTTGGCATCTTTCCAAGGTTTTTACTGTAGGGTTTATGTTACTATTGAGGGCTTATAAGTTTCTTGAACAATACTCATAAAGACCATATTAACCTCTTCTCGAGCCATGCTTTGAGTCCTCGATCTTGAAGTGGATGTATCTGGTACTCTATTCAAGTTAGTATCTCGTATAGTACTTGTATACCACTTGGACATATGTTGAACTATAGGTGGTGGTGCTGAAGGTCCTATTTGACTATCTTCCTTTTCCCCTTTACCATCACTATCTGAAAAGATTACAGGGCTTTTTCTTGTATCATTTGTCTGTGTAGAAGGTGGATTGATCCCACTCTTTTCATCAAACACTACATTTTTGTTGATTAGTACCTTCTTTGTTTTTTATCAAGGAGCCTGTATGCCTTTGATTGTGCATTGTATCCCACAAAAATATATTCTTATTTCTTATCCAACTTCTTTCTTTTCTTCTTAGGAACATGCATGTAAGCCTTGCAACCAAAAACTCGAAGGTGAGTAACCTTTGGTTTATTCCTTGTCTAAGCTTCATGTGGTGTGATTCCATCAAGAACTTTGGTGGGTGACTTGTTCAACAAGTAGACTGTAGTGTGACAAGCTTCTGCTTAATATGTATTAGGCAATTTTGCATCCTCAACCATGCTGCGAAACATTTTCATGATGACTCTGTTACGTCGTTTTGCAACTCCATTCTGTTGAGGTGAATATGGAGCTGTCAATTGTTGATTGATTCCATTCGCACTGAGATTGATTGAGAATTCTATACTGGTGAATTCCCCTCCTTGATCTGAGTGGAGGGTCTTGATTTTCCTACCAGTTTCATTTCAACCATGGCCTTGAATTCTTTGAAGACTTGAAAAGCTTGATCCTTAGTCTTCAATAAATATACCCACATTTTTCATGAGTAATCATCAACAAAAAGTTGAAAGTATTTGTACCCTTTAAGACTAGGAGCAAAACGTCCACATAGATCGATGTGCACCAAGTCCAACTTACCAAGTGATCGATATTCAGTGTTTCCAAAGTGAGCTCTTCTTTGTTTTTCAGCTAAGCAACTGGTGCATATATCAGAAGATTGCTTGAGGTTGGGAAGACCACGAACTATATTCTACTTGCTCAATTCAACCAAATAACTATAACTCAAGTGTCCATATCTTTTGTGCTATAAATTGCCTAGTTTTGTATCTTTGACCACAAGTGCTTGATGATCATTTTGAACAAAATCTAGCTGAAACATTTTGCCAATGTTGGAAGCCTTGGCAATCACTTTGAAATGCCTAGACTTGTCTTTGATGCGGCAAAACTTTTGATCATTTTAGTGATCAAATTCAACCATGAGGTTGTGGTCAAGTAGTTGATTAACAGATAACAAATTTTTTGTAAGTCCTAGAACATAGAACATTTGAAATGTTGCAATTCTTGTTTCCAAGTTGAAGTTTGATGTCACCATTGCCTTGTATTTTATGAGGTATCATCTCCAAGTGACACATTTCCTTTTGATTCTGTTTTGTTCAATGTAGAAAACCATTCTTTTCTCGCTGACATATGTCTGGTTGCTCTTGGATCAACATACCAAATTGCACTCGGATGATTGGTAGACTCGTGTGTTTGAGTAGCTAAACCATATTCCTCATTTGAAGAATCATAATCTTCAGCAACATTTCCAGTTTGTCTAGGCTTGGAATTTTTTTGTTTTCACTTGTTTTGTTGTTGTGGTTGCTTCCTTTATGTTTGTGGTGAATTGTTGAAAGAGAGCTTCTTGCTTGATGAGCCCTTTTGAAATGTGTTGTACCAACAATGGTTTAAGTCATGTCCTTGTCTTCCACAAATTTGACATGCTCTAGAAGAACGTGATTTGTTCTATTGTTGGTTTTGTTGATTATTCTGCTTTGGAGACTGTTTTGTACCTTTCATGGGTTTCTTTCCCTTTTGATTCGATGCGAGTGCATGTTCGTCATGTGCTTCCTTCGAATTATGCAAAGCTTCCTATTGTTGCAACAAATTTACCAATACTTCAAAGGTTGGTTTTTGTCCTGTGACATTCAAAGTGGTCACAAAGATCCTGTATGCGGGGGGTATTGCTCTAAGGACTATAGGGACCAAAGAATCATCTGTCACCGGTTCGTCCAAAGATTGAAGTGAAGCCCACAAAGTTGCAACCCTTATAAGGAATGTTTTTACTTTTTCATCTGACTTGAGCTTGAGAGTGTAATTGGCTCCCAAGATGCAAGATTTGATTTTGATTCTTAGCTTCATATACTGTTTTAAGCTTATCCCAAGCATCTTTTGCAATTGTAGCACTTCGGATATGAGGTTGTACTTCATCTGAAACTCCAAACATGATTATTAACTTAGCATTTTTATTAGCTTTGTCATATTTTTACTGTTGATCAACATCTGTTGCATGTCTAACCCATGTGCCTTCTACAATTGACCAAATATCTTCAAACTCTAAATGTGTTTGCACTTTTATTTTTCAAGTAGCGTAGTTGTCACCACGAAGCAATTGTATGTCGGGGAGGATGAAATGAGGTCCAGAACCAGACATCGTAAAATGCAAGTTGCGTATGACAAGAAAGTACAAGTGTGTTTTTAAGTGTAGAAAAAATGTGCGGAAATAGAAGTTGCAAATTCACACACACAATGAAATGTAATCACACACAAGCACACAAAGGACGTCAGACACCGCTGAAAATGCGTCCTGGAACGCAATGGAAAACCGAGGAATCTAGACGTCGGTTTCAATTGAAAATGCATTCAAAGAGTTTACAACTTAATTTTCTCGTTGCAAGACGATTTGAGGGTGGTGAGAAAATAAAATCTCCCCCCTTTTATAGTCTTTGCAATTGCAGAAAAAATATCCTATCTTGTCAAAATTGCCTCTTGAGCTAGACAATTCACCGTAAAAAAATGGCTTTTCACCTTATAATATTCATTGTTGTGATGAATCAATAAATTTCACCAATGAAGTTTACAATATGATATAGAATCATATTAAATAGATGTTGCAGCTATGAAGTGCATGGAAAAACACGCACTTTCAAAAAAGACAGCTTGCAAATCGGAGTTACCAGTCAAAAGTTATGGTCTCTTAAAGGTCCAAAATACATGAACTGATCAGTTAAACTGGTAAGAAACTGAAAATTTTGGAAATATGGGTGATCAAAATGTAAAAAAGAGCCTTACTATTGCATAGATCTTGAAAAAATAGCCAAGGTGAAAAAAATCAACTTCCGAGGGTTCACGGATTAAAAGTTGGCATCTTCAAAGATGGCTCATAGTGGTGAAGGACAAGCACTTAGGGGCTAAAAACACCCAATAGATGGTCATATGGCATGAATAGAGGCTGAAAACCGCTGGTGGCATGATGGTGTTGTTGCTGCTACTAGAAGTGGCAGATCTGGGTGGTGCTCCACCCAAAAAAATTGACCCTGCACCAAATGAAGACTTCTAAGTTGCCCTCTATCTTCAAACTTTCACCACGGGTGCCTCGGTGCTCCGTTTTCAAAAAAGAAATACTTTTCAGAAAGATGTCGACGAGAGGAATCCGGTGATATAAGATTTGATCCACGATTCTGCAAAAAAGGTCAGAAAAACCGCTGTTTTTATGTTATTCCTCGCTTGTCCTGTAAAATAGAAACTTCAAAAAAATTGTAGAAAATCACTAGGAGCTCCGAAAATTCTGATTTTTTTTTATTCGTATTTTTCCAAGTAGAATTCAGAAAAAATACATGATCGGTTCCAGAAATTCTATATTTTTCTAGAAAATTAAAAAACCAATAAAGACCCTAAAAAAGATTAGATCTGATACACCAAGCTGGAATTTAAAATTGACAGATCTGCATGATAACTTTTTTCTTCCGTAATTTGTCATATTTTAAGCATGGGATGGCAGAAATTGGAGCAGTGTGTTGCTATCAAGGTTAACACAAACTTGTCTCTCGATCTCCACCTTATCTCCACCACTTTGAAACCTTCTCAGGATTATATGCTCTAATACCAAATGAAAGACGGAAAGGAATTGCATTAGCTAAAACACTACAAGAGGTGTTTATTTATATATCAACAAGTGAGATTAAATCTCCTAATCTGTAGGGGATTAAGTCTCACAATGTAACTAACCACACATAGGAAATAGCACACTTAACTAACCTATGCTACATGTCAATCAAAGGTGTAAATACACTATGTGACATTTATTACATATAGGCTAGGATAAATTAATTATTCTAACAGATAATATTAACTTGTTGGGGGAATGTTTGTCATATACTTTTTAGGGTCTAAGGTGAATTACTTCACTTTCTAGTTTTTAAACTTTTCATTTCTTGTTAAAAATAGCTGTGAAAAAATTTTCATCCAAATGTAAGGATCAATGTGTTGTAGCTTCACAGCTCTTCCTATAGATTACTACCTTCTTGTTGACTGCTCATATTTTCAATAAAGCTTTCATTTACATTGCTGTATCATGTCTTTTATTGGGTTCACTTTCGTTGTTTCGATACATTGCTTTCATTACACAGCAAGTTTCTGAAATTTACTGTGTTGTATACTGGATTGCCCATTAAATCCAGATCAGATAGTCTCTTGGTTGAAGGGAAGTTAACGTGTATACTGTGGCTGTGTGCATTTGTGTGTTTACCAGGATTTATTTTTAACTACCATTACATAACAAGGGATAAAACTAAATTCTTCCCTCATAATGATTGAGGAGTAAAATCCATGGCTAAGTACATTTAATCCGGAGTAGTACTCCGATGGCTCATTTAATGAATAACTGGAGTGTTAAATATTACATGCAGTTAATCGAAAAAATGATGTCTAAAACTGATGCACTTTAGGAACAACTGTTGCTCTAAAAACGATGGTTTTGAGTTTTAGACTTTTCCTTTTCAATGGTAGGGTTTTGAAGTTAAGCCATTGTTTCCTGCAGAGGGCTGAGTTTGATTTATGATGTTAATGGTGGTGCATATTAGTGAGGAAGTAGAATATTTCTTCCAGTGCCCATTGTTTTTTTTAAATTTTCAGAAATAACCTGGAAGATCTTAGGTTTGGCCTTACCATATTTATATGCAATGGGCAACGTTCTTTCTGACAACACTGTTATATATTGACGATTCTCTGTTTCGAGGGTTTCAACTGTAGAATTTAGTAGTAATTTTTCTGTATAATTTATTTAATAACTGATGTTGGCTATTTTTTCTCCATAGCATTTTTGCATCAAGGGTTTTTATTGTAGATGTCTCGTGCATAATGGCGAGTGTGATTAGTTATATTTTGGGCAACGGGTGTATTGTGGTTTAAAGCAATAGAGAATTTTGTGAAGCATGGAGCAAATAATTGCTGAGTTTACGAGAACCTTTGTTTCATGTTTATGAAGCCTGGATTTGATTATATAGGCATTTGGTAGAGGTTGGGGAGTCAACCAGACGGTTAAGCTCTGGAACATATAGGCTTTGTGAATTGGAAGCCACTGTCAATTGGTATCGTGTAAAAAAGCTGGTGATATTTTGAATGCAGAAGTTTTCTGCTGGGTGGATGCTATGATTTTTTTGGTAATTAGTCTGTTTTTGTGAACTGAAGAACTTTAGATCAGCAAAGAGGACTTCAGTTTAGTACGAAGCTTCACAATAGCTATTCTCTACTGCCAACTGATGCAAATGATTTACATATTACTGAACAATTATAGTCAGAAGTGGCAAGAAACAACTACAACAAAAGTGGTCAACTCTGTTTTTTATCGGAATATCTTTATTTTTATAATTTTTGTGGGAAATATAAGGGAAAAATGAATACTTTTTTCCTTCCATTAGGGCAAGC
The DNA here is from genome assembly GCA_037957365.1 of Torreya grandis. Lineage (NCBI taxonomy): Eukaryota > Viridiplantae > Streptophyta > Pinopsida > Cupressales > Taxaceae > Torreya > Torreya grandis. The sequence continues at coordinate 2,587,841 of JARHVA010000517.1, read as the reverse complement.
AAACAGGAAAGAGAGAGTTCCACATTGTAGTCATAGATTTAGAACTGTGTTTCAGAGTCAGGTTCCAGCTAAAACCTAACACTTCTCAAATTATGTGGGATTTGGATGTTAATTTCTCACTTTTTAATTGAAATTTAGAGTTTTCAGGGTGTTGTTTTGTCTTTGATTTAGTTAAAATAATAGTTTTTGTCCACACAGATGGCAATTTGGCAACCACAATACAAACATGGACGGACCATGGACTATGTGAGACTTTCCTTATTGGATTGGATCAACTTGGTAAAACATTGATAATTAATTTGTGTATTGCATGTAAGTGCTTTGCCAAATGATCTTCTAAAAGCTGTTTTTCATTTTGGAAAATTCTACACTTTCACCTAATTGTTTTCCAGATTCAAACGATTCAAAATTCAAATTTCTCTATGACTTCTTGGAATCTTATTGGCATGCCCTTAGTTCTGATACATCACCTGGGAAGAGTAGCATGAAGGTAAGATTTAAAAGCAACTTGAAAAGATGTTGATAGAGAGGATTGAATCTAGTGTTAATATATTGTATCTTAAATTGCTAATTTGACTTCGTGAATTTTTTTATCTTGGCTATCCGTCTTGTTGACAACTTCTATGCAACTCCTGAGTAACACAGTATGCCAGTGAGATATCAGTGTGTATTTAGTGTTAAAATATATCGTATCTTATGCGTGTGGTAGTTTATACAATTAATTTTGTAAGGAGAAAAAATGAGTTTATTTGGGTGAATGTAGGTTTTGTTTTGTTTGAGCAATTGAGGCATTTGATTATTTTATCAGGATCTTTTAACTTGGTCTTGAGCTCTTTGTTATGATCTTAAAAGGGGACAAAGACATATAACAATTATGTTTGGTTTTAAAGTCTGCACAGCCATATTTCTTAAAATCATTGAAGGGTTCAGATCTCTGGTTGGATTCAAACGACAAAGCAACATAGTAGTATTTGAACAGCTCCATATAAACAGATAGTCCCACTTCTTGTTAGTAGGCTGGGTAGTGAACACAATGTAATCTAATTTTAAAACAGGAGAAAAGATGAGTTAAATTAAATCTGTATCATCTTTGTAGGGAGAGTGGGTTCTTTTCTTGCTTTTGTAATTCTTCAATCTATACAAGATGTGAGGCAGTCTAGGCTGAAGCATTGCTGTCACTTACAGGAAGACCTATTGGGGCACATTTTGTAATATTTATATCAAGTTGCTAACTGTTCTTAATGGTAAAGAATGTAGGTTGTCCTTAAGACTTAATGGCAAGGAGTTAAGATTGAATGTTGTTCTTCCATCAAATATTTTGAAAATATTGTCTCTGTGGTCATTTTTTATGAGCTTGGCTTTCGCCTTTGTTATTTTGGTGGTTGAAATTCTTTTCAGCAAATAATAGTTTTTTTTACAAATTTTATATGTTTAATTTGTGGCCTTGGGGGTTGTGTGGTTGACTTTTTACAAGGTTTGTAAAATTTGTTTTGCCATCTAGTTACGTCTATTTTTTTTACTATTGTTTTTTTAATAGCTTTAGCTATAAAATTTAGTAGCACACAATGTTAATTTCTTATTGGTTATGGCCTCCGTGATGGTAAAAATTTTGTGCCTCCAAATTCTCCTTCAAGTAAGAATGGCTGCACATTTTTCAAACCAATGGCAACAACAATTAAATGGGAGCCAAGGCAGAGAAGTGACACTTCTTGTTAGACATCTTCCAGAGGCATTGCCTGCTGATATGCTGATGCGTTTGTTTTCTCATTATGGTGCTACTGCTGTGCGTCCTTGCGATGCTGGGAGGCTGAAAAATTGTGCATTTGTTGACTTCAAAGATGAGGGCGTAGTTGCTCGAGCAGAATCACAGTTGAACAGGTTAAGATTTCTTGGAAAGGTTTTGTCAGTGGAAAGAGCCAAATCACTAAGTGTGAATCATAATGAACATAAAAATGAGGTAGAACCTGGGAGGCAAGATCCTTCGTTGTCTAAGCAGGCACTTTCAAAGGAGAATGAACAATTACTAGGAGATGCATCTAGCAAAGGAGCATCTCAAAGCTTTACATTTGTTGGTGAACCCATTGTTCCAAGACTGGGTGTTGATTATCCTTTTCCACCTCATCTTGAGTATGCATATCCTCCCCCAGATGGGAATATACTGACAAATATTGTCAATGCACTTACTGCTGTTCCCCGTTTCTATGCACAGGTTTTACATTTAATGAACAAAATGAACTTGCCAGCCCCATTCCATCCAGCACCGCCCACACCACCTCTGCCACCACCATTACCTACTCCTGCTGCTCCAAGACATCGTGTTGGAGATTTATCGAGTGATGAATCTGAACAAGAATCCTCAGAAGAGGGTGATTTGGATGATAGAATAGCCTCTGGAGGAGTGACTAGTATGGTCGATTCAAAGAAGGGAAAGATGAAGTTTTTCAGCAAACGTCCAAAGCGGGAAGGCATTATTGTTTCAAGCGGGGCTGCTGGACCAAAGCCAACTTCTCTTTTGCCGAAGGAGGTTCCAACCATAAAGAAAAATCAGCCTGTTTTACAGATCAAGATCACTCCTAAGGGATTGCCATGTGATAGTTTGAAGGAAAATAAAGATGTTGAAGACACTGAAATGGAGGTTTTGAAAGATGAGGAGGCTGATACAACTCAGTTCTATGCGACCCCAACTGACATAGAGGCTGGTAAGCTGTCTCTCACCGAGATTCTAGCCCTTCCAATGTTTAAGAATTATACTCCTGGAAATCCAGCACTTGTTTTATATATTAAGAACTTGGAAAAAAGGGTAGTTGTGGATGACTTCTAGTTTGTATTTGGGTCCCTTTTCGGAAGTATGGAGGAAGCCAAAGCCGGACTTAGTGTAAAGTTGATGCAGCAGGGTCGAATGAGAGGCCAAGCATTTGTAACATTCCCATCTACGGAACTTGCAGATCATGCTTTGAAAATGGCACATGGATTTGTGTTAAAAGGAAAGCCAATGATTATCCAGTTTGGGAGAAATCCTTAAGCTGGCAAGGCAACTTGAGCAGTGGAAAGTTGAGGGGCAAATTCTTGTAGTTTCTTTACAATCCTAAGCGCATGAACTGCAGAAACTTGCTGGCCTGACAAAAGAAGTTCAACGAATGGATACAAAATTCACATATTTGCTCATAGCACTGGAGGCAAACCTGCACATTGAGGATTAACCTTCTAGGTGTACAATACAGCCAGATATATTATTACTAATGCTATTTACAGGGTTTTCTTGATCTTCTTCCATTTGCAATCTAAACCTCAAATTCTTCCAAGTTTCAACCATATTCTTAGAATGTTGACCTCTAATTCATCAATTCCTCTACCTCGAAAAACCTATCTCGATATATTGAAACCCTGGATCCGTTCTTGTCCCAAAAATTGACACTACACCTAGTTCAGATCAATTGCATATGATTGGGTTACCATTTCCTTGGACACTGGGGACCTTTGCTAGAAACAAAAAGTTGTCTTTATCCAACTAATGCAGAATAGTCTTTTGAGCTATAGGAAACATGAATCTATGTCCACATATATATATATATATATATATATTCATAAGGGTAAATGCTTTTATACAGACTGGAACTATGAATCAGAAATGGGTTAGTTTTTTATTGGAGTTAACGAACTGGTCTGGAATACAAACAGTAGGTCTAAATGCCCCTATAAACCACAAACAGCCAATACCAACATCACAAAAAGCTGTGCTCATATATTATTCATAGAACTACAATAATAGACATAAAAGTCGTATATTCAGTTTACATTCCATCAGATTCAATAACTCATTTTAAATACTATCATGTAGTTAAACATTTTAGAAGATTCAAGAACTCATTCTAGCTATCACTTTGATATGCCTGTTAAATGATTTATGTTCTAAACTAGGTGAAATATAGTTTCTCAAATTAAAGCCTATAATAGAAACAATATTTCTTCGAGCTGCCTAATTTATATTGAGACAATATAACTTTGATTTAATTTTGATACTGATAGTATATGTCCTTTTGGAATAATAATCCCATATTTTTAGGTTTAGGCCTCATGTAAAATGAATGACCAAATAAAAAGGAATCCTCCACAAATTAATTATAGGTGAGGGGAGAAGTGGAAGGTGCCAAATTGATCCCTCGCTTGGGCATGAGATATGGTTTTACTTACATCACTAAGATGAAAACAAATGAATGCAATTGAACAACTTGTCTTAATTATTGGGAGGAGAGAGTTTTGAATGGAGACCCCTTGATTATAATTTAGAAGAACAAGTTGAATACACAATTTATCCTCTAACTTATCCAATATATATGTGTGTGTGTTAACTAGAGGGAATCGAGGTCGTTCAATTCGGTATTTGGAGTTGTCTGTTTAACATAGGGCGAGCCTCTTATAAATCTTTGGGCGGTGCAAAATGAGGGCCTCATTGTACATTAGAAGTAAATCGAGAATTGAATCCACAACTAGGGCTACCTTTATAGGGTGTCAAGTTTAAGTGAACTAACTTTGAGGGCCGTATCCAATCTTAATGTTCATCTATATGTGCAAAACATCTCTTTTGGATACAACCAAATCAACGTGTTCTAAATTATAGATATGCTTAAGTTTAAATAATTAGGATTTATTTTTCTTGATAATCTAAATGAATGAATTGTTGAACCAAAATTCCCTAGTCATTAGTTTTATATTCATTCTTAAAATTACATGTATCATTGGAAGTTCCATATATGAAATCCTAATCTTCTCCTCTTGCAGATCAATTTATCAAATGTAATTTTTATATAGTTTGTTAGGTTGTGTTGACTAGTATCGATAGAATATCAAGAAAGAGTCTGAAATTTTTATAATCAAATTTAATCATTTTAAAAATAATTTTTATAATAAATATATCTATGGGGTGTAGATGGGTATGGTGTGTTGATGGATTGGTTACACGACCTCTATTAGAAACTCGCATGGCTCTTGTTCAAATGATGATCAGACAATAGATTAGAATTACTGATAATAAAATAACTTTTATAATAAAAATAACATTGAAACTTTACAATGCAACTCAATCATCCAAAAAAGATAGCTTTTATAATGAATATAACACCGGAGCCTTTGAACTTCATGAATACAAAATAATATATGCATCTCTTAGGTCTCTATTTCAAAGAAATTATCAAGGTAGAGTCAGGGCCATGATCCCTGGGCTTAGTTTTTTATCTTTAAGGTAGTTAATAGCATATAATAGAACCTTGTACTCACAATAAGGAGGAGGTACCTTATTTTTGGTCTTTAAGGTAGCTTATAGCATATAAAAGCACCTTGTACTCTCAATGTGGGGGATGTACCTTGCTTTTGGTCATTAAGGTAGCTTATAGCATATAAGTGCACCCTGTACTCCCAGTATGAAGGAAGCACCTAACTATGCTTCAAATATGAGATGTATATACACTACCTCTTGTAGGGTTTGAACATGTAACCTCCCTTTCAAAAACATAAATTCTTCACAATTAAACCAACTAAAATATAGATTTTACTCACAATGGATTTACATCAACAACACACTATGCTAGCTAATCTATTTTATTATTTTATTTCACTAATTATTTGCATTCCATTGTTTCAAATACCACTTTGAATCTATAACTTATCAAAACTTATCAAATAGAGTAAACCTTCTAATCAAGTATAAAAAGGTGAGACTATTTTCAGTTGAGATGTGACCTAAGTTCTAACCCTAAAATATTTAGAGCCATATATTCTTAATGCTTGAGTTTGACCAATCATAATTAATAATTATTCTTAGGACAAATCTTTAAGTCTTGTTTAGTTAGAACAATTCTTCAAGTCTAGTTCCTACAAAATGAAGATCAACTAGTATATGAGCTTTGAATTGGGACTCGTAATAAACATACATTTAGAGGACAAATATTTAAGTCTTGTTTAGTTAGAACAATTCTTCAACTCTAGTTCCTATGATATGAAGATCAACTAGTATTTGAGCTTTGAACCCTAACACATAATAAACATGTGTTAAGAAAAATCAAGTAGTTTCTAGTGTAAGTTTGAACTAACATAAAAAATTAATTGATTTTGATTATTTTTAGATTGCTTGAACTAATAATACAAATTAAGTGGTTGTGATTATTTTTAGATTACTTGAACTAACACTACAAATTAATGGATTTTGATTATTTTTAGATTTTTTCTTGTTAAGACTTAAACTCAAATGCATCACCACATCTATTAACCTCTCAAAACTTAATTATCAGATGAGTGTATAATAAGGAATATGCAGTCTTTGTATTGGTATGTTTTTTTAGCAACCCCATGGATTACACCAAATCACAAAAAGAATCACTTCAACTAAACCTTTAAAATAATAAAAACACAATAGCCTTGCCTCTTATATATCCAACAAAATGGTTTGCCTTCTCAATTGAGTTAGCCACTACCCCTTATGCTCCCTTTCCTTTCCCATAGAGAAAAGGTGAAGGAAGCTTTTAGGTAACCACTAAGTGAGACACCAATTTGGTGTAACAAACCTCTTTCTTGCAACACTTGGTTCATCTTCCTCAACACTTCTACCTCTTTAATTAGTAGTTGATTGTTTAAAATTCCAAAAATGGCAACCTTGAGACATTCACCTACAATTTCACGTAATGCTAGAATAACTCAAAGCAATTATGTGTGTGTGTGTGTATTTTAGTAGAGTTGTCTGCCACTTAAATAAACAAAACAATTGCATAGAGAGAGAAAAATAAGGAGGTAAATGTGAAGAGAGAAATCCATATAATTAGTGGAGTACATAAATTAAACAATGGTCAGTTGAGGATGCTTTATAAATAAGATTTCTTATTATTAAGATAATTTTCAATAATAAGATGTAGGTAATGTGTGCATATAATTCAAGATTAAATGCATCTTAGTCCATACAAAAGTGTATAGGTTATAATACACATTGTCCTTCCCTTAAGATGTACTCTAATAAAGGGAAGGACAAAGTAAACTCCATTAACCTAAGTAAATATAAATAAAAAGGGTGTGTGTGCAACAACACCCCTCTTAAGCACAACTTGGATAAAGTAAGCGAGGCTAAACTTCTATTTTAGGCCTAATAATTATATCATGTTAGGTACTTATGTCCAATCAACATAATTCCCTGAAAATAGTGACTTGAAGCCATATAATATGCTCACACCCATGAAGCGGTATGACATACTTTTTCACTAACATCCCTCCTTAATGTTGAATTGGGTGAGTCAAATAGGATATGGATGTTGCAAAATGAAAAAATTGAAGATATGGTGTAAACACCAAACATGACCAACAAAGACTAGTATAAGACCATAAAAAAGTACAAAACCATCAAATAATAATTAAAGCCATCAAAAAAGGATCCCATGTTCGCTCCAAAAGGGAGCAATGTTACTACAATGTGTGTGTATCTTAATGGGTCTTGGAAGCAAAGCCATATTAAGACTCCATTTACAATGTGTCAAGAAATTCCAAATAATAATAATGCCCTTATGGACACTAATCTAACTTGTTAGAATACTATGGGTGTCAAGCTAATTTAATTGTCAAGTCATAAAGGAAATGGTGATGATAAATGAGGCTCAATCTAAAGTTGTAAGGTCTTGAACAAAATAGCATTTCCAATATCGTCCAAAATCAACCTCATAAAAACTTCATGAGTGGGCACCTAATCTTCTACTTAACACCAAAAAGATGATAGGAGTTTGACGCCCAAAATCCACTCCATACAAGGAGACGGTCACCCTATCAAATTGTTGAAAATGCATATTATACATGGTGGAGGTGATACACATAGGCAATGAAATAATATATCTCCAATATCAAGGGCACGGGTGGGTTGATTTATCACTCAATGTGCTCAGAAAGCACTCACCAAGATGTCAAAGGGTATAAATGAGTTGATCCATCACTAAAATTGCTCAATTACAAACAATTCTCAATATGGGTATTGAAAAATAATATGCTTGATGAGGTACTTATATATAAAATAAGAATCATGATTATAATATTGGATAAAAATAGTAAAAATGCATAAAGCAATTACAATAGTGAAATTTAGACCAAATTACTCTAGAGAGACACAAATTACATGACTATCAAATTTAATCTAAATGATATCAACTAAAAAATCCGGTTGCACTAATGCATTCCTCACAAAAATATGTAGTTTAAAAAAGAATGCAACAAAACATACCCTAGGATGCAAAAAATATTGTTGGTTGCAATAAAAATGATTTAGGTGGTGATTGAAGAACTATAAATAAGAGGAGAAACAATTTGAATATAAAAAAACTATGTATACCACTACAAAGCTCTCAAAAACAATATGCATAATGAAATTTGTTTTTAATTGAGAAAAGTATTTGTATGACCAAGATATAGAATTTCAAACATGGAGTGTAAGAAACAAAGCTCATTGGTCAGGGTTCAAGTGCAACAACCAAAAAATCATGTTTGTTTGTTTTTGATAAAAATAAAAAAACTTGAAAAAATATCAAAAATAATCAGTTACAGCTCTAACTACGTGTTCGGTATCTTGGGTTGCGATAATGACCATTTGGACCCTAATGTAGTCAAGAAGGTATATGATGCCCAGGTTCATGTGAGAAAAAAGCCCAAGCCTAATGTATGAAATATGGGTTGGACTAAGTAAGACATGCTTAGGGTCGATCCTATGGGAGTTGGCAATCAAGCTAGGTCACAAAAAGAGATGAGGGACCTCATCATGAAAAATTCCCATATTGGGTGTGACGAGCTTGGGCATGAAGGTGTTGTAAATTCATGAGGACCTACGGTATGGATTAGGGTATAGCCTGAGGTACTTAGGGTTGAGAACTTGGGTGAACAATAAGGGGGACTTGGCGCATGGTTGAATACAAATAGGAAGCACAACCCCAATGATCCCACATTTTTGGGAAACTCCAATACATTATTGCAAGTACGGTGACTAAAGAGGCTCAAGATAACTATTGTGAATCCAAGGTTGGGAAAGCAACAATGGAAAGAGCCAACAAGAGCCAAAAGTCACCTAGGGTGGGCATTAGAGACATAGAAGTTGGACCCAGTTGAAGTGGGTGTCAGCACAAGATATTGGACTTGGAATTTGAAAACTACATAGGAAACACCCTTGGAAGAAGATGAATGAAGCATGGGGGGTCATGAATGGAGGGGATGAAACATGGGATGCAAGGGTGTTAATAGAGTTCAAGCTTGGAGGATCATATAAAGACCAACCAAGAGGCAATGAAAGAACACAATCAAAGGCAAATGAATGATTGGTAATGGTTTAGGTGTTTTTGATGGGTTGTGGATGTGAACGAACAAAGTCATACTAGGAAGGGCGTGGCTTGGAAGTTCGATGATAGTACAAATGGTTGATCTTTGACTTCAACTGAGGGGTGATGTGCAGATTGGACATGTGAACAGGACATGAGACATGCTCAGAGGGGAGGGTCAAGTAGGGATTCGGCATGCTAGTAATCTATGTGTATAAAGGGTACCATGAATAATTCTTACACTAACCTAAAACAAATATTTATGTTGTTTACAACATTTTTGGTACATGCATGGCTTGAGCAACTTCCTGATGATCCAAATTCTTCTTTTAGTTATGATGATGAGAGTAATGATGAGGATTCCCCTCCCAAAATATCTTTAGAGGCTGAGGAATCTCCTCCTGACTCTCTGAGCAATGGTCCTCTTTGGGCTAGACAGACACTGCAAAGTGTTGGACAATGGGTTGGAGATCCGTCAAACAACCAGGCAAACCCATTCATAATTCTAGAATGCCCCACATGTTTTCATTGCATCTGCTTCTGATCCACATGGAGTGTAAGGAACAAATCTCATTGGTTAGGGTTCAAGTGCAACAACCAAAATATCATATATGCTGTTTGTTTCTGATAAAAATAAAAAAAACTTGAAAAAATATCAGAAATAATCATTTACAACTCCAACTACGTGTTTAATATCTTAGGTTGCAATAATGACCATGTGGACCCTAATGTAGTTAAGAAGGCATATGATGTCCAAGGTCATGTGAGAAAAAGGCCCAAGCCTAATGTATGAAATATGGGTTGGGATAAGTAAGACATGCTTAGGGTCGATCCTATGGAAGTCTGGGAATCAAGCTAGGTCACAAGAAGAGATGAGGGAAGTCATCATGAAAAATTCCCATATTGGGTGTGATGAACCTGGGCGTGAAGGCACTGTAAAGTCATGAGAACCTACGATATGGATTAGGGTATAGCCCAGGGTACTTAAGGTTGAGAACCTGGATAAACAATAAGGGGGACTTGGGGCATGGTCGAATACAAATAGGAAGCACAACCCAAACGATCCCACACTTTTGGGAAACTCCAATACATTATTGCAAGCAAGGTGACTAAGGAGGCTCAAGATAACTATTGTGAATCCAAGGTTGGGAAAGCAACAGTGGAAAGAGCCAAAAGTCACCTAGGGTGGGCACTAGAGACATCAAAGTTAGACTCAGTTGAAGTGGGTGTCGACACAAGATATTAGACTTGGAATTTGAAAACTACATAGGAAACACCCTTAGAAGAAGGAGAATGAAGCATGGGGGGTCATGAATGGAGGGAATGAAACATGGGATGCAAGGGTGTTAATGGAGTTCAAGCTTGGAGGATCATATAAAGACCAACCAAGAGGTAATGAAAGAACACAATCAAAGGCAAATGAATGATTGGTAATGGTGTAGGTGTTTTTGATGGGTTGTGGACTTGAACAAACAAAGTCATACTAGGAAGGGCTTAGCTTGGAAGCTCGATGATAGTATAAATGGTTGATCTTCGACTTCAACTGAGGGGTGATGTGTAGATAGGACATGTGAGTAGGACATGAGACATGCTCAGAGGGGAGGAGTCAAGTAGGGATTGGGCATGCTAGTAATCTAGATGCGTAAAGGGTACCATGAAGAATTCTTACACTAACCTAAAATAAATATTTATGTTGCTTGCAACATTTTTGGTACATGCATGGCTTGAGAAACTTCCTGATGATCCAAATTCTTCTTTTAGTTATGATGATGAGAGTAGTGATGAGGATTCCCCTCCTCCCAGAATATCTTCAGAGGATGAGGAATCTCCTCCTGACTCTCTGAGAAATGGTCCTCTATGGGCTAGACAGACACTACAAAATTTTGGCCAATGGGTTGGAGATCCATCAAACACCAGGAAAACATGTTCATAATTCTAGAATGCCCCACATGTTTTCATTACATTTGCTTCTAATCCAAAGTCATTTTCCAAGGCATCAGGCATTCCTGAGTGGGATACTGCTATGGAAGAGGAGTAAGGTTCCTTGTTGAGGAACAACACTTGGGATTTAGTCCTTCTTCCTAAGGTAATAAAACTTGTTCAATGTAGGTGGAACTATCGAACAAAATTTGTAGTAGATGGATCCGTAGACAAGTTCAAAGCACATTTGGTAACAGAGGATTTTTCTCAAGTACCTGACATTGCTTATACCAAGAAATTCACCCCAATTGCCAAAATGACCTCAATCTAACTCACTCTCTACATTGTCATAACACATGTCTAAGATGCTCATCAGATGGATGTGAAGAGTGTCTTTCTTCACAATGACCTCAAAGATGAAATATACATGGAGCAACCACAAAGATTTGTGGAAGATTTCTCCTTAGTTTGCAAACTTCCAAAATCTATCTATGACCTCAAACAAGCTCCTCGAGCTTAGTATGCTAAGATGTATTCCTTTCTTCTTGCAGTTGGGTTCACCAAATACCATTCTGATCTAAATGTCTACATTTTATGGCATGATGCTTCACTATTGATTTCATTTTTCTATGTGGATGAGCTATTGATCACAGAGAGTTCTTCATCCACCATCATAGTATTGAAAATTGCCTTGTCTAATAGGTTCTCAATGACTGACTTGGGCTTATTGCACTACTTCCTCGAGATTGAAATTTCTCATTCTAACTTTGGGATCACTAATGCACAATCTAAATATGCTCTTGATTTGATTGCACATTTTAACATGGCTAACTATAATCCATCTCCGACTCCTTTTCTATTTGATGTGAAACTTGAGGCTGATTGTCCATCTCCTTTGGTTGATGCTACCTCATATCACAACTTGTTGGAAATCTCATCTATCTTACACAAACTAGACCTGATATTTAATATACAGTGGGCATGGTCACGAGATTTATGAAAGAACCACATGAGCTACACTGGAAAGTAGTTAAGTAGATAATCCACTACATTTAGGGTACTCATAGTTTCAGGTTTCACTATGAAGCATGCATCAACATTGACTTGATTGGTTATATAGATTCATATTAGGCTTGGAATATTCAAAATCTTAAGTCTACTTTAGGTTATAGTTTCTCCCTCGATTCAGGTCTGATTAATTGGTCAAGTAAGAAGTAGAATTCTATTTTTTTATCTTTTACAGAAGCATAATGCAGAGTTGTCAATGCTACCACTAAGGCTATTTGGATTCAGGTTATTATAACTAAGTTTGGCATCTAGTTTTGATGACCAATAGTCATCTTTTGTGACAACCAAACACAATCCAGACCTATATGAATTTGGTTCTCCATCAATGGACCAAGCATATCGAGATTCACATGAATTTCATATGGGAGCTCATTCATGAGCAAGTCATTGATATTTGCTACATCTAGAAAATGGAGCAAATTGTTGATATATTCACCAAACCCTTCACTGAGAGCAAGTATCTTAATTTACAGGCTCTACTTGGGGTTTGGTCAACTCCATCTTCATCCTCCTCTGGGGGATCATCTCTATGTACTTGGGTACCTCATCAGGCCTTTGTGTCGGGAACCAATTCTTCTACCCACCTAAGTTACGCTTAAACGGGGTGTTAGTTTATGATTTTTTTCACTAGGTGGTTTTACCTACATGGTCTAATTAGCTTGCTTAGGTTAATGATAGGTCATTAAAGGAAATGTAATTTAAGTCAATTTATAATTTTGATTTGAGTTAATTATTTTTTTGCGTGGCCTAATTCTTCACTATAAAATGTACCTTCCTATGTACTTTTTGGCTAATGCTCATTGATGCAATTTTTGTTGTGAATATAAGCTACTTCTATTATGTGAGTTGTTCTTTAGATTTCACTACTCCATACAAATTCAGCTTCATGTGTTCGACCCTATCTAGTATATCCTTGATTGTGGCCCACTCCGGCATCCTCAGTGAAGTGTAAACTGGGAATTTGCATTAATGACTTAATTCTAACATTCTATACATTTCTTCATTTGAAGAATGAGCATGGTTATAACATGGCTTGTAAGGTTGTGTGATTTGCCTTTGACATGCCTCAATATTAACATAACTATTTCTAGGGGAAACTATGTGATATTTTTTATGCTCAACGTTTTGAATCCTCTTCTATGATCCTTCATCCATAGATTTTTTATGCTCAACATTTTATATCCTCTTTTGTGACTATTCTTTTCTCCTAACGAAGGATCACAAAATAAGATTTGAAACGTTGAATATCAAAAATATCACACAGTTTTTCACAAAAATAACTATTTTATGTTATTGACTATGAAAATGTAAAATATTTGATGCCATAATATTGTTGTGCGAGATCCTATGACAATTTATAGATATACAAAACTACTACTTCCTCTTGTATTTATAAAAATGTGTGTTTTGGAGTCTATAATTATTCTTATGATAATCCTACCAATCTCATTACATGTTATGGAGTTGAAAATCTCATCAAATTATGCCCTCATTGAAAATAATGGAGTTTTATTTTATTCTACACCTTCAGGGTTTAAAAACCTATGGATGCTACACTTCTATAGCATTTAAGATTACAAAATCTGATGATAGTTGTAACTTGTAGATAATAGTTTTTGTGTCAACATAAGCATTAATTGTAGACATATTATAAGATACAAAAAAACATTGATGTTGTTAGGATCCACTCCTAAGAGCACACTTGATTACCTTTGTATAAGCAACTAAACACGAAATTAAACCAAAAATAATAAGTAACTAGAATTTAGAACCAGCAAAGAATAAATGATATGAGAAACAATACAATATGTATTCAACTCATCCAGAAGGAAATACAATGAAAAAATCACACTCTTCCCAACCTCTTGGGTGTCCAGTAATTCTCCCTCAAGAGTTCTCTCTCTCTCTCTCATACAATCAATTACAACCAACTCAAACACAGAGTTGTTCCCTCCAGTGATAATCAACCCAATGGTTGTTTCACACACACACAAGTACTCCAAGTAGATCTCTCTGATCTTGCACACCTGCAGATCAACTGACCTTACTTATCATGTAGATCTCCCTGATCTTGCACATCTACAGATCTAACTGATCTTACACTCGAAAAGATCTCGTCCTTGTCCTTTACAAGTCCTTGATTACAATACAGCCCCATGGGTCTCTTAAATAGATCCCATACAAACAATAATTAGACTTCCCAATTACAATAATTAGAAATGTAGAATCAAGATTAGTCTTTTACATGCAAACAAACTGTCTATCTAAAATTAGACTGGAATGCACAGATGACCGACGTCGGTCTCTGTCTGTCTGGAGATGACCGACGTCTAACCGATGTCGATCGATGACTAACTGATGCCAGTTGCTGTGTAACTAGATAACTACCGACATCGATTGATCGAACCGACATCGATTACTGTGACACTCAGCAACCTCCACATTTGCATATCTGTGAAGCTTTTAGCTCCACAACCTAACAATCTCCCACTTGGAGATAAAAAGCTCCATCTATACATGTACTTGTACATCCTCTAATTTGTTTCTGGCTTGTATCCCCATCTTCAAGTTCAGTATTGAAGACCAACAAAAGTTTAATGAAGATTCAACTTCTCCTTTGTTCCCGGCTTTGTTAACATACCTGTAGGGTTCATATCCGTATGGATCTTTTTCAGCTTCAACTCACCATCCTCCAATACCTGTCTAATGAAGTGGTACATAAGTTGTATATGTTTGGTTCTTGAATGAAAGGCTGAATCTTTTGCAAAATGAATTGTTCTTTGACTATCACTGTACAATCTACAACTCTCTTGCTCCTTTTCCAACTCTTCAATGAACCAAGTCATCTATATCATTTCTTTGCTAGCCTCTGTGACTACAACAACCTTTTGCATCTCTGAAATCTAGCTAACCATTTTTCCACTAACAGTGAACACAAATCTTGTGGTGCTACCCTTGTCATCCAAGTAACCTGCCATATCCACATCTACATACTCATGTAGAGAAGTGCTTGACCTTGCATAGCATAAATACCTATTGCTGGTCCCTCTCAAATACCTGAGAATCCACTGAACTGCTTTCCAGTGCTCCTTTCTTAGATTGGCCTTAAACTTGCTGACAACTCCCACTGCTTGGGTAATATCAGATCTAGCACATACCATGTACTCAACCTCATCATGTGATTTAGGACACTGTTCATATCTCAACTTGAACTATCCAACCATAGGTGTGCTAACCGATTTTGCATCCTGCAAATTGAACCTCTCCACTACCTTATTCACATAATCTTCTGGAGACAAAATCAACTTGTGATTTTTCCTGTCTCTAGAGATACTCATGCCAAGGGTTTCTGCCCCTGAATCCTTCTTGGCACATGTCTGAGCTACTTTTACCTTTAGCTTAGCAATTTCTTGTATGTGTGACCTTACAACAAGCATATACACAACATACAGTAACAAGATAATGTAGCGACCATTATCCAACCTGGTAAAATAAACACAGTGATTACATTGACATTGATCAAAGCCATGCTTTGTCATAAACCTGTCAAACCTATACCACTGTCCTGGAGTTTGCTCAAGACCATATAACCTGGCCTTCTGTCTCACCTATCCATTCTCTCCTTTCTTTAATCTGTGAATCCATTCGTCTTTCAGTGCTTTCATACCAGCTAGCAACTCAACTAAATCTCCTGTTTGGTTCTTTTCCAAAGAATCAATTTCTTCATTCATGCCATGCTCCCACTGTTTCTTGGATTCTACCTACATTGCCTCTTCAAAACTTCCTGGTTTTCCACCATCAGTGAGCAACAAGTAGTATAAATAAGGGGAATAACGAATTTGAGGCTTACTCACCCTTTCAGTCCTCTTTATGGGCATTTGAGACTCCTTGACAGCGTATTGTATGCCCAAATTTTATTCTAACAGTGACCAATGTTGGTCACCCCTCAGTTTACATCCAATCGACGTCGATTCCATGAGACTGATCTGACCGACGTCAGTTCCTATCTGACTGACGTCGATTTTCATTGCCGACGTCGGTTCCCTGACCGACGTCGATGTCCACCTGCCTGACATCACCGAATTTGGTCTCCACTGGATTGACGTCGGTTCCTGCCTATTCGACGTCGGTTCTAACCTGACCGACGTCGATAACTGTGTTTTCCTGTGAGTGATGATTTTTACTCGTGAGCTCATTTTGGATCAAAACTTTGTCCAAATCAACCTTGCCCTACTCAGAATTATTCAGCCCCTTGAGCTGATCTCTGTCCATCATCTTCTCCTTGAAAACCAAGGCTTTCCAGTTCTTAAACATGTCAAAAACATCAAATTTCCTTTTTATGCAATAAACCCAATCCTTTCTTGTAGCATCATCAGAAACATAACACTGTGATCCTCTAATAGAAGCTCCTTGAGCTGGTCTCCACACACCTGTGTGAACAAGCTCCAACCTGTGCTTCTTCTTTGTTGACCCAGTTGTGAGAAACCTCACTTTCACCTGTTTCCCAAAAATATAGTGCTTACAGAAATCTCGGTCTATCAAATCTGAAAGCATACCTTTTGACTTAAGAACATCCATTCCCTTCTCACTCATGTGACCAAGCCTACAGAGCCACATCTTTGCATCTACATCTGAAGTAGATAAAACAAACAGAGAATCAGTAATACAAGTAGATAGATAAAGTGTACCTACTTTCTTACCTCCAACTAAAACAAGTGCACCCTTGGAAACCTTCCAAGATTCCGCTGTGAGAGTTACTGTGCAATCCTCATCACCCAACTTCCCTACAGAAATCAAATTCTTTTTCAGGATGGGTACATGCATGACACCCATATGTTGCCAGTCTGCAATTTCAGCTGCACCTTCCCTTTGCCAACCATTTGACAAGGCTCACCATCCCCTAAATAAACTTTTCCAAAGTCTCCATGGACATAATCATGAAAAAATTCCCTATTTGGGGTTACATGGAAAGAAGCACCAAAATCTATAACCCATGATTCTACATGACTATCCAAAGAAAATGTAAGAGCATCCTGTGCAACAATACCTGCATCTTTTGCTTCTTCATTACCTTCATGCTGATCTTCTACCAACCAACAATCTTTCTTTACATGCCCTTTCTTTCCACAATTCCAGCAGGATATACTGTCATACCTGGATTTGGATCTCCTGCCTATCTTTGACCTTGATTTCCCTTGCTCGACCTTCTCTCTTTGCTTTCCCCTACTTTCAACACTCAAAGCATTACTTGATGACTCCCCTATGCTTTTCCTGCGAATTTCTTCATTCAAGATTACACTAACAACATCATCAACTTTCAAGATATTTGAAGCAGACGCAGTATTACTTACTGCCATTACCAAGCTATCCCAACTTTCAGGTAAAGAGCATAAGATTAAGAGAGCCTTAATTTCATCATCAAAAACTATTTTGACTGAATTTAACTGGTTTACCAAACCATGGAAATCACTAAGATGACTATATACATATCCACTTTCCAACATTTGCAAATTAAATAATTGCTTCATAAGAAATACCTTATTCGAAGCTGAGGGTTTTTCATATAAATTTGCCAAAGATTCCATTAACTCTACCATTGTCCTTGCCTGAGATAAGTTGGAAACCACAGAAGTTGCCAAGGTCAACCTTATAGCTCCTAGAGCCTTTCTGTCAAGAACCTTCCATTCTTCATCTAGCATACATGTGGGCTTGCTTGCAACCCCACCCAACAGTAAGTACAGATCTTTCTGATACAAATAATCCTCTATTTGCATCCTCCATAATTAATAATTCTTGCCATTAAATTTCTCCATTCTTAGCATACTATCTTTTGCCATTGCTTTACTCCCACTCAAACAAAAACCCCTGTGAGTGACCTATAATCAAAAAACACTAACCTGCTCTACCACATGTTAGTTGAACCTTGTTCTGATACCACTTGTTAGTGGTATCACTTGGTTTCTTTCTTCTTCTAAATGTAATTAGCAAAAAACTTAGAGAAACCAAGTAGATCTCCCTGATCTTGCACACCTACAGATCCAACTGATTTTACACTCGGAAGGATCTCGTCTTTGTCCTTTACAAGTCCTTGACTTTGTCCTTGATTACAATACAACCCCATGGGTCTCTTAAATAGATCCCATACAAACAATAATTAGACTTCCCAATTACAATAATTAGAAACGCAGAATCAAGACTAAAATTAGTCTTTTACATGCAAACAAACTGTCTGTCTAAAATTAGATTGGAACGCACAAATGACCGACATCGGTTCCTGTCTAATCGATGCCGGCCAACGACTAACCAATGCCGGTTGCTATGTAACTGGATAACTGTTGACGTCGATTGATCGAACCGATGTCAGTTACTGTGACACTCAGCAACCTCCACATTTGCATACCTATGAAGCTTTTAGCTCCACAACCTAACATATGTAATTCAACTACATTGCAATGCAACTAATGTTAAGCCGAATAGAGGTGTTTTGCAAGTTATGTTCAACTAAAATCTTATTTTGTTTTGTTGATTTGGATACTGAAATTTGTTTATCATGTTATGTTATATGTGTGATATGTCATTGTAAAATAGTGTCCATTGAAGGATTTATTTTATATTACATAGTAGATCTTTGTATTTGGGAAGGGAAATATCTTGACAGTGTAATTACAACTAAGAAGGACAATGGAGTAATTAATAGCCCTCAAGAGTGAAACTATATGAGCTAGTAAGCATCCAAATATTTCAACATCATATTATAATTTTTAATATTTAAGATATTTAATTATAATACCCAAAATACTTGATTGTTTAAATGGAAGGACATAATCCCAATAATACCTTGAACTTAATTTGAATGGTGCGAGATGGGGATTGTGCTCCACTAAATATATGTGATGCATTATATCTCAACATTATCATTTATTTTTTTGAAAAAAATCCACTCTTAAAAGTATTACTTCTTTAATCACATTTTGTTTGATCAATCCTTCCAAGGAATTTAACCCCATCATGGAAGCTAAAGTATTTAAAAATTGCAATAAATCTTTTGTTTCGTATGTTTTTGATGAAGTGTGTACTTAGTTTACTTTTTTAAATCGAAGTACAAATATAAATTACAACTTTTCATCATAGAAGGGTTGGATGAATAATGTACCTTTTGACTTACAATTAATATGAAAATATTTTTTACAACTTTTCATCGTGGAAGGGTTGGATGAATATATACCCTTCAATTTACAATAGAAACGAGTCCTTAAAAATTAATTATAATACCCAAAGTACTTGATTGTTTGAATGGAAGGACATAATCCCAATAATACCTTGAGCTTAATTTGAATGGTAGGAAATGATGATTGTGCCCCTCTGAATATATGTGGTGCAATACGTCTCAACATTATCATTTATTCTTTTGGAAAAATTCCACTTTTAAAAGTATTACTTCTTCAAATATATTTTATTTGATCAGTCCTTCCAAGGGGTGTAACCCCATCATGAAAGTTGTAATATTAAAAAATTGCAAGAAATATTTTATTTCATATGTTTTTGAATGAAGTATAATTGAAGTACAAATATTATACTCTTGGCAATCGACGTACAAAGATTTATTACAACTTTTCATTCTAGAAAGGGTTGGATGAATATATACCTTTTGACTTACAACTAAGATGAAAATATTTAGTCCAAATTTTCATCATGGAAGGGTTGGGTAGATATATACCCTTTGACTTGCAATAGCGAAGAGCCTTTCAAATTTGATCACTATTTATGCCCTTCAAACCAAAGCCCCACACCTACTATAATTACAACACAATGCATGAAGCAATGAAGAAACAACAAAAAATAAACTCACTGATTAATATAATCATTAGGATGGATTGAATTTACAATATTTATACATAATTTTACAATACATAATAAATGAGTCATCATAACACTTATATTATATAACTAGCAATTATCATAAAGGTGCAAATTACAATGGGAGAGGTGTTACTTAATGTTTTGGTGAAGTGGGATTTTACCTCACTCGAAATCCATGATTGTTGACATCATTTCCCCTTTTGTGCACACAAAATTAAGCTAAATTAATCTCATATTCTGGTGGAGGTGACGATGGAAAATGATGCATTGTATTTCTTCATACGGTGTGGGAATGAGTTATGTCGGGGGGAGACTTTTTGTTTCATGTTGAGCTTAAGCAATGGTGAAGTGGTGGGGAATGACAAAGCCATACAAAACATCAAAGTGGTGAAATATTTCAAGGTGACCTAGGTAGGGATGGTAAGGTGTGATGACATGGTATTTTTGGTGATGGACTTGAAGAAGCCCAACTAGATACATGTGTAAATTTTAGTGACATATCACATATGTCAATGCAATTTGTAGCCTCCATTGGACTATTTCAGTTACCTAATACATAATTTAAATAGGTTTCATCTCAATGAGAACAAGGGTCTCTTTGAGGTATTTTTTTAACCACATATTTCCATGATCATTGTATATTCAAAAGTGTTTTGTTAGCTAAAAGAGTTTGAGAAAGTCCTTTCAAAATATTTTTTGTGCAGGTTGTGCATGATTATACCATGAAGGATGCCACTTTATCTTTTTGTAAAGCAATCTTTATTAATACAACTGAGTGTAAAGCAATGTACTACTAAAAATGAATGAGATAAAATGTGGTGAATACTCTTATTAGAATTTTGGAGGAAATTTTCATTTCTTGTAAATGTAGCAAAAACTTTTCAGCATTAAGTCTTACTTCTTATTTTTTATCAATTACACATTTACAATCCTTCATTATTGCATAGCAGGTGAAGGTAAATGCAGGGTAGAAAAACATGTCATACAATGAGTTTACTCTTTATACTAACTTGAAGGTCAAGCCTTATCAATTAGTGCTATCGATATCAAAAAAAATGCGGCCAAAATAATAAACCCCTAGCTTATAAATAATCATCAGTCAAATACTAAAATGTTGAGTTAGGGAGTAGACCAATACCCTACATCTAACAAAAACATTTTTGTCACCATCTGATCATAATTGTGGTACTTCCCAAAGGGGAAACAATCGTTCAATAAAGTCAAGGCCCTGTGTTTAGCCATGAAAAAAATTTGTTTAGCCCATGAAGGGCATCCTATTAGTTGTGGTGGCTCAGCCTAAGCCAATCCATATCCTTTGTTGTTTATCAGTATCCCATGAGTCACTTAGAGATAGTGAAAGCTTCTTGGATATGTAAAATTTGGTGGATGGTGCCATTAAAATTCCTCTAATAAATAGGAACCTAGAAAAATAGTCTTATCATTATCCTCTAACCAGTAGAAAACCACAAAAATAATAATTTTCATTTTTTTTATTTTTTCAAACTACAACACACACACACACATTAATTCAATTATGTCCTATATTAATTGTATCACAAACCTCATATTCAAACTTAGGCATGTAGAAAAAATCTCACATTTTTGAATTAAAAAATAGAAAAATGTATTGATAACCCTGTCAAAATAAAACATACTACTTATGCCCAGTGTTGAAAATTGAACCCTTCCCAACCTTCGAAGGCGTTCAAAAGAGCCTTAAAAATGTAATTTATAAATCAATAGTAAAAAAAATAAAGTTTTTTTAATTCACTTGTCATTTACGAAGGGAAACAAGTTTTATAAAATTTCAAAAGATGCTCTATGATTAGGAAGATTATGCCACACTATCTTAAGGTGATTATTGGTCACAAAGTAATATCCCTCAAGATTTGACCTAAAAAAATACCCTAGTAATAGTATCTATATTTTTGGTTAATATGTGTACTCGTGATAATTTGTTTTCACAACAATCAATGCGAATGTGAGGAATTACGAATAGAAATTACCCTCTTCCCTTTATTATTCCTTGTTATGAATCTCAATGCAATTATATTTCTCTTCTTTGGGGTCGACCAAAATAAAGATATAGTTGTGCATATTTTTCCCTTCCTCCTCTTCCTCTACATCTATGTAAAGCAAAATCTATGTATTTCCCTAATGTTCTAGTTCATATATTTTAGTAGTAATCATTTGATTTGCATTTCCATGTTGTTTTGTGACTTCATATAATTATTTATGAAGGAGGAAATGGTGTTTATACTATGATGATCATGTCAAACAAATGCAAACCCTTATTGTGCCATAGTATAAAACTACTAGAAAACCATTACTTTCCAATGGTAGATTCATATAATGCATCGACATGCCTTGTAAATTATCACTTCCTCAGGTTGTCAAGGAAAATATGTGGTCATCATGGTTTCTCCTTATTATTTTTTTCTCCCTACAGATGGTCATGTTCAATTTCAGGCCACATAGGCAACTGCAAAGGCCATCTCTACTATAACCATGTAAAATTCATAACACCTACCACATTTTTTGTGTTCACCCTTGACACCTAGGATTTATATGCCATCATCATTATGGATGGCTACAATATTGTTGAATCCCATCACCATATTCAAGATAAAAATATTCCTAAAATTAAAACGAGAGAATAAATATTAAAAAAAAACCTTAAGCTAATAGAATAAGAAAAATGACATACACACAAGATTACATAGTACGCACAATTTCACATGGGAAAACCTGTTCGAGTAAAAAAACCCAGCAAAATAGATGCTTTGTTGTATTAACTCAACCATTTACAATACAATAATGTATTTTTCACTTCTACTTTTCCCTACTGTGTGTGCAAGTATATATAAGTACATCAATAGTTAATCATCAAAGTGGTATTACAATACCATGGGTACCAAAACTATGTGCTTCATAAAACATGGGCTAAAACCATCAAAATGCATGCCAATATGGAAATATAGTGGAGTGTAAGTTTTGGAAAATATTCAACACATTTACAATATACGTCATTAATAGTTTATTTTTGAGATTCTTTCCATCTCTTCATGTGAGAATGAACGTGATTATGTTGTGGCTTGTAAGAATGTGTGTTTTGCCTTTAATATGTCTCAATATCATTACACAAGATCTTATGACAATTGTTAGATGTGCAAGCCCAATATTTTATCTCACCTCTCCAAGATTGTGTCTTAGAGCTTATAATTGTGCCTATGACGATCCTCTCAACCTCATTACATGTTCTAGAGCTGACTATCTTATCAACTTCTTACCTCATTGAAAATAATGGAGTTTTATTTTATTCAACACCTTCAGGGTTATAAAACATATGGGTGCTACATTCTTATAGCATTTAAGATCCTAAAAACTAATGAAATTGTAGTTGTAATTTGTAGGTAACAGTTCTTGTTTCAGTATAAGCATTAATTGTAGTCGTATTCTCATATACACAAACAACATTTATGTACTTCAACTAAGTTATGATCAACTAGAACTTTATTTTGTTTGACTAATCTGGATACTTAAATTTTTATTATGGTGTGCTAGATGTGTGATATTTCAAGGTAAAATGGTGTTTGTGGAAAGATTTATTTTATATTTCATTGTAGATGGTTGTAATTGGGAAGGGTAATATCTTGACTATACAGGTGCAATTAGGAAGGGCAATGGAGTAACAAATAACCCTCACAAGTCAGACTAGAGGAGTTATTAGGCCTTCAAAGAGTTAAATATTATCTTATAATTTTTAATGTTTAAGATATTAAATTATAATACCCAAAAAAATTATTGTTTGAATGGAAGGACATTATCCCAATAATACCTTGAACTTTATTTTAATGGTAGGAAATGAGGATTGTGCACCTATGAATATAGTTGGTGCATTAAATATCATAAATAATGAAAAATTATTATCATTTAATTTTTATTGAAAGTTCACTTTTAAAAGTATTATGTTTTCAAGCATATTTTGTTCTATCAGTCCTTCCAAGGCATTTTAAACCCATCATAATGTTGAAGTTTAAACATTTGTAAGAAACATTTTATTTCATATATTTTTTATTGAAATATTTATTTAATTTAATTTTGTCAATTGAAGTACAAATATTTATTATTATTTTTCATCATAGAAAGATTGAATGAATACATACCCTTCAACTTTTTTTTATTTGATAGGGTAAAATAAAGATGGTTTTGATGGGACGACTCAACCCGATACAATAGCCCAACCATCAACCAAAGAAACTAGATAAATAATAGGATTAAACACTCTCCACATCAAGGTCACAACTAACTAGAAATACTACATCTAGAATAACCATGAGAAAACAACTGCAAGAACACAAGACCTCAAACTTCTGCCAAACATCCACTAGAACTATGCAACGGGAGCCATGCATCCTACGTGATGCCTTCTGCCAGACTAACCTCCAATAACAAAACTCAAAAATATTCCTGGAAAAAAATGATGCACCTAAGAAGAGAGGTAAGATATCAATAGTTCATCCAATGGTAATTATAAATCTCTTTGCATGGTGGGAGGGAATACCTTCCATCATCCATTGGTTCCCATATTTCACCATATCTTTAGCTGTAGATCCCAACCTTTCTGCCTCTATCCTTCGTCCTTTATTTTTGGCTGTCAAGTCCATTAGAGCTTTGAGCTTCACTTAAGATGAATGAGAGGGGAAAATAAAGTAATCCAATAGGCTAGATGGGATGGGAGACAAAACTAGATCTACATCTATTCGCAAGGAGTCCTCCTTTCCAGGGGGAGGACTCCCAACTAGAAGAGGGGGTGGGGAGGAACCAAGTATCTGATAAAAGATGCCATGATTATACTAAATGAAGTATTGGTCAAGAGCACCTTCTTTCCTCCTCCACACTAACCAAGAGTGAGGAGCACTCAAGACACCCTTAGAAGAACACCCAACAACATGATGTCTGATGAGATTGCATCAAAAGCATCTAAATAGAAGACCTTCAAAATTGGGGTATTGGATCCACAAGCCTTATGAATATTAGAGATGAATAGAATATAGAAGAGGTTTGGAAATATCCCCAATTGTGCAAATCCTCACAAATAGTTTCTCTAAATAATCCTTGTCAAGTTTCATAAAGGATCCCACTCAGTTACTCATCAGTTCAATGTGTTATTCTTTTCTCAAAAGGGGGGATATTGTAAAGTCTGATCCAAAGGGGTGTGGTTGTCACCTCTACCTTTTTTAGGTCAAAGAAAGGATTCCATGGATAGAAAAAACCCCAAACTTGCTAATGAACCAGGTCCCAATGACCAAACAAAGTCATGATCAATTGAGCAACAAAAAGCCACTTGGAAGAAGCCATGGTTGAGCAAGGTGAAAGCAAACACTTCCATATAACCCCACAGCCCTTTGGCTCAATTATCAAGATCAAGAATTATGAGTGGGGATCTCACACATTTAAAAAATAAGCATCAGCTACCCAACTCCAAGCTCAAATCCTAAATGGTCTAATTAGAAAACACCAGTTTTGGAATCTCATTTTAGGACACTGAAAGATCTCCCACCAAAAAGGAAGGGGAGAAAGCATTTGAATTAGGGGCTAGAATAAACCTAGAACCAACTTTGATTCGATCCAAAGGTGTTAATTTCTTAGGCACCGATCTGGACTTGTAGAAATTGTTGTATTCATGAAAAGGGTTTGCCATGTTTGAGCATTCAACGTAAACTAACCTCTACTTAGAAGCATGCATAGTCAGATGGCCACTAGAAGTTTTGATTGGTGCAGGCCAGATCCCCTTGCCACTATCATTATACACTAGATAACCATCCTTACCTAACCTAATAGAGGCCTACTTAATAGACACTGACAACTCAGATTGTCTGATCACATCATTTTATTTACCTCACTCCAGAGCACCGATGTTGTAAACTAGCTTCTTGGTTTGGCTAGGGTTAAGGAACCCTCATTGCAACCTACAAGAGGAGGGTTCCACCCTATTGTTTGGATGTCCCTAGAAGATAACAACTTTGCCCTGCACCTATGCCTACACATCCTCCTCTATGCCATCCTTTGAGACATATTTCCATGTAGAATCATATCCTAAAGTTGGTTGACCTACATGTATCTTCTAGTGATTGTTGGAATCTGACAGGGCAAGATTTTTCCCTCTTGTCGTAATATTTTTTTGACTTACCAACCAACACTTACCTATATTTCCAATACATACCCTTCAACTTAAAATTAAGATAATAATATTTACTTAACTTTAAATTAAGACAAAAATATTCATTACAACTTTTCATTGTGGAAGGGTTCAATGAATATTTACCCTTCTATATGAAATTAAGATGAGCCCTTCAAATTTTGTTGCTTCTTTGTGCCTTCCAAACCAAAGCCTCACACCCATTTTAGTTATGAAAAAATGGGAAGTTGAACCAAGTAGTTAATATCTTCATTAAGATGGGTGAATGGTGACTTCACAATATTTATACACATTTTTTTAGTACATACTAAATGTATCATCATAACATATATACCATATAATAACATTTAATCAATAGATGGAATGTAATATCGTAAATCCAAAGGGATAAAAATGGCATTTGAGTATTGAGGTATATAATATTGTAAGAGGTATGTCGTAAAAATTTGAACATTGAAATGCACATCTAGAATCAAGATGGCCTCAACCTATAAATTTAAAGTTGATCAAAGATAGTTGTCTAGACTATACAATTTATTATGAATGATGTTTAGATCATAATTATAATCTAGATGAAGTGTATGAAACTAAAATATAATTTATGGTGTTGTTTCTATGATTACATGAGATTTCAACTATAGCCTACTATCATGCACACCAAATGAATCAAAACCCTTTCAATTGACTCTCATATTTAAAAATAAAATATATAAAAAATATCATATGAACACAAATTCTTCAAAATCCCATGTAACTTCTTCCACATTAGAGCTTTTATACATTCACAATCCATAAAAACTAAATCTAAATATTTTGGAATAACTTTAGACCTATTTTTTACTCAAAATCAAGCATAAAGTTATTCCAAAATCTTTAGATTTAATTCCTCTACATTTACTATCCTTGTTTAAATAATGTGTAATCCTAACATTCAAATTAAGTAAGTGTGGTTCATGAAAGTGATGTGTTTTCAACAATGATATCATAAATGAAATTAAATTTATTACAATTGATTATATGATGTCTAACCAATCAGTTAAAATTATTTTGTATTCATATAAGATTATGTAAGTGGATAGATGGATATAAGTTAATATACAACATAAATATTCATAAACATTAAAAATAGGTTTAAATTATATTTAAAATATAAATTAAACTTAATTAATTAATTTCACCATTAAAGAATAGAATAAAACACAAGGTTTAGGTTTATCCGATTCCCAAGAATGATTGGAAGATAATCATTTAAATTTGACATTGAAAAATAATGTTTAATGATGATCATAAGATAACCCAAAAATCTTTTGACGATAAGATAAAAATGGATAAAACATAGTATTTAGAGTCTTTTGTATTGAACATCAAGTTTCACTTTGGACAAATTATCAAGGATGTGGAATTAGTGTTGATGATTATGTTCAATTTATTTAGACCTCCAAAAACATCACTCAAATTTGTGTGCCCTCATTCATATTGTTGGGAAAATGGACGTCTTATTCTTTCCCTAATTGGGAAGCTACGTATGAAAACTGTAAGGAAAACAATATAGGTTTTGGGGCATGCATTATATTAGGAAATATCTTATTTATCTTGGTATTTATCAGTCTCCCAAACGATGTGTAATATTGAAAAATTACTATAATAATTGTAGTAATTCATCAACCAGGAAAACTCATGTAATAATGTAATGATTACTTGATTTATGATTATTAAAATGCAAAGCTCTATATTCATTGCACAATAGAATGATCGTTGATACTTGTAATCTATGAATACATAATATTATAAAATGTACAACATATGTATAATTGTGACAATATTTATCTGTATATGTGTGTGCAATTATACTCATATAAATTGGTATCAAAGCATCATGAACAAAAACATAATTGTGTTCATATAAATTATCCATCTTGTTACTCATTGTATATATGATAAAATTATACTTGATTCTAGTTTAAGAGCCACCTATCTTGAATCTAAAGTATTTTAGTTTTATATTTTTTCTTTTGTAGATTTAATCATGAGAAGTTGCCTTCATATATGCACTCATGTTTTAGAACTAACATTCAATATTTAAGACCTACTCAAATTTTCAAATATGGGTTTTATGTCTCAAATTTTGAGACATGGTCTTTAAGTTGGCTCTTGACACTTAACACTGATAGGTTTAGATGAAAGCATTTTCCCTTAAGGTCGCTCTCATTTTTCTACACCATTTATTCTTTGTTGTTGAGTCCTTAATCATGGAGTTGTCATCTTTATTATCCTTTATTTAATTTTTTTGAATTTATTTATTTAAAAAATACAATACCAATATTTTTATCGAGGTGAATTCTTTTTGAAAGGATTAAAATCTTAAAATGACACCTTTTCATTGCCTTTTATCCCTCTATTGTCCTGAATTTAAAATAAAATAAAATGAATGGAAAACTAATTTGCCCTTGTCTTGTATTGTGTATTTTACTTCACTTGTATCATATTCTAACAATCACGACCTCTAGAGCTAGTCACCTCAAGGATTTCATATTCTTCTTACTAGTTCTGACACCTTTAGGCCTCCCTCGATCAAGGCTTGTGATTTAGACTCCTTGATGATTTTTACTTCATACCCTTTGATAGATATTATTATTTTATATTAAAGTATATGGATATTTTCTAAGACACTCCTCTTGTTCCATGCACTACTCATGATTTTTGTTATAAGCTAATCATGTACCAATGAACTCTGGGAACTGTTGACGCAGTGGATTGCACCCGGGGCAGGAGGCCGAGCTCCTGCCTTCCACACGCAACAATGGAAACTCCCCTCTCGCCTGTGGGACCGGCGAAGCTGGAGGGGAGAGTCTCTAGATAAGGGCTAGCTCCCTCTGATGTATCTTTTAGGCCCCGATTTCTCCTACTGCTAACAAATAAAATGAAAAAAGGGGGGGGATGAAAAGGGAGAGAGAGATGCTGAAAACAAAACCTAAGCCTAAAAATGAAAAGGTGATACACCAAAAAAGTTGACCCACCCACCCTGAATATACACTTTTCACCAAAAAGAAGTGCCCATACACTTCATCTGAAGTGGGAAGCTCTTCTGCAACAATCAGCTAGGGGTCCATGGAAATACAGGGAGGAAGAAACTATTAGAGGCGTCCTCAAACACACTTATGGCAGCCTATTCACAAGCACCTACATTCCCCTAGGAACACTTCTGGCAGACCTGCAGAAAAGAGACTTCACAATGCACTAGACATGCTGTAATCGATCTGTGAGAAGCATGAAAGACAATGACTTAACACAAAAGAAGAACATAGACATATACTTTAAAGTGCAAGTATAGATAGAGGTAAAAATGCTAAGTCCTAATTCAAGGTAAAAACTGGCAGAGCTCTGCCTTAAAAACCAACAAAGACCCACTTGGTTTATTGATAAACCCAAAAAAACTCAGGAGTAATTTTTCCTCAAAGTCACTGGATGTATGAATTTTTACAACATTCAAAAAATAGCCTTAAAACCCTCCAAAATTGTCAAAAAATGACTATCACAAAACTAGGTTATGCTTACAGCCATTCCTAAGATTTTTATACCTTCTAAATTCAATAGTGTTGTTTATTTTTCACTTTGAGACTCCAGATATACATATTGCATAGATTTTCTAAAAATCTTACTAAACCTTAGAAAGTCGAAATCAATAAAAAACATTGAACAAGCTAGAGTGCTAAATCTCACAACAAAAGCTATAACATTTAGTTATCAGAAAAGCTCGGATACCATATCGAATTGGACCACAATAGAGAATCGGTCTGGATAAGATCAAATACATGAAGCTGAACCTATATGGAGTAGTGAAATCAAAAGAACAACTCAAAATAGAATAAACTTATCTTCACAATAGAAAGTTGCATTAATATTCATTAGCCAAAAAGTACATAGGAAGGTACATTATATATTAAAGAATTAGGTCACCCAAAAAATATAATTAACTCAACTCACAATTACAAAATGACTTAAAGTATGTTTCCGCTAATGACCTATTATTAACCCAAGTAAACTAATTGACTATGTGGGTAAAACTACATAGTGAAAAAATGCTTACACTGATATTAAAAAAAAAAAAAACCAATATTTTTATCTGGATTAATTCTTTTTAAAATGATTGAAATCTTACAATGACACCTTTTCCTTGCCTTTTATCCCTTTATTGTCATGAATATAAAATAAAATAAAATGAATGGAAAAATAATTCCCCTGTGTCTTGTATTATGGTTTTTTACTTCACTTGTATCAAAGTCTAACAATCATGACCTCCAGAGCTACTCACCCCAAAGGTTCCATATTTTTCCTTACTAGATCTAACACCTTTATGCCTCCCTCGATCAAGGCTTGTGGTTTAGACTCCTTGATGGTTTTTAGCTCATACCCTATGTTAGATAATATTATTTTATATTAAAGTATATGGATCTTTTCTTAGACCCTTCTTGTGTTCTTTGCATTATTCATGATTTTGTTGTGATCCAATTATGTACTAATGAACTCCAAGAACAACATCAAGTAAAAAGTGAATTCTAGGCTAATTTGTTGAAAGACATGATGAATATATTTCAACCAATGATGGCTTGACAACAACGTCAAGCACAACAACATCCCGCTAGTACTATTATAACAACAACTAAGCATTTGTACGGACCAATAGTTAATAACAACAACATCCTTCATTCTAATAGTAGCTAAAGAGACCTCTAGTGTACGCACCTTTATTATAAAAAACAAATCAATCCCAACAACAATTACTCTTGATGCATCGTCAACACCAACAAACTTATTATCAAATGATTCAAATGTAACAAATTAAACTACAACCACCTTTAACATTATAAATACAAACACATAATAATGACAATAAATTATAAAACCAAACTATTTTATGTGATAGTTAAAGCCAAAAATGTTACACCTATAATTCATAATTAAAAAAAAAACATTAACAATTATATATAAAATAATATTTTATAATTTCAATAATACACCCAAAATTTTATCTTATATCTAATACCATTCATCAGATAAAATTATTATATTGAAAAAAATAAAAAAATATATACAATCATAAGGCCATCAAATCTAGCCCCTACTTGAGACTCAAAACTCATTTCTCGTAAGTTATATATAAGACTTCTAAGACAATTATGTCAAGAAAGTTTTCTACAAACTTCCCAAACTATACCATTGCTAATTAAGTATTCCCATGCTTGTTCGGATGCAAATGTCAATCTTTACTCCATATCCATCTTTTTATTGGGCCCAAATTCAAAGAGTCATTCAATATATACCGTTTGTTTACTTGAAAAAACCAAGCTTCATGAGTTTTAACATATGTTTCTTTCTAATGTCAACCTCTCCAGTGTGTCATTCACTCTCCCATTGGTTTCTTTCTCTGTCTTGGTTGGTGTAGACCCCAGAGTATGCATCTATTGTCGTTTATGCCTATAAGAGGTGGGGCTAAGCATGAGTCATTTGGAGTGTTTAAAGGTGGTCCCTTCATAAAGGGATTTCATAAGAATCCAAAGGGCTTTATCATCTAAGAGGGGGGAACTAAACAAATATTTAGTTAAGTGTAGGGTTTGTGTTTCATTGCTCAATTGTTCTATATGGTTTTTTTTTTTAAATGTTTTTAAAATTTATATTAAAAAAAGAGAAATATTAATTATGTGATATTTATTTTAGATTTGTGATATATATTTTTTGGTAGGTAATTGAGGATTGTGGGGTTTCTCATCCTTTCATTAAAAAATTGTATTAACAAAAAAAAAATGAAAATTTTTATGAAGAAACCATTAAAATTTTGAACAAATCACTCATGCACCAAATATTTAAAGAAACTAATGAAACCTAAAGCCTATTAATACCTAGCCCTATATTTTTTTTAAATTGCCAACTCCATCAAAGTATGGAGTTTCAATTATGAGTAGCAAGCGCCTTCCTTCTTTTGCGGGAAAAAAGTGCCTTCATGGTCGATTAAGTGCCCTCATCAATGAAGTTCATTGCATCTTGATGTAATCTTCATGCTTTTGTCTTTTTTCCTTTCCAATTTTTATTACATAGTTTGGTTTGGTCAATAAGTATTTTGTATGTGTGATGATGAGGATCTCCCTGGATGCAAACTCTTCTTCACCCTTTTGAGAAGAAGGAGCATCCTCTAACTCTTGTAAGAATTTCATGTTTTGCTTCTCCAAGGACTAAGTAATTGTTGCCTCACCTTTGCTTGCTAAACGTTGTTCCATGAGAGATCCAAACCTTTGTAATCCATCATTACCCCTATTGTTGAACAACAAAATGTGCTTTGAGTTTGTCTCAACTCTATCCTCTTAGTAGGCTAAGTTATTTTTCTCTATTGCTTGCCTTGCATGTGGACAAGTCTCTCTTGATAGGACTTGTATCCTGACCAATAGTCAACTGAGGGAAGCGAGGTACACTAACAAATAAAACCCAGTGTAATATAGGCACTCGACCCCTGCTATATATATGGGTCCATACAAACCTGGTAATGCAGTCCATTCCATACCTTGAATTGTAAACTATGTGAACTAGTTGATTGGATAGATATTTAAACACCCCTTGAAAAATCTTCCCCCTGTATCCCATTCCCCTCTCTATCTGAGGAAGAAGTTCCATGTCCCAATCCTACTACTAAAACTGTGTTTTCCTTTGCTAAACCCATAATTGCCTTATTTAGGAAGCCTTCACCAAGTTGTTTTCCAATCTCCTAGCTACCCACTACTAGGGAGTGACGCTCCAAAATACAACATGATCCTTGATTTCCTTCAATAGTGTCTGAATTGAGGCAGTCCACTTTATTAATCCATTTCTGGATATGATGAGAAATAAACTCTGAAGAATGTTTTATAATGCATTTTGCTACTTTATGCTCCAACTAATATCAAAGGGCAACCCTTTATAGTTGATGAAAGGTAAATATTTTGAGTCCTCCTTATCAAATGAAGGATTCAAAGAAACTCTTCCTTTCAGACCCTCAGAACCACCCTCTTTTCGACTGTGTGCACCCAACAAAACTGAATGATCAAAATGCACCATAGTTTCATCCAACCTTCAAAGTTCAATTCTTGGTACATTGTAAATGTCCAACCTTTGTAAATGGATAACACTAACCTCTAACAAAGGTTAAGACTAGTATAAATATCTAAATAAATTTATCTATAAAATGTTTGATATATATCAATTTAACTTTATCACTTTCTTTACGAATTTTTTATTGACTAGTGATAGATAACCTTAATAATCTATCTACATTATTATATTTGATTCGAAAAACTATTTTCAATAAAAAGAGATTCAAAATTTTACTATATATTTAAGATATTATAATTTGCAGAAAAATTATCTTATGATGATCAAATAAATATCAAATTATAAATTATATATTAATTATTATATACTCACAAATATTAAAAACCCAACATTCATTGGAAAACGCTAATCAATATAATTAATAAATTAAAATTTATATATATATATATATATAATCAAAATTATTTATTTATTATTATTATACTATTTTTAGGGGTGGTGTGTGGTGGGGAAACATATGTATATTTAAACTGTAATATGTTGAAGTTATGTTCATTTTCACCATGTGGAGACCCCTTTTAGCTACAAACATGATTTTCTTCCCATATAGAAGTTGAAGTTTAATCCAAGTTGACTCTTGTCCCATAATAGTCCAAGTTTTTGGTATTTTAATATTCACCTTTTACTTTAAGCAGGGGAAGCTTATAGTTCAATGTTAATGTCAAGTTTTTAACATCTTTTTAATTTTAATTGTCAGAGCTTTTAGTAACCTAATGTGTATCATGGTGGCAAAAAGTAGTAGTTCAATTAGTCCTTGATAAAACCCAATTTTTATCATTTTATGCATATATAAATATAATATAAAACTTATTTTTGAATGAGGTGTGAAATAAACTAGCATTTGTTTTGAAGGTACAAGTTATGTTAAAAGAAATATATATTTAATTTTTATAATTTTTTTTTATAAGTGTTTTATTTTTATTTGTGGATATCTATCTTTTACTACTTGACAATTTAATCTATCCATTCTCCTTGTCACTTAGGATCGATTACTAATTGACCACATTTTCTCTCAATCGATGACTCCTCTACTATGACTTTCATATTATATCATAATGATGCCCCCTTATGCAACCACAACAAAAGCTACTAGATAAACTTCATAATCTTAATGTGTTTCCCCCATATCATTGACATAGACAAACATAAGTTACAATATAGACTTTGGAACCTCAATGGCTTGTCTCCATATCATTGACATTACAACAGTGATTTTGTTAGAGTAAATTATTTACCTATCTTAAGTCATGTTTACTAGGTGTACTATTTAGCACCATTTATTTTTCCCATTGTGGATTTACCCCACATTGGTTAAGATGATTTGTTTCTTGATCTTCTGTGCATATATATGTAAGGCTTTCTCATTGTATTAAATAAGCTATGAAGAAAGCTCTTAAGCAAAGTCATACGCTAAGCTTATAGAAGATGTAATATAAAGATATATGATATTGTTTTTTATTTTTTACATTTACTTGTCATGTGGTGTTTTGTTGTTATTACTTGTGATCTTTGTGATTTTTGTAGCTTGGAACGATCTAGTCTTCGTTCCTTTCATGGTATCAGAGCAGGAGCTATTATAGACATCCATTTGGAGTTTGCAACAAGGGATTGTGATCATTATATAGAATTTATTCTTTTCATAGATCTTCTTCTTTCCATAGATCTTCTTTCCATACTAAGTATGTTCTTCTCCTTGCATCCTCTTTAGGTGGTCCTGAGAATTAAAAAAGTGTGCAAGAAATTTTAGTTTTTGAAAGGGTCTATTATTTGTTTTTTTTTGTTGTAAGCACATTTTTTGGAGCTTCATAGAATAAAAATTTGTGTTTTTTTTTTTGCAAGCACATTTTTTGGAGCTTTGTGGAATAAATATGAGTTCTTATTGCATCTAAAGTGTCTGAGGATCCTAGTTCTATCATTTGAAAGTGCAGATTTTCATTTTTTTAATCAAAAAACATGATTTTTATTCTGCAAATAGCTTTCTAACTATATTGAATTGTGCCAAAAAAATTATGGATTTTGTGCGCCTTGTTTTTAGCTTTTTAAATCATTTTAAATTTCATTGAGAAATTCAAAAATTATCATAGTTTTACTACCTACTACTAGAAACAAAAACAATATAGCAGGAGATGGTTGCTGAGGATTTTTTATTGTTTTTTCAATAAAAATAATATATTGTGGGCAGATTATGTTTCACTTCCGATTTTAAAAAGTAGATCTAAGGTTAATTTCCTTCTTATTTTTGTCACATTATTTTGATTTATTGTGCCATGTTTACTTATTTGACCTATTTTAAATGACAAAAAAGTTTGTAAAGACTATAAATTTTAAACCGTGACTCAAAATCGAGTACTATTTTTTTTTAAAGTGTATGTTTTTTTATTCTCCATCCATTAGGTTCATTTATATTTTAAAACACACTCAATTATAAAATATCAAATTTGTGGGGGGGCTTACACTTTTGGGGGGTGTTCATTAATTTCGTCAGGAGATGT
The DNA here is from genome assembly GCA_037957365.1 of Torreya grandis. Classification (NCBI taxonomy): domain Eukaryota; kingdom Viridiplantae; phylum Streptophyta; class Pinopsida; order Cupressales; family Taxaceae; genus Torreya; species Torreya grandis. Next base: position 2,551,836 of record JARHVA010000517.1, on the reverse strand, counting down.
TAAATTGCCACGAGGGGATTTGTTTTTTTCAAGAGAGTTCTTTTTCTTCTTGAATATTTCTCCTTATTTTTTGACAATGAATTCATGCTTATTTGAACCCCAAACAACTCCAACTATATTATTTGAAAGATCAAAATGAAGATTCACTTACAACAAAAATGCTTATGTAGAATGGTGCTTGGTGACATTCTCCACTTTTTAGATGAGAAAGGTATTGTTTGGATTTCATCCATGCAAGATGAGGCTCTTTGTTTAATTGACCTCCATGTTTCAGATAGTTTGTAGTGCTATATCACATGTGCCACAACACTAAATGAAGCTTGGGATGTTATTGTAGCCTTATTTAAGAAGGATATTAAGTCTTATGGGTCTTTTGCACCCTCTTTTACTCTTTTTGTTCTACTTCACCCTCCTATTAGTGAGGATTTCTCTTTTGATTATGACACTAATGTTGTTCAAGATTTGAGTCTTGACATTGACATGGGTGAGACACTATTGTCACTTCCTTCTTTTCCTCTTGTCAATGAGGTTTTCTCTTTTGATGATGTACTCTCTCCTCCTACTATATTTTTTTACGATGACACATTCTTGACGGATATTGCTCTTCTTTTTGTTGAGCCACCTCTATGGGATGAGTTTATGCCAGACTTGGGATGTCTATTTGCAAAACCTACCTTCATTTTTATGCATGATGTTGAGCTACCACAAATTATCACTTTGGAACACTCTACTGATTCTAGTGAGAGTACACTTGTTGAGCATTATGCTCCACTTCCCATTGACATTCTTTCAGCAAATGTTCCATGTCAATACCCAATTTGGCAAGAATGAAAAGAATCAATTGATCATATTTTTCATCAATGCCACATAGTTTCAGCTACAACCTAAGTGATTTGAACTTTGTGAAGAAGCCCTGTATAGTGTCAAAGTCATATGCACTCAAAATAACAATCTCATTCTCTAACTCATGACCTCTCATTATGTCATGCTTCCCAAAGAGTTTTTTTAATGTGGTCTAGACTTTATTAGTAGTTAACAATTCAATATAAAAGAGTAGATCAAGAGACATAAATACGCATGGTAGACCATAAGCTTCATCACTTTTGTTAAACCGATTTGCCTTCTCTACATCAAGTGTCAGTTCTTTTTTTGTATGCATTGTGATTTGATGTAAGCCTTTGCTCCTCAAGAGGATTTGCACTTTGAGTTTCCACTCGTGATAGTTGAACCGTGTAAGAATCAAAACATGACTCAAGTCCATGATGTAGAAAGGAAGTATTTGTTGAACTGTGTGTACTTGAAAGACTTGTGTGTAACCCCCCCATGAATCTACATAGGTTTAACTTTACAAGTCATGAGAATATCATTAATGTGTAGAGCTCGAAAAAACTTACATTTTTTTTTAAATGTACCTAAAAATGAACTATCATCTGAAAGTTATGGAAGTTTGAATGTTTATTGCTCACAAAAAATAATGATCTCCACTTTGCAAAAAATATTTGGGTGTGCAAAAGTTTGGCCAACTTTTGTGAGTAAAAGTTAAGCCCTCTTGGGTTGGTTGTGACTAAGGAACTAAATTTCCATGTGACAAGGGGGCTAAAGGCTAGGATGAAGGTGCCCCTCTTTGATTGATTTGATTGATGTGGGAGTGATGTCACTCTAAATTTGCTTTCATGTAAGGTTGTACGAAGCACTATTGGGTTCCATCAATGTTATCAACAAGGTCATCAAATTCTATCAAGGTTGCTCACAAGATCATCAGGTTTCATCAGTGTTGTCAACAAGGTCGTTGAAGTCCATCGGTGTTGTGTGCAAGACAATTTAGTTCTGCCTAGGTTACCTACAAAGGCATCGAGTTCTACAACAAGTGCAAATGGGAGTGGAAAATTTTGTTGAGGGTGTAGACAGGTGTGTTAGAGTTTGTCAAAGGTGCGAGTAGTAGGATCAAAGTCTGTTGAGTGTTCTGAAAAGGTCAGATTCCACCTAGTGTGCATGCAACCACCTAAATATTTGTCTGAACTTGTTTTCCTATCAAGAAAAGTCTGCCAACTACCACAAACCACCAAAATTGCCTACAAAGGTTAGAAACTCCATTGAGACTAGAAAATCCTTAAATCTACAAATTTAGTATGACTTTTTTAAAAATCAACAAAGGCCCACATTGTTTCTTGATAAACCTAGAAATAGTTTTTCTTAGAATTCACCAAATGTACGTATGTTTATAGAATTCAAAAAGTAGCCTTGAAACCCTCTAAAATTGTCAAAAAATAATTGTCACAAAATTAAGTCATGTTTACAATTATTCCTAAGTTTTTTATACCTTCAGAATTCAATGGTGTTGTTTGTTTTTTACGTTTGGACTCCAAATATACAAATTGCAATTTTCTAAAAAAATCCTAAACACTAGAAATCCAAAATCAATGAAAAACATTGAACAAGTTAGAATGCTAGATCTCACAATAGAAGTTATGACATTTGGCTGCCAGAAAGCTCGGATACCATGTCCAAGTGGACCACAATCAAGGATCAGTCTGAATAAGATTGAATGCACGAAGTTGTACTTTTATGGAGGAGTGAAATCAAATAACAACTCAAAATGGAAGAAGCTTGTCTACAAAACAAAAAGTTGTATTAACATTCATTAACCAAAAAGTACATAGAAAGATACATTATATATTGAAGAATTTGGTCACCCAAAAAATGTAATTAACTGAACTCACAATTAGAAATTGACGTAAAGTGTATTTCTTCTAATGACTTGTTATTAACCTAAGCAAACTAATTAAACTATGTAAGTAAAACCACATAGTGAGAAAAAGCTTACACTAATATTTTCAAAAATAAATACCAATATTTTTATCTAAGTGAATTCTTTTTAAAAGGATTTAAATCTTAAAATGACACCTTTTCCTTGCCTTTTATCCCTTTATTGTCATGAATTTAAAATAAAATAAAATGAATGGAAAAAGAATTCCCGAGTGTTTTGTATTATGGTTTTTTACTTCCCCTGTATTAGAGTCTAACATTTATGACCTCTAGAGCTAGCCACCTCAAAGGTTTCATATTTTTTCTTACTAGATCTGACACCTTTAGGCCTCCGTCGATCAAATATTGTGGTCTAGACTCCTTGATGATTTTCACTTCATGCCCTTTGTTATATAATATTATTTTATATTAAAATATATGGATCTTTTTTTAGACCCTCCTCGTGTTCTTTGTGTTACTCATGATTTTGTTGTAATCCAATCATGTATCAATGAACACCGAGAACAACATCAAACACAAAGTGAATTCTAGGCTAATTTTTTGAATGATGCGATGAATATGTTTCAACAAATAATGTTTTGACAACAACATCAAGCACAACATCCTACTAGGAATATTATAATAACAACTAATTATTGTATAGACAAATATTTTATAACAACATCTTTCATTGTAATGATAGCTAAAGAGACTTCTAATGTACGCACCTTTATTATAATAAAAAAATCAATTCTAACAACAATCACTATTGATGCATCGTCAATAGTAATTAGCTTATTATCAAGTGGATCAAATATAACAAGTTAAAGTACAACCACCTTTAACATTATAAATACAAACACATAATGATAATAACAAATTTTAAAACGAAACCACTTTATGTGATAATCAAACCCAAATATATATATATACCTATATAATTTTGATAATACACTTAAGAATTTATCTTATATCTAATACCATTCATCAGACAAAATTATTATATTTTAAAAAATAAGAAATAAATACAATCATAAGGCCATCAAATCTAGCCCCTCCATGAGAGTCAAAAGTCATTTCTTATAAGTGATATACCATGCTTGTTCGGATGCAAATGTCAATCTTTTTATTGGGCCCAAATTCAAAGAGTCATTCGATACATACCGTTTGTTTACTTGAAAAAACAAACTTCATGAGTCTTTTAGCATATGTTTCTTTCTAATGTCAACTTCATGAGTATGCATCTATTGTCTTCATGTCTATAAAAGGTGGGGCTGAGCATGAGCCATTTGGAGTGTGTAAAGGTGGTCCCTTCATAAATGGAATTTCATAAGAGTCCAAAGGGCTTTATCATTTAAAAGAGGGGAACTAAACAAATCTTTAGTTTATGTAGGGTTTGTGTTTCATTTGTTTAATTGTTTTATGTGGTTTTAAAATATATATGTTTTTCGTTATTTTGTTAAAAAATTATATTAATAATTAAAAATTGAATTTTTTAAAAATTTTATGAAGAAACCATTAAAATTTTGAACAAACCACCCATGCACCAAACACATAAAGAAATTAATGAAACCTAAAGCCTACTAACATTTAGCATTGATTTTTTTTTAAATTGCCAACTCCACCAAAATATAGAGTTATAATTTACTAAGTATATATATTATGATATTAGATATGTATCTATAATTTTTATGCAATTATTAGATATATGAAATAGATACATATTTTCAAAGCTATTGGCTCGTTGCTCCACCTTAAGGTGTCTTGCAATTTTAGATATAAACACAGAGAGGTGGTGAAAAAAGTTTGTAAAGGCGTTTAATATGCTTCAATGATTTAACAGTGCATCAAATTATCGACAATTATATCCAATCACTATATCATCACCCATACCAACTATCACGTGCCAATTAAACATCTGCAAATACAATCATATTCTCTGATGGAAATTTTAATATCAGATACACATTTCAATGCATTTTCAATTGACCATAAAAATCATGTTGCAAACTACTTGGAATCTCCAAAAATATGAGGTGAATGTTTGGTCTTCACCCCTCAATATAAACACCTCTGACATAATTACCACATATTAAACATAAAAAATAAATAAATCTATCTTATATTTGCCCAAACAAATGCTACTTTATATGTGACCAAAATTCTATTCTTACATGTCTAGCAAGTATTTTTTTGGATCCCAGGAATTCAAAACAAAGTCTACTATGAAAGAGATACGTATCGAATAATTTGCACTTATATGAAATGGTTTAAATCAACAAATTATGGAACAAAATCTTAATTTCTTCCACTCTCGTTTAATCTTGTGCATGGGATTGTATTCAAACACATGTCACGGTGCGGCATAAGTATTTACATTATCTAATATAATATAAAACGAGAGTGTCATGAGCCAAGTCCTTCCATGAGTTTAGAATAGTTTTGAAATTTGATTTAAGTATTGATTATAGAGTGAATTTTTATCTAGCAAAATTATTTAAATTGTGCTATAAACAACCAATAGAAAAAAGAATGAGGAATTAGTAATAGACAAATACAATTAAGTGAAGATTAATTATTTGATTTCCATCGCAATTATGGCTATTTATCAGATTTGTTTTTCATGGGTGATCACAATGAGTCTACATAGCTATTACCTAACACTGCTTAGATTGAATAGTACACTCAGAGTTTCTTCTAGTCAATTTTAAAATAAAATCTATTTATACACTTGAGAGCAACTTCTATCCTTTCTAATAATTTGGTACTCGACTATTAGTTATAAAACTATTAAATTATAATTTAATTGAATGTAGTTTTGTAATGTTGTTCAAATTTGGAAAATGAAAATAATTGATCAATTTTATTTTAATGATATATTTTTTAAATTTTAAAAAAAAATATATATTTGTAAGAGACTATCGAATTACTTGGTTAAAATTATTTTAATAAAATTTGTCTCCCTAAATTTTTTATTTTTTTAAAAGGTTATGGTGAAGAGATTGGAAGTGATTGTGGATACTCTTATTCTATTATGTTTCATATCTATTAAAGAATATGAGTCGATTCTCAATGATTGACAATCTTAATGTTTGATGTGATCTCTAATCCCCTATTCATATTAGGGCAGAAGATTTCAAATGGTTTGGAGTTCTATATAAAATTAGATTAAAGATATTTAAAATATAAACATGGAAAAATATAAAACTTCACCATATCTTATATTTTACTTTTTTATAAATAATTGAAATATAGTAATATGTGTTCGTCAAAATAAATGAAATTTTCAACTTAGAATATACATTTTAACAATTCTCCCATTCATAAGTTGGATATGATGTGCATTCTTTTCAATTTGCTGGAAAAAAAAGAAAAAGAAAAAAAAAATCTAATGCTCTTGTACTAGTATAAGAAAGTATTAAGTATATCTTAGTTTTGATTAATAAATGCCCATGTTATTGTCTTGTCCTTTAGTAAAGAAAATCTCAGACACATTTTATATCCTTTGACAAAAGTTCAATTAAAAAGATAGTTAACCGCTCATGAATATTTGTGAATCTATGATATAAAATATGAAGGAATGTTTCGTTAGGGAACATTTCTTCCCATTTCAAGATTAAAGGGATGACAATGTGGATTGATGATGGGTGTATTGAAAAACTTCCAGATGATTTCAAGGCGATAAAATCCTAACAAAAATCTACAAAAAATAGAAAATCAAAACTCTTATCTAGTGAAAATCTTTTCAAGCCCAGATCTAAACAAAAGTTCCTTGAAAAAATAGATCAACTAAACTTTTTAAATTAATTGTTACTTAATAGTACATAATTCAACATGCTGAAAATGCATACAGAACATGATTCACAATATAAACAAGATGGCTCTTTTTTTTTGTTACAAAGGTAGTCGAGAAAATCATAAATTATAAATAAATTTGAGCAGACCTATATTTCACCTTTTGCGATTTATTTAAAATCTATAAAATACTTGCTTCTACCCTTAAACTGCAAAAGAAGACTCAATAATTGCATTAATCTAGTAGCCATTCGCTTGTTTCTACGCTGAAAAAAGATTTTTTTGGAAAAGAAACACGATAAAGAGATGAAACAATTGAGTAAAGAACACATACTGGAAAACACAATATTTAAAGAAGAAGAAAGATCATGCTCTGAAGCCTCAAAAGACTAGACACCTATGCGCACAAGTTCAATTCAAACCTAAATGTAGGGAAACATAAATTTTGACGTAAAATAAAAATAAATAATACATTCATCTTATTTACTTGAGGCTAACACCCTTTGTGACATAATTATCATACTTTTATTTCCTATTGCCACCTAAAAACAATCGTAATGACTGAGACAAGAATTGTTTGTTAACCTACAGAGAAGAAGGAATAAAGTCACAACTCTTCTACTCGATTTAATATCCAAAACAATGCCTTCTACGCATAATTGCTCATTCCAATAGCAAATTCTCTACCCAAATGGTTTCCATCCATCTTTGTTGGCCTTCGCAAAACTCATATAATATAGTTCACTCAAAATCAAAGTGAACATTGTAAAGGCTACATGTGCTGCAAACACCCCTTTTCACAATGTTTTACAAGAATAATCATTTCCATCAAGTATACCACTGTATCTGGTGTGATATGCATTCCTAACTGCTCCGGCCAAAAAGCAAGCTTTTGCAATTATAAATGTTAACCTACAATTAACAAGGTAAGATTTAGTTTGAAACATAATAGTTGTAATAACCATTTTAATATGAACAAAGCACATAAATTGAGATATTGCTTCCTAGGGCTATGTCTTAGACTTTAACGTTAGTAAGTCCCATTGCAGGACAAAACACATCTGTGTACCGTGCAAAAGAATTTGCCCTGCTCTACTAGAAAATGGGTCAAGGGTTTGTCCTAGCACTAAGTAATGGACTCACATATCAGACAGAATATTTTAACATTCTATCCTTGCATGGCATTTGCATTCGAATGAATCAATGAAAATCAATCCTAGTATTTTCTGAGTTATCTCTGATTATATTCCAGTTGACAAATTTCTGATAGTCCATAGTTAATGAAGCATGTATCAAAGGCACAGTCTTCACCTTTGCATGGCATTTCCATGAACCCAAAAATGAAATAAATTGATGTAAAACCAAGAAAAATTAAAATGGAAATCCTTAATCAAAGCTCCATAGCACAGTTGTCAACTGAAGTCTTTTCATGGTCCAATAGTCCCCTGCAAGGTGATCTCTTTACAAAAGTAGAATATGGAAACTCCCTTCTTCAAAGACATAAATTTTCTCCAAAAATATATTAGCTAAAGGCTAAACTTCTCCTAAAAATAGTAAACAATCTCCCTTAGGAACACAAACTAACAGAACCCAGTACAGATCACATAAAGAAAACCCTTCCAACAAGGAAAAAAAATAAGTTTTTGGTTCTGAGCTACAGAATCATTTAGGAATATGAATAACAGAAAATCTGCCCACAAGAAAAATGCATAGTGAGTTGGAGGGTTACCAATTGTTGTAAGAGAAAACCCAGATCTAGAGATTAACTTCATTGAAATAAAATCAAAACAATAGTCATGAACACTAAGAGTCACTTTAAAAAATTGGTTTCAATCCAACTTCATCCATAATAAATTTCACTTAACAAACATTTATGTTTTAGAATTTTATCATATAATACATCTAGTTCAAATGGGTCTAAAAAGTTTTGTTTTTCAATATTGTCTATACAAATCATATTAAAAGATGAAAAAATTAAAGCAAATACATATATTTTTTGATAATTCTTGTGTTTAAAATTTCACATTACATCCACAAAATATTTTAATTATAATTTATTACCAATAATTGTACATAAATCTATGACTCATATGATGATCAAATTTAATTTACAAACCTAAGCATAGCTCTATTTTTATTTTGGTTATACATAATTAAATTTGTAAAATAATATTGTCACATGCGGCTACTATAACATAATTGATGTCTGTAGAAAATATTGCTTCTACTCTCAAACTCCAAGAGCATGCTCACCTAAAATAAAATACAAACATAGTTTTTAATCCATCAAAACAAAAAAAAAAATAGCATAGAAATTAATCTAATCTTATAAGTACCATTTAATAGATTTGAAGAGTCTAGCTACAATGCCACTCAAAAGATACTTTGTAGTTCTAGATAAAAATAGAAGTGATTCCTTGCAAATATATACCACCATTAAAACTTAAATAAAAATAACTAAATTTATTGTACAGACCGAAAAATAAATTTCTTGACTGGACTTGACGCTACATGGAGCAAATGGGAATGGAATTTGGTGTTATGAATAAGTTTACAATCTTAACATGTCTAAAAAGAGAAATTTAATGTGTGATGGTGAAAGGTGCGCTAAAATTTAAAAATATGTGTTTTAATTTCTTAATTTGTAACAGTGTTTGCTCATAAAATTAGTTTGTTAATAAAATTAATATGGCATAATAATGTTAGAGGGTTTTAATGTGTAATAGTGATAGTCAAATAGATATCAAATTTAAAGTTGGAATTAAAAGTAAACATACTTACTACATTACACCCCACCATCACCTTATAAATACTATTGTAGAACACTTGTCGACATTAAAAAATACACTTAATGGACTAAGATTTATAGTTGCGAGGCTTAAAAAATACCAACTATAAAGTTTAAACAATACCAACTGCAGTCTTTAAAACCATAGTCAATAAAAGAAATTGTTGATGCAAAATAGATAATTGGTCTTAGCATTAAAATTATGGCCATTTCAATATTAAAAATTGCGGCCAAAAGAATAAAACATTGGCTCATAAACTATTTTTGGTTAAATAATAAACCATTGTTTCAAAATTAAACATACTACTTATGTGCAGTGATCAAAATTGAAACCTTCCTAACATTTTGAAGGGGGTTAAAAGTGTCCTAGAAATGTAATTTATAAATTATTATTCAGAAAAATTAAAATTTTGAACTTATTTGTCATTTACAAAACATGCAAGTTTTATAAAATTTTAAAAGAAGGGATACAATTAAGAAGGGGCTGTCACATTATTTTAAGGTGATTATTGGTCACAAAGTAATATTTCTTAAGATTCGACTCGAAAACTACTTTAGTAGTAATATCTACATTTTTTGTCTTTTTATTGGTTAATGTGTGTACTTATAATAATTTGATTTCACAACAATCAATGTGAATATAAAGAGTAGTAAAAAGAAATTACTCTCTTCCCTCCATCATTCCCCATTGCAAATCTCATTTCAACTATATTTCTCTTCTTTGGGCTCGATCTAAATAAAGACAAATTTGTACATTTTGTTGCCTTCTTCCTCTTCCTCTACATTTAAGTTAAGAAAAACCTTTATATTTCGCTAATGTTCTAGTTCATAAGCTTTAGTAGTACTCAATTAATTAGCATTTGCATGTTGTTTCATGATTTTATATTGTTGTTTGTGAATGAGAATGCGATGTTTCTACTATGTTGATTACAAATTAAACAAATACAATCCTTTAATGTGGCCTAGTATCAAACGTAGTGTTGGAAAACCACTACTTTCTAATGGAAAAATTTGTATAATGTTTTGACATGCCTTGTTAATCACGGTTCCCTTAGTATGGTCAAGGCGAGTATGGGGTCACCATGGTTTCTCCTTTTCAATTTTTGCTCCGTAAAGATGGTCGTGTTGAATTTGGGGCCACATAAGTGATTATAGAGGCCAACTCTGCTATAATGGTGTAAAAGTCATACCACCTACCACACTTTTTGTTCACCCTTGATGCTTGGGATTTATATGCCCTCATCGTCATGGATGGCTACAAGTTTCTCAAATTCCATTACCATATCTCCCTGCAAAGCCTTGATCTAATGCATACAAGTGAATTGCATTAACGACTTGATCCTAGCTTTCTCGTCATCTCTTCATGTGAAGAAGGAACAAGGTTATGCCATGGCTTGTAAGACTATGTGATTTGATTTTAGCATGACGTGATATCATTATGCGAGATCCTATAACAATCGCTAGATGTGCAAACCCACTACTTTCTCTCACTTTTATAAGAATGCATGTTCTAAAGCTTAGAATTATGCCTATGACGATTCTACCAACCTTATTATATGTTTTATGACTAACAATCTCATCAACTTCTATCCTCATTGAAAACAATGGAGTTTTATTTTATTCTACACTTCCAAGGTTTAAAACCATGTTGGCACTACACTCCTATAACATGTAATATCATAGCAACTAACAAATTTGTAGTTGTAACTTCCAGGTAATAGTTTTTGTGTCAGCATAAGCATTAATTTTAATCATTTTATCAGATGCATAAAAATGTTGATGTATTTCAAATACATTTGAAGGCAATTAATGTTAATCCAAACATAGGCATTTTTCAATCTATGTTCGGCTATAATCTTATTTTGTTTGGTTGATATTGTTTGTCTTATGTTAGATGTTTGATATTTCATGGTAAAATAGTGTTTGTGGAAGGATTTGTTTTATATTTCATAATAGATAGTTGCAATTCAAAAGGGAAATATCTTGACAGTCTGGTTGCAACTAGGAAGGACAATGGAGTTACTAATAGCCCTTAGTTGTCAGAGCATAAGAATTAGTAGGCCTTCAAAGAGTTCAATGTTATCTTGTATTTTTTAATATTTAAGCTGTTAAATTGTAACACTCAAAATATTTGATTGTTTGAATAGAAAGACATAATCCAAATAATACCCTGAACTTAATTTGAAGTGTAAGAAATAAGGATTATGTACCTCTGAATATATGTGGTGTATTATATGTCATAAATAATGAAAAAATATTATCATTATTTTATTTTATTTTACAAAAAACATTTTCAAATGTATAATTGTTTCAACTATACTTTGATCAAACCTTTCAAGAGATTTAAATTTATCATGAAAGTTGAAATATTAATATTACAAAATATATTTTATTTGGTATATTTTTTAATAAAGTGGATACTTAATTTACTTTTGTTAATAGAAATATAATTATTGATTACATTTTTTTTTTTTAAGGATTTATCTTACTTGTTTTTCAGTAAGAGTAATAAGGGGTATAAGAAAATGATAAAATCTATAGTCAGAAAAAAAAAAAAAAAAGGTGAGAAAAATAGTTTAGGAATTAAAGTTATTGAATATCAGCGTTACTTAAATCATCATCGGTCACTACAGATCAACTTAAGTCATCAACTTATCATGATATATCAGAGTTTGAATTTGGATGGAACTAAACACAACCAAACTTCTTAAACAATACACCCACATTCCATCATCAATCTCGATTCACAATTAAAATGAAAATATTTATTATAACTTTTCCAAATTTAAATAAATATATAGAATTAAAATCAACACTTCAAATTTTTCAAACCAAAGCCCCCACACCCACTCTAATCATGACACAATGCATGGAGCCGTGAATAAACAATGGATATGTAATCAATATATTCATTAAGATGGGTGGGCGGTGACTTTTATACATATTTTTTTTCACCATATAATAGATGAATTATCATCACACATATATTATATAATAATAATAATATTTAATTAATATTAGTGTTGGTTATTTTTTGTTTTAGTTTGATTTAAATTAGTTAGTTGCTTTGATTTTGATAGTGTTGGGTGTTGGTAATTTTTTTCTTTTTTAATTGTATGTTTTCTATTTTTTTGTTGATTGTTGGTAGTTTTTTTTTCAATTGTTGATAGATTTTTTATTGATTGTTTAGTTGTTTTTTATTTGCGGTTATGGGTTTTTGTATTTCTTGATTTTATATTTAGTTGTGGGAATAGTGAAAATCTTCATTTTTACTTGTATCAAAAATATATATATAATTAATAGATGGAATAGGGATAAAAATGGTATTTGGGTATATAATATTATTGAAAGTTTGTTGTAAATTTTTGAACTTCAAAATTTATAACCGGAATCAAGATGCCCCCGACCTATAAGTTTAGAGTTGATCAGAGATAATTGTTTAGATTGTACAATTTGTTCTAGATGATATTTGGATCAATTTTATATTTCAAATAAAATATATGAAATTAAAATCTAATTCATAAATTTTATTTCTAATTTCAATTTTTATTTTTCTACCCTTAAATTTTATGCCATATCCTTATAACATCTATTCTTTCTATCTTAATTTTTTTTTTTTTTTTTTTTTAAATTATAAATATATATTCAATAAAATACCACTAATCTACGAGTCTTAGATAAAAAATAATAAATTATATAAAATAAAATAAAAATATATACCAAAAATACTCTACAATAAAATATTAGTTAAAAATTAATTGATAATACGTATTAAAAAATTAAAACTAATAGAAAAATAAAATATAATAAAAAAATAAATATATTAAACTAACATTAATTAATATAAAATGAAAATATTAATCCATTTTAATAAATTTTAAAAATAAAAAAAACAATTTAACCAATTAAAAATCAGTATCTTCAACCTCTTTTTTTCCTCTCCTTTGCTGTTAAAACTTGGAAAACTCTCACTCAAAGTTTAGAATAACCTTCGTCTTCATGTTCTATGGCATTTCTTAAAATTACACAAATAACCTTCAAACATTCCATATATGAATCTTTTTTCCTTCCCATACAATCCAAACATCTTATATGTTTAGAATATAAGGCCTTTTTTTCTCTAAAAGGATGAGCTTTTGGGATTTTCTAATTTTTTTTCTAAAGATTTAATGAAGGATAAATATTTTAATTTTGGAACTTTGTAATTTATAGGTATAAAATTTAATAATTGTTGATCTTTTCAATTTAATTTTAAAAATGATTAAATATTTATTCAATTAAATTTATTTAAAAAATAAATTCAACTTCATTTTTTTAAATATAAACTTTGACTTTCATAAACTCTTATTTATATCAATTGAAGTATAATTATTTCAATCTATTCTTATATTTAATACTAAATTATCTAAATAATTTTAGATGAATACAAAGTCGTCAATGTTCTATACAAATTCTTCTACATTACATTCCTTGTTTAAATGTGTAATCTTAATATTGACCTATCTTTGTATTTTTTAGTGTCTTGAACGATATACAATGTCAAAAAAATACTCCAATAATTATAATAATTCCTCAACAAAAAAAATAATGTAATGTTCTAATAATTAATTGATTTATGATCATTAAAATACAAATCTATATATTTATTACACAATTACATGATCATTGAAACTTGTAATCTATAAATACATAATATAAAAGAATGTATAACATATGTGTGTGTGTGTGTGTGTGTGTGTGTGTGTATATATATATATATATATATAATTGTGATAATCTCACTTTTCCTCATCGACTTCTCTCTCTCTTTTTATAATTATATTCATATAAATCGATATTAAAATTTCAAATACAACAACATAATTATGCTCACATAATGATCCAATTTATTACTCATTGTATATATAACACAAATATGATTGATTTATTTAATAGCCACCTATTCTTAAATATAAACTATTTTATATATATATATATATATATATATATATGATCAAAATTACTTTTAGATTGGGATATGTGGGGATTACCCTAGATCATTAAAAAAAATACGCATAAGCCTTCCAATATGCTTATAATTTTCAAATTTAACTTGTTGATCCAATCCTTATAATTTTAGATATTCACTCACATCTCATATCTAACATTGAAGCTTTAAAATCTCCTCAAATTTTTAAATATGGGTTTCATGTCTCAAAATTTGAGACATGGTCTTGAAACTAGCCTTAGCATTCGACATTGAAAGGTTCAAATAAAAGGTATCTTCAATCAATGTTGCTCTCATTTTCTATACTATTTTTCTTTGTTCTTGAGACATTGTTATCCTTACTAATTAATTATTTGTATGATGCATGGAGTTGTCATCTTTGTTATCCTTTATTAGTTTTTTTCAATTGAATCCTTTTAAAAAAAAAAAAATCAATATTTTAATTGATAATTTTTTTTAAAATGGATTATAATATTAAAAGGATACCTTTTGCTTGCCTTTTCTCTTTTTATTATAATAAATTTAAAATAAAATAAAAATAATATAAATATTTTCTCATGTTTTATTTTGTGGTTTTTATTATACATATATCGGAGTTTCATAACTTCAACCTTTAAAACTAGTCACCTTAAGGTTTCCATCTTTTACTTTAAGGGTTCTATCTTTTGCCTTATAAGATCTAACACTTTTGTCCTTGATGATTTGTACCTCATACCTTCTATCAAATAATATTATTTTAAATCAAAGTTTATGGATCTTTTTCAAGATTTTTTTGGTGCTTCATGCACTACTCATGATTTTATTGTATTTAATTATTGATTAATGAATTATGGGAGCAACGTCAAGTACAAAGTGAATTCTAATTTGAGTTATTGAACAACATGATGAATATGTTTCAACAAATAATATCTTTAAAATAACTTCAAACATATTAAATATAACAATAATGTCTCGTTAATCAACTATTATAACACAACCAATAATGACAATTAATTTTAAAACCGACCCATTTTATTTGATAATTAAAACTAAAATTATTACTCTTATAATTTATAATAGAAAAAAAAAACATTAAAAATTATATACATAATAATTGTTAACAATTTTTAATTATTTATCTTACATTTAATATAATCCATTTACAAATAATCATTATTATAATAAAAACATAAATGCAATCAATACTCCTTCCTTATAAGTCATATTTAAGACTTTTGAAGCAATTGTATCCATAAAATTTTCTTTAAACTTCCCAATTATGCCATTCTTAATTAACTAAACATATGCTTATTTGGATGCAAATGTCAACCTTACTCCATATACATCTTTGTATTGGGCCCAAATTCAAAGATCCATTCCTTGTCCCATTAGTTTACTTTAAGAAACAACCAACATGTGTTTTAGCATATGCTTCTTTCTAATGTCAACGTCTCACCTCACTCTACATACATTACTCTTCTCTTCGTACATTACTCTACATACATCACTCTTCATACATCAATCCAGACTATAGAGCATGCATTTATGGTCTGGAATGATGGTCCTTGATAGATGGGATTTTTATAAGAATTCAAAAGGCTTTACCATCTAAAAAGGGAACTAAACAAATATTTAGTTTATACAAGGGTTTGTAATCCATTGTTTATCAATAAGATTAAGGTTTGATTGTTCTATGTAATTTATTGAAAATATTTTTTCATTTAAAATAAATTGAGTATAAATATATTTTAAAATACATATTGAAAGATATTAATTTTTAGGTGTTTATTTTAAATTTGTCATATGTTATATTCATTAACAATTTTATAATTTTTTTGTTAATTAAAGATATACGATTTCAATTTAATTATATTTTTACATTAATTTCAAAAAATAATTTTAATAAAAAAAAGGTTCCAAACTCTACAATATATCTAAAATGTTATGATTTTTAATTAAATTATTATTAAAAAAAGAAAAAATAATAATAATAATTAAGTGATCATTAAATTTAAAATAAACCATTAAATATTAACATCACACGAACATTACAATTTATCTATTAATATTATAATAACTTATATCAATATAATAAAAAAAATAACCAAAAACATAAATAAAGCCAACCGTTTACTAATTTATTGATAAATAATTATTGTTATCTTATTTTCAAATAATTCATTTAATATCCGAAACAATACCTTATAAGCATATCTGCACATTCCAATAGCAAATTCTCTACCCATATGATCTCCATCCACCTTCGTTTGGCCTTCACAAAACTCATATCGTATAGCTCACTTAGAATCAAGGTGAACATTGTAAAGGCTACACGTGCTGCAAACACCCCTTTTCGCAATGTTTTTACAAGAATAATCATTTCCATCAAGGATACCTCTGTATCTGGTGTGATATGCACTCCTAATTGCTCTGGCCAAAACTCAAGCTTTTGCAATTATAAATGTTAACCTACAATTAACAGCGCAAGAGTTAGTTTGAAACATAACAGTTGTAATAGCCATTTTAATATGAATAAAGCACATAAATTGAGATATTGCTTCCTAGGGCTATGTCATAGACCTTAACATTAGTAAGTCCGATCTGAGCCATCAACCATTTCACAAAAAGATCTATTAGTCAATTCTGTTATAGAAGAATTAATTTGAGTAAAAATCTGTAAATTTTCTCCTCTGTGCATTATGAATCTCAGATGTTTAATTTATTTGAGAGCACTTAAGGTGATCTATTTGGAGATCTAGGATCTACTCAACAATGTTAGAAGAGCTTCAAGCAGAACTGAATGCACATCAACTATCTTAAAATAGAAGCAATGTTACCAGGTTGCAATGAATAAAACAATAGACCATGCGCAAGATCGCCTTGGCCTAAGAGACTTTCCACAACACAGACATCATGTGACACCCATTATCATCTCCTCGCTGAGAAGGAGAATCAATAATGCTGCCACTCCAAACCCAGTTGATATGTCAGAATCATACACACAATATGTGTAATTAGATTCGCTACCCAAAACCACTTGTGCCTGTAATAAATTGGAAAATGCAATTATGATCAACAGATTGTGAATGGACAAAGTGAAAGGTGGCCTACTCATTGTGTTGTTGCAACTAAAGATGTATGGAATACATAAATAAATATTAAAAATAAGTTTGATCATCAATTGTTACTCCAAATAAAACTCTTAAGATCTTCTAAAACACAAGTTTAATTTTGTAGGCTTTAATTAATAGCATTTCCAAAATCTTGTGCTTTACAATTCCTTAGGACACACAGTATAAATGATCAATACATTTGTATTTTACTATTTTCAAGTTTTAAGGTGATCCTTTTTTTATAGTTGGTGAGGCTCAGGTCTCAAATACTAGCTTATCAGGATGCCCATTCAAAAATCAGCTGCAGAAAAGGATGGTCCGAGATTAAATCTAATTGCAGGACAAAACACATCTGTGTACCCTGAAAAAGAATTTGCCCTGCTCCATTGGAAAATGGGTCAAGGGTTTGTCCTAGCACTAAGTAATGGACTCGCATATCAGACAAAATATTTTAACATTCTATCCTTGCATGGCATTTGCATTCGAATGAATCAATGAAAATCAATCCTAGTATTTTCTGAGTTATCTCTGATTATATTCCAGTTGACAAATTCCTGATAGTCCATAGATAATGAAGCATGTATCAAAGGCACAGTCTTCACCTTTACATGGCATTTCCATGAACCCAAAAATGAAATAAATTGATGTAAAACCAAGAAAACTTAAAATGGAAATCCTTAATCAAAGCTCCATAGCACAGTTGTCAACTGAAGTCATTTCATGGTCCAATAGTCCCCTGTAAGATGATGTCTTTACAAAAGTAGAATATGGAAACTCCCTTCTTCAAAGACATAAATTCTCTCCAAAAATATATTAGCTAAAGGCTAAACTTCTCCTAAAAATAGTAAACAATCTCCCTTAGGAACACAAACTAACAGAACCCAGTACAGATCACGTAAAGAAAACCCTTCCAACAAGGAAAAAAAAGAATTTTTCAGATCTGAGCTACAGAATCCTTTAGGAATATGAATAACAGAAAATCTGCCCACAAGAAACATGCATATTGAGTTGGAGGGTCACCAATTGTTGTAAGACAAAACCCAGATCTAGAGATTAACTTCATTGAAATAAAATCAAAACAATAGTCATGAACATTAAGAGTTACTTTAAAAAATTGGTTTCAATCCAACTTCATCCATAATAAACTTCACTTAACAAACATTTATGTTTTAGAATTTTATCATATAATACATCAGTTCAAATGGGTCTAAAAAGTTTTGTTTTTCAATATTGTCTATACAAATCATATTTAAAAATGAAAAAATTAAAGCAAATACATATATATAATTAGTGTGTTTAAAATTTCAAATTACATTCACAAAACATTTTAATTGTAATTTATTACCAATAATTGTACATTAATTTATGACTCATACAATGATTAAATTTAGTTTACAAACCTAAGCATAACTCTATTTTTATTTTGGTTACTAATAATTAAATTTGTAAAACAATATTGTTACATGCAGCGACTATAACATAATTGATGTCTATAGAAAATATTGCTTCTACTCTCAAACTCCAACAGCATGCTCACCTAAAATAAAAAAGAAACATAGTTTTTAATCCATCGAAACCAAAAAAAAAATAGCATAGAAATTAATCTATTCTTACAACATTTAATAGATTTGGAGAGTCTAGCTCCAATGCCACTCAAAATATACTTTGTAGTTTTAGATAGAAATAGAAGTGACTCCTTGCAAATATATACCAACATTAAAACTTAAATAAAAATAACTAAATTTATTGTACAGACCGAAAAATAAATTTCTTGGTTGAACTTGGTGTTACATGGAGCAAATGGGAATGGAATTTGGTGTTATGAATAATTATAGTGGTGTAACTTTATAAGTTTACAATCTTAACATGTCAAAGAAGAGAAATTTAATGTGTGATGGTGAAAGGTGCACTAAAATTAAAAAATATGTGTTTTAATTTCTTAACTTGTAATAGTGTTTGCTCATAAAATTAGTTTGTTAATAAAATTAACATGGTATAATAATGTTAGAGGGTTTTAATGTGTAATAGTGATAGTCAAATAGATATCAAATTTAAAGTTGGAATTAAAAGTAAACATACTACATTACACCCCACCATCACCCTATAAATACTATTGTAGAACACTTGTGGACATTAAAAAATACACTAAATGGATTAAGAGTTATAGTCATGAGGCTTAAAAAATACCAACTATAAAGTTCAAACAATACCAACTGTAGTGTTTAAAACCATAGTCAATAAAACAAACCGTTGATGCAAAATATATAATTGGTCTTAGCATTAAAATTATGGCCTTTTCAATATAAAAAATTGCAGCCAAAAGAATAAAACATTGGTTCATAAACTATTTTTGGTTAAATAATAAACCATTGTTTCAAAATTAAACATACTACTTCTACGCAGTGATCAAAATTGAAACCTTCCTAACATTTTGAAGGGGTTTAAAAAGTGTCCTATAAATGTAATTTATAAAGTATTATTCAAAAAAATTAAAATTTTAAATTTATTTGTCATTTACAAAACACACAAGTTTTATAAAATTTTAAAAGAAGGGTTACAATTAAGAAGGGGATGTCACATTATTTTAAGATGATTATTGGTCACAAAGTAATATTTCTCAAGATTCGGCTTGAAAACTACTCTAGTAGTAATAGCTACATTTTTTGTCTTTTTATTGGTTAATGTGTGTACTTATAATAATTTGATTTCACAACAATCAATGTGAATATAAAGAGTAGTAAAAAATAATTACTCTCTTCCCTCCATCATTCCCCATTGCAAATCTCATTGCAACCATATTTATCTTCTTTGGGCTCGATCCAAATAAAGACAAATTTGTGCATTTTGTTGCCGTCTTCCTCTTCCTCCAATTTAAGTTAAGAAAAAACTCTATATTTCGCTAATGTTCTAGTTCATAAGCTTTAGTAGTACTCAATTAATTAGCATTTGCACATTGTTTCATGATTTTATATTGTTGTTTGTGAATGAGAATGCGATGTTTCTACTATGTTGATTACAAATTAAACAAATACAATCCTTTAATGTGGCCTAGTATCAAACAGAGTGTTGGAAAACCACTACTTTCTAATGGAAAAAATTGTATAATGTGTTGACATGCCTTGTTAATCACGGTTCCCTTAGTATGGTCAAGGCGAGTATGGGGTCACCATGGTTTCTCCTTTTCAATTTTTGCTCCGTAAAGATGGTTGTGTTGAATTTGGGGCCACATAAGTGACTATAGAGGCCAACTCTACTATAATGGTGTAAAATTCATACCACCTGCCACACTTTTTGTTCACCCTTGATGCTTGGAATTTATATGCCCTCATCATCATGCATGGCTACAAGTTTCTCAAATTCCATTACCATATCTCCCTGCAAAGCCTTGATCGAATGCATACAAGTGAATTGCATTAACGTTAGACTTGATCCTAGCTTTCTCGTCATCTCTTCATGTGAAGAAGGAACAAGGTTATGCCATGGCTTGTAAGACTATGTGATTTGATTTTAGCATGACTTGATATCATTATGCGAGATCCTATGACAATCGCTAGATGTGCAAACCCACTACTTTCTCTCGCTTTTATAAGAATGCATGTTCTAAAGCTTACAATTATGCCTATGACGATTCTACCAACCTTATTATATGTTTTATGACTAACAATCTCATCAACTTCTATCCTCATTGAAAACAATGGAGTTTTATTTTATTCTACACTTTCAGGGTTTAAAAATATGTTGGGACTACACTCTTATAACATTTAATATCATAGCAACTAACAAATTTGTAGTTGTAACTTCCAGGTAATAGTTTTTGTGTCAGCATAAGCATTAATTTTAATCATTTTATCAAATACATAAAAATGTTGATGTATTTCAAATACATTTGAAGGCAATTAATGTTAATCCAAACATAGGCATTTTTCAATCTATGTTCAGCTATAATCTTATTTTGTTTGGTTGATATTGTTTATCTTATGTTAAATGTTTGATATTTCATGGTAAAATAGTGTTTGTGGAAGGATTCGTTTTATATTTCATAATAGATAGTTGCAATTCGAAAGGGAAATATCTTGACAGTCTGGTTGCAACTAGGAAGGACAATGGAGTTACTAATAGCCCTTAGTTGTTAGAGCATAAGAATGAGTAAGCCTTCAAAGAGTTCAATATTATCTTGTATTTTTTAATATTCAAGCTATTAAATTATAACACTCAAAATATTTGATTGTTTGAATGCAAAGACATAATCCAAATAATACCCTAAACTTAATTTGAAATGTAAAAAATAAGGATTATGTGCCTCTGAATATATGTGGTGTATTATATGTCATAAATAATGAAAAAATATTAT
The DNA here is from genome assembly GCA_037957365.1 of Torreya grandis. Classification (NCBI taxonomy): domain Eukaryota; kingdom Viridiplantae; phylum Streptophyta; class Pinopsida; order Cupressales; family Taxaceae; genus Torreya; species Torreya grandis. Next base: position 2,530,078 of record JARHVA010000517.1, on the reverse strand, counting down.
CATTATTTTATTTTACAAAAACATATTCAAATGTATTATTGTTTCAACCATACTTTGATCAAACTTTTCAAGGGATTTAAATTTATCATGAAAGTTGAAATATTAAAATTACAAAATGTATTTTATTTGGTATATTTTTCAATAAAGTGGATACTTAATTTACTTTTGTTAATCAAAATACAATTATTAATTACAACTTTTTTTTAAAAGGATTTATTTTACTTACTCTTTTGTAAGAGTAATAAGGGGTATAAGGGGTATAAGAAAATGATGAAATTTATAGTAAGAAAAAAAACAAGGGTGAGAAAAATAGTTTTAAGAATTAAAATTATTGAATATTAGTTTTACAAAATGTATTTTATTTGGTATATTTTTTAATAAAGTGGATACTTAATTTACTTTTGTTAGTCAAAATATAATTATTAATTACAACTTTTTTTTAAAAGGATTTATTTTACTTACTCTTATGTAAGAGTAATAAGGGGTATAAGGGGTATAAGAAAATGATAAAATTTATAGTAAGAAAAAAAACAAGGGTGAGAAAAATAGTTTTAAGAATTAAAATTATTGAATATTAGTTTTACTTAAATCATCCCCAGTCTCTACAGGTCAACTTAAGTTATCAACGATTATCATCAATCTATCATACCAAATCAAAATTTGATCTTGGATGAAACTAAATACAACCAAATATCTTAAACAATGCACCCACATTCCATCATCAACCTCGATTTACAATTAAAATAAAAATATTTATTATAACTTTTCCAAATTTAAATATATATACAATTAAAATCAATACTTCAAATTTTTCAAACCAAAGCCCCCACACCCACTCTAATTATGACACACTGCATGGAGCCGTGAATAAACAACGGATATGTAATGAATATATTCATTAAGATGGGTGGGTGGCGACTTTGATATTTTTTGCACCATATAATAGATAAATTATCATACATATATTATATAATAATAATAATATTTAATCAATATTAGTGTTGGTTATTTTTTGTTTTAGTTTGATTTAAATTAGTTAGTTGTTTTGATTTTGATAGTGTTGGGTGTTGGTAATTTTTTTCTTTTTTAATTGTATGTTTTCCATCTTTTTGTTGATTGTTGGTAGTTTTTTTTTTAATTGTTGATAGATTTTTTATAGATTGTTTAGTTGTTTTTTATTTGCGGTTATGGGTTTTTGTATTTCTTGATTTTATATTTAGTTACGGGAATAGTGAAAATCTTCATTTTTACTTGTATAAAAAATATATATATAATTAATAGATGGAATAGGGATAAAAATGGCATTTGGGTATATAATATTATTGAAGGTGTGTTGTAAAATTTTGAACTTCAAAATGTATAACCGGAATCAAGATGCCCCCAACCTATAAGTTTAGAGTTGATCAAAGATAATTGTTTAGATTGTACAATTTGCTCTAGATGATATTTGGATCAATTTTATATTTCAAATAAAATGTATGAAATTAAAATCTAATTCATAAATTTTATTTCTAATTTCACTCTTTATTTTTCTACCCTTAAATTTTATGCCATATCCTTATAACATCTAATCTTTCTATCTTAAAATATTTAAAAAATATATATATAAATATATGTTCAATAAAATACCACTAATCTATGAGTCTTAGATAAAAAATAATAAATATGAAAAAATAATAAATTATATAAAATAAAATAAAAATATATACCAAAAATACTTTACAATAAAATATTAGTTAAAAATTAATTGATAATATATATTAAAAAATTAAAACTAATAAAAAAATAAATATACTAAACTAACATTAATTAATATAAAATAAAAATGTTGATTCATTTAAATAGATTTTAAAAATAAAAAAACAATTTAACCAATTAAAAATCAGTATCTTCATCCTCTTTTTTTCCTCTCCTTTGCTATTAAAACTTGAAAAACTCACTCAAAGTTTAGAATAACCTTTGTCCTCATGTTCCATGGCATTTCTTAAAATTACACAAATAATCATTTATCCTTCCCATACAATCCAAACATCTTATATGTTTAGAATATAAGGCCTTTTTTCCTCTAAAAGGCTGAGCTTTTGGGATTTTCTAATTTTTTTTTTTACAGATTTAATGAAGGATAAATATTTTAATTTTGGAACTTTTTAATTTATAGATATAAAATTTAATAATTGTTGATTTTTTCAATTTAATTTTAAAAATGATTCAATTAAATTTATTTTAAAAATAAATTCAACTTCATTCTTTTAAATATAATAACTATGACTTTCATAAACTCTTATTTATATCAATTGAAGTATAACTATTTCAATTTATTCTCATCTTTAATACTAAAATATCTAAATAATATTAGATGAATACAAAGTCGTCAATGTTTTATACAAATTTTTTTACATTACATTTCTCATTTAAATGTGTAATCTTAATATTCGAATTAAGTAAATATGATTCGTAAAAGTGATGTTTTTTTCAAAAAAAATATCATAAAATAAAATAAATATATTACAATTGATTATTCAATGTCTAATCAATTAAATCAAATTATTTTGTTTTCATATAAGATTATGTAATTGGATAAATAAATCTAAGTTAATATAAAACACACATACTTTTAAAATTTATGTAGGCTTAAAATATATTTAAAATAAATAAATTAAATATAACTTAATAATTTTACCATTATAAAAATACAAAGACAAGATATTTAGGTTTATTCAATTCCAAAGAGTGATTGGAAGAGAATCATTACATTTTGATAGTGAAAAAGAATGTCCAATGAATCATAAGATAATCTGAAAAACTTCTGGAAATTATAGAACAATGGATAAATCGTAGTATTTAAAGTGTCCATTGTATAGAGCATCAAGGTTCTGTTAGACAAAATATCAAGTATGTAAAATTCACTTTGATGATTATGTTCCACTGATTTGGGCCCCCAAAAACCTCGTTCAAATATTTTTACCTTCACTCAGAATATTGAGAAAATGGACTTATTATTCTTTTCTTAATTGGGAGACTACATCATAAAAACCATAAGGAAAACAATAAAAGTTTTGGGGCATGTTTTATAGTGTAGAATATTTGACCTATCTTTGTATTTTTCAGTGTTTTGAACGATATACAATGTCAAAAAAATACTCCAATAATTATAATAATTCCTGAGCAAAAAAATAATGTAATGCTCTAATAATTACTTGATTTATGATCATTAAAATACAAATTTTTATATTTATTACACAATTATATCTATAAATGTATAATATAAAAAAGTGTATAACACACACACACACACACACACACACACACACACACACACACACACATATATAATTGTGATAATCTTACTTCCCCTCATCGACTTCCCTTTCTCTTTTTATAATTATACTCATATAAATCAATATTAAAGTTTCAAGTACAACAACATAATTGTGCTCACAGAATGATCGAATTTGTTACTCATTGTATATATGACACAAATGTGCTTGATTCTAATTAAGAGCCAACTATTCTTAAATCTAAACTTTATATATATATATATATATATATATATATATATATATATATATATATATTCCATATCTAATCATCAAAATTATTTTTAGATCTGAGATATGTGGTGTTTACCCTAGAACATGCCTTGAAATATGCATATATTTTTCAACTTAACTTTTTGATCCAATCCCTATAATTTTAGATATTTACTCACATTTCATATCTAACATTGAAACTTTAAAATCTCTTCAAATTTTTATGTCTCAAAATTTGAGACATGGTCTTGAAACTAGCCTGAGCATTAGACATTGAAAGGTTCAAATAAAAGGTCTCTTCAATCGATGTTGCTCTCACTTTCTATACTATTTTTCTTTGTTGTTGAGACATTGTTATCCTTACTTATTAAATATTTGTATGATGCATGGAGTTGTCATCTTTGTTATCCTTTATTAATTTTTTTTAATGTTCTCACATAGTGATCAAATTTGTTACTCATTGTATATATGACACAAATATGCTTGATTCTAATTAAGAGCCACTTATTCTTAAATCTAAACTTTATATATATATTCCATATCTAATCATCAAAATTACTTTTAGATCTGAGATATGTGGTGATTACCCTAGAACAAGCCTTGAAATATGCTTATATTTTTCAACTTTAACTTTTTGATCCAATCCCTATAATTTTAGATATTCACTCACATTTCATATCTAACATTGAAGCTTTGAAATCTCCTCAAATTTTTATGTCTCAAAATTTGAGACATGGTCTTGAAACTAGCCTGAACATTAGACATTGAAAGGTTCAAATAAAAAGTCTCTTCAATCGATGTTGCTCTCACTTTCTATACTATTTTTCTTTGTTGTTGAGACATTGTTATCCTTATTAATTATTTGTATGATGCATGGAGTTTTCATCTTTGTTATCCTTTATTAGTTTTTTTTAATTGATTCTTTTTTTTAAAAATATCAATATTTTAATTGATGAATTTTTTTAAAAAGGATTATAATATTAAAAGGATATCTTTTGTTTGCCTTTTTTTTTATTATAATAAATTTAAAATAAAATAAAAATAATATAAATATTTTCTCATGTTTTATTTTATGGTTTTTATTACACGTGTATCGAAGTTTAATAGTTTCAACCTTTAAAACTAGTCACCTTAAGGTTTCCATCTTTTACTTTAAGGGTTCCATCTTTTGCCTTATAAGATCTAACACTTTTAGGTCTCCCGTAATCAAAGCTTGCAATCTAGTCTCCTTGATGATTTGTACCTCATACCCTCTATTAAATAATATTATTTTATATCAAAGTTTATGGATCTTTTTCAAGATCTTCTTTGTGCTTCATGCACCACTCATGATTTTATTGTATTTAATTATTTGTGATGTCCCTTACTTAGGGGCTCTTTTTGTCTCTACACAACTCTGATATATAGCAATAAAAATTTGATACCACTGTGATATCCCCTTCAAACAGGGAATATAGAAACACAAATAGTTCTGAACAAAATACAATCTTGCAGAATAAATTTAGATAAATAATAAACCATAGTAAATATCTTATCTGCCAATCAAATATCTTATCACTTGTTCAGATGATTACAATAGTTGTTCTCTATCATGCAAATACAGAATATGAAAATACAGTCTTGAAAACCCTGGCTTTGCAAATCTGGAAACTGGGTTTGAATCTAGAAATTCTATCTCAGCCTGCTGTGTTGAACACACAGTCGCCGACGTCGGTCGATATACTGCCAACGTCGGTCACTGTAGGACCTTCTCTGCCGACGTCGGTCTCTAGTCGGCCGATGTCGGTCACTAGGGATCTCTGTCTGTCGAGGTCGGTGTGTGCGTGGATCTGTACGGACTTCGTACGGCTGCCAATTAAGCACAACTTCCCTGTTTTCAACCCCTGATCTGAAAATATATGTTTCTAATACAGAAGAACTCTATCTGTATAATTTATTGGATCAAAACATAAAGAAATAAATACCGAGAATATCTGTAATAACTTCTGTGTGAAGTTATCTCTCAACCTTGTAAATTCTGTGATAACTTCTGGATGAAGCTATCTCTCAATTTGGCAATAAATCAGCTGATATTTCACAGCCTCTGAATTGCACACATTGAAGAGGGAACGTTCTCCAATGCAAATGGAATCTTGGAACCCTAGGCTCAGTCTTCACAGAAGAAATCTTCAAAATCAATAATCAATAATCAATGGCTAATCAATAATGGCCTCCATGAGAAACCCTTATACCCTCAAAAAGATATGCTTGCCCTAATTAGGGTTTCTTAAATTAGAATTAGGGTTTCTAATTAAAAATAGGCTAAATAATTAATATTTGATTAAATCAATCAAATATTAATATCTCCCTCAATACATGTCGGTTCCTCGAACCGATCGAAGCTAGGGAATCAGGGGATGATTCTGCACATGACCATACCAAAATAAGGGCGCTCCGCTACATGTCAAATATCCCTAAATAATTGGAGCTCAGGTCCAATGTGTCTGAAATAACCTGAATGAAGACCAAATGTAGAAATTTTGCGAATCAAAGTCAAGCCAAGCTCCATCATGACCCTCTATCCATCCTATTAGCCTACGAAGGTCGCATAATAGGCTAATCATCAAATCTGTCAATGTCCACGAAAAAGGGGACATGACATTATTGATTAATGAATTATGGAAGCAACGTCAAGTACAAATTCAATTCTAAATTGAGTTATTGAACAACATGATGAATATGTTTCAACAAATAATGTCTTTAAAATAACTTCAAACACATTAAATATAACAATAATGTCTCGTTAATCAACTATTATAACATAGCCAATAATGACAACTAATTTTAAAACCGACCCATTTTATTTGATAATTAAAAATAAAACTATTACTCTTATAATTTATAATAAAAAAAGAAAACATTAAAAATTATATACATAATAATTGTTAACAATTTTTAATTATTTATCTAATTTTGTATCTTACATTTAATATAATCCATCTACAAATAATCATTATTATAATAAAAACATAAATACAATCAATACTCCTTCCTTATAAGTCCTATATAAGACTTTTGAAGCACTCCTTCCTTATAAGTCCTATATAAGACTTTTGAAGCAATTGTATCCATAAAATTTTCTTTAAACTTCCCAATTATGCCATTCTTAATTAACTAAACATATGCTTGTTTGGATGCAAATGTCAACCTTTACTCCATATACATCTTTGTATTGGGCCCAAATTCAAAGATCCATTCCTTGTCCCATTAGTTTACTTTAAGAAACAACCAACATGTGTTTTAGCATATGCTTCTTTCTAATGTCAACGTCTCACCTCACTCTACATACATCACTCTTCTCTGCATACATTACTCTTCATACATCAATCCAGACTATAGAGCATGCATCTATAGTCTAGGATGATGGTCCTTGATAGATGGGATTTTTATAAGAATTCAAAAGGCTTTATCATCTAAAGAGGGAACTAAACAAATATTTAGTTTATACAAGGGTTTGTGTTCTATTGCTTATCAATAAGACTAAGGCTCGATTGTTCTGTGTAGTTTACTGAAAAATTTTGTTCATTATATAAATATGTAAAGTTAAAATAAATTGAGTATAAATATATTAAAAAATACATATTGAAAGATATTAATTTTTAGGTGTTTATTTTAAATTTGTCATATGTTATATTGATTAACATTTTTATAAATTTTTTTGTTAATTAAAGATATACGATTTCAATTTAATTATATTTTTGCATTAATTTTAAAAAATATTTTCAATAAAAAAAAGTTCCAAACTCTACAATATATCTAAAATGTTATGATTTTTAATTAAATTATTAAAAGAAAAAAGAAAAATATATATAATAATTAAATGGTCATTAAATTTAAAATAAACCATTAAATATTAACATCACACGAACACTACAATTTATCTATTAGTATTATAATAACTTATGTCAATATAATTAAAAAAAATAACCAAAAACATAAAAAAAGCTAACTGTTTACAAATTTATTGATAAATAAGTATTGTTATCTTATTTTCAAATGATTCATTTTATACGATGTTTGGATCGTCAATAATTTATCAAAGTTTCAATTCTTTTTAAAATGTAAATTTTCAACCTTTTTTAAGGAGATAATTCTTTTTCAAGTTAATTTATTATTTTTTTTGAAGTTACATTAAAACATGTGTAGTTCCAAAAAGAAATATGGAGTTGAGAGAGGCAATTCTTGACCTTCTCTTTCTTTAGCTTGACATTTTAGATTTAAGATTTATTCCGATTGAATGCGACCAAGAAGGTAATCCCAATTAGAAGAGGAGAGGTAAGACTCCATGATGCCTGAAGCACATAGTATGGCATGCGTTTTCTTTGTTTTATTGGGGTTTTAAGGGATGTTTTCTTCTTAATGGATCTGTCAATCATTTTTTATTCATGTATTGGATCTGCTTTGTTAAGTTGTGGAGATAAAAGCTTCACTGGTATGCAAATGTGGAGGTTGCTGGGTTACACAGTAACTGACATCGGTCAGGCCAACCGACATCGGTTATCTTCAGCTACACAGTAACCAGCATCGGTTAGGGGGTCGGCCGGCATCGGTCAGACAGGAACCGACGTCGGTCACCTGTGTGTTTCCAGAACTGTTGTTCTAATTTTAGAGGAACAGTTGGTTTGCATGTAAAGACTAATTTTAGTCTTGAGTCTGTGTTTCTAATTATTATTTGGTTTGGGATCTATTTAAGAGACCCATGGGGCTGTATTGTAATCAAGGACTAAAGGATTAGATCCTTCAAGTGTAAGATCTAGAAGGTCTGCAAGAGTGCAAGACTAGGAAGATCTATAGGTGTGTAAGGTCAGTTAGATCTGCAAGAGTGCAAGATCAGGGAGATCTACATGTAAGCAAGGTCAGTTGATCTATAGGGTGTGCAAGATCAAGGAGATCTGCTGGTGGAGGGAACAACTCGGTTATTGAGTTGATTGTAATTGATTGAGAGAGAGAGAGAGAGAGAGAGAGAGAGAGAGAGAGAGAGAGAGAGAGAGAGAGAGAGAGAGAGAGAGAGAGAGAGAGAGAGAGAGAACTCTTGAGAGAGAAATACTATACACCCAAGAGGTGTGGGAAGAGTGAGATTTCTTCATTGTATTCTGGAAGAATTTAATACAAGATTGGTTGTTTCTCATATCTCTTATTATTTGTTGTTTCTGATTTCTAGTTACTTATTACTTCTAGTTCAATTTCGTGTTTAGTTGCTTATATAAAAGGTAATCAATTGTACTCCAAGTTCCTAATAGTTGGTATCAGAGCTAGGTTCACTAACAAGTGGTAGAGCAGGTTAGTATTTGTTGATTACAGGTCACTCTCAGGGGTTTCTGATTGAGTGGGAGTAAAGCAATGGCAGAAGAAAGTACACTAAGAATAGAGAAATTTAATGGCAATAATTATCAATTATGGAGGATGCAAATAGAAGATTATCTATATCTAAAAGATCTGTACTTACTGTTGGGTGGGGTTTCAATGAAGCCCACAGATATGAAAGATGAAGAATGGAAAGTTCTTGATCGAAAGGCTCTTGGATCTATAAGGTTGAGCCTGGCATCGTCTGTGATTTCCAACTTATCACAGGCAAAGACAACGGTAGAGATAATGGAATCTTTAGCAAATTTATATGAAAAACCCTTAGCTTCGAATAAGGTATATCTTATGAAGCAATTATTTAATTTGCAAATGCAGGAAGGTGGATCGATATATAGTCATCTTAGTGATTTACATGGTTTGGTAAACTAGTTAAATTTAGTCAAAATAGTTTTTGATGATGAAATTAAGGCTCTCTTAATCTTATGCTCTTTACCTAAAAGTTGGAATAGTTTGGTAATGGCAGTTAGTAATATTGCGTCTGCTTCAAATATCTTGAAAGTCGATGATGTTGTTAGTGTAATCTTGAATGAAGAAATTTGCAAGAAAAGCACAGAGGAAACATCAGGTAATGCTTTAAGTGTTGAAAGCAGGGAAAAGTAAAGAGAGAAGGTCGAGCAAGGGAAATCAAGGTCAAAGATAGGCAGTAGATCCAAATCTAGAAATGGAGGTATAACATGCTGGAATTGTGGAAAGAAAGGGCATGCAAAGAAAGATTGTTGGTTGGTAGAAGATCAGCATGAAGGAAATAAAGAAGCAAATGATGCAGGTATTGTTGCATAGAATGCTCTTATATGTTCCTTGGATAAAGTAGAATCTTGGGTTTTAGATTCTGGTGCCTCTTTCCATGCAACCCCAAATAGAGAATTTTTCAATGATTTTGTCCATGGAGACTTTGGAAAAGTTTATTTAGGGGATGGTAAGCCTTGTCAAATTATTGGCAAAGGGAAAGTGCAGCTAAAATTGCAGACTAGCAACATATGGGTGTTGAAGGATGTCATGCATGTTCCCATCCTGAAGAGGAGTCTAATTTCTGTAGGAAAGTTGGGTGATGAGGGTTGCACAGTAACTCTCACAGCGGAATCTTGAAAAGTTTTCAAGGGTGCACTTGTATTAGCAAGAGGTAAGAAAGTAGGTACATTTTATCTATCTACTTGTATTACTGATTCTCCTTGTGTTTTATCTACTTCAGATGTAGATGCAAAGATGTGGCTCTGTAGGCTTGGTCACATGAGTGAGAAGGGAATGCATGTTCTTAAGTCAAATGTTAAGAACTGGAAAGCCTTGGTTTTCAAGGAGAAGGTGATGGATAGTGATCAACTCAAGAGGCCGAATAATTCTGAGCCGGGCAATGTTGATTTGGACAAGGTTATGATCCAAAATGAGCTCATAGGTAAAAATCATCACTCACAGAAAAACACAGATACCGACATCGGTCAGGTGAGAACCGACGTCGATCAGACAAGAATCGACATCGGTCTGGTGGAGACCAAAGTCAGTGATGTCAGGCAGGTGGAAACTGATGTCGGTCAGGTGGAAACTGACGTTGGTCAAGTCGGTCAGGAGGAACCGACATTGGTCTGGTGCAGATCGAGAGATGACTAGGATCGGTCACTGTTAGAACAAAATTTGAGCGGACAACAAGCTGTCAATGAGTCTCAAATGCCCATGAGGAGGTCTGAAAGGGTAAGTAAGCCTCAAATTCATTATTCCCCTTCTTTATACTACTTGTTGCTCACTAATGGTGGAAAATTATAAAGTTTTGAAGAGGCAATGCAAGTAGAATCCAGGAAACAGTGGGAGCATGGCATGAATGAGGAAATTGATTCTTTGAAAGAGAACCAAACGTGGGATTTGGTAGAGTTGCCAATCGAAAAGAAAGCACTAAAAAATGAATGGATTTACAGGTTAAAGAAAGGAGAGAATGGACAAGTGAAACAGAAGGCCAGGTTATATGGTCTTGAGCAAGCTGCAAGACAATGGTATTTGAGGTTTGACAGGTTTATGACAAAGCATGGCTTTAGTCAATGTCAATGTGACCATTGCATTTATTTTACTAGGTTGAATAATAGTAGCTACATTATCCTGTTACTGTATGTAGTGTATATGCTTGTTGCAGGGTCACACATGCAGGGAATTACTGAGTTGAAGGTAAAATTAGCTCAGACATTTGCCATGAAGGATTTAAGAGCAGCAATCTTTGGCATGAGTATTTCTAGAGACAGGGAAAATCACAGGTTGATTTTGTTTCAAGAGGATTATGTGAATAAGGTAGTGGAGAGGTTCAATTTGCAGGATGCAAAACCGGTAAGCACACCTATGGTTGGACAGTTCAAGTTGAGCTTAGAACAGTGTCCTAAATCACATGATGAGGTTGAGTACATGGTATGTACTAGACCTAATATTGCCCAAGCAGTGGGAGTTGTCAGCAAGTTTATGGCCAATCCAGGAAAGAAGCACTGAAAAGCAGTTCAGTGGATTCTCAGATATCTGAGAGGGACCAACAGCAAGTATTTATGCTATGCAGGGTCAAACACTTCTCTACATGGATATGTAGATTCAGATATGGTAGGTGACTTGGATGACAGGAGAAGCACCACAGGATATGTGTTCACTATTGGTGGAATGGCAGTTAGCTAAATTTCAAAGTTGCAGAAGGTTGTTGCCCTGTCTACTACAGAGGCAGAATATACTGCAGTCACAGAGGCTAACAAGGAAATGATATGGATGACTCGGTTCATGGAAGAGTTGGGAAAGGAGCAAGAGAGTTACAGACTGTACAGTGATAAAGTGCAATTCATTTGGCAAAGAATTCAGCCTTTCATTCAAGAACCAAACATATATAGCTTAGGTACCACTTCATTAGACAGGTATTGGAGGATGGACAGTTGAAGCTGGAAAAGATCCATACGGATAAGAACCCTACAGATATGTTAACAAAGCCGGTAACAAAGGAGAAGTTGAATCTTCATTCAACTTTTGTTGGTCTTCAAGATTGAACTTGAAGATGGAGAAACAAGCCAGAAATAGATTAAAAGATGTTGATGTATAGGTACAGGTGCAGTTGTTTATCTCCAAGTGGGAGATTGTTAAGTTGTGGAGCTAAAAGCTTCACTGGTATGCAAATGTGGAGGTTGTTGGGTTACACAATAACCGACATTGGTCAGGCCAATCGACGTCAGTTATCTTCAGCTACATAGTAACCGGCATCGGTTAGGAGGTCGACCGGCATCGATTAGATAGGAACCGACGTCGGTCACCTGTGTGTTTCCAAAACTATTGTTCTAATTTTAGACAAACAGTTGGTTTGCATGTAAAGACTAATTTTAGTCTTGAGTCTACGTTTCTAATTATTGTTTGGTTTGGGATCTATTTAAGAGACCCATGGGGCTGTATTGTAATCAAGGACTAAAGGATTAGATCCTTCAAGTGTAAGATCTAGAAGGTCTGCAAGAGTGCAAGACTAGGAAGATCTACAGGTGTGTAAGGTCAGTTAGATCTACAAGAGTGCAAGATCAGGGAGATCTACATGTAAGCAAGGTCAGTTGATCTGCAAGGTGTGCAAGATCAAGGAGATCTGCTGGTGGAGGGAACAACTCGGTCATTGAGTTGATTGTAATTGATTGAGAGAGAAAGAGAGAAAACTCTTGAGAGAGAAATACTGTACACCCAAGAGGTGTGGGAAGAGTGATATTTCTTCATTGTATTCTGGAAGAGTTTAATACAAGATTGGTTGTTTCTCGTATCTCCTATTATTTGTTGTTTCTGATTTCTAGTTGCTTATTACTTTTGGTTCAATTTCGTGTTTAGTTGCTTATACAAAAGGTAATCAATTGTACTCCAAGTTCCTAACATGCTTGTGGGTGGTCCTTGTCAACATTCTCCACAAATTGATTTATAGTTTGTGAGGGGTCATGGTGAAATTGGTTCACCGCTTTGTTATGTGTGTTTTGGCTTTGTACTTTGGTGATGGTAATCATTATCTTACATTTTAGTCTCATGGTTTATTGTCTTGTTATGTTCTAGAGAGTTTAATAAGGTATGTGCATAGAGTTGGGAGATAATTCTATGGACATTTTTTGTAATGTGTATGCATTATGTCCATAATGTTTATGTGTTATTTGAATTCTAGGATTGGGATACTAAGCCATAACACGTACGTATTATAACACGTACACATTTTTAATGTTTAAAACAATTTATAAAAGCCACCCGAGCCCCTAAAAATACTAAACATCTCATTTTGCTCTGTTGGTTTGTGATATCACACAATCGCATTTTATTCATCTTGTTTCTCCTACTACACGATCTTCATTAGAAAGCCAAAAACCTCGCCACATCGACTATGCCGCCACAGAGAGGAGGTAAGTGATAAAAAAACTAAACTTGATAACCCTAATTTTTTTTTTTATTATTATTATTTGCATTATTTAATCAATAAATTATGTTTTTTAAATAGCCCACTCTAGTGCAACAGGCCACCCTATTAACCTTTCTCCAAACCCTCCACCTAACCCTCTTATCCTTCCTACAATTCCACAAGATCCCCCAAGTAATTAGAAGGATCTAGCTTCACATATAGTGGAAAATAATATTAAAATTGAACAAATAATTAAGAGAATGAGGGACCCCACTTCCACCAACACCCATTGCACCTATCTAGCCAATACCCTAGATTCGATATTAGGTCAAGTCAATTCGGTAACGAGTAAAATTGACATATGGGAATTGTATAGGGATACATGTAAGGCTTACTATGCTAACAAATTGTCAACACATGAGGTGAATAATAAAGGTATGACAAAAGATAGAATTTGTGCCTTATTCATCGACCCAGCCACCAATGCACCACTTCCACTTACCGCTAAACATTTTCCAATCCATTGATGCCAACATAACTTGATTAAAGCCATTTTATGGGATCGATGGTGGATGGTGTTTGATTATCCACCATGTAACAACCATGAGTTCCCATTATATTTTTTGAGGAAACGCTATTGTTATTTTGTCCTCAACAAGATTCTAAACTATTTTGACTATGGTGAGTTTCAGGGCTGAGGGAAAGGCTCTATGCAGGATCGACTAAGTACATGTCATGTGCCTAATCAATCTATAAGGATCCCTACCTAAAAACCACTTCATCTTGAGATTCCCAATGTGGTGGAGGTCATAGAGATCAACACTTTGCACATGCTTAATGCACTTACTGATACACTCATTCAACATACGAGTAGGCCAAGGGCCACTTACAAGGGACATAAAAATATCACAACAAAAAAAGCCAAGGGCCACATGAAATGGGACATAAAAATGTTGCAAACAAGTGACATCAAATGTGTTGCATCAAACAAGGCCAAAGGCGACACTCATGGGAAATTTAAAGGTGTTGTAAATAAGGCCAAAGGGCCACACATAGTAGACAAACACAAATGATCTTATCATGTAATATGGTAACAACATCAATGGAACATAGAACAAGGGAACTAGTCTACACCATACATATGTATCAATGTCACATCGTAGTATACTAACATATTCATGTATCACTGTGTAAGATATGAGTAATTAGTAGAACATATGAAAGCAATATAAGTAGTTCAACATGGTAGAAAGTGTTGGTGTAGGTATTTACTACACTTGTATAATTCACCTTTCTTAGGTGGATATTAGGTCTATTAGGTGATTTATAGCATCATAATGACATCATCATGTACACATAAGTGCATGGAGTCACTTAGTGGGTGGATGGGGTCTCCATTCCACTTGGTCACCTTAGTGCTTGCACCACTAAGGCCTCCAACCCACTAGTGTTCCCTCAGTACTCTTTCCACCCATAGTGGAGGAGCCCCCCCACTCACCTTGTCCGATTGAGTCATCCTGCACTTGACTAAACTATTTATTGGCATGTCCTCCTTTTTATTTAATGAGTCAGAGAGTTATTGCTTTTGTGTAGACTATGAGGAGTCTAATGTACTAGATTAGCATAGTGAGTTGTGATAATTATGAGTGATAGAGTTGTAACTTGTGTGAACCCCATGCTTTGTACATCTCCATTCTTGAATACAATCTATTACAGTTTATACTCTCATCTGATTTCTAGCTTCAATAGTTGTGTGTGTTCACATCACCATTTGTCAGTCTTAGACATTTGATTCTGGATGATTCTCATAGAAAGGTCATAAAAATATATAGCCTATAATAGTGAAACATGCGGAATTATATGCCCCCAATATTGGCATGGCCATTAGGTAAGGAAAATTCCAACATTTATAACATGTCCATATGTAGCATGTATGTTCTTCATCACACTCATATACCATGAAATGCATGTGTATATTCCAAACATGATAAATAACATATGTAAATACTGTAATATAGTGATCATGTCATGTCCAGGTCCTAATTTTGGATTTTTTGAATATTTGAATGTTTTTTGTATTTTTTTTAATATTTGAAATTTGGAAAAGCTAATTAATGATCACATCAAATTGGAAGTCCCTATATCAAATAGTGTAAGGATCTGTTGTCATGAACATGAGATACCAACTATGGGTGTATCATAATATGATAATAAGTCATGTGTTGTACAGTAATTTTCATGATCACTGCTCATAGAATTTAATGTATGATGGTTAACTCTAGATGGTTGAGGGCTATGTGGAGTCCATTGTATAATAAGATAATGTCTTGCTACCAGTGTTCGTTGTGGAACACATTGAACTATATGCAGTGCTAACTAAGTATGTATTGTAGGAGATGGTGGCCTCTATGAGCTTTTAGTAGCTCTCTATTGTGATCAATATTGAAAGATGAATGTCTAGTGGGCTCAACTATGTTCCTCTAAACTAGGTTTATAAATACACTATGTATATGTGTAACAACTAATTATGTATAATGATCTTGAATAGGTGTACCAATCATCTTTGTATGATGATCCTAAATAGGTGTAACAAACATCTTTGTATAATAATCCTAAATAGGTTTACCAACCATCTCTATATGATGATCCTGAATAGGTCTAACAACTAATCATGGTGATGGTGGGAGTAGATGAGGAAATAACATTGGTTGTAAAGGGTACTCATATCGCATGCCTATAACTGTGACTACCATTTTTTAATGTATGCACTTTAGGCATCAGTGCACTATAGATGGTATTGCATTGTCAGGACATGAAACACCGAAAGCACACAATTGATTACCAAACCAAGCAACTTAATATGCGGAATTAACCAGAATCAACAAGTAACTAAAATTTAGAATAACACAGAATATGAGAGACAATACACAACTTGTATTAATAACTCTTACAGAAAAGAATACAATAAAGAAGATGCCACTTCTTCTCCACCACCTCTTCAGAGGTTTCCCACACCTCAAGTGAACAGTAATTCTCTCCTCAAATCTCTCTCTCTTAGGTCCCAACACACAACTCAAACACAGAGTTGGTGTTCACCTTACACCTGTGCTCCACGCACTCCACAAGTGCTCCACGCACTCCACAAGTACTCAAAATACTTCAAGTAGATCTCCCATGAACCTGCAATAACCTGCACCTCAACAGACCATACTTATGGAAGAAACTCCCTTGCCTTCCTCTTAGCTCTCCATGTACTCCACGTACATACCAATGAGTACACACCGTACTCCAAGTAGATCCTGCCTGATCCTGCTCCCTGTTGTGTTGTTGTCCTATCTGATCTCCAATCTACAGATCAATAATTGTTTTGCACACCTGTGAACCTTGACCTTGCACACACACACACCTGCAGATCAACGATCTTACTTACCATGTAGATCTCCTATAAGGGCCATGCTCACCTGATGACCAAGATCATACATACATGAAGAATCCAGCTGACTCTCCAATCCAGCACCCACCTTGGTATTGTTGTGGAACTAGGAGGAACACCCTTGCTCACCTCACACACAGAAGGAGCTAACTTTGCTCAACTCAAACTAGAACAACTTTACAATACAACCATGAGTCTATTATATAGATCTCATCCAAACAATAATTAGACATCCAATTACAATAATTAGATCCGCAGCTCTCAGTCTATAAATAGCTCTCATCATGCAAACACTTGGTTCGTTAGCTAACTGCCCGTAACATTTGCAGTCCGAACCACACAGGTGACCGACGTCGGTCCCTGTCTACCTAGAGGTGACCGACGCCGGCCGATCCCTGACTGACATCGGTTGCTTCTCTTCACAATCCTGTCGACGTCGGCTGATCAGATCGATGCCGGTTGCTCTGACACTCAACAACCTCCTCTCTTATTTGCATTAGTGAAGCTTTTAGCTCCACAACCTAACAATCTCCCACTTGGAGATAAACAGCTGCACTGTACCTATACCTGTACTCCGTCTAATCTATTTTCTTGTTTGTATCCCTCTTCAAGCTCCCACTTGAAGACTAACCACCACACATCTCGTGGTGCACCCCCTATCATCCGAGTACCTTGCCACATCCGAACCTACAAACACATGTAGTGAAGTCCTGACCCTGCATGTATACCTGCTGTTGGTCCCTCTCAAATCCCTGAGAACCCACTTCCCTGAATTGGCTTCTAACTCTCTGACAGCTCCCACTGCATGGGAAAACTCAGGTCTATACCAGACCTCATGTGATTTCGAACACTGTACCTGTCCAGCCCTTAGTGTGCTCTGGCTCTACATCCTGAACCTCACCAACACCTGATTCACATCAGCTCCCACTAGAGACAAAATCAGCCTATGATCTCCATGCCTCTCATGTCAAAGAATTTCGCTGCTCCAAACTCCTCCTGACATGTCACTGAACTAATCTTACCCTTAGCTCAGCAAAACCCTATATGTACAAACCCTGCTAGCAAATATACCATCCACATACAACAACAGAATGATGTCGTGACTCATCATCCACCTGGTAAGACAAACCACAGTAGTTACCCTGACATTGACTAGAGTCATGCTCTGTCATCCCCCTGTCAAAACCTGTACCACTGTCCTGCAGCTTCCTCAAGACCATATGCCTGGTCTTCCATCTCACGTGTTCGTTCACTCTATTCTTCAACTAAGGAATCCATTCATCTCTGTGCTTTTGCACCGGCTGGCAACCCTACCAAAACTCTTGTTTGGTTCTGCATCATATCCCTGCCATGCTCCCACCTGTTTCCTGGATCCTTCCTGCTCTACAATCAGCAATAAGTATAAAGAAGAGGAACAATGAATTTGAGGGCCTACTTACGTCTTCAGTCCTCCGTATGGGTGTTTAAGACTCCTTGACAGCGTGTTGTCCACCCAAAATCCATTACAGTGACCGATCTCGATCACTCCACAGTCTACATCCGATCGACGTCGGTTCCCATGCGTCTATCCCTGACTACCGACCCTGTCGACGTTGGTGTCCCTGATGTCGACGTCGGTCCTCCTGATCGACGTCGGTCTTTCCCTACCTGACATCACCGGCTTCGGTCTGCACATGACCGACATCGGCACCTGTCTATTCGATGCTGGTTCCTCCTGACCGACGCTGGTATTTGTGTTCGCCTGTGAGTGATGACTTTTTACCCGCGAGCTCCTTTGAATCAAAACCCATGTCCAAATTGCTCTGCTCAGAAGTATCCAGCACCATCCACTGGTTTTTGTCTGCCATCTCCTCCAAGAACACCAAGGCTTTCCAGTTTTTGAGCCTGTCAAATATGTCCGTCTTTTGCTTAAGAACATGCATCTCCTTCCTACTCATGTGACCAAGCCTACAAAGCCACGTCTCCACAACAGAAGAAGAATCAATAATATAAACAAGTAGATAAAGAGTACCTATTTTCTTACCACCAGCTAATTCAAGTGTATCCGCTATGAGAGTTCTTGTGCATCTCTCATCACCCAATCTTTCTGGAGATATTAGCCATATCTCCAAACCTGGGACCTGCATGACCTTCATCAACACCTGTGTGTTGGTCGCCTGCAATTTCAGCTTTACTTCCCCTTTGCCAATTCTTTGGCAAGGCTCACCAGCTCCTCTACCTGGGGCTGCATGGAAAGAGGCAACCGAATCTTTTATCCAAGATTCAACTTTATCCAAGAAACCTCCCAGAGCATCCTGTGCCACATCACCTGCAACATTTGCTTCTTCAGTTTCTTCATGCTAATCTTCCACAAACCAACAATATTCTTTTACCTGCTCTTTCTTTCCATGGGACCGTAAGTGACCATCTGTGCTTTTCAACTCCTCCATTCTTAGCTTACTTTCATCTGCCATTGCTCTACTCCCACTCAATCAGAAACCCCTGAGAGTGCCCTGTAACCAAACACAAAACCTGCTTCCTGCAACCTTGGCTCTGATACCACTTGTTAGGACATGAAACACTGGAAGCACACAATTGATTACAAAACCAAGCAACTTAATATGCAGAATTAACCAGAATCAACAAGTAACTAGAATTCAGAATAACACAGAATATGAGAGACAATACACAACTTGTATTAATAACTCTTACAGAAAAGAATACAATAAAGAAGATGCCACTTCTTCTCCACCACCTCTTCAGAGGTTTCCCACACCTCAAGTGAACAGTAATTCTCTCCTCAAAGCTCTCTCTCTTAGGTCCCAACACACAACTCAAACACAGAGTTGGTGTTCACCTTACACCTGTGCTCCATGCACTCCACAAGTGCTCCACGCACTCCACAAGTACTCAAAGTACTTCAAGTAGATCTCCCATGAACCTGCAATAACCTGCACCTCAACATACCATACTTATGGAAGGAACTCCCTTGCCTTCCTCTTAGCTCTCCATGTACTCCACGTACATACCAATGAGTACACACCGTACTCCAAGTAGATCCTACCTGATCCTACTCCCTGTTGTGTTGTTGTCTTATCTGATCTCCAACCTACAGATCAATAATGGTTCTGCACACCTGTGAACCTTGACCTTGCACACACACACACCTGCAGATCAATGATCTTACTTACCATGTAGATCTCCTATAAGGGCCATGCTCACCTGATGACCAAGATCATACATACATGAAGAATCCAGCTGACTCTCCAATCCAGCACCCACCTTGGTACTGTTGTGGAACTAGGAGGAACACCCTTGCTCACCTCACACACAGAAGGAGCTAACTTTGCTCAACTCAAACTAGAACAACTTTACAATACAACCATGAGTCTATTATATAGATCTCATCCAAAAAATAATTAGACATCCAATTACAATAATTAGATCCGCAGCTCTCAGTCTATAAATAGCTCTCATCATGCAAACACTTGGTTCGTTAGCTAATTGCCTGTAACATCCGTAGTCCGAACCACACAGGTGATCGACGTCGGTCCCTGTCTACCTGGAGGTGACCGACGCCAGCCGATCCCTGACCGACGTCGGTTTCTTCTCTTCACAATCCTACCGACCCCGGTTGCTCTGACACTCAACAACCTTCAGCAACCTCCTCTCCTGTTTGCATCAGTGAAGCTTTTAGCTCCATAACCTAACATTGCATGAAGTTTTTACATCCAAGGGCATCTTAACAACATGTCAAATACCCCATTATCTATATATATAAGAATGGTGTGGCTAGTATGGTTGAGCCAACATGAAGAGGTAATATTATGTGTCCTAATGTGTTATATATCTATCCATAGAATCCCTTAACCACTTTTGATGTGTATTTTAAATCTCATCATGTGTACCCAAAGAAGTGGAGAAGTGTCACATACAAACATTCTCACTTGACCCATTGTCAATCATGACACTATGTATGGGTTGTTCATCGATATAGACTCATATGAAGAGTGCATGTAAATAAGAATCATCTTCAACTATCCTATTGTCATTGAATATGATCATGTGCCACTATGGTGAAGTATCCATAAGTTTACCAATAATAACATCTATTGGTTGATCATAGGTTGCAGGTGGTGGGTACATGTTATATGCATAATGTACCTCTGAAGTGTCCTTAGTTTCTATTGCCTCGTGTTTAGGAAAGTATCATAAAATATCTTCAACTGCTATGCCACTAACCTATTGCATGCATTGGGATAGGAATAGTTGAGTTGTGGCTTACTTGTCCCTCTTTGATGTTATTTCACATTTCTCTATCCATTCATTTGGTTAGTAGGTAGGCCTATAGAGTAACCGTGGCCTAGGTAGACTATAAATAGGAGTTTGTGGGTAGTTGTTTATCATCATATTATGAATTATGCTCTTAATAAAGCTTGTGGAGGTTGCCTCATCAAAGTGGCTTGTCTTTTATCCTTATATTATGCTATATTTCAATCATATTGTGATATATTGTTGTTATTATAATTTATCGTTGAAGTAATTTAATTACAAGTGGTATCAGAGCTGTGATTTGGGCAATTTTATGGGTGAAACCCTGCTTTTAAAGATTTTTTTATATCTTTCAACCCGCTATGAATTTTCATGCAATTTTTTTACTGAAGTGGGGGAATTAGTCAAGGACACCACAAAACATAAATTAGTATTTTGAGGGTAGTTTTGTGTGAGTTATTTTGATTTTAGTGTTTTTAATAAATTTGCTCTATAGTGTATAATTCAAGTAATTTTTGAGTTCTTTACATTTTTGGAAATATTAGAAAATATATCTGGGGTATATTCTTTGTATTTTCTAATTGGAGGCTGACATAAGTATTAAAATGCTTGGTCAAAGTTGGGTCAAAATTGCCAATCAGGTTTGACATTGTCAAGCCCTTTTATGGAAGGATTGCAAACTAGGGGCCAACAAAAAGGTGTCAAAACTACATGTATAACTCCTCAAAAGGATATATGGAGTCAAAAGGGGGAGTTATTGGATCATTTATGCTAGGGTTCTCTGAGATAGATCATAAAGTGAGCCAGCTTGACTACAATGTGCAAGGCATTCAAAGTGAAATGCAAGGTATACAATCTGAGATGAAATCTGTACAATATAGTTTGGCAAATATC
The DNA here is from genome assembly GCA_037957365.1 of Torreya grandis. Taxonomy (NCBI): domain Eukaryota; kingdom Viridiplantae; phylum Streptophyta; class Pinopsida; order Cupressales; family Taxaceae; genus Torreya; species Torreya grandis. Next base: position 2,508,210 of record JARHVA010000517.1, on the reverse strand, counting down.
ATGATGGATTTACAAAATAATCAACCAAATCATTATTCTATCACTATTACACAATCCCACCATGGTGGATCTCCTAACCATCCTAATCCAAATCTAAGTACCTTGCCACAGAGGACCTTGTTACCAAAGGTAGATATGCATAAATTTAACAGAAATGATCCACTCAATTGGATCAACCAAATGAAGAATTTTTTTTATCTGCAGGAGATATCATGTGGATAGAAGGTTACCATGGCATCCTTGTATCTAGAACCTTAACAATTCATTTGGTATCGATGGTTGTGTGTTCAAAATAAAAAAATGACTCTCAGTGTCACCTAGTCAATTTTTATAGAGGAGTTGTAATTACACTATAGCAATAGTGTGATAGAGAATTACTTTATCCAACTAGCAAAATTACAATATACTGGCTCAATCAATGATTATATTCATCATTTTTAGAACCTATCTTTGCATATGGAGATAATTTTTGATGAGAACCTAAATGACTTGTTTTTGGGTGCCCTCAAGGACCACATTCAACATAAGGTATGCATGTTTAATCCATTTAAGGTTTATGATTATATTATCATGGCACACAAGGCAAAGAAAAAAATCATATCCAATAAGAAGCAACCATTCACTCACTTCAGAGATCATAGCATATCAACACCACCATTTCCTCCACCTACAAAATTGACCCCTCAATAAATTTAAGGGAAGCACGTAAAAGAATTATGTTTCAACTATGATAGAAATTTGAGGAAAGGACATGGATGTGTTGATAAGAAGTATTCTACATTAAGGGATCCAATGAAGATGATGAAAAGGATGCTACCTCCAATGATGATGAGGAAGCAAAAGAGGAGGTACCTAAAGATTCCCAACCTACAATCTCTTGTCATGCACTTTTAGGTATTAACACTCCTCAAAAACTTAAGGTGGTGGGTTTCCTTAAGAGACAAACAATGACAATGTTAACTGACTTGGGGAGAACACATAACTTCATTAACCATAAGTTGGCCACTTAATTGAACTATTTCATTTACCCAACACCAAAATTTTAGGTCATGATTGCAGATGGTGGCACAATCAATTATTTAGGGAAATGCCATAGTATTAAGCTTGTTATGGGCAAGTACAATCTAGATTCTTCTATGTGTAGACACTAGAAAATCACACCAACGGTTTTAGATGTCATAACACATTTTTTTGAACCCCTTGGCCCCCCTTGGGTTAGAACATTTCTTAACCCCCTTAAACACACATTTAGCCCCTACCCACATTTAGCTAAATTAAATAGTTCATTAAGCTAATAAAATTCTATTTACACCTCACCCTAACCAATCCCATGGCTAACTTAGTGACACCTTGCATTGAGACCATTTCCGACCCTAGCATTTAAGTCCTAAACTATTTCTAACCGCATGACCATACTTCTTTAAAAGAACTAGGACCATTTCTACCTTGATCGATGTCGGTCATCTCTCAACCGATGCCAATTAACCAGGACTAGCATCAATTACTTAAAGATGGCCCGTGACCTTTGCTCAGGAAGTTAAATTATTTTGGAACAAGAACTAAACTCTTGTGTGAACCAAAGCTATCTAGTGAACTAGAGAACTAGTCCAAAGATGAAAAAGTGCTTTATCACCTCAAGACTAAGGATTCAAGCATCGTTACTCTTCCCATTTAGTTTGAGTCTTTCAACCAACTCTCATTCAACTTTTAATCATCTACAAGCCAACAACTCCACAAAAACTAAGTATTCTTTACCTTTATATGTTTAGTATTTTATTTTAGTTCTTTATTATTTTCACTGCTTTCAATCTCTCTCGACACTCTCTTTTGTGTTGGAGTTATGCAACTCTAACACCCATTTTTCACCAAATTCCCACTAACCATTCCCAGCCTTTTGAGTGTTAAAACTTCATGTTTGATATCCTTGAGTCTTAATTCCCACTTTACGACTATTAACCAACCTTCAAATAGCCCACAAACCCCTTACAACTAGCACAAAGCCCATTTTTACCCAAAAGCTAAAATTGTGACAATACACAGTGACCGATATCAGTCATCTTTGGTTGGTATCAGTTACCTAGTGACCAACATCGATCTCTATGTAATTATATTTTCCTAAAAACAAGTTAAAAATACCTATCAACCTCAACCCAAAACTTTGTTTCTCAACCCCTGTCACAATATAGATTCAAAAACAACAATCTGAACTACACTTTAGCACTTCAGCATTTCTTTCACATAAATTAATGTCATTTTGTTGAAGTAATCATTTTTATTGAAAAGCATTTTATTACATTGTGTTAAATTATTTTTCATTCCTTTATGCAAACACTTCTTATCATCATTCTTCAAAACTTAATTTGTTAAAATGAGTGGATTAAAAGCCTTTCAAAGGAGTCTTGTACTTCTTGGATATAGCAATTTCTAGGCAATCCACCCTTCAATCTTACTAATCAATCCTATTTCTAGTCTTATTCTTATTGCAGGTCATTCCTCCCAAGCCAAAGAGGAGTACTTCACATTGTCTGGATTATGGAGTGTGCAACCACATCTAAGTTCATCTATACCTTCTCCCATTCTTTAGTTTTACTTGTTTTCAAAATAAAAGAAAATGATCTAAAAATATAGAGTGAAACATTGTATTTATTATTCCCATGGGTGGTGCAGACATTGTTTTGAGAGTCCAATGGATACAACCTTGGGTACAATTGAGATGAACTTACATAAACTATTTATGTGCTTTCATTTTGAAGGAAGGACAATTGAACTATGTGGATCATGGGCAAAATCTCCATAATTGGTTAGTTCACATTAGATGACAAAGATGTTCAAAAATGGGGTAGAAGGATTTATAACATGAATATGTTCCATAGAAGTTCAACCCACAACCATCTACACATCCTGATATACAAATAATTCTTGATGACAACCCATCTATTTTTGGGGCCATGCCAAAAGGACTACCACCAAAAAGAGAACATGATCATGCCATTCAACTAATTCTAATGAGTCAACCACCAAATATCATACTGTATAGATATCCATATGCATAGAAGAGTGAAATTGAAAATATGGTCCATAGGATGCTAGAGGCAGGTATCATCAGGCACAACTACAATGCATATTCATCACCAGTGGTCATGGTGCATAAGAAGGATGACACATGGAGGATGTGCCCAGATTATAGGGAACTCAATAAGTACACCATCAAAGATAAGTTTCCTATTAAATTAGTTGGTGATTTACTTGATGAGTTGCATGGTGTTGTTTATTTCAAAAAATTGGATCTTCATTCGGGGTACCATCAAATTAGAATCAAGGATGAAGATGTTTATAAAATTACTTTTAGAACTCATGAGGGCCATTATGAGTTTTTGGTAATGCCCTTTGGTCTTACAAATGCACCATCTACTTTTTAGAGCTTGATGAACACTATTTTTAGGCCTTTTTTAAGGAAGTTTGTGTTGGTTTTCTTTGATAACAGATTGATTTATAGTAAGACATGGGAAACACACTTGAAACATGTGAAATAGGTGTTTATAATTTTGGAGCAGCATCAGTTTTATGTGAAGCCATCCAAATGTGCTTTTGGAGTACATGAGGTAGAGTACCTGGGTCACATTGTATCCCATAAAGGAGTCAAAGTTGATCCTTTGAATATCAAATCTAAGTTGGAAAGACCAATCACCCAAAACTCTCAAAAACCTCTGAGGGTTCCTAGGACTAACATGTTATTACTGAAGATTTGTGAGAGTTTATGGAAGCATATCAACTCCACTCACTACATTTTTAAATAAGGATGCCTTCCACTAGAATGATGCAACCACTAAAGAATTTGAGTAATTGAAAGTAACTATGTGTACCACCCTAGTTTTGGCTACTCCAAACTTCTCAAAGACGTGCATTGTTGAATGTGATTATTTTGGATCAGGGTTAGGAGCAGTACTAATGTAGGAAGGAAGACCTTTGTTATTTGAGAGTTGTTAAATCAAAGGTAAGAATCTACAAAAACCTATATACAAGAAATAAATGATGGCTATTCTTCATGCAATCAAATAATGGAGGCCCTATCTGATGGGTAGACATTTTAAGGTGAAAACGGATCATGATAGTCTCAAATACTTTTTGGAGCAACGATTATCATCTAAGGAATGACAAAATTGGGTAACAAAAATGTTGGGTTATGATTTTGAAATAATATACAAGAAAGGTAAATATAGTGTAGTAGCAAATGCACTATCCGGACGAGATACATCCACAAAAACATTACTTTGTGAAATGTCCATGTTGTAGGTAGATTGGGTGGATGAAGCTAGGTTAGAGTGGGAGCAGGACAAGGATACATAGGTTTTGATTCAAAATATCTAGAAAGGTTCTATATCCTTTAACAAATTTGAATGGAAAGGTAATGCCCTATGGTATAAGGATAAGTTATACTTGTGTAAAGTTTTAGAGCTGAAGTATAAGATTCTTGTGGAGTTGTATGCATATCCAATTGGGGGACACTCTGGGTTATTGAAAACTTATCATAGAATAAAGAAAGAATTATTTTGGCAAGGACACAAGGGAGATGTGTAAAATTTTGTGGTATAATGTTTGATATGCCAATAGAACAAAGGTGAGACAGTTAAGACCTCAGGTATGTTACAACCTTTAGCAATTCCTAGTCAAAGGTGGGAGAAGGTTTCCATGGATTTCATCATAGGGTTGCCTTGTTCTAAAGGTAATAATGTTATCTTGGTAATTGTGTATAGGATTTAAAAATATGCCCATTTTTGTGCCCTCTCACACCCATTTACACCAAGCACAATAACAACTATTTTTCTGGAGGTAGTTCCAAATTTACATGGAAGCCCAAAAATAAGTGCGAGTGATTGTGATCCTATTTTCACTAGTAAATTTTGGACTGAACTATTTTCTTATTTAGGTACTTAGCTAGCTCATACCTCATCTTACCAAACCCAATTTGATGGACAAACAAAAGTGGTCAGCAAATGTTTATAGGGGTATCTCTATTATTTTGTATCAGATAAGTAGGAATGTTGGGTTAAATGGCTACCATTTGTATAATGGTGGTATAACACACCTTCCACACTTATTCTAAAATGTCCCTATTTATAACACTATATGGTTACCATCTACCATCCATCACTTCTTCCTTAAGGGTGCAAACCAAGGTTCAATATATGGAGGAGCACATTCAACATCAACAAGAGGTTTTGGTTGGTTTGAGAGAGAATTTGGCCTTGGTACAAAATAGGATGACACAATAAGCAAATCAACATCACAGTGAACAACATTTTGACATGGGTGATTGGGTCTTGTACATTTGCAGCCTTACAAGCAAATGTCTTTGAATCAACATAAAAAGGACAATAAACTTGCTATTAAGTGTTATGGCCCTTATCAGGTTCTACAAAAAATTGGAAGTGTGGCTTACAAGTTGGAGTTACCTCATTCATCTCGCATACACCCAATATTTCATGTTTCCTACTTGAATAAGGTCATTATAATAGAAAGTTTTAGCCTAGACAGAGCTACCAGAACTAAATGAAGAAGGATGAGTCATTTTGGAACCAGAGAAGATCCTAAAAACTCATACTAAGAGGCTGAGAACCAAAGAGATTAAGGAATATCTGATCAAGTGGAAGAACCTGAGTAGTGAGGATGTAACTTGGGAGGGTGAAGATTTTCTACAACAACATCTAGAGTTGTTCAATGTTGAGGATAATGTTGGTTTGAAGGGGAAGGGCATGCTACTCCCCTAACCTATCGCATGTATTGGTATAGGAATAGCTGACTTGTGGCTTACTTGTTCCCCTTTGATGTTATTTCACATTTATCTATGTATTCATTGGTTAGTAGGTCGGCCTATGGAGTAATAATGGCCTAGGTAGACTATAAATAGGAGGTTGTGGGCAGTTATTTATCATAATATTGTGAATTTTTCTCTTATTAAAGCTTTTGGAGGTTGCCCCCTCGAAATGGCTTGTATTTTATTCATATATTCTGTTATATTTCAGTCATATTGTGATATATTATTGTTATTCTACTTTATTATTGAATTAATTTCATCACATCAATTTTTGATTTCAAATTTTTTGCAATCTAGATTCCTCTATAAGGGTGTCCAAGTCAAAAATGTCATCATCTATAAGATGTTGTATATTATGTCTCAATATGAAGCATTTATCCATTAAATGTCCTATAATTTGATGGATAATCATAATATGCATTATCGTCATAGTTCCTTGGTGTATGCTTATCTAGGCTAAGATAATGTGGAGGAAGGAGTGTGATAAGGTTGAACTTGAGTAACTTATTTAGTAGTAAGCGAGGAGGTGATGGTGTGTTTCTATGCTATTTTGCTTTCTACATTCAAAGAGAGAATTAAGAAACTAAGAAATGGTCAAGGCTTGTATGTACCTGGATGTAGTCGTGCGCACCGTAATCCAAACGCTGTGAGAACTCCTCTTTGGTTGTGGAGGATGACACCTGCAAGAGAAAGAGACTAAGACAAAGAAGGCGTTAGATGAGGAGATGGTGGGTTGCCAAGCGAACGCTTGATCCCAGAAGTATGAAGACTTCCTTAAGGGATATCAACCCACTAGTCGATAAAAAGGATGTCTGATAAATAGCAGAATGTTAAAATACTGAAATGATAAAAGACTGAAAAGAAAAATGGAAGCAAAGGCTTACTTGGAAGATGCTATCGGACTGGTCACAGTCGCCGGTGTCGGTGGTCCTACCGGCGTCGGTTGGTCAAGGTGCCGACGTCGGTTAGTCTGCCGACATCGGTGGGGGAAGTGGCCGGCGTCGGTCTGGGCAGTAGTCTGTGGATGAGGTCTGGTCAGGTCTTTGGTCTGTGGACAAGACCAAGGAATGGTCTGGGTCTGTTTGAGTGGTCTGAGACAAAGTTTTGGGCTTGGTTGAATGGTCTGGGGTCTGGGTCTAAGATACATGGGAGTCAAATGGACAGAATGTCAAATGGACAGAAGGGTAGAGGAGGCCAATAGGTAGACAGGGAAATAAGGATTCAGGTTTGGTCTGGTCTAGGCTAACAGAGGTTGCGAATGGGCAGAAGGTTGAATGACAGATAAATTAAAAGAGATACAGAAATGAAAAGAATAAAATTTACTTACCTCATATCTTTTAGAGAAGGAATGTTGCAGACTGTTTGTCCCTGTTGTTGGTGCTGCTGGTGTGAAGGTCCTATTGCTGATGGAGTTGCTGAAGGCAGAATCCCTGTTGTTGCACCTAAGGGAGAGAGTGAGAGGGCTGGTTTGAAGATTGGCAGAGTAGCGAAGTAAAGAAACGAATCGATTCAGGTGGATGCAAATATACCAGAGTTTGATTCAAGAGCAGAGGCAAAGAGGTGGATAATAGATGCAAAAAGCCGTTATGAAGGCCGCTGATGCTGGTAATATCATCGACGTCGGTCGATAGTTGATCGATGTCGACAGCTGGAAAGCAGGAAAAAGGCTAAAAATAGTCTTTCATCTGTTTTCCCAACTGCAGGGTCAGCGAGTCCGAGGAAAAAATGGTCGAAGAGGATTAAAATGGGCGAGAGGTTAAAGGGGAGAAGTTGGAATGGGAGTCTAGGCATTAATATTGGCCATGTGGGGAATGAAGGGAATCCAAGAAGGGTATCCAAGGGTGGTGAGGTGGCAAGGAGAGGGAAAAGGGATTTTATTAATTTAAAAAGGATATTTATTTCAAATTAATAAAACATGGGCTAGGAGTGGTTAAGTGGACCAAAGGGGACTAGGAGGGAGAAAGGACCAAGGGGTAGACACGATTTCGGTGTCTACATTTGCCCCTTTTTGTCTTGTTGGTTGTTCTGGATGAACTGTAAGACAAAAATAGGAGTTGATTGCCCCAGGGGTGGGATAAGGTTGATTTCATCTTGTTGGTTGTTCAAGTGAACTGCAAGACAAAAATAGGAGTGGTTAATTGCCCCGATTATGGATGAGGTATTCCCCCTCAAAGCAGGAGTCGAGGGAAGGGAACCTGGAATCGGGTGCTGATTTGACAAAGAGTGGATGAAGAAGAGTGAGGGTGAACGCTGCAAAAGTCGTGATTGTACGTATGCCACTTCACAGGATGGTCAGGTCAAATTATCGCAGGTCGAGGGTCGAGGAGTGCCAAAATTGAAATAATCGGGCCCCTGCATTTAGTCGTCTGCTGATTGGGTTATTCAATCTAAGCTGAAGCTCCAAATGGTTGTCGTGTTCCAGGTATCCCAGGCTCAGGAAGTGCTCCCAGAAACACGAAAATGTCACAAGTAGTGCGGATCAACCGGCTTGCGATCCTATACTTGTGAAGGTCAAAAATAGTCTGCGCACAATGTTGCTAACCAGTCGTGAGGTAGCATACATGTAAAAAACAACCAAGGCAACGTGGCTTTGGAAGTGGTCAAGGTCGGAGGAGATAGGCATGATCTCCAATGGTCATTAGTCGAGGTGGATGGATGGATGAAAGGATGTGGCCGAGCTAACCTCAGAAGACGTTATGTGATCTGAGTGCTGCCTACATAGCCCTTGTGTGAAGGGCCTCAGGCCAATGTAGTTCTCCCTAAAAGGGAGGAAGGGTCAAAGGGATCGATGGTCTTGGTCGAGGGCAAGGTCATGGATTGGTCTTGGTCGAGGTCAAGGTCATGGATTGGTCTTGGTCGAGGTCAAGGTCAAGTGATGAAGGAAAAAAGGGGAGTGCTACCTACATAGCCCTGGTCATAGGGCCTCAGACCAATGTAGTTTGGACTAGTTGAGAAGATTGGTCGATGATTGGTTTGGTCTTGTGTTGAAATGATGAGGAGAAAAAGATGTTACAGCCTTTTCCAAATGGTGTATTTTGCAACATTGGTTGAGGGGTCTTTCATCCCTAGCAATTTTCCATATTCGTGATGGATGTATGCTAAAGATGAATTGAGGTCTATTTATGCTTTAGCAAGTATTGGTTTATGCTTAACATAAATTACGTCTGGTCGATAGTTTCCATGTGTATTGGTGTCCATAGAAACTAGTGTGAATAGGCTATGGGAGTGGCCTAAAAAAAAGAGTTGAGTTGATTAGGTTTGACAAGTGATGAAGTTGAATGTGACCAAAGTGTAGAAGAAGTGAAAGGCATATTGCTCTTTCATTGATAAGGACCAGAATGACAGCATAGATAGGGGTTATTAGAACCAAGAGCCCCATTCATGCATGATGTCATTGACCATATGTTGTGTTAGAGAGGTAATCGAATCACTTTGACATTAAAGTGAGCTCGAAGTCCCTTGAGCAAGTGATAGGAGGAGGATAGGGTAACCCATTTTAGAGCAGAGATAACTTTGCCCCTTTTTATAGGAGACCCTGAGACAACTACAAGCCAAGTCGATGATTTTTGATGTTTTTTTTTTTTTTTTTGGTGCAGACTGATCAATGCGGGAAGTCTACATAGAGATGTCATTTGCTTGGTGGTCATTTGTGAAGCTGATCAATGCGGGAAACTTCTAAGAAAGATTGTTGTTTGTAGCAAGAGTTAGTCATAGCCATCCTTCGAGGGAGTGGTCTATATTTTGCTTTATATATAAGGGCTTTGAATAGCTGTCCTTCGAGGGAGCAGTCTATTAGCTACAACAATGATAGTACAACTGTCCTTCGAGGGAGCAGTCTGCCTTTTAATTCTAATTTAGTGACCTTGGATATTTTGACATCTTGATTTGTTTTGACAAAAATGTGAGTCATGGACAAGATTATAGAAGGTCAAGGGCTCCCTTTTATTAGGACAAAGCATCCATACTGTATAAAAGGGGTATATAGGATTTGTTAAAGGGAGTAGGGTTGAAAGGAATGAGGACTAAGAGGATGGGGATTGCTCAAGGGACGAGCTCAAGGTAAATGTCAAGTGGACGAGTATTCGACTAACAGTAGAATGGTCGCAGATGCAACACATTAAGAGGCTCAGGTTCTGGTCGGCCTTCAAGAGAAGACAGACGATAAGTCCCTGATCCATACTTGTGTGTGATGATGAAAGGTCTGAGCCAATTAGGGGCAAACTTGCCTCGTTTACTTTGCTCCATATTGGTCACGTGCTGATTGATGACGGTTTGAAGAAGTGATAGGTGCTTGGTTGGTTGATGTTTGATGATTGAAGTTTGGTCGAGGTTTGGTTGCTGCTGGTCAGGGTCATGATAGGAAGGTTGATTGATGATTGGAATATGTGTGGTCGAGGTCTGGTCAAGGTTATGATAGGAAGGTTGATTAATGGTTGGTCGAGACTTGGTCGAGGTTTGGTCGAATGTCTGGTCAAAGTTGGTTGAATGTTTGGTCGAAGGTTTGGTTGAATGTTTGGTCGAGGTCAGGATAAGGTTGGATTCCCCCAGTCGCTTAGGGAGAATGTTGGATAGATTGGTCAAGGTCGGTTGAGGCTTAGTGGTCAGATGGACTGTGTTGTTGAATAATGGGGTCAAAGGCGGCAAAGGGACCATAGTCTAGCATGGAGATCCCGATTTAGGTGATGAGGTTTGAGAAGCATAGGTCGGTGTTGATGATTTGTCGAAGAGGTGGTCAAGAGGGTCCTTGATGAGAAGGGAATCTTTTTTCCAGTGTTGACGAATGACAGCTTTGAGAGTGCAACAACGCTCAGTGTCATGTCCCGGAGTGTGATGATAGTGGCAAAATTTAGAGTTGTCAAACCAAGATGGCCTTGATCCGAGAGTTGATGAGTGGGGTGGTGTTGAAGGTTTATTGATGATGTGGTCGAGAAGAAGGGTGTCATTCCCCAGATATTGGTGAATGGCAACCTTGAGGGCACAACAATGTTCAGTGTCGTGCCCAGGCGTGTGATGATACGCACAAATGCGAGTGTCGTCGAACCAGGGCAGTTTTGGTCTGAGAGATTGATATGGTTTAAGCGGCGAAAGATTGATGCAAGAAGACTGCAACAATTGTCGTAACAGCAAGGCATAAGAACCTGTTAACGGGTCTGGATGTTTTGTTGCAGTGGAGATTGATGACTTTGGTTTGAGATGCGTAAGAAGCGTTGGTCGATGGATTGGAGGAGATATATGTCTAACGGGTTGATAGAGTAATGGAGGCAACTTGTCTCTGTGAAGTATGGGAGTGGGCAACACCCTTATTAAAGTGGACAGATGCGGACCCAAGATTGAAGGTAATGATGAAGGTGGGGGAAGAGTCCTCCAGTGTGGTTTAGTGGCCTTCTTTGGTTTGGGTTGAGGACCACCTTTGTGCGAGGTGAGGTTAGATGCGGGTTTGGGTTCAGATGTGGACGGAGGTGAGTGAGATGTAACAATCTTAGGCAAAAGGCAAGAGGTAACTGTGACTGGGTCTTCCTCGATTGAAATGGATGGAGAGATTGGTTCTTCTCCTGGTGGAGAAGAAATAGGAGAGTGCGGCTCCTCAAGAGGGCAGGAGGCAGGGATGATCGTGCCTTCTACTTGTAGTTGAGGAGTAGGCAAGGTAGGGTCTTCGGATGAAGGTAAGGCTAATGGTGTTGGCATGGTCAAGGCATTCTCCAGTATAAGAGAGGTAGATGGAAGACTAATAGGAGAAGAAAGTTCTTCATCCTGTGATGGAGAAATAGGGGAAGAAGGGTCTTCCACCTGTGAAGGAGGTTGGTCAGGGACAAGAGGCAAGATAGTTTTGATTGTGTGAATATTATGGTCTTGAGGGTCATTGATCATGGTTGGGACATTATTTTGAGTAGGAGGATGGTTCGGGAATGGTTGTTTGAAAATTTCGATATGTTGGTTGGGTGGGGCATTCGGGTTATCCAAAACAAGATCCCCCTTGTCGATCATGTCTTGGACTATGTTTTTGAAGGTTCGGCAATTATCGATGTCATGGCCGTGGACGCGGTGAAAGTGACAGAAGTCAGCCTCCCTATACCATGTAGGGATGGCTTTTGAAGGGTTAAATTGAGGTGGTCGGATTGGAGGGAGATTGAGGACCCCCTGCTTGACAAGTTTTTCCAAAATGAAAGCGTATGATTCTCCAAGTGGAGTGTATGAACGCTGGATGTACCGTTGTTGGAATTGTTTGGTGATGCTTGGAGATGTAGAAGGTTGAGAGTAATTAGTTATCGTCGAGGATGGTGATCTAATGACTACAGTGTTGGCCACTCCTTTGGGTTTGGAGTTGGCAGAAGAAGAAGGTCTGGAAGAAGAAGGGTCATTGGTTTTTGCGTTGGTATTACGCAATTTGACCTTTTCCTCTTCAATGGCACGGAGTTCAAGCTTTCGAGCCATGATGAAAGCTTCATCGAAAGTGCAGAATGTTTGAATTTGCAAGGTAAAAGAGATGTGCCTAGCACATGCTCGAGAAAAGAGCTCGATGAGCTCAGGTTGAGGCAAGGAGAAGGAGAGCTGGTTAATCAAGCCTCTCCAACGGGCGACAAAATCGACTATTGATTCATCGTCGAATTGCCTGATGGAGTAGAGATCTGTGATTGAGACTTGTTTGGTGATGTTGATAGAAAAATGGTTGAGAAATAATTGGGCAAGTTAAATGAATGAAAAGATAGAATGTCTGGCAAGAGAGCTATACCAGTCAAGGGCAGGGCCAGCAAGCGACATGGGGAATGTGCGTAAAAGTAATGCATCGTCATGCGCTATAAGATAGCAGGCATGTCTGAATGCCCGTAGATGTTGTTGCGGGTCCTCCTTACTCTGGAAGTGAGTAAATTTAGGAAGCTCCCATTGGTTGGGGTATGGTCAGATCGGGACAGAAGGATGAATGGGTTCATTGCAAATTTGCTCATACGAGAGAGCATTGCGTGAATCAGAGATAGAGGTCTCGAGACTGGACATTTTATCCATCAGCATTTTGATGACGTCTGCTGACGGATTGGCGGACAGGGCGCCCCTAGGTTGTAGGGCACTTGAAAGAGGCTAGAGGAGGCATACGACGTAGTCGATTGCGCTTGTGGGGGTGCAACGTATGTATAACTAGTCGCAGGGACATAAGTGGAGGCTAAAAGTGGTTGAGTCATGGAAGTAGCAGGCATAAGTTGACTAGATATCGCCAAAGGTGGTTGAATGGCAGCACTGGTAGAAGGATAGGTTGGCACTCCTGCATTTGTGGGCGCACGAGTGTGAGGGGTCGAGACAATCAAGTTTTGGTATGATGTAGAACTTGGTTGAATTATGTGTGGTTGAGGGGGTAATGGAACCCCGATGGAGGTCGGTCTAAAAATAGATGGGGAGGCCAAACTTTGCGTATTAGCCATGATCGGGTTAATGGTTGAGGCAAAAGGCTGGGTCATAAAAGGTTGGGTAGCGAATGGTGTCGATGTCATCGCCACTTCACCTGAAAGGTCTCGCATTGGGTTTCTTGCGAGATAGTTTTGGAGGGCTGTGATGTTGAGGTCCAAGAATCTTTCGAAATCTTGGTCCCCGTCAGGGATGATGGGAGTTTGAGTCAGGGTCGGTCCTGTAGGAGTTCTTTCAGTCTCCGAGTGGAACTCCATTATAGGACTGGTTAGGGACAGGGGAGCGTGGTCAAGAAGAGCCTTGGTTTGACTGTGCGTCAAAACCATTCAAGGCAAGAGGGGGGCCAGGTTCCAGAAACTTTGTTTTTTTAGTTTTAGAAACTCAAAATGGGGTTTTGGTAGAAAAAGGGGTCGGGTTTTAAGTTGCTGTTTTAAAAAAAAGGACTGTGACAGTGATCGACGTCGGTTGAAAAACCGATGTTGGTGAGGGAAGATGGCCGACGTCGGTCAAATAGCCGATGCTGGTTAGGTAAGGTGGCCGACGTCGGTGGTAAAATCGATGCCGGTGAAGGAAGATGGCCGACGTCGGTGGTAAAGTCGATGCCGGTGACTGTGGTTTCCTGAAAATCAAAAAACTTGAAGATTCTTGGAAAAAAAGAAGAAAGAACGTCCTCACTAACTCAAACAAGCAGATGGGAACAGAAAAATAGAGATGGAGACAGACAGGCCCTAAACGTTAAATCCTAAGAATCAACTTTTAGAATCCTATGGTTTATGCCTTAAAATGATGTTTGGGGAGGTTGGCTAGTAGAAGGGTCCTAGAAAAGGTAGTCTATGGATGGTTTCAGGTTTTGTTTAGGCGCTCAAAAGTCTGGGTTAGGTTCCGTACATGGCCTGGTGCTAAGGAGCAAGCTCCCCTCACTTCACGAGTCCAGTGGTAAGCTGGTCTCGCTTAGCCAAAATATACTTTCCCTAGAGATTAGACTCTGCCAGAGAAGAGAGTGGGCTTTCCCCTTGGTGATGAAATCCAAGTGAGATCGCCGGGACAGGTAAGGTATCCGCTGGGGGATGAAATCCCAGTCGGGCCTTGTCTCAGGTAAGTTTGATGTTTGATTTAGTGCAAGTGGTTTAGGTTGTGTAACATCAAGTGGACTACGATTAATTCAATATGTGGTTTATTAATTACTAAGTGTGGTCTAAGAAATGCAAGCAAGCATAAATGAAAGTGCAATGTGTTTTAAGCCCCAAGTCAAAATGTTAAGTTCGGATGAAAACAAGTTGAGAAAGGGTTGAATGATATGATTTTTGACTAGTCTAGAAATGCAAGAAAAGAAAAGAAAAGTTCTTTTTATTCCTGCTTATGATGTCGTTTAGAAGAGACGAAAGAGGTGAAAAGGAAGGAACCTAATGTACCTATATGAACGAAAGAAAGAAAGAACCCAAGGAAGGCCTTAGGGTCCCATTAGGCGTGCCAGAATGTTTTTATGCTATTTTGCTTTCTACATTCAAAGAGAGAATTAAGAAACTAAGAAATGGTCAAGGCTTGTATGTACCTGGATGTAGTCGTGCACAACGTAATCCAGACACTGTGAGAACTCCTCTTTGGTTGTGGAGGATGACACCTGCAAGAGAAAGAGACTAAGACAAAGAAGGTGTTAGATGAGGAGATGGTGGGTTGCCAAGCGAAAGCTTGATCCCAGAAGTATGAAGACTTCCTTAAGGGATATCAACCCACTAGTTGATAAAAGGGATGTCTGATAAATAGCAGAATGTTAAAATACTAAAATGATAAAAGACTGAAAAGGAAAATGGAAGCAAAGGCTTACCTGAAAGATGCTGTCGGACTGGTCACAGTCGCCGACATCGGTGGTCCTACCGGCGTCGGTTGGTCAAGGTGCCAAACATCGGTTAGTCTGCCGACGTCGGTGGGGGAAGTGGCCAGCGTCAATCTGGGCAGTAGTCTGTGGACGAGGTCTGGTCAGGTCTTTGGTCTATGGACAAGACCAAGGAAGAGTCTGGGTCTGTTTGAGTGGTCTGAGACAAAGTTTTGGGCTTGGTTGAATGGTCTGGGGTCTGGGTCTGAGATACAGGGGAGTCAAATGGACAAAATGTCAAATGGACAGAAGGGTAGAGGAGGCCAATAGGTAGACAGGGAAATGAGGATTTAGGTCTGGTCTGGTCTGGGCTAACAGAGGTTGCGAATGGGCAGAAGGTTGAATGACAGATAAATTAAAAGAGATACAGAAATGAAAAGAATAACAATTACTTACCTCATATCTGCTGGAGAAGGAATGTTGCAGACTATTTGTCCCTGTTGTTGGTGCTGCTGGTGTGAAGGTCCTGTTGCTGATGGAGTTGCTGAAGGCAGAATCCCTGCTGTTGCACCTGAGGGAGAGAGTGAGAGGGCTGGTTTGAAGATTGGCAGAGTAGCGGAGTAAAGGAACGGATTGATTCAGGCGGATGCAAAGATACCAGAGTTTGATTCAAGAGCAGAGGCGAAGAGGTGGATAACGGATGCAAAAAGCCATTATGAAGGCCGTCGACGCCGGCAATATCACCGACGTCGGTCGACAGTTGACCGACGTCGGTGGCTGGAAAGCAAGAAAAAGGCTAAAAATAGCCTTTCGTCTGTTTTCCCAACTACCGGGTCAGCGAGTCCGAAGAAGAAACGGTCGAAGAGGATTAAAATGGGTGAGAGGTTAAAGGGGAGAAGTTGGAATGGGAGTCTAGGCATTAATATTGGCCATGTGGGGAATGAAGGGAATCCAAGGGTGGTGAGGTGGCAAGGAGAGGGAAAAGGGATTTTATTAATTTAAAATAGGATATTTATTTCAAATTGATAAAACATGGGCTAGGAGTAGTTAAGTGGACCAAAGGGGACTAAGAGGGAGAAAGGACCAAGGGGTAGACACGATTTCGATGTCTACATGGTGATCTTAAAAATTACCTCTTTAGTGGGGTTGTTAATTGTAGTTAGTTTGTAGGTTGTGACACTACATTGACTATAACATTTACTTCATTCTTGTTATCATTTGGTTTGACTTTATAGTTTGGTTTTCTTTGAAACTTCATTGTTGAATTAGTTGTAGGAGTGGATGCATACTTGAGTTTATTCAAAGCTATTAGTTTAACATCTTTGTCTTGTACTATATGACATAGTTCAACGAAGTATTTGAATCTCTTGAATATAATTGACTTTCAGAGCGGTGTCAACAAGCTTTTTTTGAATATATCTTATAAGTAATTATTAGCCATAACATTGTTCATCTTGGATAGCATGTTCTTGTACATAATTGATGATTGGTTCTTTGGACCCTTGCTAGAGTTTATAAATTTGTGTGTGGTATAGTTTCTCATCAATGTTGATGGAAAAATGTGCTAGGAATCAATCGGACAAGGGGTTGAATGCTTTTATGGATTGGAGGGGGAGATCATAGAACCATTGAAATGCATAGTCCTTAAGACTTCTTGGAAATAAACTGGTCAATATTTTGTCACCATATACATGGTCTAATCATGTTGCATGAAATAATCTAAGGTGTTGCTCAAATGCATCTTTACCTTTGTATAATAGAAGCATGGGATCTACAAAAGGTTTTTGGTAAAGGATAGGTTGTTATCTCATGACATAATGGGTTATGGATCAAGGTGTGTGAATCCATGGAATGACTAGCTCTCAATGTACCTTGCTTTAGTTGCAACACCTTATCATGCAAATTTATAACAATCTGGTAAAGAGAATGTGTAGTAGATGAGGTTGATGATGGAACATGTGTAGTCACCATGGGGGGATTAAAGGTTGCCTATGTAGGAATAGGTATGAAAATATATTATAGGCCTCATTTTGACTTCAAACCTTGGGTGGATGCCACATAGGTCATTGGAGGTGTAGGTATATGGATAGTACTGGTAGTAGTGGTCTAAACACCTGATGAGATAGCTCGGGCCAACTTTTTCAACTCATATCTTGCTATATATAACATTTCATCAATCTGATGTGGATTAATGTTAATATATTTAGTGAATTCTTGATCATCCATGGAATCTAGTTGATCCTTGGTAGTTTTGTCATGAGTATTATCAGTCTCAAAATCCATGATAAGTCCATCATTAAGGTGGATAGTATGTATTGTATAATATGTAGTAGGAGGAACAAAGGAGATCATACATACCCTTTGCCATCTAGTGGTAATAAAAGGCATCTCAGATTAGATGTTGCAATAATGTTCATTTGATATGGCCATGTTGAATATGTATTATTAGAGAATAATCAAGAATTAAGTCTGGGGTCAAAGGTGAAAAGATGTTTTTTGTGTATGGAAATCATAAATCAAATTTGAAACCCTATGACAAAAAAATTGGAAAATATTTTCTGTGTATGGAAATTATAAATGACATTTGAAACCCTAGGGAAAAAATAGAAATCTTGGAAGGATGCTTCAATCAATATATACGGGTTCACCAATATGTTTTACCCTAATTTGGATTAATGCAATCAAGACTAACCCTAAAGGATAGAAACTTGTAGAATAATTCATACATTAAGATATAATATTCAAGCATACATCTGAGTGTAAAATACTGAAACTGATTGTAATGATTTGATAAGTGGCTTTTGTTAAATATAATAAGTACAACAAAGGGATGAGTACTTAGTTTTTTTGGGTGATTTTTCAATTTTGAGAATATTCTAGAAGTGGATATTAGCTAAATGTAGGCTTGTGATTCATTTGGTTCAAGAACTGTATCTTTATTTATGCAGGGTCGGTTTTGTTGATCTGGGTTAGTATCATTGATCGATATTGACCTGTGTTGCTCGGTCTTGATTTATGTAGAAATGTGAGACTATGACTATATGGTCACCTTCTCTGGTCTCTGTATGCTCTATATTTGTGATTTTGAACCCTGATGATGCACACAACTCCAAAAATAAATCTCCTTTACCTTGAAACCCTAAGTGTGTTTGTGAGGGATAGAAACCTGCAAAAAATAGAGAAAGGGTAATGGGTTGAGCTAACCCCAATCACCTTTGTCTAATGATTGGCCACTGCCTAAGTATTTAATATTTTGATGAGGAAAATCAAGCGAGACATAGTTCTCCTACCCAATGTGATTATGTAATTATGCTCCTTTGTTATATGTATATTGCTAATGATTTGGCTTTGATACTTGACAATGTTTTCTTCAACTTTAATTTAGTATGCTTTAGACTTGGCTTATGATTGCTCTTAGTGATAAGCCTATAAGTTGGGTGAAATTCTCAATGTGCAATTGTGTATAGATGTGTTTCAGATAGGTGTCAAGTCCCTTTGAATGAGAACTTGATTTGCTTATATATGAGTCCAATTGGGTAATTTATCACACCACTGATACTCTAGGCAAATGGGCCAACCCTAAGGAAAGCTTTAATTTTGAAAATTAATTATTGTTGGGAGAGGATCCATTCCCACCAAATCAGGTTAGTATTGATTGACGGTGCTTACCAAAACTGGTGGGACTAACCTGTATACAGGTGAAGTGAATTGAAGGTCTAGAGATGTCTATGTAGAAGGGTCTACTCATAAGTTAGCATGAAAGTGTGAGAGAATGGTGGATTAAGACCTTGTTTATACACTCAAGTCATGTGTGGTAATTATATATCAAGCTTGTCACTATCAAGTACTTAATACCATATTTCAGTGTTTACACAGGCTCAAAAATCCTTGCAACAATATGGTTAATAGTTTCAATCTACACAAAAACATGCCCAATAACTTCTAATAACGACAAGGGAATCCTCATAAGAACTTTCAAATGAATCAATGAGTGCGAGCAATACTTTATCTCCAAATACAATAAAATCTTCGTCCTTAGTTCAATTAGAAATTGAAAATCTATGATGAACTCCATATTGCTCATTTCCTTCTTTAGTGGAAAACCAATAGACTTTGATCTTAAGAAAGTTTCCTCACAACTCGATGGTGGAATTTCGACAACTTTAATATTGACAACTTCTCCTCTTACTTCATTGTGTATTATAGGTTCCATTCATAAGCAGCGAAGACACCCATTGACTTCTTATTCAAATTTTAGATTTTATTCATTTTTGGATCTCTATAATCATTATTTGTTGTCTACATGTACTTTGAACTTCTCCGAGTTCAATTTTCTCATGGTTCATCTTAAAAGCTACAAAGATATTTTAATAATCTATTGAAATTGGGGACAATTTCCTCTAAGCATGTAACAAATGATGGGACACAATCAAAATGACTATTTTGTTAGTCACATGAGCTATTGTATTTGTTATATATTAGTATGTTTATCCTATTGATGTACCTATTTCCCTATGAAAGCTTCTTATTTCATAGAAGTTTCTTTGTACACTTGTTCTTTTCATAAAAGCTTCCACTTTCTTTAGTAGCCCCTTTTATCTTTCTTTTTTAAAAAACTTCATTTTGTCTTGAAGATTCCTTGTAATTTATAAATGTTTAATATAATAGTGTATAACATATGTATACTTGTGAAATATCTTATTCTCTCTTGCATTAGAATTGTGTTCTTTTCATAAAAGCTTCCACTTGCTTTAGTAGCTCCTTTTCTATTTCTTTTTTTAAAAACTTTATTTTGTCTTGAAGCTTCTTTGTACTTTATAAATGCTTAATATAATAGTGTATAACATATGTATACTTGTGAAATATCTTGTTCTCTCTTGCATTAGAATTGTGTTCATATCATAGAGAAAAGCTTCAAAACGATTATGAAAAGGTGAGATTTTATCTATTAAATTACAATCTTGTGGGTAAGATAGGAGATAAACATGTAAATGGCATAGGTTCATATGCCTATGTGCCCATAGATGAGTTTGAACACTCGAAGTTAAGAGCTCTTCTTAATATTAACATGTTTCTTCACATCTAATTCTTAGATGGTTAAAACCATTATAAGTTAATATTTGACCATGAGATCTCACCAAAATGAAAAATCAAACACTCTTTAATGTAAGTTAAACTTTTTTTTTTTGGGTATTAGTACATCTTAATCTGAAATGCATGATCTCACTCAACTTCTCAAAGATCAATCATTGGAGAAGTTTCGAATATGAAGTATCAATCATTAGAGAAGTTTCTAATACAAAGTGCATTTTAATTGTCATTGATAAACGATTCTAGTAACCTATGAAGTATCCCTAATCAAAAAAGAATTATAAAAATTAATCATAAATAATCTTCCTACACAAAAGTTATACATTCAATCAAAAAAGTTTCCCTACTAATTGAACCTAAAAAATATTCTCTACACCTAATCCGTATAAACACAAATTTCAAATCAGAAAAAACAAAAATAACTATTACTTCACAAAATACCTTTTATTTTCATAATCTTTTTCTTTTCATAACTGTCGAGGGAACCACCAATTTGATACATTTTTCTACCAAAAAATAGAAAATAAAAAATAAAAAAACTCCCATATTTGTTCAACAAAATGTACATCCCCACCAGTCATGGTGACAACTTGAACCCCCGTACACTATTGCACACACCACCATGTTTTGAACCTTCCTAACCTTGATGCCCTGTTTGACATAAAGTTGGTGACCGTGCACAGTCACATGGACCATGTACATTTTCCACCCACCCAACACAATCTCTTATCCAATCTTCCACAAAACCCCGGAAGCCACCCAAATAACATACCCGACACAACCCACCAGACATTGATATTGGTTGCTTTAAAATCCAAGTACATCAGGAAAAAAATACCCAAGTAACGAAATCCCAAATTTCTTATCATTTTATCCTCCATCTCCTCCCGTGGGTGGAGTATATATATTTGCAGTTTTTATCTTGTTTTACAGTGGTGGTTAGATATGTGCATGGGAAGGCCCAAGACTACTACAAAACTGGGGTTGCAAATTCAAGTATTTTTGAGTGAAAAAAATCAGGCCACAATAGAAGGTATGTATTGATGTTATGGATAAGCGGACAGAATAGTGCATTTTATTGTATTCTATCCTATTAAATAATCTGGTTTAGTCTCTTTCCTTTCTGTTCCAATTTATTATCATTTGTTTTCTATTCTGCTAAGGTCATTTCTATTGAAAATATCAGGGTTTTAATTATTTTAGTGGTAGTGTAGGTTAGCATCATGCAGGAGCAGATTTTCATGTGTTTTTTTTTGGATTGGTGGGCAGTCAATTTCATCAGGATTACAGCCAAAGAGATTGAAATCATATGATGTTGTTGGGCGGGGTTGGTATTGATTATTAGTGGTATTGGGCCGGGTGGGTATTGATTATTAGTGGTATTAGTAGTATTATTATAAAGTGGGCAGGTATTTTTATTTAAATAAGCCATAAGGGGGTAGATATGGATCTGGGTATGAGCAGGGATATACAAGTATCGATGCCAATGCCTCCAAATTATCACCACCAACAGCATATTCAGGAATCTGCAAGGCTTCAACAGATTTACGGTAAAAGTGGAAGTTTGGCTGGTGTTGTGGAGGGAATGAGCCCCCCTGATGATTTGAGGTCTCAGGTTCAATCCATGAGGGCGCCTCCTCCAACTCTTCCTCATCTTGTTCATGAAACAGGGACACCTACGTCAAGGCCTCATCCTCCTCCTCCCGTCCTTGAGGATATGAGGAATACCCAACATCAGGTCAATCAAGGGAGGCAATACCCACAACATGAAACCAACAGGAACAATAACAGTAATAATAGTGCAGATGGTATCATACCTAATAAGCCTGTTAGGTACAGGGAATGCAGGAAGAATCATGCTGCAAGCATTGGAGGGTATGCAGTGGATGGGTGTGGAGAGTTCATGCCAAGCGGCGAGGAGGGGGCTCCTGCAGCTCTGAAATGTGCTGCTTGCAGTTGCCACAGGAATTTTCACAGGAGGGAAGTTGAAGGAGAACCGCCAAGGTGTGATTGCCATCACACGCGTAGGTGATGAACTGTTAGGTTTTCTAGGGTCAGGGTTTACGGCAGGAACAAGATAACATTACAAGAAGAAGCAGCAGCAGCATTGGTTTGTTCTATGTGTACTTGGATTATTTGTATTTTGAGTTTTTAATAATTGTTCGATAAAAAAACTTTGATATGTTTTGAGAAGAAACTAGGGCAGTCATTGAATTGGCATATTTTATGGTTTGTGGCTGTAAGTTTTTCCCTTATGGGTATAACGGTGGATGCATTATCGGCATTTGTATTTATACATTCTGGGTATTAGGGTTTTGCATGGATGGATATTTATATGTCTGGCTTTGTTATATTTCATGGCTAAGTAATTTGCAAAACTGCAGAAGTCACTATTTGAATTCTGTTACTTTTGCAAAAGACAAGCGGTATTTGTTTTAGGCTTTTAGCACTCTTTTTATAATTTGTATTCCTGCAAAAATGTATCATTATAAAAACAGTTGAACTTGCCCTATGGCAGTTATCCAATTTTGATTTTATTGGTTTGTGGTTGTTATTTCCCCCTTTTCTTAAATGGGTTGATGCAGTTTTTTTTGGGCATTGTAGTTTATATGACTGTCTTTGTTGTATTTCATGGTTAAGATTTTTGCATTGCTAAATTGGCAGAATAATATACTAGAAGTGTAAAAATCAATACATGAATACTTTTATTTTTGAGAAAGGCATTGATATTTGTTTCAAGTTCTTAGCATTCTATCTCTGTTAATATTACGTGTCGCTGCAAAATGTATCAGTTTGCAAACACTCCGGTACTTCTCAATTCTCCATTCCCCATCAACCTTCAAGATTGTGGGAAACTTAAGTTGTTCTGCAGCCTCAGGACATCTGTCATTCTATGTATCAAATACCTGTTGTGCAAAGTGTGGTGTTATCTTTAGTGGACATATTTTTTGGCATTTGTGGTTGTTTTGCATTTGTACTAAACACTTGCACCAAATGTATTATCATCCCTAGTAGTATAATCTGTACTTACCACAAGCTTCCTTTCTGAAACCTGCTCTGTTTTTAATAAAAATCAATAATTAACTTTCGTATTGTTGTAATTCGTGGTTAAGTTTTTTGCATTGCTGTGTTGGCAGGTAGAGCTCGCTACTTGAATCTGATTATGTTTGAAGGTATTTGAGAAAGATATGGTATTTGTTTTAGGTCTTTAATACCGTTTGTATATTAATACTGTATGTATAATTGTGCAAATGCTCTGGTGTGTCTCCATTCTGCATAAACCTTGGAGATTGCGGGCAAGTTAAGCTGTTTGCAGCCTTAGAGCTTCCATCATTATATGCATTGAATACCTGTCACTTAAAATATGATATTATAGTGGAACATATATTTGGCACTTGCGACTCCTCTCATTGGATTTTAATTGAGCAATAGGACTAAATATGTTATCATCCTTTGTAGTTAAATCCATATTTAGCACAAACTTCCTTTCTGGAAGTTATATCAGTAGGTTTGGGAGATATTCAGAAAGCAATGCATAACATTTGTACTACCTTTCATTTTGTAATGAATATGTTTTGATAGATAAAGTATTTTTAATGATCTTTTGGATGTAAGAGTTATATTTTCAAGGGTTACTTTTTAATGTTTGACGCTACTAACAGTAAAAGTGAGTGGGTCTGTTAGATTAGTTTTTTTGATGTACAAGGCTTTAGTCCTTTAAACAGGTTATGAAGGGAACTTAAAGAGAGAAGCAAACATTGAAAAATTCCTCGTTAGTCCTGTAAACAGGATATGAAGGGAACTTAAAGAGAGAAGCAAACATTGAAAAATTCATCTTTAGTCATGTCACCTTGGAATGAACGTTGGTTTGGTCCTTTCTTATTCTTAAGTTGAAGATTCCATCGCCTAAAAAAATTTAGAGGCTAGAGCAAGCAGTAGTGATGTTTCCAGTTTACAATATACATCTCAACTAGGATTGCCTGAATTTTACATCCGCACCTGTCTATTATCCCTTCTTGTTCAACATGATAAGCATTATACATGGAAGTCCCTTAATCTGTAAGATACAAGTTATCAGAAAAGACTATTAGACAGTTCAAAAATCCCTAGCACTTGGTTAAACAAGACTAGAAAGCACA
The DNA here is from genome assembly GCA_037957365.1 of Torreya grandis. Classification (NCBI taxonomy): domain Eukaryota; kingdom Viridiplantae; phylum Streptophyta; class Pinopsida; order Cupressales; family Taxaceae; genus Torreya; species Torreya grandis. The sequence continues at coordinate 2,483,957 of JARHVA010000517.1, read as the reverse complement.
AAAGAACCATTGCGAGAGTTACTCTTACAACTGGCATTGAATTGCTGTGACCGATTAACTTGCTTGTAGACAATGGAAATGTATTAAAGTGTATTGAGTATACTTAGACCTCAGATAAATTGATAAGTTATTTCCCTATTATACTTGGACAGTAAATGAAGTTTTAGGTGCTACCTTATATCTTTTGTTTTTTTTGCATGGATTCAAAATGTCGAGCAAGAATTGGAACGCTTAATAATCTTTTTTATATTTGGATCACCCCATATACAGGTTTATCTTCCTAGAGTAATGCATCCAAGCTGGTTTAACTCTCTTAAGATTAACATCTCTTTGGCAAGTCTTGCTTCAAAAGGTGCAAGCATTTCTGTGAATTAGGATCCAATGTCAATGTGTGATGTGTTGTAAATTGGAAGATTTATATCTCAGGCTTATCTTGCATGCTACATGTGAGATTCATATTTCCATGCTTTGAGGTTTAATTGATAATCAGTAATGGGCTTCTGCCGCCAATTGCTTTGTTGATCTCTTTAGTTTTTATTACAGTTTTCAGTAAAATCCTTTGATCACTTTAGAGTTGGGGATGACATCAACTTTGGATTGGTGAATATCCAAAAGCTATGGTATTTGACATTTAGTCTTTTTGCATTGTCATCATTAACGTGTTATCCATTAGGATTTTAGTAGTGACCTTACAGATGGGAAGATTTAGAGTCTAGATGGCATACTCTTATTTCCCTGTTTCAGGAAATCCAAAAGATAGATTTGTTCACATTATTTTACAATATTCCATACTTTCATTCACCACTGGCCTCAGTCCGACCTGTAGGAACTCATTTTTCTCCTTATTTAACTTCTTCATCTTTGCAGTGTATTTTTTGGACAATTACTGCTGGAAGAGGGAAGTATTGATGAAAATATATTTATCAGATTAAAACAAAAGGAAGTGTATATGCCAGTCGTGTTTAGCTATGATAAGAAAAGTGCATCTCTTGAAACTTGTTCTCTTGTTTTTATGTTTTATCATTTTCCTTGCATTTTCCTGCCAAGTGATCACATTCTAAATAAGGAGAATGCTCTGGACTTTGTACTTCTATAACACACATTTTTGGCTTGATTGAAAACAATTTAATTTTATTTCATTCAATGGGTACAAGTCCATTGCCCGTCTTTTTACCAAAGTCCACTCACAAAAGTTTTTATTCTTCAAGATGATTTAAGTGGATGCTCTAACATGTATTTGGATTCTGCTTGTCTACTTAAGATGCATCTTGAATGCTGATTTAAGCAGATGCTGCCTTATTATTTATGGAGCTGGTTTATATTGTCGTAAACTAGTACATATATCTTAAATGAATTTATCTGAAAAATGCCGATAGATATTGATCTAACTGCAACACCGCCTGCAATATTTTTGTTGACTGGTGATAGATTGCCTCAATCTAGCTACACCACTGTGTTGTACTCGACGAAATATTTCTGTGAAAAAAATGGGCTCCAAACTCCACCATTTACCTAAGATATCAGAGTCTTAAGAAAAACTACCTTATGATAGTCAAATGAATGTCAAATTTAAGGTCTATTAATTTTTATGCACCCACGGACATTACGGCCCTCTGCCCACCGTTCCCCCTATGCCTCTCCTTCCTTTCCCTTCCCTCCCCTGGCTGCCATTGTAGGATGCCTTTGGCATAATTATGTTTGACATTTGTTTTTATCATCGGGTTGTTGAAACACCTTTTTTTCCATACATACAAGCAATGTGTTGATATGGCTCTGAGTTTCAATCGTACTTATGATGTCTTTTTCTAATAATTTTTTCTGAATGGCAGTTAGATTTTAACTCAATCATCTACTAATGATGTGCTTTTCTAAATATATTTGCTTTATGATTTGTGCAATGTCTGTACTTTCTCATCAAACTGCATGAGATTGGCAAGGCAGCACAGGATGCAGAATAAGCTGACTCAGAGACTGGCAGGATGCTGCATCATAAGTGCCAAAAATGCGTTTGTTAAAGGGTTTGGAATGATGGTGTTCTGGCACATACTGGAGATTATCTACAAGAAGGGGGTTAAGCATGTTATGGCATGGATATGCTGAAGAACGTTTTCTTAGTTTATCGAACTTATTTCCAATATGGAACATTTGCTGCGAGTCTTGCTTTTCTCTTTCTTGAATCCAGGGTTTGAATCTCAATGTTGCTTGAATATATAGGAACATATAATTAGTTATTTACTATTTAGAGATGACTGCAATAGAAGGAATTAGTTTTGCGCATAAACATTGTCATTCATAAATGGTACTTGCTACAATAATCTTTACAGCAGGGTTGTGCATTTTGATCTCAAATGTCAATATTGGAGTTGTAAATAGGGAGGTGTATAGAATGTATTCTGAGCTGGTTTATTTATAAGATTTTCAATTTTACCACACGAGGAATGGTAATACCTGTTAGCCAAAAGCAACAGACCTACCCTAGCACCATAGTCTTATTGATATGCCTTGTGAGTCACAACAGTCTGCTGTTTGTTATTTGTGCATCTGTCCCTGCCCATACATTTTTTTTCCTTGAATAGTGATTGGACCTTTCTTGACACCTAGGTTATTTGCATTCACAGGAATGATATGACCTATTCACGGTAGTTCGGTCATTTAAAGGTCTCCCTGAAAAGTTATTGGGATTTAAGTTTGGGATTGTAAACTCTGTAAAAAATGCAAGAAGTGTGCTGTTCTCCTACCTGGCCATGACAACGAATGGTCAAAGTATGGGGCAAGTAGGATCATGAATGTGATTCTAGTAGGTTTGATTGTATCTATAAGGTAACTGTTTGTTTGTAGACCTGATTGTGTTCCTAGTATTTATCGTTGACAGAGGCAATCTATCAAATCACATTTTGTTACCATAAAAGGTTTGAAAGCCCCTTAAAGTGACTGCTACCCAATCCTCAATGTAATCTTGAAGGAATGCATCTGAATCCAATAGGAACGCAATCGTACTCTTATATGCAAGAGATTCTCTTGTAGAGTTTTTACAATGCAATTACAGCAGAAGTTCAAGACTTGTAGAGCTTTCACTGGTTGTTTCTTTTTAGAAAGACTCACAAAATTCTTTTCTATGGCTAGTTTTCACATTGAACTTGGCAGTTTGTAATTTATAACATTTAACTTATCATTAATTTTTTGTAGGATGGTGGGAATTTTATGAGTGTTGCTAGCTATGTCTTTATTAGACCCATTGCATTTGCTAGCCACTTCTCGTTGCAGAGGTATAGATGATAAAAAGGCATGATGGAGGTTCTGCGTGTTTTCATGGAGGTTCCTGGTCTTAGTTTTTTATAGCCTATGTTAATGGATCTCTTCGAAGCCCTTTTACGCCTGTGTGCAAACCAATTTGGATTGAATCTCCTTGGAAATGTATTGGGTTGAATCTCCATGCCCTTCTGAAAAACATTCCAGATCCTTAAATGCCGTTTCCTCGGCAATTCTAGGCTGTTCCCAGTGAAATTCTGGGCGGATGGCTGGAACTTGAAAAAAACAAAAAATAGTAAAAAAAAAAAAACCATTAAAGATGCACGTAACTCTGATTCCAGGCAGATTCCGATGATATGACGAATTATCAATTATTTATGTAGTATTTTGTTAGCTTTTGTCTATTATGGCCAATTTTCTTTATATTTTTTATATTTTGCATAGAGATGTTTCCTAGACGAATGGAACACAGGGTCCCAAAAAAAATTGGCCAGTCCAATTACCAAACCGAATCTCAAATCCAAACCTGTAACCGTTTCCAAGTAACTTCAATATAGCTCTATCAACATTTGTTATGTTTGTCAGTTATGAAAATATTGTTAGCATTATTGATGCTTTTGATCCTGATCTCTTTAGCAAAAGCTAAACAAGAGACGCAATGAAGAGCAGTTCTTATCTTCAAGTATGGTATACAACCTGTTTCCTGAAATACCAAAAGAATGAAAGACTCGTGAAGATAAGGAAGAGGTTTCAGTTTCTTGTGTGGGATGTGAAATGCTTATCAGTAGATTTTCTAGAATCCAAGACTTATTATTCTTCTTTCAACTCAACTTCTGAATTTCCTTCCTCTACAAAGGTTTGAGATCCAATATCTGTTTCCAATAATGTTCAAACTTCAAATTATCATATTGAAGTCTTCTGAAGCCCATTTGTGTTAAAAAAATACTATTTGAGACGGTGTGGAGGAATCTCCTGCTAGATTAGAATATAGGGAAAAACCTAGTGCCGGATTGTCTGGTTTCTAAAAACTCAATGGATCTGCCTAAATCTACCCCGGAAAGGTGCAGGTAGGACCTAAATCATGGATTAAAAACTAAATCGTGGATTGAAAAGTCTGCAGTTGATTTGATAAGGGAAATCGCGTTATTGCTTGATTGAGAAATATGATTTTGGTGTGCCACAAATTTAAAGGTTGGAGCATGGATGGAATTTGTCTTTAAAGAAATAGGGAAAGATGAAATCATAGTTACCAAGTACGGCCGGATCTGGTCAAAATCTGGCCGGATCTGAATTTTCTGGGCAGTCGGGATAAGTTTGTCCGGGTTGGCCCTGTTTTTTTTAATTTTAATTTTAAATTTTATTTTTAAAGATTTTCTGTGCAAAAAAGTGCATAGAATATTATATAATATTAACATTTTATATTGTTTTATTAATATTTTTCATTGTATTATCCAATTTTGTGTATTTTAAAACTGTGCTCATATATATCTGTATATGTTTCGGATTGGATTTTTCCGAACTTTTTCAAGAATTATGGATTTTGTATTTTTTACCCTCCCAAATGGATCTGGATTTCCAAACGTGGTAACTATGGATGAAATAGTCTAAACAGAGCTCTCAGTTGCATGGGCCTTTTGGTTGGGGATCCATTTTAGAGTACTTCCAATCAGAAAGAAAGCTTATCTAATATCAGCTCTCACACTCTGAGAGTACAAATTTTCTGCTTACACAAGGTTGATTGCCTACTGGAGCGTTTCCTGCAATTTAATGGTTGCATTGAAGAGGATGTGGTATGCAAACAACAGGGAATGGAGACCTTGAAAGGCAAATTTCAGACTTTGTTAGTGGGGAAGAAGCATCAGTGAGCTTCATTCAAGTTTCATACAAGTTGCACCCAAGTTTCTAGTGATTAACCTTGACCTCCATATCTTTTAACTAGAGAATGATTCATGGATACACAAGATTTTTCTTCCTCTTTTCTATAAAATCAACACGTTTTAAAATTTCTAGAAAAGTTCTAGAAAAGTTGGGAGTGATTAAACTAGAAAATAATTGTCTCAAGATTTCTCACATTTACCTTTATGAATACATTTGCAAAACTACTTAAAGTATTTGTTCATAAAAATGATTAATGTAGCAAACCCAACTGATGGCAAGTCTTCTTCATCCCTATTTATTGGATAAAATATCATTGTTACATGTCCTAGAGCCTAGTTTCAGGGCATTGCAACTGCAAAAACAGTTGCAGGCACTGCAAAGACTATTTATGAGTAGGTAGTGAAATGGTCTAATGGATTTTAAAAACTGCAAAATTTGTACCTGCAGAGGAAATCTAGGAGATTTGAATGTAAAACTAAATTAAAAAAATATATTTATAAATTATGTTTTATTGGTTGTAAAATGTCCAAAAATTCTTTGTAGGTGTTGCAATTTTTACAACCTAGTTGCTACCCATCTCTAAAAATCTTTGTCCTATGCAATTGTTGCTCCTATTTTTCAAGAAAAGATTTTGTTTTTTATAGTTCAATAGATTTACACTTGCAGGGGACCACCTACAACTGCAAAATAGTTGTAGTTGTTCCCTCCATGAGACCACCCTCTTAGCATTTCAGTGATCTCTATTAATTAAAATTGTATTTTACGCATTTAAATTTCAATAAACAAATAAACAATGCAATTGTTCTAAAGTGAAAATATAATTCTAATTAAATCCAAGGTTGTCTTGGGTGAGGGCATCCAACCATATTTTCACTGAAGTGGAGATGTCCTTGTGCTCAAATTCACATCGAAGGAAATCAGGGAAAACTAACGGACCCTAACACAATGGGTGCATTTCCCTTAAATTCATATGCATTTCTTTCTCCTCATTTAATAAATGACCCTTATGTTTCATTTCACTTTTAGTTATGACGTGAGCTCATGAGCTAATGTTATCAAATTTAAATCCAATGACTTATAAATAGATAAGTGTTTTAAATTATTTTACATATAAACATTACTAATTATACATATGAGTATATTTTGAGTGCATGAGAGTTATATTTTGTGATATTTTTAGTGTATGAAAGGTATATTTTGTGATATGAGGTTTTCAACATTTTTATTATTTTATTGCACGGTTTAATTGTTACAAGGTTAGTTAGTAGATATTAGTTACCAAAACCCTAAAATAGGCTTGAATCTATTTTCATTGACAATTTAGGTCAAAAATTTGGCTATGCAAGCACGAGTCACAATGTGCAAATTGATTAAGGGAATCAAAGTGCAGATTTATGGGAGCAAACCCAGAAAGTTAAATTTTGATTGTTGGCACTTTACTAGGAGTGAAAGTTTAAAATCCAAACATCTATCGAAATTGAACCTTCTTTGATTAGATCCAAATTTATGGGCAACAATCGTCATAGCTTTGGTTGCATGTTTCCAGGGTTAGATTTTTGTGACAGTTTTTCTACATTGTTTTACATCAAGATAAACCGCTTTTATCCTTCTATATTTATTAAGTTGCTACTCCATTTATTAGTTATATATTATTATTGTTTGTACATGTATTGTGATGTTTAATTAATTATTATAATTCATTTATTTTAACTATTTTTTGTTGAACTTGTATTGTCTTACAACTACTAAAATTAAATCTATTCATGTATTTCTTGATATTATGTTAAAACCTTGATTACCTCATATTTATTTAGGTTTATTTTATTATATGCTTCTAGATTAGAGTTATTAGATATATTCTATGTTTCATGTTCTAGATCTCAAACATTAGGTCATTCTAATTTCTAAAAATTCCCATATCCCTATTATACTTATATGGTATGCTTGTTTATATTTAGTTTATGAAACCAAAATTGATTAGATATGAGATTTCAATTAGAAGAAGTGCTAGACTTAGACAAAAAATATTCCATATTATTAAAAAACTTCATGTCATATCTAATTTAGACATGAAAAAGAAAATGGAACTTAAAGGTGTGTGTAATGCTTCTAAAATTATAGTTCTTTTGAAAAAAGATGTGGATGATGTGTCTTGTTATGACGATTTTGATTATGATGAAGTTTTGAATTCCCAAACTAATAGCAACCTTGAAATTAGTCAACTATCCATAACAAAAGATGCATCAAAAGAATATCTTGTTGCCCAATTTTAGAATTTTATGATATATAACCCTTTATAGGTCTTAAGAATAATGAATGCTTTGAAAGAAGCTACTTGTGTTGGTTTAACCACTTCCCAATCATCTCAAGATCCTCTAATTTATTCTCAAAATTTGCAAATTTCTTATATTTTTTTGCAAAAACCTCCAATTTCTTCTCACATATTGTAAAATCCTCAAATTTCTTCTTGACAAAATCTTGCAAATTATTTTCAATCCTTTCAAAATTCTTCGAAGTTTCAAAACCTTTCATCCCCAACATTATCCTATTCCACCAAAAGCCAATACCACACTAATCATTCCCAACAAAAACTTCACACCTCTTTATCTTTAATATGCACCACAACTTATGCTACTTCTCCACTTATTGCTTCTACTTCACGTTTGTGTCAACAACCCAAAATGGCTACCATGATGCATACCCTTCACAAAATGAAAAATTAAAGTAAAATTATTTTCTTTAGGGTTGAATAAAAACACTAAATGGGTCACTTCAAATGATATCCTTCTAAATCCTTTGGCTTATGAAATTCTTACTCATCCTAAGTAATTTTGTTTCTCCAAAAGTTAAACTCTAAAATGGAAAAGGAGAACCATCACACCATATTAGACCCTTCCATGCCTTTTGCTTAGACTTGGATCATAATGACAAACTGTTGACCAAGCTCTTCCCTAAAAGCTTAAAAGACTATGTTGTTGTGGGTTCTATGCCCTCCCACGTAGTTCACTTTGTTGTTTTACAATCCTTATGGATGATTTCTTGCCTCACTTTCAAATTAATATTGGATGAAGGTTATATTTGCTAAATTAGTTCAAATTAGATGAGGAGCCAATGAACACATAAATGATTATGTCCTTAGGCTTAAAACTATGATTATTAAGATGAGCTATGAGCTATTAGATTATGAGATTCAAATCATTTTTGTTGATAGTTTGATCCCAATTATTAAAAAAAAAAAAATTTCAATTCACTTTCTTCTTATGAGCTTTTCCAAATTGATAGAGAATTTAAAATTAATATGTTAGATATGTTCTTAAGTATTTTTCGGTGCATTTTCTGCTTCTAATGCTTTAATATAAAAAAACTAATAAAATTTTAAGAATAAGAGTAACGATAGTATATTTCCATCCAAAAGCGATCCTAAAAATATAATCAATGCCATAGAACAATTATCTCATAAGGTCATTTCAATCCCAAAAAGAGAAATGAAGCAATTTACTAGGATTAATAAGAGTCCACAACAATTATTGAAGAAATTATTTGAGTGCAACATGATCACTTTACCTTAAGTAAGGGAACTTGATCCTTTAAGACATTTGCTTATGAATTATGATCCAAATGCATATTGTGAGTATCATAGAGTTCATTGTGAGTATCATAGAGTTCAAGGACATTCATTAAATATATGCATTACATTGAAGCATAACATCCAAGATCTCATTGAGAACAATCAAATTCAAATAGAAGAAGTAATGATGTCAATTGATATGTAGCTCCTTAAAACCAACAATTGAAATTAAAAAAAAGACTCTCCTAAATCATAGTCAAAATCAAGGCAACAATGCAAATGTCAATGCAATTAATGAAAGAGACAAAGGTTACAATCATGTAGCATTCGACTAGAATTCTTATCCAAGCCAAAGCTTTAATAATGGTATAGTTTAAGCAACCAAGAAAATGAAAGCCTCAATTCAAATTGTGTTTGATGAGAGAGATGTTCCAATTGCTAGTTCATGGAATGGCCCCTTGTTCATTAGATATTTCATAAATTAAAAAGAAAGCAATGGAATCATGGTAACATGATGATGTTTGTTGATGAAATTGATGTCTCAAAACTCATTGAAGGAAGTGATTAAAAAATTAAAGATTAAAAAGAAATTTTGGACCATGCTATTTGGTGGAAGTTTCTAAATTGCTAGCACAAAAGTAGGTGTAATACTTGTTTCCCCAAAAGGAGAAATATATTATTTCTCTTACATGTTACAATTTTATTGTACTAATAACACAACATACTATCAGGATTGATAATTTCTCGAGATATAGATATAAAGATTTTAAAAGTTCAAGGTGATGCATATTTAGTGATAAAATAGGTCAAGGATCAATTCCAAACAAGGAATGACATGCTTAAAAGCATTATAGAAACATAATTTGGGATTGTATCGAAGCCTTGGATGTTTTCTCAATACATGTTCCGACAGAAAAAAATGACAAAGTTGATGCTCTTGATGTCTCCTCTTCTTTTATGATTCCTCATTCAAAATTACATAGACAAATATACTATTGAGATGATTTATAGACCTATCATTCTTGATAATTATGGGTGGACACATAAATTTAATCATTAAATGCTTGACATCCTTACCTTGCTTAGCCAATCTGCCATTTCGCTAACTTATAGTCTCTATGAGAGCATTCATTATTCTACAAACTATATTGATACTACTCATAACATCACTCAAACACTTATATTTTGATTGAAGACTCTTGTCAGACCAATTCTAGCTATCTCTATTTTTTTGGGATAAGACCATGCTAAGTCGGATCGGGTTGCACTGTGGCTTTGTCCCCCATGCTTCAATGATAACCTTTTAAATTTGAGACATTACACATTACCCATCCTGCACTTTTAACAAGGTTAATTTGTGTAAATATTGAAAAATATTCCTCTATATAAGCACATCAAGGCCTCTCAAAGCATATCTTGCAATCACTTAACAAAATACAATTGCACATTGAGCAAAAGAGCATTACTTTATTCTAACAATTCATAGGCCAAGTTTGAAGTTGATTTATTGTAGGTCAAGGGCATTCATTTTCAAGTAATTAAAGTAACCTGTTTAGTTGCATTCACATAACAATGCCAATATTCAAACACTCACTATAAAAGGGAGAACTACATCAACCTCAGGCTATTTAGGCAACACTCAAATTACGTAGGGTTTTCTAAAGGTAGTTCGGCTATTCCCTAACCCTATTCTCCTCTTTTAGAATTTTCTTTTTTGTGTTTATTGTGTAGGATCTAGGGTTTTGTATTTTTTAAGTCTGTTATGGATCAAATCGGCAAACATTTAGATAGTAAACCTTCGCAGATAGACACACACACCCATATTGAAACATCCATCACATAATCAACCACAGTGTAACTAAAGTTAACATTCAATGCTGTAGTATGGCCCTATCCTCCTAGCATGACCTTGTCTAATCACAATTTGAATTCTATTTTTTAATGCGACACAATTCATAGGTATTTTTAGTCAATTTTCACTAACAGTTAACCCGCACATTCATCAATAAATCAGATCCAAGCTATGCTTGCATATCTATTGGTTAATTTACTATGTTTAGCCCATTTCTAATTATGTATTTTATATTTATATCTATATATTCATTGTATTTTAGTTTCAATAGTTTAAATCTATTTATTTGAGTCATTTCACTTCAAAAAAGATTAAACATTCTGGTGAACCCAAATTTTATTTAAAATACTGTGTTGTTTGGTTGGTTTTTGTCATAGGATTTCATAATTTTTTTTGTAAAATCGTGACACTAAAATAAAATAGCCTTCAACCTTGGATATAAATACAAAACCACATTGATAGAACATGTATGCTTCTTTGATTGTCTTCAATAACATGCCTAGTGAACCCCCTGTGAATAAGTCCTTCCATTCTACCTATATCCCTTGGGATTGATTTGTTCATGACCTGTAGAATCCTCCCAATATGCCATTAGATGACTGCATGGGTGCCCTGAAGCTTCTTGTTTCCATCTTTGACCTTGAGAACGTCTACAACCTTATTCTTCTATGTAACCAAGAAGACAATTTTCATTGGCTTGGTTTGGAGACATGAAACCTATTATACCAGCATGGAGACTTATTAAAATAGCTTGTGTAAGGTCATTAAACCTTTGTCCAAGCTTGAGAGACCTCTTTAACTGATCAAAAAGGCCTTACTCAAATACCTACAAACAGGCTCAAAAATGTAGTTTCTAAGCCATTTTCATGCATTTCTCCTTCACACATGCAGAGATTATTGACCTAAGAGGTGCCCATGAGGTGTGTTGAAATCATCAAGGTGATTTCAAGGAATTTGAAGTGTATTTTAATCATTTAAACTAATATTCTCAATCATCAAGCTTCTTCAGATCATTATAGGTAATTTTAGATCTCTATCTTGTTAACGATTGTTCATAGAGTTAAGCCCCCAAATGAATTGAAAATTTCCAAAATGTTGGAGTATACAAACCTTATAATAATCCCCTAATGTAATTCTACCCCATGCATCTGCTCAACCAACTTCCCATGTGAAAAAGTTTGTCTTCTCGGGCTTGCAAGCCTGTAGGTGTGCATTCTAGAGGACTGTCTAAGCAAAAAATGGATTCAAATGCTTGATTTTGACTTGGAAACACTTTATCTAGGTTTGATACATTCTGAATGACTTATAAATATTATTTTACAAATCATTAGCCCATGTCAAGGGTTTGTAAGCATTTTTATGGTTTTGACCTATTGGGTGAATATTTTGTCAACCAGCTAACTAGTGAGCAAAATAGGTCTCTTCAACCACGACATAGGGAGATTGGTTAGCCAGATGTGCAGGTTTACTACATCGAAAGGGGACAAATCTCTCATCTCATCAAGGGGAGGTTCCCTGTAAATATGCAGGAGCTATATATATATATATATGCAGAAAATAAAACTCAGGGGTAGGATAAACGATCCATCTCTCTTTTTTCAGAGATGATGTTAACAAACAAAGGAGAAAATACTGGTGAAAATGCTGAAGGTACTTATCTTCTTCCAAAAGTGATCTTGCAGGAAACAACAGGAGTTCTTTCAGGTAGTGACAAGTAACTGATAACTAAAGGCATATTAACCAACAGATTGAGATGTAACAAAAAGTCTCCACCTCAACTGCTCAAGAGTGAGATACGAAGGACAATGAGGGCACAAAGTCATCCCAAGGTCCTTTACACAGAAAAATAATACGAAGGATAATGAGGGCATAAAGTCGTCCCAAGATCCTTTACACAGGAATAGAAAGAAAACACACTAAAGGCAATTATGGGGGCACAAAGTCTCTCCACAGTTGGCTTTAGGACACCTTTCTGATTATTTTCACTAATTTTGCTTATTTAATTAAATGGACAAAAAATGTATTAAGGAAACAAACATAAGAACAATTTTCCCAACAACCAAGCTATTCCAGCACAAAGTCTGAAAAGTCACTTGTTTTCTTATTCAAATAACGAAATATGAGCAACAATCTGAGCTCAAAGTCTTAGTAATGCCTTTCAATTTGGGCAGAGTTTTGTTTCTGATAACAGAGAGAGATATCCTAAAACAATAAGAGAGAGTCCAATAAATAGTGCTCCAAGAAAGACTTGGGCGCTTTGTTTCACAAAAATGGCCTACGATGCATTTAATGAATTTTAAATTCTGTCTATGGGCTATGCTAGAATCGAGCGTTGGTTTTTAATATGGGCCGCCTAATGTGTTTCCTGATGTGTGCATAGCTGTTCGCTCTACTCAATGTAGAAAAATAGGTCATGCCATTGAATGTTCGCACTCTCCGATGTCCACCTGGTGGACTACTTCACCTTCTAGAAACATATCCCATGCGCATATATTTTTGATCTTTCTCCATCGTTTCCCCTTTCCTTGCTGTATTTCATCCTTTTTTATGTGATCTAAGCTCTTGGGCTATCTCTTTCTTTTCTAGTTCTTTTGGTTCCTTTTCTCGACAGTTCTTCCTTTCGCCCTGCAGGTCTCTGAATGCCTTCGGGTCCATGCTTAAGTCTGCAAGGATCAACAGTTATGTCATTGCCACAAACTTGACGTCTTCGAGTCTATCATCATTTGAAAGCCAATGTCTAGTTGGTTGCCCTAAATTTGACGGCTGCTGGCCTGCCATCCTCCTTAGCAATTCCTTTGTGTCTTTCCCGCTTGCTCTAGCCGCTTTTTGCTGATCTCAACAGGTGACACGTGGCATGTTCTGCTATGAAACAGGAAAAGACATGTGACAACATCCACTTAGCTTATAGAGGCTTTAGATGCCTTTTGAGAGTCCTGCAGAAGATGACATGTGGCGACTTCTACTGAGCTTTAGAAACACTGTAGAAACATTCATGACTCTTTTGGATCCACGCGGATGCAGACACTTGTCGTGCTCCGCTTTAACTTAACACCTCACCCAGGGCCTACCACAGTCCTTACAAAATAAAAAGAAGAAACTGTGGATGTTGACACTTGGCAGCTTTCACCGAGCTTTTTAAGGGACACGTGGCAGCTTCTGCTGCTTTGTAGAAAAATGTATTACAACCTTCCATTGTCGCCACTTGGCGCCCTTTGTGGGACTCTGAGAGAAGCCTATTGAAATAAGCTTTGAAACTTATTAAAAAATTGAGACGTAGATGTAGACACTTGTCGCGCTCCACTAAGCTAAAATGGGACACGTGGCATGTTCCGCTGCTTTGAAACTTATTAAAAATTGAGCCCTGGTAGACGACACTTGGCAGTTTCCATTGCACTTTAGCAACTTACTCGAGGCCCACCACGGTCCTTACTCAAATAACAAAACAAAGGGAAGGAACTACAGAGTTTGACACTTGGCAGCTTCCACCGAGCTTTCGAAGGGACACATGGTGACTTCCACAATTTTGAGAAAAGCACATAGAAACCTTCCACATTTGCCACTTGGCACCTTCCACGGGACTCAGAGGGGAGCTTATTGAAAGAAGCTATGAAGCTTATGGAAACTTGAAGCGTGGATGTAGACACTTGTCATGATCCACTGAGTCATAACGAGACACAAGGAAGAAACTATAGATATTGACACTTGAAGGCCTCCACTGAGCTTTACAGATGACACGTGGCACGTTTTGCTGCTTTGAAACTTACTAGAAACTGTGTCCCGACAGATGACACTTGGCAGCTTTTGCTGCTCTTTGAGGTTTGATCTTTCTCGAAGGGAACTTGCTCTTTAGGGCCTTGAAAGATGGTCTTTTGAACTTCCTGATAGAAAAAATGGCTAAGTGTCGAACCTGTTTCTCTCCTGTAGAGTTCATAGAAACTAACCTGTGAAGTCCGTAGAAATGAGCCTGTAGAGTCCGTAGAAATGAGCCTGCGGAGTCCGTAGTTTTTTGAAAAAGATTGAAAAATGAAGGATTTGAATGCTCAAAACAAATTTTGAAAAGGGAAGAGATAATTTTGGTCTTGCAGGGCCAAAATAGTTCATATGTTGTCCCAAAAATGAGTGACATTTTTTGGGGACAACATCTGGCTCTAGTTGGGGAACTTCCTTTAGTTGAAAACTTGAAACAGTTGAGGGAAGTAGAAATCAGAATCTCTAGTGCCTTGAAGTATGCCACTGGGCTATGGATTCATGCTACCCAAAAAAGAAAGGCACCAAAAATGAAAACAAAAATCACAAAATAGAATAAAATACTATACAAGTATACATATGTATAGGTGAACTTATTTGATACTTCAAGAATTGAAGTGATTTAGATGCTGCCCATTGTGAGATAATGAAAATGGCATTCCATCCTGATAAACTAGCAGGAAACCATTTTGTCCCCCGAATCGGTGACGGGCGAATGGAATTCTCAACCAGGAATCACATTTTCTATGCACTCCTTTTGGTTCTCTCTTCTTGCCCCATGGCAAGACGTGGTCTTCAATTTCAAAACCATAAATCTTTGCTCCCTCGGTGAAGAGTTCCTTTTACTGACTTTGGAGCGCAGTAGTATGGTCCACTACCATAGCTTGTTGTTCTGCTGGTTCAGTCCAGCTCATGTTTTGATTGTCAGCATCAAACTCCTGACAAACCATCAGCTCAACATCTCCTTTGGTGTGAAGGAGTTTGACATCTTGGTCTTGAGCAGCCTTCAATCCGAGCAATAGAGATTCAAATTCAGCTGTGTTGTTGGTGTTGCTGAACTGTAACTTGTATGAAGGAAAAATATCTTCTTGAGGAGATATCAACACAGTCCCATCTCTAGCATTCGTAGAAGAATTGCTGCCATTGGATTCCAAGATCCAAACATCATCATAAACTGATCTTCTATCATATTTTTCTTCGTTAGAGATGAAAGATCCTTTTTCATCTGTAATGCGCCCTACTAATTCTTTTGATGTCTTGTTTAAATCAATTTTTAGATTGCCACCTATAGGAATTTCATCTACAAAAACATGAACACCCTCTATGGTCAAGAAGTAATTACCCCTGCTTGAAGACTCAAACAAAATTTGAGCTATAGGGGCCGATGTTTGGGTGACAATATATTTTGATTCCTTTTTAGGAAGCAACCTATGCATGATTCCTTTGACAAGGATCCTCGCTTCAGACAGGTCCATGCTCAATTCTCCACCAACATCTTTGCAAAAATTTTACCCGAGAAGAATGCTGTATGAGGCTGGAACATCAGCCACTAGGACTGTCATCTTGATTCTTTTGTCTGGGAATGCTGCAAATGCAAATTAGGTGTCTTTGATTTGTCCCAACAGAGGTACTTGTTTATTATCCATGGAGAAACATCTCCCAAAGGTTTTGGTCAGCATGAGTCCAAGAGATTATGCCACCTTGGCAGGCATGACGTTGTCAAATGCACTTGAGTCTATGATGCAATTGCTCAGTTTGTAACCATTTATCAACAGGGAAATATAGAAAGGCTCTATTTTCTTAGGGGCATCTAGAGGAGTAATGACAAGATTGTTTGGGATGGACATGTTCCTTTGGGGATCATGAGTAATTTTTTTAACATCTTGTCTTGTAGGGATGACTTTATTCTTCACACACTGAATTAACCTATCCAATTGCTTAGGATTAGATTGCAAGAATTTGAATTCAGACATTTGAATTTTGGTCTTATTGACATGGCCGATTATGTCAAATGACTAAAATAGACTAGGAACAGAGGATAGGAGTTCATCCTTTTGGTTTTTGTGAGGGTGAGGACTGATTTGTGAAGTTGAAGTAGAAGGTGCAGAGATGTTTGATGTACTTACCTTTTCTGCAATCACCGGGTCCTTTGGCTATAAAGGTAGAGTGGTTCCCCATTTAGCAATTGAAATTAATGGTTGAGATCACTCCTCTATTCTTTCTTTATCAGCTTGCTAGGGTGACTGATTCTTGGATCGGGTGAATACCGCGTATGATCCCTCGACTGCTTCACCTTTACTTCTGGGTTCATCCTGGTAATTTAAGAAACCAATGTGAGAGTTGCCAGCTGACTCTTCTTGATCCTCTGTGAAGAGATTAACATCATTTTTTATATCAAACTCAGGTTGGAAATAGAAATCATGTTCAGTTTCTAGATATCCAATTGCTGAGTTGGTTGGAGGCACTTCAAGGGCAAGGTTCTTTTGTGGGGGAGGAGGACGATTTGGTTGCCCTTGATTCTTGGCAGCATTGCCTTGATATCGCTAATTTTGAAATGTCCTCCTTGGCATATCCCAATTAGGAGGAGCAAACATACCTTGGGCCATTTGCCTTTTCAAGGCTAGTAGTTCATTTGCCAACTTTTGCACCATTTGATCAGTGGTGCCTATAGATGAATACTTAGAAGATGAAGACTATTTACCTCTATTAAGATCTCTCCTTATCTTACCTGCCAAGATAAGGTCATCTTCCACCTCAGTGGCCAAATCTTGAGCTGCAGCAAGGTCTATTTGGCTAACATGTCTTAGCAAAAAATTCACTTTAGGCAGCTGAGAGTTGATGAAGAAACATTTGAGGTTTTCAGGTGTTGGCTGAGCAGTTACATGAATCTTTTTCCTTAGTTTGTCGAACTTGGCTATGAAATCTCTCACTAGTTCATGAGGCTCATTCTTCATTTGTGTGAGTTGAGACAACAAGGCATGCACATCTTCTGCAGGCTTGAATCTGGCTTCAAATTTGGTTTTGAAAGTGTTCCAGTTAGTCACAGTCTGGGCCTGCAGATGATAGAACTAGTCTGCAATAGCACCTTGTAAAGTTTCCATGAATAGCCCGACTGCTACATCCTCATACTCCACACCTATTACGCCACAGGCTATGCTGAAGGCTGCAATATGTTCATCAGGATTAACCTTCCCATCACCATAGAACTTGGGGAAATTTTTCCTTGAACTGTGTGGTAGCTCATGTAGAGGTGGAGTTAGATTAAGTGGGCCAAAAGAGTTACCCCAAGGATTTTGAACTGCCATTGTATGACTATGAAAAGGTGGAATAACAAATCTTAGAGGGGTAAGTATTAACAAAGCTTTATTAATAGAGGAAATGGAGGCTTTGCCCGGTAATGGAGACTTGACTTTAGTAGGAGGAAAGCTCTTGGTTCGTTGGAGGCGAGATGGTGAAGGAAACAGATCAAAATTACTTTGCTGTACCAACTCGAATACATGGTCAACAATACCTTTATCCCTTTAGCTTCACGTATACCATGGATCTGCCAGAGTGTAAAAATAAAAATGGAAAAGAACTGGCACTGCTTTAGCTTGAAGCTTGAGGCTTCAAATTGCTCGTTCTTCCCCAGCGGACGTGGAGGTGGAGGGAGATGGTAAGGCTATAATGATAATGGGTAAGACACAGAATGGAGTCACCATAGTCTATAATGGATAAGGGTAGGGATTGTTTCAATCTAAAACTTGAGGCTTCAGATTTCATGTTCTTCCCCAGCAAAGTCACCAAAAATTGTTGGGTGAATATTTTGTCAACCAGCTAACTGATGAGCAAAATAGGTCTGTTCAACCACAATATAGGGAGATTGGTCAGCTAGATGTGCATATTTACTACATTGAAAGGGGACAAATCTCTCCTCTCATCAAGGGGAGGTTCCCTATAAATATGCAGGAGCTATATACTATATATATATGCAAAAAATAACACTCAGGGGTAGGATAAACCATCTATCTCTATTTTTTCAGAGATGATGTTAACAAACAGAGGAGAAAATCTTGGTGAAAATGTTGAAGGTACTTCTCTTTTTTCAGAAGTGATCTTGTAGGAAACAACATGAGTTGTTTCAAGTAGTGACAAGTAACTGGTAACCAAAGGCATAGTAACCAACATATTGAGATGTAGCACAAAGTCTCCACCTCAACTGCTCAAGAGTGAGATACAAAGGACAATGAGGGCACAAAGTCATCCCAAGGTCCTTTACATAGAAAAAAAATATGAAGGATAATGAGGGCAAAAATTTGTCCCAAGATCCTTTACACAGGAATAGAAAGAAAACATACTAAAGGCAATTATGGGGGCACAAAGTCTCTCCACATTTGGCTTCAGGACACCTTTCTGATTATTTTCACTAATTCTGCTTATTTAATTAAATGGACAAAAAATGTATTAAGGAAATAGACATAAGAACAATTTCTCCAAAAACCAAGCTATTCTAGCACAAAGTCTAAAAAGTCACTTGTTTTCTTATTCAAATAACGAAATATGATCGACAATCTGAGCTCAAAGTCTCAGTAATGCCTTTCAATTTGGGCAAAGCTTTTTTTTCTGATAACAGAGAGAGATCTCCTAAAACAATAAGAGAGAGTCCAATATATAGTGCTCCAAGAAAGACTTGGGCACTTTATTTCATAAAAATGGCCTATGATGCATTTAATGCCTTTAATGCATTTTAAATTCTGTCCATTGGCTATGCTGAAATCAAGCATTGGTTTTTAATATGGGCCACCTGATGTGTTTCTTGATGTGTGCACAACTGTTTGATCTACTCAATGTAGAAAAATAGGCTGCGCCATTGAATGTTCACGCTCTTCAATGTCCACCTGGTGAACTGCTTCACCTTCTAGAAACATATCCCATGTGCGGATGTTTTTGATCTTTCTCCATCATTCCCCCTTTCCTTGCTGTATTTCATCCTTTTCTATGTGATCTGAGCTCTCGAGCTATCTCTTTCTTTTCTAGTTCTTTTGGTTCCTTTTCTTTGTGGTTCTTCCTTTTGCCCTACAGGTCTCTGAATGCCTTTGGGTTCGTGCTTAAGTTTGCAAGGATCAACAGTTATTTCATTGCCACAAACTTGACATCTTTGGGTCCGTCATCATTTGAAAGCCAATGTCTAGTTGGTTACCCTAAATTTGACAGCTGTGGGCCCATCATCCTCCTTAGCAATTCCTTCGTGTCTTTTCCGCTTGCTCTGGCCACTTTCTGCTGATCTCAACAGGGGACACATGGCATGTTCTGCTGTGAAACAAGTGAAGACACATGGCAACATCTGCTTAACTTATAGAGGCTTTGGATGCCTTTTAAGAGTCATGCAAAAGATGACAAATGACAACTTCCATTGAGATTTAAAAACACTATAGAAACATTTAGGACTCTTTTGGATCCACACAGATGCAAACACTTGTTGCGCTCCGCTTAACCTTAACACCTCACCCAGGGCCTACCACAGTCCTTATGAAACAAAAAGAAGAAACTGTGGATGTTGACACTTGGTAGCTTCCACTGAGCTTTTTAAGGGACACGTGGTGTCTTTTGCTACTTTATAGAAAAATGTATTACAACCTTCTGTTGTCGCCACTTGGTGCCTTCCACGGGACTCTGAGAGAAGCCTATTGAAATAAGCTTTGAAACTTATTAGAAACCTGAGACGCAGATGTAGACACTTGTCATGCTTCACTGAGCTAGAATGGGACACGTGGCATGTTTCACTGCTTTGAAACTTATTAGAAAGTAAGTCTCGATAGATGACACTTGGCAGCTTCCATTACACTTTAGCAACTTACCCGGGGCCCACCATAGTCCTTACTCAAATAATGAAACAAAAGGAAGGAACTGCAGAGTTTGAAACTTGGCAGCTTCCATCAAGCTTTCCAAGGGACACGTGGTGACTTCCATAGTTTTGATAAAAGCACATAGAAACCTTCTGCATTTGCCACTTGGCAGCTTCTACGGGCTCAGAGGGGAGCTTATTGAAAGAAGCTATAAAGCTTATGGAAACTTGAATCATAGATGTAGACACTTGTCATGATCCATTGAGTCATAATGGGACACAAGGAAGAAACTATAGATATTGACACTTGGTGGCCTCTGCTGAGCTTTGCAGATGACATGTGGCACGTTCTGCTGCTTTGAAACTTACTAGAAACTGTGTCCCAATAGACGACACTTGATAACTTCCACTGCTCTTTGAGGTTTGATTTTTCCTGGAGGGAACTTTCTCTTTGGGGCCTTGAAAGATGGTCTTTTGAACTTCTCGATAGAAAAAATGGCTAAGTGTCAAACCTGTTTCTCTCCTACAGAGTCCGTAGAAACTAACTTGCGAAGTTCATAGAAATGAGCCTGCGGAGTCCGTAGAAATGAGCCTGCGGAGTCCGTATTTTTCTGAAAAAGCTTGAAAAATGAAGGATTTGAATGCTCAAACAAATTTTGAAAAGGGAAGAGACAATTTTGGTATTGTAGGGCCAAAATTAATCATATGTTGTCACAAAAATGAGTGACATTTTTTAGGGACAACATGACCCTAATAGTCTTTTTTTGGTGTTTGTTCCTCATTCCAAGGATTCCAATATATGTATAAAATTTATTCATGGGTCCTAGTACCTTTCACGACTCCCTAAACCTTATGTTCAACACAAAAATTTGTCTTCTCTCTCTATTTTTTGTATGTAGGCCTATAGGTGCCTATTTCAAGCTTGAAAACCTTTCTAAATCTACTATTTGAACTAACCCTTCTGCCTCCTAAAACCTTGGATGATCTTGGTGTAAATATGGAGTTTAATTAGAATTTTTTGAGAAAATTCCCTGAGGAGAACAACACAAAATTGCCAAGACCCTTTTCTTTCTTGCTTGCAGGCTTGACATAGTCTACCTGTGTATGTATGAAGACATTGCTCTCTTGTTGTCTTTGCCCCTTACATTATTGGAATAAGTTTGAGATTATATTCATTAGGTAGAGAACTACATCCAAATTGATCCCTCCTTAGAGTATTGGTATGTAGGCAACTCTCATCACAATGGGGTGTTGAGGATGCCCAACCTACCTTACTAATAAACACTCTTTGTACAAGTTACTACCAAAAATTGGCCAAGTTATGGATACATATTTCACTATTCCCTATCCAAATCTAGCACACAATATTGTTTTTACTTTTCAAACACTTTTCAAAACAAACCAACATTTAAACAACCACTAAATAGTTAATTACAAATGAAGATAACGTGAACCAAGACTAAATTTTTTAATGTTGCAATGTGAATCAAATTCCAAGACTATTATTTAGTCCTTTGATTTTAAAAATGTCTATATTTATTCCCTCTCCCTCATGGATCCACCAATAATCTCAAACAAACCAAAAAGGATAATAAAAAATAATTGAAATAATTCATATTTGGGATTTTTATAAGATGGTGAAGTTATCAGTTAATGTCAACTAGTGGTTATGCAACCACCGAAGGGGTTTCATGTCTATCACCTATAAATAATGGTGGTTACATAACTATAAACCTATTTTTATACCCATAACTTACATATAATGAGGGTTCCACTATTTGTAGAAAACCTCCTAATTTCAATAGTAGAAGAACATTGAATTCATCACTATGAACTGACTTTTCCAATACAACATATCTTATCTAATGTTTTTTAAATTAAATTTCTCACAAGAGTGTCTAAAAATAATGAATTACATATAATTAGGTATAGTGGAATCATCTAGTATAAATAAACACTATAATATCCATAATGACATCATGCTCATAAGAAATTGAACTTCCATTCTAATCACAAGAAAATTAACTAGAAAAGGGTGAACATGTGCATTCAATTAACATCATCTAGATTTCAACTAAGAGGAAACAACATAAGGATTGAACTCATCCATAAAACAATAAAATATTAGTAGCACAAGTGGGGTAACAATGAATTCATCATAGTGAATTTATCATGTGTATAAATGGTTTTAATATTTAAAAGATGATTAAAATGAGAATGTCAAATAGTATATATGTGTATATGCAAAGTTCTATGTCATAATTACATAAAAAATAGGCTATTTTTCATATTAATAGCTTTTATTTTCATATTGATTTCACTTTGATCATATATATATATATTTCAAGGAAATATTGAAGACTTCATTTTTGGTTACAACCCTATTCTTGTTCCTTCAATACTTGAACCATGTTTAAGGGCACTTAGACTGATGGCTTTCATATCCTGCCACCTGTAGCTTCTCATCAACGTTGATCTGCAAGGATTATCAATTGGTTTTATGTTTCTTGAGTGCCCTATACAATTATATATTAATTTAAAATCCTTTGTTTAAGAATGTATTACTCCCCAACATCAATTTTTCTTACCTAGAGGATTGTATTTCTCCCATTTGAAGACTGTGTGCTTGAACTAGTACAAGAAATACACTTGGGAGAAGAATGCAAGAAGGTTGAGCATGTAATGGATAGTGAGAGAATAGTAAAAATGAATATCAAATTATTTTTATTATTTCATAATCCCAAAACCCCTAAAGCAGTGTCAAACATGCTCAAATGCAAACTCTCTTAACCCTGCAGACTTGCAGGTTCACATCTGGCTCGTTTATGTATTGAATGTTTGCTTGAAAATGGTGTAGGAGGGTTTATTAGGTTTGTATGAATTTTTAAACATCATTTACACTTTATTTCACTCACCTTCATTTTGGAAACACTTCACAACCTCAACAAAACCTTGCATGTTATGTCTAAAACAACATAACAAAGAAGTTTCATGCCAATACCAGCATGATCATTGGAATTTTGTGATAATTTTGATATTTCAGGTACTATTATAACACCAAGAAATAATTTTCAACCATTACTAGGCATTCACCAAGCTTGTACATGCCATTTCAGGAGGAAAATCATGATAGTGGGGTTTAGAAGGGTTTTAAAGAGGTTTAATTTCTTAACAATGATTCATAAATCTATGCTTCCTAATAAAAAAAATATGCCATGGATTTGAAGGGCATAGGGGTGGTCAACATCCCCTAAGATAATTTGGTCTAATACCTCTCCTCCTTTATGAACCAACCTCATGAAAATGACCCTTCTTGACTTGCAAATGACATGATGGAGAAGTTGAGTAGGTTTTTATCTTTCATGAACGTGTAACTTTTATATTTGCATGTTTTTGAGCTTGAGGAAGCTGGAGGAGGGTTTGGAGAGCCTATAAGACCATAATCATTTTGAAAATACTTTAAATGAGACCTCCTAATCAAGCTTGAGGCTGCATATTCACCTCTGGACCTATCTTCCTCAAGAAATCTTGCCATATTATACCAAAATACCCTATTGGAGCTATGAAATAGATTCCAATGGAGTAACTCTTAGCTTGTACGATGGTGGTTTAATGTAACAAGAGTCTCTTGCCTAAATTTCTTGCATTATGCTCATGTTAGGTGTTAGACAATGAACAAAATAGTTTCAAATGTGAGTTATATATCAGAAAGAAACATTTTGACACTTTGACCAAGTGTATGGGCATAAAGACATAACATGATATTCAAAAGTGTCAAAAGATTCAACAAGACCCTTTTTGACCTCTATGCATGGTTTTAGATTTTCACACTTGATGTCTCTTAATGTGGTTACATTACAACACTTCAACAAGCAATAGAAGACAAAACAATAGAAACCTTAATATCTCCAAAAGTACCTTAAACTCTCTAAAGACTTGAGAATGCAATGTTTCCATATTACCAACTTTGCTTCTAGATCCATCATCTATTGTAGAACACTATGCTTTTTAGATGATCACCACCTCATTATTTTCACCATGCATCACTTATACCTTGACTTTTACAAATATACCTTAATTTTTCCAAAGTTACCTTAAAATTTGCTAAACTACATTGCAAAAGACCTTATTTGAAAAGGGAGATAAATGCAAGGTTCAAGTTTTGGATGGCAGGGGTTGCATTTTGTCCTAAGAGGCCAAAATATCAACATTTTTTGGCGACTCACAGGGGTTGGTTAGCCTGCTAAACAATTTGATCAATAGCCTTAGAAGTCCATTGGGCTATGGAGTCACCTATCATTCAACAAAAAAAATTATTTAGACCTTGGAACCCGACTGTAAGCTCTTATAACAAGTTGAAACAACTAAAGGCAATAAATTGGAAACAAACAACAAGACACCACACTATGCCAAGAAGCATTTAGGGAAAAGAGAGAAACAAATAACTAGACAAACTTTATGCTAAAATCACTTGGAGAAAACAAAAAAACTAGCCTACTATGTATAAAAACTCAAAGGCCTACTCCACTTGGATCAAAAGGAAAACTTTTAGAATCTTCTTGGATTCATATGAGCAAATTGACAATTGATGAATAGAGTCTATTTGAATCTTATTTGTGAACTGAGAGGTATGAATTATCTCTTGAGATGTTAGCATGTTCATGACCTTGTTGACTGGCAATCAGGCCCATCTACTTCATTTCTTTACCTATGAAATGATCATGGATATCAAGAAGACTATCATACCTTGCCCAAATCTAATTTTCTACCATTAACATTTCAAATTCTATTTCACCCAAATGTTGTTCCTAACTAGTCATGACAAATTGAGGTAATTATCTTTGCAAGTTAGTTGGAGGGTTTTGATTTGTGTCTTCATTCTGCTCTTTGGGAGATGTAGGTCTACTAAGGACCTCAAATTTGAAACAAGATGATGGTATTGTTACCACAAATCATTTGGATCTTTTTATGATCTCTTAGAGAGAGAACAACTTCAATAGCATCCTTATTCTTCTCCTCATGAGCTACAGGCTTGTTAAGATCCTCAAATTCTTTGTAAATGTCTAAGTATGATTGCCACATGTCATTGGAACCTCCTCAATGCCTTGTTACAACTTGATCAACTGCCATGTCTTTTTGAACCTCCTCATAGCCACCTTGACAAATGCCACGGCTTGAGATGATAAGATCTTCATCACATAATGTAAGGACACATTTAACTTATTCACTCACGTCTTCCCCATGTTCAATAATTAAGACAACTGCTTCAACCTCCTTTTCTATATCATGAGAATCAATGCTTTTGAATGCAAACTCATAATCTTCTTATTTAGGATCAAACTCATGATAATTTAACTAATTTTATTCTTCTCTCATGTTGAAAGGAAGTTCTTCTATCCAACTAAGACCTTGGCATTACCCCTAAATGCATTCTTGACTAGAGAGGATTGATTTATCTTCATTTAGATTCTCCTTCTCTTCTTGACCACTTGATATATCTTGAGGAGTGTTCAATTGCACTTCTACTGTAGCCACCAATTTAACATCTACATGACAACCTTCTTGATGCTCATTTACCGCTACAACTGAAAAATGAATGTCTTCATCATGTTCACTTGAAGAGTTAATCTACTCATTTGGATGTTCCTCATTTGCTCTCCATATAATAGGTCCTCCAATGCAAAGGGAGATGGTGGGAGGGAAAGAGGGTCTGACTAGTGGAATAGGGGTATATTACTCATTTTCAAATGGAAAGTGAGTCTAAACGGGCTCTCCTTCACTTGCCTTCCTTACAATTGGTCCTCTTTGAAAAAGGGAGATGGTGGGAGGGAAAAATGGGTCATTTGGTAGAGTGGGATGGATATGCTCATGAGTTGGTTTGGGATTTGAAGGAACACTTTTCCAAATTGGAAACTTGGGGGTAATTGCCTCATTTAGGAACTCTTGAGGAAGATGAAAAGAGGCTTGTTATAAACTTTATTTATTCTCATCCTTCCACTTAGCAATCACCCTATCAAATTTTGATATATCTTCATCCTTATGAACTATCACAACTTGAGGAATGGTTTAGGGGCTCAAGAAACTTGGAATCTCTATTGGTTGAGGAGTTTGAGGAAATTGAGGAAGAAAGTTTTAAAAAAAAAATCCTTCTTGATCAAATGCTACAAGCTTGGCCTTAATATCACTTGCAATTTGAGACAGGCCAAGATCAGGAGAAGGCTGACTTGGAGCAAAATAGGATATATAGGACTAATAGCATGTTTGGAAAGGTTGGTTAGATGCACGATTAAATCCATATGAGGGGAAAGTAGGATAGTTATAGTAATGATATTGATTTTCATAAGGCTAGTATGTTCCAATAACTTGATTCAAGTGGAAACCAAATTCAAACTTAGCCATGAAACTTCATGTGGAAAGAAAAAAAACAATAAATAATTGTTCGAAAAGAATACCTGAGATGCTACAACCAACTGAATGAACTCAGAGTCACCATTGATGCTTGTAGAGATGCCTCCAAGGGCTGATGTATTAAAGAACAAAACCAACAATTCTTCAATAGATGAAGTACTTTGAGTACTTGTCCCACTAGGCATGCCAGAATTTGTTGTCACTTTGAGTTATACCCTTTGAAGAGGTGTTTCGGGTCTCCTCACTCAATTAGCACAATGGTAACTCTCTAAGGCTTTGGGTGGCCTATACTAGAGAGAACCTCTAGAGAGGGATGACTCCCTTTATATTAAGCCTACTCAAATTGCAAGGAAAAGGGAAAAATGAAGTTGAAAACAAATAGAAAAAGGGTGATGCACCAAATTATAGGTCTCCTCCTCTTGACCATGAGTTGATAACAAAGCTAGGACAAGGTTGAATATGATCACACAACATCAAATAGTTCCCTAGCATAAGTATTTTAATATGGAGGTTGTAGCTAATACATTAACTAATAGGGACAATCAAGAGGCCTAAAATGAGGCACTAATGAAGGAATTCCACACTTAACATTTGCATAACCACTTGATATGAACCATATGACCTATAAGAGATAACCTAATCACAAATATGTGAGGATGAAGAGGAAAAATTCAAGGTGATTGAACATCAACACTATAATACATCAACAATTCAATATGAACACACTAAATGTGATATGGAGAAGGTAAGATAATTTGCATTCACTTCAAAAGCAACAACAAGTATCAAGTCTATCAGGGCTTCACCATAATAACTTGGAGGATCCTTTTACAAGCCATTCAAGGACAAATATATAAAAAAATGAGGAGAGAGAGTGGGGGAGGACCACGATTGTCATATACCATGAAACCAGTTATAATGCCAAGAGAAGGTGAATAAATAGTCCTATTATTCATCCTGAATATGTGTGGGCTTGGATTGATGATGTCCTTATGAGAGGTGGCATAGAATTGACTATTCATCTCCTATGACTCATATTGCTTCACTTGAAACTGCCCTTTCTTAGATGGAGGAGTTACAAGTTGTTATCTTAACACATGGCCTATTTGACTTCCTCAACATCTTTCTACACCATTCTAGGCTCTTGCAATGCATCTCTCACCTTTATGAGAATGAAAATTGAGATTTATAACTCCTCATACTATGATCCTTGTCATTAGGACCTACAACTTCATGTCTAAGTTTGTTTGATCTAAAGAATGTAATGAATACAAGCCTATCTCTCATACAAAATCTATTATTTTATTGAAGTTTGTCATTAAAATCTTGTCAAATCCATGTAGGTATAGTATAAGATCATATCATATTTTTCTAATATTATAAACCATATTCAAAAGAGTCCTCACAACTTACAAGAGGTCTAGAGAGGGTTGTAAGTGTTCATGTTATAGAAGATCCATGTAAACTTGAGGAATATAATGAGACCTTGTCCATGTTCCATCATTTAAAAACTAAGGTTTCATCTATTTTAGGCCTCTTAAGAGTCTCTAAGAGCATGTTCAACTTGTGGTAAACTTGAATATTTGATAGAACCTATATGCTTCTTTGATTCTCTTCAACAACATGCTTGGTGAACTAGCTATGAACAAACCCTTCCATTCTACCTATATCCATTGGGATTTATTTTTTCATGAAATATATAATCCTAAAAATATTCCATTAGATGACTACATGGGTTCCCTAAAGCTTCTTATTTCCATTTTTGACCTTGAGAAGGTCTACAACCTTACTCTTCTATGCAACCAAGAAGACAGTTTTTGCATGGCTTGGTTTGGAGACTTGAAAACTATTATAACACCATGGATACTTCTCATATTGTCTTGTGGAAGGTAATTAGACCTATTTACAAGCTTGATAGACTCTTAACCTGGTCAAAAAGACCTTACTCACTCAAACACTTGCAAATAGGCCCAAAAATGTAGTTTTTAGGCCATTTTCATGCATTTCTTTTTCACACGTGCCAAGATTATTGACCCAATAGGTACCAATGAGGCATGAAAACATATTAAATGTGATTTAAAGTTATTTTAAGTGTATTATAATCATTTAAACCAACATTCTTAGTCATCAAGCTTCTTGAGATCATTACAAGCAATCTTAGGTCTCTATCTTGTTAACGATTGTTCATAGAGTTGAGCCCTAAAATGAACTGAAAAATGACACAAAGTTAGAGTATAAAAACCTTATAATCATCACATAATATCATTATACCCCGTACATCTACTCAACCAACATCCAACGTGAGAAAGTTTGTGTTCTCAGGCTTGCAAGCTTGTAGGTGTGCATTCTAGAGGACTGTTGAAGCAAAAAATGGCTTCAAATGCTTGATTTTGATTTGACAACACTTTATATAGGTTTGATACATGCCTCATGAATTTTATAGATGATTTTAAAAATCATTTTGATCCTTAAACTTCCTAGAACTTGCATTAGCCCATGTCAAGGGTTTGTAAGTAGTTTTTTGGTTTTGACCCTAATAGTCTTTTTTTGGTATGTATTCCTCATTATAAGGATTCCAATTAATATATAAAATTTAATCATGGTTCTTAAAACCTTTAATTAATCCATAAACCTTATGTTCAACCAAAAAAAAAAAAATCTCTCTCTCTCTCTATTTTCTGTATGTAGGCCTGTAGGTGCCTATTTCAAGCTTGAAAACCATTATAAACCTACTCTTTGAGCTAACCCTTATTCCTCATACAACCTTGGATTGTATTGGTGTAATAATTTATTTTAATTATACTTGTTTGAGAACTTTACCCAAGGATAAAAATCTAATATTGCCAAGAACCTTTTATTTTCTGCTTGTAGACTTGACACAGTCTGCCTATGTATGCATGAAGACATTTCCCTCTTACCATATTTTCCCCTTACATGCTTGGAAAAAGTTTAATATTAGATGAATTAGGGTAATAATTTAAATTAATTATTTAAGAGTTCATTTTTTGTTACAACCCTATTCTTGTTCCTTCAATACTTGAACCTTGTTTAAGGGCACTTAAACTGATGGCTTTCATAGCCTTCCACCTAGAGATTCTCATCAAAGTTGATCTAGAGGGATTATAAATTGGTTTAATATTTATTGAGCTCCCTATATAATTATATATTAATTTCAAAACCTTTGTTTTATAATGTATTACTCCCCAACATCAAATTTTCTTACCTATAGAAATGTATCTATCCCATTTGAAGACTCTGTGCTTGAACTAGTACAAGAAATACATTTAGGAGGTGAATGCACACTGGTTGAGAATTTAATAGATATTTATATACTATTAAAAATTAATATAAAATGTTTTGGCTTCTTTCATAAGCCTAAAACCCTTCAAGTAGTGTAAATAGGCTCAAACTCACACTCTCTCAACCCTACATATGTGTAGGTTCACATTTGGCTCATTCATGTATTGAATTATTGATTTAAGTTGGTGTAGTAGGGTTTATTAGGTTTTTATGAACTTTTAAACATCATTTACCCTTGATTTTACTCACCTTCATGCTTTTTATGTCTAAAACAACCGAACAAAGAAGTTTCATTCTAGTACCAATATGATAATTGGAAGTTTGTGCTAAGTCTTATGTTTTGGGGACTATTAGACCTCCATGAAACATGTTTCAACATTTTAAATTCTTTCACTAAGATTAGAAATTCCATTACAAGAGGGAAATTATGACAATGGGGTTTAGAAGGGTTTTAGAGAGGTTTAACTTCTTGACAATGATTCATAAAGCTCTACCCCCTAATCCCAAAACTAATGCCATGGATTTGAAGGGCATAAGGGTTGTCAACATCCCATAAGAGAATTTGGTATAATACCTCTCCTCCTTTATGAACCAACGCCATGAAAATGACCCTTCTTGACTTGCAAGTGACTTGATGGATAAGTTGAGTAGGTTTTTGTCTTTCTTGGACCTGAAACCTTTGTAATTGCATGTTTTTGAGTTTGAGGAAACTAAAGGAGGGTGTGGAGAGTCTATAATACCATACTTAGTTTGAAAATCCTTTCAATGAGACCTTTTGATCTAGCTTGAGGTTGCATATTCACCTTTAGACCTATCTTCCTCAAGAAAGCTTGTCATATTTTACCAAAATACCATGTTAGAGCTATGAACCAGATGCTAATGGAGTACCTCTTAAATTGTATGGTAGTGGTATAATGTACCAAGAGCCTTTTTATTACCTTTTTTGCATTATTCTCATGTTAGGCTTGAGTTATACTTTGGAAAGAAACATTCTGACATTTTGACCTAGTGTACGAGCATAAAGAGATATAACATGATCTTCACAAGTGTCAAATGACTCAACAAGACCCTTTTTGACCTCTATGCATGGTTTTATAATTTCACCCTTGATGTATCCCAAGATGTTTGGTTACATTACAACACTTTAAAAAGCATTATAAGATAAAACAATAAAAACATTAATATCTCCAAAGGTACCTTAAACCCTCCAATTACTTGAGAATGTAATGTTTCCATTTGACCAAATTTGCTTCAAGATCTATCATCCACTATATAACACTATGCTTCTTGGATGATCACCACCTCATTATTTTCACCATGTATCACTTATACCTTGAATTTCACAAAATTACCTTAATTTTTCCAAAGTTACCTTAAAATTTGCTAACTACGTTGAAAAATACCTTATTTGAAAATGGAGACTGATGCAAGGTTCAAGTTTTAGATGGTAGGGGTTGAATTTTGGCCTAGGAGGCCAAAATATCAACACATACTCAGCTCGATTGTTGGTGCACATGAATTACAATCTATATGCAACTATATATTACTTCCCATCTAGGTTGGTAAAAGCTATGCCAACTACTGAACATTGCTTAGATCTTGCACCATTGAAATGGAGAGTCCATAACTATGAAGGACCTTCAAATCATTTCTCATGAGGTTCATTATTTGTGGTAAACGTGTAAATACCTACATGTGAGGATGTAAAGTCAACCCTGTCATTCTTGGCATTATAGTTTGTAATCAAGTACTTCATATTTAGTTCTTAATCCACTCAAATATGATTGGATACTCCTGTCCAGGGCAGCCACATATGTGAGAAATATGTTCGATGTATCCATTCAATGTCTTTGACTAATCATAACTCAACAACAAGCCATAAGATTCAAGAATGTCAATGACCAGAATGTCTATGTATTATTGTACATGTGGCTCAGAGGCAAGTTGAATGTGAGCATTTCTCAACTCCCCAATGCATGACACATATGACTTGTCCAATTGAAGGACCACTCTTTAAGATTTATATAGGGTCAAACCCAATTTATTACATATAATTGTGGGCATCACATTGGCTGAGACACTTAAGTCAACCAAAAGATTATCCACATTCTTACTAAACATTTTGATGAGCAAAAAAGGTGGTACCTCAAGCTTATCCTTTTAGATAATCACATTGGTGTGATCAACCTTTGATTTGTCAATGGATGGTCTCCCAGTCAAGGCTTTGAGAAATAATTCTCTTTGCTCAATAATCTGAGCTAGCTCATGAAGATTTATATTTGCCTTAATTTTATTCATATATTTGATTATATTGTATCCCCATTTGCTTTGTCACTTTTCACTTTTTATCTGATCAATTTCTTTTAGAGGTGATGGATTATTGTTTGATTTAGGATATAGAGGAGTAGTAACGCTATTGTTTGGATGTGTTGAGATAATAAAAATCTATTTATTCCTTGAGTTATAATTGTTCTTCTAAAACTAATGAAAGGCATGGATTTCATCTATGTTATCCTCATGCTCATTTTGATCTTCTACTGGGAAGGGGAAATCATATGTCTCAAAGACCATTGTTGTACTAGAAGGACCTAGAGTAGTGGAAGAAGATGGCTTTGGCTAATTTTCAAAGATTTCTTATCTATCCATTTCATTATAGAAGATATAAAAAGTAGTCAATAACTATATTCGATCCAACTCACCATGCTATGTTGTATTATGGAATTAGTACCAATTAGGTTTTGCTACTTCTAAGATGTTTATTTTAGGCATCTAGTTAAGTGGATGATATTCCATGTTCTTTCCATATTTTATAAAAGGTTTATTTTACCTATGGAATGATAAATTTTTATTGGTATTATGTCCCATGGTGTTTCTAATTTGCTTCTGCATGCTTAAAAACTCATTGCTCAACTTATACACCATTCAATAGATAACATCTAATTCTAATTTTGTAGAATCAAAAGTAATACCTTGTGTAGTAGCAACATTCACTGGTATGAAAGATTGGTTCTAATTTTGATGATTAGGTGCAGATGTAGGATTATTTATAAAGCTAAGGTATTAGTTAGGTGGAACATGGGCCAATGCCAATTATGTATACACTTGGTTCTAATTTTGAGCAACAACATTCTGATTAACATTTAAAATAGGGTTGAGGGCTAGAAAATTTGGATTGATATGGGGTAGAGCCAAATCTTGTAACTGGAGACTCAAATGCCTATCAATGTTAATAGCTTTGATATAGGCCATAGATAACATGGTAATATTAGGCACTTTATGGATAAAGATAACTATCATAAAATCTATGTCATTTTTATACATTTCAAGGGTTAATGCTTCATTAGGTTTATAATCATTGTCAACTTATTTATACATCTTTTAGAATATGGCATTGAAGGTTCTAATTTCTTCATTAGGCTCTCTCCTCATACTTGAAAAGTGTTGGTATATGACACTTGGGCTAGTGACTTGTCCAAGTTGTGTCAAAAAGGTTTATTGGCACTAGTTCCAAGAAGTAATCGAATCTTCTGGAATATTTAAGAACTAGTCACAAGAAACATATTTCAAGGTAAAAGGGAAGAATCTACATGCCACATATTAATGGGCTACATTTAGTATCCCTAGAGCAATCTTGAAATCATTTATGTGTTCTTGGACAGTCCTTCCTCCCTAGGGATAAAAGGTAGGAAGATACTTTCTAGTATTTCTATGAAAGTCATGCATGTCTCTGGGGATAACAATAATAGAACTAGATAACCATGATAAGGCCATCTTACACAGAGGAAGCCCACTTCTTCTGATTGGGGAATAAGATCAAATCCAGTGTCCCTTTAAAATGCCTCTATCTAACCTAATTTTTCTATGGATCTGTAAGGGTGGGAATAATAGGCCAATATCTAAGGTAGACCTTGTTAGTATTTTGGGTATATCTAACATAATTGAAGTGATCTTTTAAAGAAACAAAAGGGGCCCCTCTTTCTAGCACCAATTTAATTCCTGTTGATGTGGGTTTTATGTACACTAGGGAATATTTTCACTTATCCTAAAATTTGAGGATACATCATAAGATTCCCTAGTGTGCATAAAACCCACATCAACAAATATGAACCATCCTATCTCATTTTAAACCCACAAACTAGCAAAAACTAAGCATAACTACCCCACAACAAAACATGAAGCCTAAGCAATCGTATGTGCTCTTCAAAAGATTTGACAATATTTTATTGCTACCCCATTTGTGTTCTATACCAATCATGAACCATTAAAATATCTATTGAATAGACTGATGTTACAAGCCTAATTATGTCTTTGGCTAATGTTATTTTAAGAATTCAATTTCACCATCACAGTAAAACTAGGAAAATTAAACAATGAACCAAATTATTTATCCCAGATTAATAATGGGGAAGAAAATAGTCCCATTGATGATGATTTCCCAAGTGCTCATTTATTTTGCATCGAGACAGTTCCAAAAGAAATGGAAAATATAACACAATTTCTAGCCATAGGGGAATTTATAGAAAACTATTAAAAATGTATAAAAGAGATTGATAATTCAAGCATTCCCTTTTACACCGATAGATGGAACATTATACAAGAAAATTAGATATGAAATATTAAGGAGAGTTATAGTTAAATATGAACAAACAAGCATTTTACAAGAAGCTTATGAAGGAATTATCAATGGCACAATGGTGGAAAAGGAACAATGAAGAAAATATTGATTGCAGGTTTATGGTGGCCTATAATATTCAAATTCACACACATATATGCACATAAATGTGATATTTTTCAATGAGTGAGGAAACCAAATGTACAATATGATAAGATACAATGACCTATTCTTTCCTTGTTACCATTTGAAAAAAGGACTATCAATTTCATTGGTGCAATCAAGCTTGCAATAAGAAAATCTCAGGCCAAATTTATTATCACCAAGATAGAGTACTTAAAAAAATGGGATAAATCCATACCCACCAGAGACACTACCACCAAAATAACCACAAAATTTCTATATGAAAACATCATTACGTGTTTTATGTGTCCACTGAGTATCACTAGCGACCTAGGAAAACATTTTGTTAATGACATAATAAAATAATTGCTCGAGCACTTTCTCGTTAATCATAATAAAAAACACCCCATACCACCCACAAGATAGTGGAATAGTGGAAGCTTCTAATAAATTAAAAAAAAATAGTCACAAAACATGCAATCTTAATGTCATGGATTGGGACTTAAAGATACCTGTAGTACTATGGGCATATTGCACTACATATAAGGGGTTAACAAAATATTGCCCACTCCAATTAGTATATGGATGCTAAGCTACAATGACAATGGAATTTTTAGTACCCAATTTAAGAATAGCAGTGGCATTTCAGATTAATGAAGACAAATCAATACTTGAACACCATTCAAATGGAAGAAATAGACAAGAATTTTTTTTTCAGGCATACAACCAAACACAATAAAAACTCCACCAAAAATATTGACACGACCGCCATTGTAAGAAGAAATAATTTCATGAAGGAGATTATGTGTTATTATATGATAGTAAGTATAAGATGTCAGGAAGATTAAATATTTGATCATTAGGACAATATATAGTAATTTCTTTTACCAACGTGAGCAATAAAAATAACACTTAAAGGAGCTGAGTGACACAACTTTGTGAATGGATCCTACCTCAAAATATATAATGTCATATAATGAGAAGACATGCTATAAAAATAGATTAAGGTCATGACATAAGAACTAAAATAAATGAAAATTAAAAAAAAAAAATCCCAAGTTAAAAATCGATAAACGATGGCTTGGGGGAAAATAAAAATAAAAAGAACTCCTAAGTTGAAAACCAGTAAAATATAACTTGAGAGAAAAATAAAAATAAAAAAATTCCCAAATTGAAAATAAGTAAATGATGGCTTCGGGGAAAAATAAAAATAAAAAGAACTTCCAAGTTGAAAACCACTAAATGATGGCTTGGGAGAAAAATAAAAATATAAAAAATTCCCAAATTAAAAACTGGTAAATGATAGCTTGGGGAAAATGAAAAATAAAAAAAATTATCAAGTTGAAAATCAGTAAAATGATAGCTTTTGGACAAGATAAACATGGGATAGTAGTTTTTGTTCCCATAAATCCCTCTAGGCAAAGGAAGCTAGGATGGACGAATCGAGCACAAATGTCATAACATATGATGCTAGATAATTAAGATAAATTGGTAGGTTGATCAGATACAACTCCCCAAGTAGATATGTGGATCTTATCAATGGGAAACTAATCAAATCATATCCAACAAACTCATAAACAATGTGGGGCATTGAGTAATAAAATAACATAAATATAAAAGGACAACCAAATAAAATAATAGCATTAATATCACATAGGGAGTCATAAAAGTTAAGGGGGTGGAAAAGATAGTTTTAAACACCAAGGGAAGGCCAACTCAATGAGATATTAGATGCATGATCACTAAGAAATCTAACCACAATTTCATTTTACTCCACTGTCACCTCTAGAACTATGGAAAATTCTATAGAATAAATCCATCACCCCTTTCCTTTTTCACAAAGATTTGTAAGCATCCAAACTCTGTAAAAATTATTCTAGCCATATTTGTGACTAAGAGAGTTACAACATAGAAACACAAAGAAAAAAATGTCTGCCTCACTAGTTACTAACATGAGAAAACTCATGATCCCAAAAGAAAAGCACATAACCACAAAATCATTAATACCAGATACTAAAGGAGTTTTCTGAACGCTGCCAAAAAAGGTTGCCCACCTGGAGGACACATTCAAATACATCCATGCACATTTACCATTATAATTTCTAGGCCACTACTTTTGCCACTTCCAAATGGAGGCAGAACTCATACATCAGGTGTTGAAATAAAATATTTGGGATTATAACCCCAAAGTAAAATCCATCCCAAAAATGAAGCTAGATGTTTAATAAATATTTCCCTATCTCGTGTTACCATTTACCATAATCTAAATTATATTCATCTGTGTGCATAATGGAATTCTTGGACCAACCTCATCTAATTACTGTGAAGAACATTGAAAGGGTAATTGGGTTAAAGAATGAAGGGATCAACATACATTTATAAGAGAAGAAGGGTTTAGCTAAAGGAGAATATTTTTTCAATTACTTAAAATACTCTAAAGGCAAACATGGCATCCACATCAAAATTATTCACAATACATAATATAAATATATGGTAGAAGTAGTGGCCTAGCAATTATATTTTACCAATAAGGAAGATGCCGCGAGCCATAAAAATGAAATGGTGACATTTGATATGATGTTAATGTAAATAAAATATAATCTTTGACAAGGTCTCTTGGATAATTTCAAAACCAATATCTAGAAGATAAATAAAGGTAAATATGATTACTGCTATGGATTCTTATTACTATGTTTAGCTATGCACTATACAAAAACACCTTCCCAGGCACAAATGGACAATTATAATGGGATAAAATGAATACCATGGGAAAATAACTAAAAATCCATTTGGAAACCATGACATGCATAATAAAAAGTTGATATCATGCTTATTTGGACAACTGAGTTACAACAAACTCTCATTTTGCATTATTAAATTTCCCCAAAAATAGTTGCAAAATATAGCAAATAATTTTAATTTGATGCCACCATTGGCTACCTCTACATTTGTCCACATAACCCATATACCATAATTATTCCACCCCCATAATATGAATTTTTAGATAACTAGATATAATAAATCATCCCACTCATTTGGTCCTTTCCATAAGTATTGGGGAAGTGTAGTCCACATGACATACAATCCACTATAGAGGTGTTAGTGGCCAAAATACAAGGGCCATCATCCAGAAATAAACCAACAACATAAGAATAATAAATAGAGGAACCTTCAAAATAAATAGCGGAACTTAAGGAAGTAGGTAAAAATAAGGGGAAACATGTTCGGTTCTAATATATAGCTCCTCCATTAAAAATAGGCAAAGTAATCATTGCACTAAATAGAGGACATACATGTATCCAAAAAGGGTAAGCAAGCACATTCAATTGGGATAGAGATTAGATCCTCAAATAGTAGGTTTGTACACACATGAAAACATAGAACGCATTATACACCTTAAACAAAAGATATGCTACCCAAGAAGAAACAAAGACAAAAGAGCAAAATGGAGAAATATATTAAATCACAATTAGACCTGACCCTAGAATAATCACCTATTGACGTCTCCAATACAGAGGTGATAGAATAAATAATTTCAAACATAGAGAGAGTGAATATGAACAAGATGATAACAAATACATGACCATTAGATTGGAAAAGAGGAAAAATAAATTATTGAAGCACTAGCCAAGGTCCAACAATTAGATATGCAAGCCAAACGACATGATGAAAAAAGGAAACAAAAATAGGAAAAAGAAAAATAAGAAAAATTCAAAATTGAAAAAATATTAATACAAGGAGAAGGTAGAACAAAAGGAAAAATAAAATAAAGACAAATAACAAGTCATGACACAACAAAAGGTAGAGGCCAAAAAAAGGTTCAAGAAGAAGTTGCGACCAAATAAAAAATAGTTGAGGCATTAACAACACAGAAAAGGAAGAACATGAAAAAGAGGAGAACAATGAGAGGGATAAAATGGATAAATAAGAGAAGGAGAAAAGGGATAAATAATAAAGGGAGAAAAAGCAACATGATGAAAAAAAAATAGAAAGAAAAGGAAGAATAAAAAAATGAAAAAAGATGTCGTCCTCAAATCAGAAGAGGCTAAAAATAAGAAAGTGACAGAAGCTACTCAAAAGGTAGAGGAAGAGAAAATGAAGAAGGCAACTAAATAAGCCACCAAACAAACATAAGAATCATGGGAAAAATTTGTAGTGGAAGCTGCTAAAAATATAATTACCTAAACCCCACCTCTACCACCCTTTCCTAAGTAACTACTTCACACCCCACCTTATTTCTCCTCTCAACAAATAATCACCGCTCCTCCCTCTGAAACCACCCCATATATACTAACTATCCCACCCCAATATTCCCTCACCCAAATCAAAGCAATCCTAGGTTAACATCAGAAATTCAACACTATCCACCTTGCCTCCACTCTAACTGAAGCAACTCCATAGGGAACAAATATTATGTCACACAAATTAACCTCTATTTAGAAAAAAACTAAGGGAATATATTTCAAGAAAGTGCACAATATTATTGAATGCAAAGATGTACAATATTAAAATAAATACTGCATGATGCCATCTAGGAGATGATGAAGGTTAGACCACAATTTGAAGTGGATTCAAAACTACCTATCACTCAATTATTCACAAAAACATTGTAGACTTTGATCAAACACCAATATATTTTTGAGACAAAGAGATACAACATTTGGGAAACTAAAATATAAGAGTTCAAAATTGAACAAAGTATGAAGCCATTGGAGGATAAAATCCAACATCGTAATATAGTGAAACGACATATTACATTTATGCATAAAGCAATATCAATTGTCAATTCATATTTTGTCTCACACTTGGGTAGAAAACATAAATGATAGAGGAAAATAAAGCCTTATACAACCTAGAATAAGAGATAAACCAAGCTACAACCCACTATGATATTTCTAATAATCCAATGGGCATAAAAATGACATGGATTTTGGAACTAGGTGAGAAATTTCGGAAGCAACAACAACAAATAAATAAATCTAATGATTGAACTCGAGGAATCAAGTGACCTCATCAATAATTTAATGTGTAAGCTTGATAAATTTAAAAATGAAATCAATATTTATTTCAATGTTATTGTTTCTCATCTCACCCTTGATGATATCATCAAATTGATTTGGGAAAATATATAGTTAGAGTAGAAAGCACAATGAGCCACTAGTTATCTCACAGGGTGGAAAACATTTGAGACCAAACTCAATAAACTATTGGGGATCAACCAACAATTTGATTACACTTATGAAAGCAATAAATGCGGAATTAAATCAGAATGATAAGTAACTAGAATGATAAATAGCAAAGAACAAGAGATACAAGAAACCACCCTGAAAACTTGTATTAAACTCTTTACAGAAGGAATACAAATGAAAAAACTTCTTTCTTCCACACCTCTCTCAGATATACAGATCTCTCTAGATCTCTTTCCCTCAAGAGCTCTCTCTCTCAAGTACAATCAAATCCAACAACCTGGATTGATTCACATATACAATTATGTACTGTTCTTCAACATTCTACAATACTCTACAATAAGCTAAGAAGATATATCCTATTATATAATAATTAGGAAACTTGAGCATGCATTTACAACCAATAGTTATGCCTCTTAAACAAGGGCTCTAAAACAATCTTACTAATAATAGAGACGTGGACTTAAGCCTATGACTTAATCCTAACATGCAAACACTCGGTTCTGTCCACAAAAATAGCTCTTTGGACGCACAGATAACCGACATCGGTTCCTGCCTGCTTGCCTGTGACCGACGTCAGCCAATCCCTACCGACGCCGACATCTCTTGAACTACTCCTGACAGACGTCGGTCCCTCCTGACCGATGCCAGTGATTGTGTAAACCTACAACTGCTACAAAACACTCACTTGGTGAAGCTTTTAGCTCCACACCTTAACAATCTCCCACTTGGAGATAAACAGCTGCACCAGTACCTGTACAACAACGTCTTCTAGCTCCTCCATCTTCAACTCAATCATGAAGACCAACAGAAGTTGAATGAAGATTCAACTTCTCCTTTGTAACCGGCTTGGTTAACATATCAGCAGGATTCTTATCTGTATGGATTTTCTCCAGCTTCAACTCACCATCCTCTAATACCTGTCTTATGAAGTGTTACCTAAGTTTTATATGCTTTGTTCTTGAATGAAAGGCTGAATTCTTAGCCAAATGAATTGCACTCTAACTATCACTGTATAATCTGCAACTCTCTTGCTCCTTTCCAAGCTCTTCCATGAACCGTGTCATCCATATCATCTCTTTGCTAGCCTCTGTGACTGCAATATACTCTGCTTCTGTAGTTGACAAGGCAACAACCTTCTGCAACTTTGATATCCAGCTAACCACCGTTCCACCAATAGTGAAAACATATCCTGTGGTGCTCCTCCTGCCATCCAAATCACCTGCCATATTTGAATCTACATAACCATGTAGAGAAGTATCTGAACCTCCATAGCACAAATGCCTACTGTTGGTTCCTCTCAGATATCTAAGGATCCACTGAACTGCTTTCTAGTGTTCCTTCCCTGGATTGGCCATATACTTACTTACAACTCCCACTGCTTGGGCAATATCCGGTCTAGTACACACCATTGCATACATTAAAATCCCTACTATGGAAGAATATGGAACTCTACTCATGTACTCTACCTCATCATGTGAATTAGGACATTGTTCTTTACTCAACTTAAAATGCCCAGCCAAAGGTGTGCTTACCAGTTTTGCATCCTGCATATTGAACCGTTTCAACACCTTGTTCACATAATCCTCTTGAGACAAAATCAACCTATGATTCTTCCTGTCTCTCTTAATGCTCATACCAAGGATTTTCTTTGCTGCTCCCAAATCCTTCATGGCAAATGTTTGAGCTAATTTCACCTTAAGCTCAGAGATATCCTGCATGTGTGATCCTGCAACCAGCATATCATCTACATACAACAACAAAATAATATATCTACCATTATCCAATCTCTTAAAATACACACAATGGTCAGATTGACACCTACTGTAGCCATGCTCAGTCATAAACCTGTCAAATCTCAAATACCACTGTCTAGGAGCTTGCTTGAGGCCATACAAGCTTTTCTTCAATCTGCACACTAACTTCTCCTTACCTTTGACCTCAAATCCTTCCGGCTAATCCATATATATTTCCTCATCCAAATCTCCATGAAGAAATGATGTCTTAACATCAAGCTGCTCAAGATGCAAATCCTCAATAACAACTAAAGACAATACAGTCTGTATAGAAGTCATTTTAACAACAGGAAAAAAAATCTCACCAAAATCAATACCTAGATTTTGTGCAAATCCTTTAACTACCAACCTGGCCTTATATCTCATCTGTCCATTCTCACCTTCCTTCAATCTGTAGGTCCATCTGTTCTTCAGTGTCCTCTTACCTACTGGCAACTCAACCAAATCCCATGTTTGGTTCTCTTTCAAGGACTCCATTTCCTCAACCATGCCACGCTCCCACTGATTTTTGGATTCTACCTGTATTGCTTCTTCAAAACTCTCTGGTTCTCCACCATCAGTTAGCAATAAATAGAATAATGAAGGAGAATATCAAATTGGAGGTTTACTTACCCTTTTTGACCTCCTGATGGGTGTCTGAGACTCATCCACAACACGCTGTCCACCCAAATTCTCTGATAGTGACTGACCTCGGTCACTTTCAGGCTTGTAATTGGTAGACGTTGGTTTTCCCTGACTGATGTCGGTTCCTGTCCTACCGACATCGATCACTGTCTGATCGACATCAGTTTTTGTTTTGCCGACATCGGTTCCTGCCTGGCTAACGTCGGTCTCTGTGTTTTCCTTTCTGTGATTAATTTTTCCCACGAGCTCATTTTGGACATCACCTCATCCAATTCTCCATTGCTCTACCCAGATTGATTCAGCTTCTTCAGCTAATCACTATACATCACTTTTTCATTGAAAACAACATCACGGCTCCTAATTATCTTGTTAGTTCCTAGATTCCAAAATCTGAAACTGAAATCATCAGAGCCATAGCCAATAAATGTGCACCTCATAGACTTAGCAT
Source organism: Torreya grandis (assembly GCA_037957365.1). Classification (NCBI taxonomy): domain Eukaryota; kingdom Viridiplantae; phylum Streptophyta; class Pinopsida; order Cupressales; family Taxaceae; genus Torreya; species Torreya grandis. Next base: position 2,441,342 of record JARHVA010000517.1, on the reverse strand, counting down.
CCAACTTCTTTCTATTTTCGTTATCAATGTGCACAAAGGCTTCACAACCAAAAACTTTGATAAATGAGAGATCTACCTTTTTACCTGTCCATGCCTCTTCTGGAATTCCACCATCCAGAGCTTTAAAGGGTCCTCTATCAATCAGGTACACTGCAGTGTCAATAGCTTCTGCCCAAAACTCTAAGGGCAAACCAGCATGTAATCTCATACACCTTGCACGCTCCATGATTATTCTATTCATCCTTTTAGCAACTCCATTTTGTTGAGGTGTCCTTGGAACCATCCTTTGCCTATAGATTCCATGCATATAACAATACCAGTTGAACTTATAGCTGTAGAACTCACCACCGTTGTCAGATCTCAGGCACTTCAATCTTCTGCCTGTTTCATTCTCAACCATAGCTTTCCAAATCTTAAAAGTCTCAAATACATCAGATTTCTTCTTAATACAATAGACCCATACCTTTCTTGTAGCATCATCTATGAGTGAAACATAGTACTGTGATCCTCCAATAGAAGCAACTTGAGCCGGTCCCCACACGTCTGTGTGAACAAGCTGCAACTTATGCTTCTTCTTTGTTGACCCAGTCTTGAGAAAATTCACTCTCTTCTATTTTCCAAAAACATAGTGCTCACAAAAATCTAGATCTATGCTTTTCAAATCCGAAAGCTTACCTTTAGACTTAAGAATTGACATTCCCTTCTCACTCATGTGGCCAAGCCTTGAGTGCCACAATTTTGCATCCACATCTGAAGTAGATAATACATAAGGAGAATTGTTAGTAACATAATTACATAAATAGAGAGTACCTACTCTCTTACCTCTGGCCATAACAAGTGCACCCTTGGTCACCTTCCAAGATTCAGCTGTGAGAGTTACTGTACAACCCTCATCCCCTTTCCTACAGAAATCAAATTCCTCTTCAAGCTGGGAACATGCATAACATCTCTCAACACCCATGTGTTGTCATTCTGCATTTTCAACTGCACTTTACCTTTGCCAATAATTTTACAAGGCTCATCATCCCCTAAATACACTATTCCAAAATCTCCATGGATATAGTCACTAAAATATTCTCTATTAGGGGTAGCATGAAAAGATGCACCATAATCTAAAACCCAAGATTCTATATTATTATGCAAAGAGAATATTAAAGCATCTTGTGCAATACCTGCAACCTTTGTTTCTTCTTTTCTTTCGTGCCGATTGTCCTCCTTAGGATTTGACCAGCAATCTTTGCTTATGTGCCCAATCTTTCCACAATTCCAGCATTATGGCTTCCTGCCATTTTTGGATTTGGATCTACCTCTCACCTTAGACTTAGACCTTGATCTCCCTTTCTTGCTCTTCTCTTTTTGCCTTCCCCTGCTCTCAAAACTTAAAGCGTTCCCTAATGTTTCCTCTGTGCTTTTCCTGCGAATTTCTTCATTCAATATCACACTAACAACATCCTCTACTTTTAAAATATTTGAAGCAGATGCAGTATTACTAACTGCCATTACTAAGCTATGCCAGCTTTCAGGCAAAGAACATAATATTAAAAGAGCTTTAATTTCATCATCAAACACTATATTGACTGAACTTAATTGATTTACAATTCCATGGAAATCATTTAGATGATTAGATACAGATCCACCTTCCTGCATACGCAAATTAAATAACTGCTTCATAAGATATACCTTATTAGAAGCTGAGGGTTTTTTCATACAAATTTGCTAAAGTAGTCATCAACTCTACCGTTGTTTTTGCCTGTGATAAATTAGATATCACAGTAGATGCTAGACTCAGTCTTATAGACCCCAGAGCCTTTCTATCAAGAACTTCCCATTCTTCATCATCCATGTCTGTGGGCTTCTTTGCAATCCCACCTAACGGTAAGTATAGATCTTTCTGATACAGATAATCCTCTATCTGCATTCTCCAATGTTGATAATTTTTGCCATTGAACTTCTCCATTCTCAGTTTAATTTCTTCTGCCATTACTTCTCCCACTCAAATAGAAATTCTTGCAGAAACTCCTATGAGTACCCTATAATCAATACACACTACACAGATCTGAACCACCTGTTAGTGAACCTAAGCTCTGATACCACTTGTTGGATATCAAGCTCTGAACCTACAACCAAGGCTCTGATACCACTTGTTGGGGATCAACCAACAATTTGATTACACTTATGAAAGCAATAAATGTGGAATTAAATCAGAATGATAAGTAACTAGAATGATAAATAGCAAAGAACAAGAAATACAAGAAACCACCCTGAAAACTTGTATTAAGCTCTTTACAGAAGGAATACAATTGAAAAAACTTTTTTCTTCCACATCTCTCTCAGATGTACAGATCTCTCTCTAGATCTCTTTCCCTCAAGAGCTCTCTCTCTCAAGTACAATCAAATCCAACAACCTGGATTAATTCACATATACAATTATGTACTATTCTTCAACATTCTACAATACTCTATAATAAGCTAAGAAGATCTATCCTATTATATAATAATTAGGAAACTTGAGCATGCATTTACAACCAATAGTTATGCCTCTTAAACAAGGGCTCTAAAACAATCTTACTAATAATAGAGATGCAGACTTAAGACTATGACTTAATCCTAACATGCAAACACTCGGTTCTGTCCATGGAAATAGCTCTCTGGATGCACAGGTAACCGACATCGGTTCCTGCCTGCTTACCTGTGACCGACATCGGTCGATCCTTGCCAACACCGGCATCTCTTGAACTACTCCTGACCGACGTCGGTCGCTTTTGACCGACGTCGATGACTGTGTAAACCTGCAACTGTTGCAAAATGCTCACTTGGTGAAGCTTTTAGCTCCACACCTTAACATAAACATCAGAAATTTTACTAAAAATCCCAAGCACATAAATAATTTTTTGAGATTCCTTAAAATTTTTATGTTATCTTGAGGATGAGATAAAGGATTAAGTCTGGGGATGATGTTGGTGGGTTTATTTAATAAGTTTAGTTAATAACCAACAACCCATGGAAGTTAATGGTTGTATCACTGCATACATCAGAACATAGGTGTTGACCATGGTAAATACAACACATTATAACATCCTAGGAAGATACACAAAACATAGAGACATAAATAAATGATGTGACTATTGAAACATATCATTATATTTAGATTTAGTAAAATAAATAGAGAGAATTGGATTTAAATCTATCATATATTATATCTAAAAATGAGCACTATGTTCTGGTTTATCTTATGTAATAGTTGTCACCAAATCTTGCACCCTCGTGTTGGTTTTCAAGCCTACTCTAATATTTGGGTAACATTGGAATACCTCTAGGCCTGTGGGTTGCCTATGGTAGAGGTAAACCTCTAGGTTTAAGGGCTAGTTCTCTAGATTGGTCCTTGAAAGCTTATCACCTACACTAACTGTTTACTTTGGATGAAAAGGGATAAAAGTAACATGGAAATTAAGCTATTTTATTGAGGTGATACACCAGAAATATCTCCACTAGACGATTGTACCATTGCATTATGAAACATGACTTGCAACACTAGTCTTAAAATCATGAATTACTCTAATATAAGTATTTCAATCATGGAGGTAATATGCATGGAACTACTCAAGTTAAGTGAATCATAGATTATTTTTAGACACTAAGGCTACTTGTACACTTTATAATAGTCAAGCACACTAACTGCTCTTCATGTGACCTGTTAGAGTGAGACCCACTTGCACCAAACATGAAAGGATAAAGACAAGGCAAGGATAAATGTTTATCACTAGACACTTCACTATACATCAATTCACACACTTAGACAAGAAATATTGAATTCAAAACTAGATTACAAATCTTATTTCAAAATCAAAATACAATATCAAACCAGTAGAATTTGCCATACCAGGTGTGTAATTAAATACAAAAGCCAAAATGACTTACATTTATAGAGTGTGTGAGAAGAGAGAGAATAAGTGGATCTCAAAGGTCACAAGAACAAGTGTCACATGATGAGGACTAGTTACATTGTATAAGAATGAAGTGGAGAATAGAGGTCTAGATGGTCTTCTTGGACAAGTGTCCATCTGAAGCATAAAACTCCTCAAACTGGCATAAAGACCCTTTAATTGCCTTCTTGAAACTGCCTTCATCATGAAGCATCACTTGAGTGCTTGAAATGGCACTAGGGAGATTTGATACATGTGAACTATCTTAAGGGGGTTGGAAACATGCCATGATAGTCATCAGATCCATCCCTAACTACTAGCCATCTTATGGACACTTGTACTCACCATTTGCAATCATTCATTAGCCCTCTTGGCTTAATTCTTCACATTAATCACCCAATAATCCTTCAATTACTCAACCAAATCCATGGAAGAGGTGTTAGGACACATGTTAAAAGTCCTTATACCTTCCACTCCATGAATTATACCTTAAAAAGATTCCCAATTGGACTTCTCATCTTCTCACTTGGTAGTCACTCTCCATTTTCACTATCTGCCAAAGATTGCTTGAGATGAATGAGTTGGTAGAAGACATTTTATGCAAAAATGTGGTAATAAATTAGTATATGGAGTTAGGACAATTTACAATTGACCTCCCCAAATTATTCTCACCCCTTATTAACCTTTTATACCAATAAAACAATTAAAAACTTACAAAAAACCTTGTGTTAGGCTTGTCCGTACAAGTAGGGTACAGACCAATCTAATGTGATGGATATTTAGAGAGTATTTTACAAGTAAAAAACCATTTCCATTCTATACTACCCCTCTTGAATGTATCTTCTTACCTATCTTCTCCATCTGGGCCTAAACAAGGGTTTAGGAGGGTTTTAGCATGTTTTGCTTCTTAAGGATGGTTCATAATAACTAGATATTAAAACTTCAAAATAATTAAAATAAATTTGATATAAATACATTCCTCAAATATCATAAACTCCTTGGGTCACCATTCATTCCCTTTGTACAAGTGTGAGTGGATGAAACTGACCTATCGAGCTTTTAAATGCATTTTGAATAGGTCTGAGGTGAAATAGGCCAATTTTGACCAACTTGGAGATGCTATCTATATAAAAATGGATTACAATAGTCTTCTACTTTCCCATAAATGTATTCAAGGGTTATTAAAACTCTCATGGTCATATGGATCAATTTAGGTGCCTGTAGGTCATAGGCCTAGTTGTAGGCCTAATAGGCCTAGTCTGTGTTAGCTAAATGTTTGACCCCTCTAAGGGTTTCCTATGATTATGGATAATTATCCATGATTTTTTACCTTATAACCAACTCAAAACCCCTTATTTTAATGCTCCAAGACCTCCCATCACACTTTCTTACCATCTACATGTCAAACCTATAGTCTTCTCACTCTTGGAGTGCCCTCTATCTGAGATAACACAGAGGGTATCTCCCTTATTTATCCTACCATTTTGAATATATGAGACATTTTATTATTTAATGAGGTAATTATACACCAAATATAAAATCTATATCACACTAATAGCTCACTTAACTTTTCTAATCTCTCAAAACTGGCTTTCAAGACTATGTGACTATGTAGGGTCTAGGATTGCCTATAGGTTGAATGTTTGAAACTCAGTCTTTGCCATATTTATTTTTCTTAGGCACCATGTGAATTTTATGTCATAATTTTAATTTTGTTTCAAACATGTTCAAAATCATGCACTCATTCTAACATCTCAATTACATCCGTTCCATTTGTCTAGGTTAGTCTATGTACTGTGCTGACTCTAGGTGCACTTCTTAGACAAATGAAACCCCTATAGGTGATATTCAACTCTTTAAATTTGTATTAAATACCATAATATTTATAAATTTCATTAGGTCATTTCAAAATAAATATTCACTATGCCTTCAAGGTTCTTAGCTTTTAGTCTCTTATCATCAACTCTGTGTATGTCTACAGTCAGACTCTAGGTGACCATTTAGGAGAGAAAAGGGTATTATAGGTGATTTTCTATGCCAAAACCTTGTACACAAACCAATTTTGATGTTATGATACCATTAGTATCATTAAAAATCTATATAATCTCTTCTCATGCATAGAAAACATAGTCTCACCTACCACTGCAAGTTGGTCACTTTTAGACATTCCAACGTAGTATTCACTGAGTCTTTCAGGTCAAAAATGTCTAAGTTAGAAGCCATCCAAACACCAACGTCCTTTAGTCAAGAAACCACTCTATTTTATCAAGGCATTTCCTCTATTCTTGGGCTTAATGATGGAAATAACTAGGCCTATCTAAACCTTAAGACATTTTACTATGGAAGGATCAAATATATGAATAAAATGTGATTTAGTGAAATTAAGATAAAGTGTCTCAAAAGTAACTTTCTTGGCCCATGAACATGGTTCTAGGTCTATATGAATATGACAGTCTCACCATTGTCACTTTTATTCTATCCATGCTCTTAAACCTCAATGAAGGTTTCAAACAAGTCCCAACACCTTCATTTCAACTCTTTTAGGCTTTTGTGGAAGCTATCTATAGGTGCCATTATGGATTGTATGTAGGTGAAATCATGGCATATGAATGTTTGTAGTGAATTGGTTATCACCACCAATTTCTAACCTTTTTAAAGGCTTATTAATATTTTTTCCACTTTATAATCCTTCTCACTACCTTTGATTTCAAAACCAACAGAGGAAGAATAAACCTCTACAACTGATGAAAATAATTAACTATAGACCTTAGTGGAGTCCTCCTAGCAAACTAAGATAGTTCATGCCAATTATTTGATTTTCACATGTGTAACTAGATTTAAAAACTTTTGAGAAGAATTTTCATGCCCTAAATATCATGTACATAACTTGAATTGAATAGAAAAATCCAAATAGAAGAGAAAATATGAGGTGATGGGGATGTGCAGGTAGAAAAATGTCACTAGCACTCTAAGAAATGGTTTAAACAACCAAACCTTCAATTCTTGCCATGAATTTGGAGTAGAACAATATTATTTTAATCCCTCAAGATTATTTAATCCAACTCACCTCCTCTTGTTTGTACCATGCAAAGACCAGTTGACCATTTCTACTTGTAAGGGAGAGTGATTGAAGAAATAATATGGTTTTTGCCATTTTTGAGATTTTTAGGGCTGCCCAAGAATGTGAGTGAGTTAAAGGGACCTGAAGGGATACTATTGAAACATCCACACATTTCACAACTAATGCACAAGTTATACAACTACCCAAAACCACATGAAACTACCACTTTTCCCACTGATCTTCTTGTTCTCACATTGCACCTATATTTTGTTAGTTCTACAATAGTTCCTCTAACATATTATGACATAGGGGATGTTTAATATGCCTTTAGAACATTTATCCTCTATGGGAAACCCATACAAGTTCAATAAATGACCCAAAAGTGACCCCTAGATGACATCGGACTAACTATACAACTATGACAAAGCTAAAACCCATTATAAATGACCTCATTAAGACCATGGTACACCTTTTACACCCTATGGAACCCTTATATCAAGTTTTAATATATAGGGGGTTGACATAATTTGACTTATGGTCTAGCCAAAAGTAACCACTTTGAGTATATTAACGAAGAATACATCTAAAATATTGAGTCTTTATACATGCTATATGTGTTATATTATGGTTAATAATTACATTATTAATTAATTTAATATGATACTTTATCTAATTATTAGTGAGTATGGAACATTGAACTATGAATTCATGGTTTGATGTTGTTTTTGTGTCAACAAGAGCTTACACTTGGCTACTAGAAAGGGGAACCTTAAGATCATGATCCCTAAAATACTCCTAGACTTTCCCCATGTGATAGTGGGAAATCTAAAAAATTGACTTAAGTGTGCCTCAAAGTGAAAGGAAAGGGAAAAAATAGGGATCACAAAATATCCATCCATGTGAAAATGGTGATACAATGATGAATATGCTAATAGATGACCACAATGAGAGATAAATTTTCTTCAAAATTGGATATGTTATAAAATGAAAGTGATAGTCATGTTATTAGAGAATTTGAGCTAACCTAAATGGGTCTAACACAAACACTAAGAGGATAAGTCATCCAAAAAAATGGAGAATACAATCTAACACCAAAGAATCATAAGGAGACTAAAGCAAACTAAAAAATGGTAAAAATGTGATAAATAAACTCGAAGGTGATGCGTAAGATCCATAAGGAAACAAAGTCTAACTGTAAAGTGATATAGATGCTAGAAATAAAACCCAAAGGTGATGCATGAAATCCACAAAGAAATTAATGCTGATTATAAAGTGGTTATAAAATGATATAAAATGAACATACATGATGACATGTAAAAGATCGTGTTATAAGATAAAGATAATTAAAACAAGCATCACATTTATGGTAAAAATAATAATGTGAAATCTAATCATGTGACAATGTATTTTCTCTCAAGTATCATGAAATATATCTATATACACCATCAATATCATTTGTTAAATCCTATTGTAGTTGATATTCTACTCTAAAGATGGTCTCTTATACTCTTTTTGAGAGTCATGCTAGGAATATATGTTGTATGAGATCTAAGGAAAAAGTAGGCATGATGGAATGAGGAGGTCAAGGGATTCCCGATGAGAAAAATTTATAAATGGAATATGAAGTGCCATGTCATACATATCCTTTGATCTATGGGATGGGTCTATTCATAGGTGAGGTTGTTTCTCCATCCTAGATGGACCATGCGAGTGTTTTTGGGATCCTGGAAGTGTGTGTCCTAGATAGTATCTATTAGGGAGCTATATATCTATCTATGTGATGTGTAGTACATTAATTCCAAAGACAATACACATCCCCAAGTTTAGGGATATAATATGGTGTAATATTTGGTGGTGACATGTTTGGGAGACTAGGAAGCTTAGTTGCTTCAAGATGAAGTGCATTAAGATACTTCTGAAGAGTTTGATAATGAGTCAAAGAATGTGTGCTAGTCCTATAAAGTAACAAATACACCTAGGATTAGCAAATTGAGGTGGTTAACTATCCATGGTGGGAGCTAGGTCTTGTGGCTTATATTATGCTAAGAATATTTTATATTCTCTACAATCTTTAGTTGAATTATCAAACACCTTGTGAAACTTATAATATATTTCTTCCTCTTGGGTGGGCGGGCATTGTGCTGAATCTAACCTAGGTGGGGAATCATAATGGGGTATATTTGGGATGTTTTCAAACAATTCATTGTTGTCAAAGCATATAATGGTTAACTCAAAAACTTGGTTCTTATTTAGACATCTTTGTTATGCTTTGCATTGGTGTTGTGAGTGACCATAAAATCTATAGAATGGATAAAATGGTGTTGCTATTTATTTGGGAGACAACCTCATATAAGTGTGGCTAGAATCTTTGGAGGAAGAAAACTTGAAGGATCATAAAAACTTGTGAACTAATAGAGTTCAGTCATATCATGATCATTGAGCATGCTTCAAAGAGACTCAAAATAAATAAGACTTATATATGAAGTAGAAGATAAAATGTGCTCGATCTCAAACCTATGGACATCAACCAATGGGGGAATAATGTCAGGCAAATTAGAAAGATAGATAAAGTGAATGATATGAATTATGTTGATACTAGAAGATGATGTAGATTGATTGAAAGAGCATTGGATAGAGGAATGATAATAAATTATTTACATATTCTTAGCTTGGACATAACCAAGTAAGTATGAATTCAAGGGTTTAATCATCATCATAGTCTAGATTAGTAAGTTCAATGTTAAGGGATTATACCATTATGTTGTTAGAGGACGTGTGGGAAGCAAGATTCTTAAGACTTACCATAGAATCAAGAATCTCATCAGTCATCTTCTTGCAATAATGAGATCATAGATTGGGAGGTAACTAAGGTATGATGTTAGTGGGGAGATTGGATTTTTTAATCTTTAGACTGATATCATCAAGCTCATAATCATTGGAATATAATAGCTTAGTTGGGATATTTCTTAAAAATTTGTGGTGACCACTATAACCTTTGTTTGAGTTGACATGGTAATTAAACATTGGTATTTTAAAATATGAATGATAAGTAAAGGCTCAAGGTTGGTATTTTTGCGTTCATGGAAGTGATCAAAATTCTAAGGGTAGGTATCACCTTGAATATTGTAGATATCACCCTTCTAAGTAAATTTGATGCATGGACAAATAAAATAAGCCACATCCCTTATATGATGAGTTCAAAGGTGGCTGAGAAAGATGTATGCTAGAGAAAAATTAAAAACCATGACCTTAAATATAACCATGACAGTTGGTAGTGTGATAGGGAGACCTATGCATCTTAATGGAGGTGCTCTTATTCAGTCATAAACTTGGTACATGCATTGGGTAGACTTAAGATTGCATCAAATTATATTAATGTTTTGTTGTATTCTAAGGAAGTGAAACAAGTGTTAGAGCCTTCATCTATCAAGGCTCACTTGACACAAATATCACCAACTTGGAAAATAATGAACAACGAAAGATCATATACGTGAATTAATATTTCATTAGGGATCATAAATGTTATAGGAAAATTTAATGAGAGAGAGGCATCCAAAGTTTGATTGACCTAGAAATTCATATCTTTACATTGTTATAAAATGCTATATTCAAACTTGAGAAAGGCAACTTCTTGCCAATAGGTGGTGGGTGAGTAGTGTTCATGTCCAATAAAAATTTCATCAATTTATGTTTGTGATGAGGAGAAGTCCTCATGAGATGAAGGAATTAAATTTGGGATGGGAGTTAAGAAATTTATTCTATGGGTCCCAATCATCAAAATCATTATGAGTTGGATAGGACTGAAAATAAGTGACTAAATTTTGAGGTGGATCAACTATATAAGGAACTGAACTAGATTAAATTTGATTTGGAATCAAAGTGGGTTGTCTCAATACCTTCGATAAAATTTAGGCAGACTGAGCCAATGATATTAGCCTGGTTGATACAATTGGTTGCACATAGACATTAGAAACAAACTATATTGACATGTCTAATATAATAACATTAGAATTAAGGTTAGTAATATAATTTACTAGCCTAACTAATATAATAGAAACATAACTAGTTAATAAAGCAAATTATATTCAGTTGGATGATACAATTGAACCTAATATGGAAATGAAAGTCTATAGTTGGTTGACCAATATAGTTTGAACATATGTTGATGGAGAAACAAAATACATTGAGTTGATTGATATAGCTATGAAGGTGGGGAATGATTCTAGGTTGGTCAGTACAAAGTTGAAAAAATAAAACTATACTAGGTTGGCTAGTGTAATTGGTTTATTTAGAAGTACATAAGTTATAAATTCATCTAATTTTATATCTATAAAAAGATGAAAAGAGTTATACTAAATTGTTATGTAAGTAAGATAAGGAATACAAGTTTGATGAGGATAGGGATCACTATAAGATACTACCCACTTCATGTTGTTAATATTGATAAATTTTTCCTCATCATTATATGAATTAAGATTAATCATGTTTCAAGAACATTGGCCACTTGTTGATTTTAATTGTTAGGTTGTTAGTTTTGATTGTGGTTTGGAAGTGGATTTGAGTAAATAGTAAAGTGAGTGTTGGATTATTGAAGGGCGTCAAACTTTATTTTGGAGCCACAAGGTTTGGATACCTTATCATAAGCTTAATGTCATTCTATTATAATGGCTTCATGATCAAAGTTTGAACCAATTAATAATTTAAAATCAAGGTGTTTAAGTTGTTTGAAATTATCATAGGAATGTCCCTGATTTAACTTTTTTGGGAATATTGGAGTCTTATTCCTAATTTAGTTACGGGTCTGGAATAATAAATTAGTAAATAATATTTTAATAATTTAACCATTGATTTGTATAATTTATTTATATTTTTAACCTTTCTATAAATAACCATAAATATGAAGAAAATAAGACTTAGCTTAAAATGAATTGAAATAGTTGTTGCAAGGTCTAATATTGGTCGTGTAGGATTGGGACAATGTCACAAATCAGGATCTAGATTTTATTTTGCAAAAAGATAGGACTGCTAAAATAGGACACCCTAGAGTTCGATGTTGTTATCCTCTTATGCCGTTGTTGTCCAAACTTCTTGTAAAGACCTAAGTTTTCTAGGTTAATTTTTTTGTTCCTATGTGAGCCTGCTTATGAAATCTTGACTGTTGAAAGTCTACAAAACTCCCTGTAGAGATGATTTAAGAATCAAACCCTAGACTTCATTATGCTTTGATAAAACTTGAGAAAGAAGGGGGGGTTAGTGTGTTTAAGATGCACTAAATGTGTATCCACACCCCTTGTCTGGGCATGCTACCTACATACCAACACTTCGAAGAGGGATCAAGCCATATGTAGTTCTCCCCCTTAATGTGCTTTATGCAATAGTGTAATGCAAATGCTAAAATGCTAAATTGGGTGTGTTTGAGGTGGATAGGGACTGGTGTGAGGATTTGGATATGCTTGTAGTTATATTGGATGGTTCTATGTAGAGAATATGGAAGTTTTCCTCAATGGTTTTTCTTATATTCTTGTTTGCTTTATAATATTTTCCAACCCCATTCTAAATGAATTTTGAATGGAATTTTATAGAGATATATTGGTCATGGGTCGAATGTATTCGCACTAGGCTGACAAGATGAAGGATAGGAACTAGAAATAAATAACTATTGGAGCTCAAAATGCAATCGGACAGGAGCACCGAAATAAGACACCCTAGGGTCCAGTGCTATAGCCTGAGTTAGGCACTCCTATCCTATAGGTGTGGGACCTAGGGGGATACCATTGGCCTTGGAAATGCTACCTGGATGAGGTGGAATGACCATTTGGAAAGCTTGGGATGATTGAGAATAAGAAAAAAAATGTCTAGAAGGGTCATGAGAACATGCAAAAAGGACCTATGGGTTGGGTGTCATAAGCCACACACAAGTTACCAATTTTGACATTTTACATGACTACATTTGCCCCCCCTTTATTTTAGTGATGCAACGAAGCAAAATACTAGGTTAAAAAAATAGTAGAAAGCATACTTGAACTTACCTATAAGGTTGAAGATCATGAAGTTGTGTGATGTTGAGTGTGCATAGAGAGAGCACGTCATGAAGTGTAAATCTATTGTGATGATGAGTGATGTTGGGTATGTGTTGAATGATGTTATACCAAAATTAATATCATAAATGGTATTGAGGGCTCAATTCCTTGAGAGTGGCTTAAAAATGTAAAGGCTGGCCCTTTGGCTCCATCATCGCCTACTAAGTGAAGCTATGTGATCATGCATGTGTTAATTGATGTTTGGACTGTGTGTCCAATCCATCTAAGTAGGTGGCTCAAAAAGACAAAGGCTAGTTAATATTTTGGCTCCATCATTGCCTCATGAAGTGAAGCTATGAACTGATACTAGTATGAAATGTGTGTCATATGAGATGGCTCCTAAAACACATAAATGTTTTATAATCTGATAATGTGGCATGGATAGTCAAATGTGTGCTAAAAATTAGGCCACTCTTGGCCACTCAAAAAAGGTAGAGATTAGGCTTGTATAAAAGCTACTCTAAAATTAGTCAATAGGCCTATGTGGAAGCCACTCGAGAATCATGCCAACCACCTACAGATGGAATAAGGCATGTAAGTACTGAGAATATCTGGGTAATGCCATAAACTATTAAGAAGAAAAATCAAATGTGCCATGCACTTTGTCCCCAATTACTGGTGTTTGTAACATGGATTCTAATCTGGAAGTTATACCAATTTATGTATCTAAAACTAGAAGTGAGAGACATCATACCATGCATGATGCCCCTTATATCTATATTCTCTAAGAAAAATTGTACTAGAACTATTGATTTTTGAACTAAACTATTGCTGACAAAACTATAACTGGTCTTACCTTTCTGTCTATTTTTGAAAAATCTAGTTTTTTTATTGTTTAGATAGGAGTGCCAAAATAGGACACTCTAATGTCTGATAATGTATTCTAAACTTGGTGCTCTTATCCTATGCTGATTCTAAAGATTATTCTATAATTGTCACTATTTGTTTGGTTTGAAATCTGAATATCATTCTAGGTGTTTTAAAAACTAATTTTTCAATCGATGGGAGCTCTGATCTCTATGAGAAAACCCCTGTTTGTTGCCCCCTTTTTTGAGGGTAGGAATGAAGACCTTGTAATGACTACCCTTAGAATAAAGAGCCCTGCTAGTGTGTTATGTTTTAAAATACATTATATAGCAATGATAATAAAAAAGATATCTCAAGATATAACATAGTGTGTAATGGAGATTGTTAGATCAATAAGGTTATGGCTAGATAGATATAACAATGTAATAACATGTAAGATATAGAAAATTGGAGTTGGAAATGTTAGTTTTTAGTTGTTAGTTTTCAAGGAGGGATGGAGCATGATGTCCATCATGGCATTCAAGAAAGCAAGAGAATACATGATGTGGATCATGGCATTGCAAACAATTGAGAAGCAAACAAGTGTGTAATGAAAGAAGCAAGAAGCATATAATAGAGTGGCCAAGGGGCCAAAAAAATAAGGGACATGGGCACATGTCACTCAAAATGGAAAGCAAACATATAAGGCATGTTCAAATGCCACATACACATACAATTGAAATAAGTAAGGTTGGCACGAGGGCCACAATCACATAAAAGAGTACAAGCAAAGGACATTGGCAAATGTCCTAAGGTACACATAAGAGTATAAACAAAGGACATTGGAAAATATCCTAAGGCACAAATAATACATAGAACAATAATTGAGAAATGCAATCACATCTAACTATGCAAAGCAAGAAAGGAAAGCATGTAAAATCTGAAAATATAATCACATCTAACTAATCAAACAAGGAACTAAAATTATGCAAGACATGGAGTACAAGACTAAGTATATGCTAAGAAATACATAAGTTCTATATACATATAATAATTTGTGTAAGCTAGTAAGAAATGTACATCATCATGATAACTAGAGTGTGTGGTGTAGGAATGACATAACCTAGGTGGTGTAGTCATGTAGAAGATGCCCCTAGTTGGTAGATATATCAATATGTGACTCAAATGTATGAAGTAGGATGCCCCCTCAATGGGTATAGTGAAGCAATCAAGGATCTGAAAGTCACTGCACACACTCAAAAAAGATCAAGTGAAACATGGTAATATAGATAAATTGACAAACAATATCATATAACAACAAATGTAAGTCTAGCATGGTAGTAGAAATGTAAAGCATGGATAATGCATATAATTGAAATATTTTTGGTATTTTTAGTTATTTGAATGTTTTTGGTAATTTAAAATTTTGTACTATTTTTAGATTTTTGGAATAAGATATGTATAATAAATCATAAAGAGACTATGCATAAGAAATATTGAGAAGCTATGTACAAGTAAGCAAAAAGTAACTATGTAAAGGTAATACTGAGAAGAAATGATACTAATCTATGAGTCTCATGGGAGACTCCTTATCATGGTGTCCTATATTGAGGAGAGGGATCATGCATGATCGTGAATCATGATGGAGAGGTTGAGATTGTAACTCTGTAAGTTGTGTATGTTGTAAATGCTTTGAAATCTTTGAATTAGAAACCAACAGTGGGGTCCCCCTATAACTTTGAGAGGTGAATGCAACTATGGGGTTCTTAGGGACCTATCTGGTGGTAAGAGAATCTCTCTAAACATGTGCTCTATATGTAGAGGTATGAGATCTCAATGATACTACCCTAGGTGTGAACATTGCAACTAGAAACTATCTAGAAACCTAAAACTGTGGCTACTTTAAGAGAGGCCTCTATGGAAGTGTATCAACTCTTTGTGTTGGTGAGAAAGGCCTTGACTATGTTTGACTTTGAACTAGAGGAATAACTATAACTGGTGGAGAAATTGAAATTCATGACTGTAGAGTATGAGATGGCTCTAAAGTGGGGAGTGGTAACTCATATAGAACTCCACCAACTGTAACAACCTGATTATCGTGATTGAATTTCATGCATATGTGAACTGTAGAAGGTATTTTATGAAGTTTTTGAATCCATGGTTGACCAAGCAACATATCAAAAATTCATACACTTGAAACAATAGTAAATGGTGTGGCCACATGTGTTGGACCAACTTGTAGAGGAAGTACAATCTCACCCAATGAACTCTGTATGTGCCCATCGAGTCTGCTGATAACTATGTCCATTAGTGTAATATCCTACTTTGAATATATTAAATATTGTAGTAATGTCATAGTTCACATGTTCATATTGGATCCATTTTCTATGAGAACACTATGAATGGGTGATTATGAATGTAAGCTCTAATAAAAAAGTGATGATAATTTGAATCATCCTCAACTATCTTCTGCTCTGATAGGGAGATCAAAGGTCCACTTGGAACTCTAGAATTGTACACACTAATCATGTTACTCAAAGGATGTGACTCAACTGAAGATGCCCTGTATATAGCTGGTGGCAAATGTGCGTGATATGCATGGTGAACACCTTATGTGTCCATTATCTCCTATTTAAAATGCTATGGAAAAAGATCTAAGAAAATTTTTAGAGCCTTGTCTTGTGTTTTCTTTACCTATGGAGGCTCAACTAGAGTGCCAAGATCAATAATATTTCCATCTATCAAGTCCTATATCTTGTGTTTCAAACTGATGCATCCATTTTTTGTGTGGCCTGGTGCCTTCTAAAAGTCATAAAATGCATTCTGATCATATCCTCGTGGAAGAGGATTTGTTGGATAAACTTCCTAAATAGGAGGGAGAGATATGATATTACATTCCAAAGGCTATTGTAAAACTCTAGCTAGAGAAATTGGTAGATTTGTAAAGGTTCACCAAGGAGGTGCTAATAAAACCACTCACTAAGGGGAATCTAAAGCTTCATTAACTGTGGGTTGTTTTTAAATTTTTTATCATTGACCTTGACTTTGTATGGGGCTTTGTTTTTACTCTTGTTTATTATTTCTAATATACTTGTGTACTTGAATTTCCCTATTAAAATTAATTTGGCTTCCCTTTCCTTTAGTGTGTGACATAACTCAGTGAAGGAAGATAATCTTTTGAACATTATTGATTCATGAAAAGCTAGTAAAAGACTCTATTTGAAGAGATCTTGTAACTCTTGATTGGTCATGGGGTTAGTCATCTTAGCCAAGATAGTTTTATATCAAAGAACATAAGCTGTGAGATGCTCATTTGACCTTTGTTTCTACTGTGTAACTTAGGTATATGAAGCCTTATCACCAATGTTAATGCTAAAATGAGCTAGGAACATGTCAGCTAAAGGATAGAATGCAATGACCGACTGATTTGATAGACTATATAACCATTGTAGAGCATAATCTTTTAAACTCTAAGGAAATAGCTTGGTTAGTAACCAGTCATTTGGCTTATAGTCCAAGCATGCTTTGTGAAAATATCTCAAGTGTGTCTCTAGATCACCCTTGCCATCAAATAGAGTGAGCTTGGGTTGAATAAAACCTGGTAGCAAGGGTGTAGAAGTAATATGACGTACTAATGGTGTATGTAGTAGAGCAAAATAATCCAAGGCCTGTGTAGGTATAGAGGCACCTTGCTCAAGATTTATCACCTTAGATTGAAGAGATTTTATCTCTTGTACAAGGGCTACCACATCGGGATATAATGATGTATTAGCCATAACTATTGGTGCCTCATAGGAAGGTTGGGCTGCTATAGAGGGTTGTTGAGACATAGTTTCCCTTGTAGTGTCATTTTTAACTAGTTGCTCTGTGGTTTGAGAGGAATCACCATTGTTTGCTTTTTATTGCTCTTCTTGTAGTATTTTAAGCGTATCATCTTACATGTCAGGGTGTTTAGTTAAGAGTTCTTGAAGTTCCCTTTTATTAGTTTCATCAAAATTGGAGTATTGGGTCATTGTTAAAGTAGGAAAACAAATTGAAAATTGATTGAATTTTTCGTAATAATTTTTAATAAGCAAAGTGCTATGGAAGAAAAGCACTGAATATAGGAAATGTAAAGTCCTAAAAACAACAAATTGAAAAATACATAAAAAAGATATGAAGCTCACAACTATGCAAGGTGATACCTCAAAGAAATGGGACCTATTATATGCAACTAAGGTTTTGAAAAATGATATTTTTAAAACTACTAAGGAATTTTAAAAATTAATGTGAATTTCTGATTTAAATATGTAGGTAAAAAATTAGAAAAATATTGGCGATTTTTTTATTTAAATGGACCTAGTAAATTCAACTAGGGTTTGAAAGAAAATGATTTTTTTAAAAATTACTATGGAATTTTAAGAATTAATGTGAATTTTTTATTTAAATATGTAGGTAAAAAATTAAAAAAAAAATTGGCAAAAACTCTTGATTTAAAGGGACCTAGTATATGCAACTAGGGTTTGGAAGAAAATGATATTTATAAAATTACTGTGAAATTTTAAAAATTAATGTGAATTTATTATTTAAATATGTAGGTAAAAAATTAGAATAAAATAATGGAAAAATTAGGAAGGAATTTTCCCTAGGGTTTCTAGGGGTTTTATGCACAAATGAAGTAGATCGGGTTCACCAAATGATTTATTTTTTTGGAGAATATTGGAGTTTTATTCCTAATTTAATTAAGGGTCTAGAATAGTAAATTAGTAAATAATATTGTAATAATTTAACCACTAATTTGTATAATTTATTCATTTTTTTAACCCTTTTATAAATAGTAATAAATATGGAGAAAATAAGACAGCTTAAAATAAATTGAAATGGTTGTTGCAGGGTATTATGTTGGTTGTGAAGGATTGGAATAGTGTTGCAAATCAAGATATGGATTTCATTTTGTGAAAGGATAGGACCATATAAATAGGACACCTTAGAGTCTAACATTTTTGTCCTCTTCTACTACTATTGTCCAAACTACTTACAAAGACCCAAAATTTTTAGGTTTTGTTTGTTGTCCCTGTGTGAGCCTACTTGTGAAATCTAAACTATTGAAAGTCTACAAAATTCCTTGTAGATTTGATTTAATCTTCAAACCATAGACTTCATTATGCTTTTATAAAACTATAGAAAGAAGGGGGGGTTAGTGTGTGTAAGATGCACTAAACGTGTATCCACACCCTTTGTGTGGGTATGTTGCCTACATACCATTACTCCAAAGAAGGATCAAGCCATATGTAGTTCTCCCACTTAATGTGATTTATGCAATAGTGAAATGCAGATACAAAAATGCTCAATTGGGTGTGCTTGAGGTGGCTAGGGACTGGTGTGAGGATTTATATATGCTTGTAGTTGTATTGGATGGTTATATGCAGAGAATAGGGAAATTTGCCTTAGTGGTTTTGCTTGTATTCTTGATTGCTTTGTAATATTTTCCAACCCCCTTATAAATTAAATTTGAATGGGCCTTTATAGAGATCTATTGGTCATGGGTCGAATGTATTTAAGCTAGGCTGACAAGATGAAGGATAAGAACTAGAAGTAAATAACCATTGGAGTTCAAAATGCAATTGGAAAAGAGTATTGGAATAGGACACCCTAGGGTCCAACGCTATAGTCCAAGTTGGACACTCCTCTCTTATAGGTGTGAGACTTGGTGGGATAGGATTGACATGGGAAATGTTACTTGGCTAAGGTGGAATGACTGTTTGGAATGCTTAGGATGATTGGAAATAATCAAAAAGGTGTTTAGAAGGGTCATTAGAGCATGCAAGAAAGACCTATGGGTTTGGTGTCATAAGCCACACTCAAGCTACAAATTTTGACATTTTATATGACCACAATCCCCAATTTACATGGAACCAATACTTTTTTTGAAGGTCAAACCAATGAACACTAGGATGTGAAGTGTTAAATTATATAAGTGATTGTCTAAGAAGGAATTTCCTAAACTTAACTAGGGAAAGAGGTTTAGTAATTTCACAATGATTGATTTTTGAAGGAAGAGAAGGAGGCTAGAAGGGACTTCCCTTTAGAGGTGGGGAAAGAGTCACTTTGTTAAAGCTTCCTAGTAGAATAACATTTATGGTTATCTTATAAACATAGGAGTATAAAATAAAATAATTTATAGAATTTTTATTTTTATATTTTGTAAGCATTTGACTCCCAAGCTTGGATTGGGAAGGTTCAAATTTTCATATAAAGAAATATTAACATTTGGGTTGATTGAGGGCCTCCTCTAATGGTTTTGGAGAGAGGCTCTTGATGATGTACTGTAGTTTGGGATTAAGTGCATTGGTAAATAAGTGGAAGAGTTTGTCTTCCAAGATGTTATTTGAAAATATGTTGGATAAAAATTTCTAACACTTGATAAAGG
Organism: Torreya grandis; assembly: GCA_037957365.1. Taxonomy (NCBI): domain Eukaryota; kingdom Viridiplantae; phylum Streptophyta; class Pinopsida; order Cupressales; family Taxaceae; genus Torreya; species Torreya grandis. Next base: position 2,421,083 of record JARHVA010000517.1, on the reverse strand, counting down.
CTTGGGAAGTATCATTGTCTACTTGCTTATAAGTGATGAAGTGAGCCAAGCTATTTTTAGGTAGATCATTGAATTGAAACTACTGAACCAATGCATTAACTAAATCTTTCAAGCTAGAGATGGAGTTGGATTTTAGTTAGTTGTACTAATTTAAGGCATCAATTGATAATTTTTTGGCCAATAACTTGGTATTATCAAAGGTGTTGAGCTTAATCTGGTATTTGTAGAGGTTACCAAAGGCCTTCAAGTGAAAATCAGGGTTAGTGGACCCATTATAAGTGATCAAAATAGTGATGCCACATTTGTAAATGTTTGAAATTTTAAGGGATAAGGGCTCATTTTGGATATTTTGATGACTTTAATATGAAGTAATGGTTAAAAAATTATTACCACAAGCATCTCTAGGGGGTGGCTGGGAAATTTGGAATTTTCACTTTCTAATGAAGTTGTTGAGGGTGATTTTGCATGTGAAAAAGTTGGTTTTGCATTAGTATCATCTAAGAACTACTGCTAGCTTGAATATTATCCATTTGTCTAATTGCTTGTAATATGATTTGATCAGGATCAAGAGGATTATGATTAAAAGGAGAGGCTTGAGTAACCTATTGGGATGCACTACATGTGGTATTAGTATTGGCATTAACATGGGCACTTTGGGTAGGCTTGCCATGTTAGTATCAATACTAGGCATGGTAGAGGAAGAAGGAAATGAAGAAGATGAAAATTGATTTTCCCAAAGTCCTGAAGAAAAGTTATGAATAGAGGAAGGAGGACATTATAGGTGAGGTGCTATCATGAGATGATAGAAAACCACATGGTCCTTATCCTTGTGTTCAAGATGCAAATAGATATGGATTACCATCTCATATGTATACTGAATGTCACATCCTTATTTGACCTCATGGTGTTGAAATAGGTGACCTCATTTATTAGTCTTAGGATTATTATGTGGCCCATAGTTTTTAGATCTAGTGGAAACCACATTAAAATTCTTGGATTTTGCTTTTGAGTCATGGAAAAATTATAAGGCATGTAGTTTTTTTTGGAGAATTTATAAGGACTAGCTAGTTTCACATCATTAGGATTATTATAAAATATTTTGAATTTATAGTGGGTTCTCTATTTAGACTGGTCAAAAATGTATTCCATAGTGTAAAATAAAAGATTAATTATATTGAACTAGTTGATGTAGTTAATTACACATTAATGCTAAAAATAGATTGAATCAGGGTGACCAATATAGTTGGAAAATGAAACTAGAGATGACTAATTGTATTAGATTGGATGGTATAGTATGTTACTTAAAATAATTAGATCAGGTTGACCAATATAGTTGGAAATAAGATGGTAAAACTAGAATGTATTGAGTTGGCCGATACAGTCAAGTAGACACATAGACTTGTATCAAGTTGGTCGATGTAGTTGAGAAAACACAAAATTATATTGGGCTGGTCAATGTATTTATTACACAACACATAATGGTATTAGGCTAGCTGATATTTTTTTAAAGATAAGCAACCTAAAATTTAATGAACCATTTACAAAATAAAGACATGGAGGTAAACTAGACAAGGGTGTGTTTGACTAGTAGGTTCTCATATATACTAATACCATTCATAAATAGTGAGCATGACCATGAAATAACTAACCATGGAGGATTATACCATTATTTTGGCCACAATATTGTCTCTAAGGTAAATTGAGAGTAAATTTTTGAGGCTAACATATTATTGGTGCACTACAAAATCAAACAACTGGAAGGCTACCTAAAAGTTGAAAATAAAACCCTAAGTTATTTTGATATACATTGATGTGTGTAGAAACTAAAGTCTATATATAGTTTTATCTAATGGCTTGAGTATTGGGGAAATACATCTCACACCATGGTTCAAGTAAAACTGATGACCGCTTGGCCAAGAATGGTAGTACTTATTAGTTTTAAAACTATCATAACATAGTTTTTAGGAAGTCAAAATAAAAATAAAGATTGAAAAAATGATATATTTTAAAAGCTAAATTTACAATAGATAATGAATTAAACAAGAAAATAAAATGATATCAAATAGGTAGATATAGTCAAAAATATAATTTGATCACACAAAGGTGTATAGGGTTGGTTGATACAGTTTAAAACACAAACATAACTATATCAAGCTAGTCAATATAATCCAAACAAACACAAAATGGTATCAGGCTGGCCGATATAGTTAGCAGATAGATAGGAAATGGTATTAGGTTGGTTGATATAGTTGAAATGAAAAATGTATGATGGTTTGGAATATGTTGCTAATAAATTATAAGGATATGCATGAAACTTATCAAAATAAAGGAGGGATAATATTCATGTCAGGTTCACTATAATGTATGCACAGGATATGATGACCTACAATTATACTCTTTCTATCAATAGACTAAGACTCAAATAAGGTAAATTTAATAGAGCCTATGAATACTTGGATAATTGGGTAAATACCAATAATATCTGTAGATATAAGAAAGGGTAACATACAACTCAAATGTCAATAGAAAGGGTTCCAAAGCCTAAGACTATGACATAAAGATATATCTCTCACTAGACCTCCACAAAGATAAATGATTGTAACTATGATTTTAAAGATGTGAGTAAAGTAAATGGTTATAAACAGGGTACAAAGGAAAGTAAATGATAGGTTATATGGTTGTAAACAAGGGTTCATGTGCAATTGTCAACCAAATGGGGACCTGTGCAACCTAAGGTTAAAAATGTAAAGCTAATAAATTCTATATCTATACCAAAATTTTTAGTATAAGGAAGAGCCTAGGCATGGATACACACATACATCCACAATTCAATAAGCAACATCTAATCTAGTAAGTAAGATGTGGAAAGAGTATATGGATATAAATACTTACCTTGGTATGGACCCTTTGACGCTTCAATCTCCCCCTTATCTAAATTGGAGCTTTGTAAGAGAATTTTGTAGGTTGAAGACCTCAAATGGTTGGATGAAGACCTAAATATACTTAGTTAGGAACTCTAAATGACTCCTCCTATTGAGCTTCAATGACACCACAAGAAAAGACCTCCAATATAAGATTTTAAACCACTAACTATCCTAATTACTTCTTTAGGTAAAAAATGTGAGGAAAAATAGAGAGTATGAATGTTATGTTATGACTTAGGAATGAAATATGACCCCTATATATACTATTCCAATACTCAAAACCAATCATAAACCCTAAGCTAAAAGCATTGACCAAGTCGTTAAATTTAAAAGACACTAGTTGGCACAATAAGGTATTGGCTAGGATGATATAAGACAAATGTCAAAATATATACTTAGAACTATATAAAGTTGGCTAATACAAAACATGAAATATGAAGGCACAAAATAGATGGTATCAACAAAGCTGATACCATAGGATATAAGGAATGTAGAAAATTTGGATAAGAAGTACAGAGAAGGGATATATAGATAGAGACTTGGAGGAAGTTATATTGATAGTAGAGATGGTGTAACATGATATAATTCCATCATCTCTCATAAAGTACCATGAGTTGATCCCACCCCATTCCTAGTGCACCTTTTAAGGCATGCACTTAGGGATATTGATGCATCAACAAGTTGCTACAAGATAAAGAATTAATAAAGTGATAAATTGAAAATATAATGTGTATACAATGCATACCTTTCGTGACATGAAAAATAAAATTTAAAATATTTTTTCAAGGGTCCCATAAACCAAATAATAAGATTTATTCTACTGATACTCTTTTAAACCATTAACCTTATGAATTTATTATATACCCTTTTCCAAAAAGTTTTATAGCTCTAAAATTTTAAATGGTTAATCGAAATGGAGATCTTTTACATCACATTAGGTCTTTTTATTCTTCTTGCTTATATTTTTCTCATAATAACAAACTATTGACTAAGCTAAGGTGTTTGAAGAATTATGTTATTTATTGTTTATATTCTTTACCACATGGTTTTGTGCATTCTTTCATAAACTCAGTAGACAAATTCTCAGCGCACTTTCAAATCAACATTGATTTGAAATTAAAATTTTCTAAATTGGCTCAAATCAAGAAAGGACTAAGTGAAAACAATAATAGATATGTTCTTAAATTTAATACTATGGTTATCAAGATGATACATGAACCACTACATATTGAACTCCAAAGAATCTTTGCCAATAGCTCGCTTCCAATCATTAAGGGCAAATAAATATTCAACACTTATCATTATTTTGATGAACATTATCATGTTGTAAGATAATTTGAGATTAAACATTTAGATTTATACATGCTTAAGGGCAAGTCAAATTCTTCTACTCCAAATGCTTCAAAATTTACAAATAAGAATTTTTTTAAGACTAGAAGAAATGATAATGGATTTAAAATTAAGAGTGAATCCAATGCTATGGTCAATGCCATAGAGAAACCATAAAAAAAAATCTCCTTTTACCTCAAGAAAATAAGTGTTGGAAATTAACTAGGCTTAGTGAAATTACACTACAAGTCTTGAAGAGATTAATTGATTATAATATGATTTCTTTACCTCCAATAAGGGAGTTTGATCGTTCAATACCTTTGCCTAGTACCTATAATGAAATATTAATTTAAGTTATCATATAATATTATGACACTTAATAAAATATATGCATAACTTTGAAGAGTAAGACTAAAGGTCTCATTGACTACCAACAAATGCAATCAGGAGTCTATTATGTCAAATATCAACACCCATGTTTTTAAACTTGAAAGTGATACATTTCTATCATATGATGGCTTATGCCATGATGCTTAAAACTTCACTAGTGGGGGACATCTTATTTAAAGAATTGATAATCACATATTTTTTTAATTTATAATTAGATATGATGTATGATTATGTTCTAATTGGTTTTAGTTTGATTCTCACATTAATAAGTTAATCAAACTCGATGATCTATAGCAAATTTTAATTAATGATTTTCCATTTCATAATAAAAAAATTGTAATCGATACTAGAGAGCAATTTTAGAGTTTGAGAGTATCTCAAATGAAAGGTTCATATGATGTGCAATGGCAGTAATACAAATAAAATTTCACAATATTTATTTTTGCCTACCAATTCTCATATTTTGATTTGCAATAGTTTGGCTTCATATTTTATCTTAGATTGGTTTATGATAATATGATGTAACCATAATTATAGACTCAATCTTAGACATTTCCATTTGAAAGCAAAATAATACTTTCACTTGGATGTGAAGATGATCACAGTGATGGGAATCTTGTTTTTCAACACAAATATGTCATTTGGTTCAATAGACCTTTGCTCATAATGTTTTCAATTTTCAACTATATCAATAACTATTGCTTCACAAATACTTACCTTGGTCCTTTTGAACACTGACATAAGATTGATACCATTAGTTAAGGTTTGCATTAATAATTTTGACATTGTTTTTGGTTTAGCACTATAGTCTATATATAATTTGGAAACAATGAAGAGTCTAATCTTATATTTATTCTTTTAGTTTAGTTTCTTTCTTAAATATTTAGTTGTGATTAACTTCTGATTGTAAGTTTCTTTTAGTAAATAACTTTATGATTGCTAATTGTTCTAGTTTAACTCTTAGATTGAGTTTTTTTAATCTTTATTTAGTCTTAACTTTAGATTGAAATCTGCTTCTAATTTATTTCTTTAGTAACATGAATTATAAACATGTGGATCATTTTCCAAGAATAGGGGAGCTTGAATAGGTCTTACAAAGTTCAATTCTAGTCAAGGGAGATTCGAATTAGTTTTGGAGGAGTTAGGGGGGAGTCAATTAGAGTTAAGTAGTTTTCATTAGTTCCATCTTGGGGAAGAAAGATAAGTATGGAAGTAATGATATTGATCTTCAACATAATTAATGATATTGACATTTTTTACAAGTTGAACAAATGCCAACTCATGTTTTTGGTTGTTGCATTATTTCTTGTTGACTTAGATGCTCCTACATAATATGCCCTAGGTAGATGAAACGATCTATGAGTTCTTACTCATGAACCTTGCATGAGTTATTCCAATTATTTTTCACAATTTAAAATATCAAATGTGCTTATCAAAGTTGTATCTTTAGCTAATTTATCCTTATATTTGACTAAATAATATTTGTACTTGATTTCTCTTGTTCTTTTGATGATTTTAGAATTTATCACAATGTATGCTTCCTCCCTTACATTTTTAGGCAAATGTTGTCTATAATTCCCAATTGAATAATATAAAATCAAAACTTCATCACTTGGTTTTTCATCAGGGTAAGGATAAAAATAAAATACATTAAACATAGGCGAGATGTAAATCCAATTTAGTAGATTTATCTCAAATGTGTTAGTTGTAAACTTTATCAGAATCTTACATGGCCCAATATTCTTCCACTGGAGCTTGTCCTATGTTCATTTTGGGAACCCTTATTTTATCAAATGATCCAAAACCCAGTCTCCAACTTGGAACTCTTGTTACATTTTCTTCAAATCTACATTGTTTTAATAATCCATGACCATCTTCTCTAACTTATTTCTCACCTGTTGATGCACGTAATGCTTATATGTTGCATAGTCCTCCACTTAAGTACTTATTTTATTCATACCAAATTTATATCTCAGTTGAGTTTCACCTTTATGGTTGAAATTTTAGAAAATTAAAAATATACTCTTGGTTGTACTTCTATTGACTGAGTTATTTCCGGTAAAATTATATTGTGCCAAAGAGATATCCCATTATTTGGGCTTGCTTCCTACAAAACATGTCAATAAATTATCAAGGTTTTTATTCACCACCTCCTTTTACCATCCATTTGTCAATGATAGACTAAGCTGAAACTCAATATTATGCCCAACTTTATCCATAAATTTTTGGAAAAATGATCAACAAAATTTGTATTCCTATTTGAAACTATGCTTTTTGGAAATCTATGCAACCTTAGTATCTCCTTGAAAAACAAATTAAAAATGTTTGTGGCATCACTTTTCTTCTTACATGCTATGAAGTGTGTCATCCTCTAAAATATATCAACAACAATAAGCATTAAATCATTACCCATTAATGTATTTGGAACACAAAAAATAAATCCATACTTATGTCTTCCCATAGTATTTTTGGTATTGGAAATGGCCAATTAAAAACCCAAATTTTGACTTTTTACTTTAAGATGTTGGTAAACTCTAAAACATTGTACAAAGATCTACACACCCACAATCATCCTTAGCCAATGCAAACACATAAATTTGGTCATAGGAATTTGATAATGTTAATTATTGGCACATTTTAAACCAGATGGATTTCACATGAATATATGACTCTTATTCTCCATTCTTCTTATCCATTTATGTATATGCTGGTTTGACCATTTGTTTTCCATTTCTATCACACAAATTTTAATGTCAAATTCTCAAGATGTTAAAAATCATCATCAAACTGTCTCTAACATAGGATAATTATTTGTGATCCTTCTACATAGGTCCATGATAGATGGACTAGAACACACTACACTCTTGTCCACTTCTAGAGGTCACATCCCACACCAAATAACAACTAGTTTCTAAAATTTACAACATTATTTTTGGTCTTCCTACATGTTTCACATGGTTGGATAAATGAAATTATAAAAAAAAAATCCTATAATACATGTCAAGAGTCACTCATTATCCCCACTTGCTATACTTCTATACATTGATAAAATATGCCCTAGTCTTTCAATATTTAAGATCACTCACAAGTATCAATTATAAGCCAAGTGAAGATCCTTCTAAAGCAAATCAACAAGTATCATTATCAAGTATCAAATCCATCTTTGAGCCAAATACACATAGTCAAATAACACAATTGTGCAATTGATCTAGGTGGGAGAACTCCATGGGAATGATTTCCATCCTTGGAATATTGGATATATAGGCAGTGATCAATCACCAAAGGGTTGATTGAGGTTAGTTCAGTGCATTACAATCCCCTCTTTTTTTAGGTTTTTAAGCTATCAAATTCCCTTAAGTCTTCAAATAAAAAATAATAGGTACAAAGAACTCTATATAAAATAATCTAAATAGCAAAATTTTAGCCCACTCTATAGACACATATGTAGGAGGTGTAAAAGTTAATTTTTTTATCACAGTCAACATAGACACAATCAATAAAGATAGATAAGACCAACTGCCACTACCTTACACATTTGTTGAACTTGTCCAAGCACATTCAAAGACCCTATTTTTGATTATGAGCCATCATATTCCCACTTTATGTTGATTCATACACTCAAATATTTTTCATATTCAATGTGGACATGATTGATGTAAGTGGACGGGATTGGTTCGCCACTACTATCCACCTTGGTTGGACTTATCCAGAAATAGTTTCAGACTCCCATCCTTATCCTGAGCTTGAAAAATCATATATTTCACTTATTTTAACCCTCATATAGTTAGAATAGTCCACTTAAATTTATGTGCAAGCTAAGTATATATCTTCTTAGTACTTGTCAAATATAGTAGTTTCTATATTTAACATTTTATCAAAATCAAAATTGTTGATTATTATACATCCTTAACATTATGATATCTCTAATTTTACATCTATAATAAAATAATATTCATTTTTGTTTTATAAAAAATATGGTAAAACAACCAATAATGACTCTCACTCATCTACACAAATCTCGTATTCATGCCAAAATGATCATTTAGTTCCTCACTATGTTTCTCCCTTATAAAATTCTCTGTCACAGATCCTTGAGGTTACACAATTGTTGGCCCTTGAATAAAAACATTTAAAAAAAAAAAAAAAAAATCAGCCATGGATTTCTATCCATGCTATTTGGGTTCTCGTATGCTCCCAATGCATATCTAAAATGGAAATTCTCTCATAAAAATATCTCATTAAATAAAATATAATAATTCATATTCTCATCTCATTCAACACAAGACACCTTATACTCAATGCATCTATAAATCTATTTGAATTTTCACTTCTATGCTTCAAAATAAATGAGTGACTTTAAATAAATTCAAACCATTTCATATGCATTTTATTCAACTTAATTTGGCTATTTAAGAATTGCAGTGCTTGATGATCCATGTACAAAATGAACTCCTTGGGAAACAAATAGTTCCTCCAATTTTTGAGAGTTTGTATCATAGCATAAAATGATTTATCATAAACGCAATACTTATGCTTTAATTCATTCAACCTTTCACTTAAGTAAGAAATGGGATTACCTTCTTGACTCAAAAATTCTCCATTTATTGTTCCACTAGTATCATGATAAACTTTGAATACTTTGTTGAACTTTAGCAAAGCTAATAACAATTGTTCCATCAACTTATTATTCAAGATATGAAAGCTATTCTAAACTAAAAATTTAATTTTAACTCTTTTTATTCACCTTTCAATATTTTTTAAATGGGTGCACATATTTTGCTTAAGTTTATAATGATTTTTTGATAGAAACAAGGTAACCCATGAAATCTTCTTGCCTCAAACATACTCATAGGTGATGGAAACTAAAAAATAGAAACTAAATTTTATGGGTTCATTATTAACCACACATAATTAAAAAACCCACATATACAACCTCTTCCTTCAAAAAACAAAATTTATTCAACCTGACCAACAACTTATCTTTTTTAAACCTTGGTAATACTAGTTTCAAATGCAAGAATTTTTCTCCTTTGGTTCCATTAAATATATAAATTCCATCCATGTAAACAATGAAAAACATACCTAAATACAAATTCAACACTGTATTCACAAGTTTCATGAATGTGGTTTATGCAACCACTCATACAAATCGTCATTTGTCTTGAATGGAATCTTCTACTCATCAACATCTTTAATTTTGATTTGGTGATATCCACTCTATAATAGAATTTTTTGTGAAGTACCTTGCTCCACTCAAAGCACTTATCAAGACATATCCATGGCAATGGAAACATTTACTTGATGGTAATCTTGTTTATGGATCTTAAATTTGTACACATATTCCATTCCTCACATTTTAGGTCCTAATAATGTTGGAACTATACATGGGATTAAATTTTCTCTTATCAAACCCTTCTCTAACAACTATTTTACTTGTCTCTTCACTTCATCATTTTCTATAGGTGTCAAAATATGTATTGTATTATTTGGAAAATTAGATTTGAGAACCAAATCCATGTGAATGATAATACTTCTCATAGGTGGAAATACATTTGATAAATATTTTGAAACAATCTTAGCATACTCGTTTAACAAATTCTGCACTTCATGTGGAATTTTAGTCACCTTATCTGATTTCTAAACTTGCATGGGTTTTTTTCCACCTATTCTCTTATTTAATTCAATGGGTTCAATGCAACCTTACTTCCACCATTCACAAGTGTTCTCCGCAAAATTTACCAGTTTTGGTACCAACACCAAGCCTTCGTTCAAAGTCCAACTTTACCTAAAAAATAATTTTTCATATGATCTAAATTTGGATCTTTATGTAATATATATGTTTGATAGATGTTTTCACCATTCCTAATTTATGTAGTTCATGATTTTAAGACACTATTCTTATAATTTTAATCTTAAAACACCAGTTTAGATAAGTTTTAGTGGTGAAGTTAGTATGAAGATGATTTAAACATCCTCAAAACAATAATTTATCAACTTTTAATGTTTAAATAAAAGGCTATTGTCAAGGATGATGAAACCCTTAGTAAACATAGGTGGTAGTTGTGTAACCACTTGTGTTTATATGTGAATTTTTTGAAAACACCCTTGTGATTATGTAGTTGCTAGTGTTTGTAGGCAGTGGTTGCAAAAACTCCCTGATAGTTTCATAACTTCCCGTTTCTATAAAGCTAAAGATTTTCCACAACTCTTAAAATGGGAAAATGAATGGTTAAAAACATTTATTCTCCCTCTTGGTGGTTTGGTTAAGATTCTTGGTGATTTCTTTGATAGAAAGGCATAAAATATGAGCTCTATAGAAGGCAGAGACATTAGTGAGAGGTACTTGAATTGGATCCACATTATGGAATTATAAGTTTGGGTCCTTTTTCATGTCATCTTATTGTTCTCATATCTATGAGTGGTTGTTTTAGTGTTGTGATTATTTTTTAGGTGTTGTAAGAGTGCAAAGCATTTATGTGCAAGATTTAGATAATGGTTAATGCAAGATCTATCCATGAAAGGCTACGAAGTGGATGTAACTTGTACATGTTGAGAATTACATAGTGGAAAGGGGAGTATAATTGACTTACCCAATAGATTTTGTCTCACATAGTGTTTTATCTAGGTCATATTTTTTGTTTTATGTGCTTTGTGTTATCTTAATGTTTTCTCCATTTATTAAAAAAGGCTATAATTTCAATTTTGACACTTCATATATCTATTTTAGAAATAAAAATAGCTTAGAACAATAGTATTTCAATCAATATTTTGACCTAAGAATATAGGATCCATGTTGGTGAATAATAGTGTGGAATATTCAACTAGTTTATGGATCACCATATTTATTTGTTTTCCAAAAAATGAAAACACTTTTCATACACTACACATGTAGGAGGTCATGTTGGCCCAGCTCCTAGGTGTGGTAAACATGAAAGCATGCATAAATTATGACCAAGCATGTTTTTCATGCCTAAAATTCCCCTAAATACAAGATGAATAAACCTTGTAGGCATACCAAATGTGAGGATGCACCACTATTGGGATTGAGTACATCCTAGCCTCCATCACACCCGCATAATTAGGTCAACGAGGATGTGGGAGTACACAATGTGCACATGTGATGAAAATATGGTGAGCTCAAGATAAACTAAGCCATTGAATTTTTTTATATAAATACAAGGTTGATACTCTATAAAGACACAAAAACTATGGTTTAGAAAAATGATCTCACCCTATGTGTTTTTGCCACCTAGAACTTCTGTACCTCCACCATTTAAGTTTGGAAAAGTGAAAATTAGACTAATCACAGTCAAAATATTTATTATTATACATAATTCTCATCCATACCCCTCTTAGTGTATTTGGATCACATTTTGGGCACTTTATAAGCCAATAAAAGTTTGAAGTGCTCGAGGTACACCAAAACTATGTTCCACTCTTGCAAGCTTCTAAAAGGGTGTTAAAGGGTAAGAGATGCATTTTAAGGATCACTATTGCATGATATTAACATTTAGATAAGAATTTCATACCTCCAATCCATTTTAAAAATATCCAAGCTCTCACCAAAGTTGTGTTACACATCACAAAATTAAAAAAGATGATGTTCAAGTGCATGGATTTTGAGCCTATATCTGCTCTTTAGATCAATATATCTAAAATTGGAAAATTTCAGATTGGGCATGTGTATTTGGAGAAATTTTATAGAAAGATCAATGTAGATACCCATATTACATGGCTACACTCCTATCAATGGGCGGTCTTTGATAGGTTATATGGTTTCATGTTTCTAGACAATGCACATACATAGTGTTCTCTTGTGCCAAGAACTATGATCAAGAAAATTGGTCAATAGGTGGTGTAGTGATGGATAAGATCGATAGTAATTCCATTAACATTAATTTATAGATTCCACCATCAGACACATATTCAAATATGAGTGAGAAGGTAGGACAAGCTCACTATTTAAAAACCATGATACACATATATTGACCATAAATTCCTTATGGTTAAAACATAAGAGGAGAGGCCTATAAAATCTTCCCAATGATTTATCCATGTTATATTTTAAGTAGGAATTTTAAAATATGATTACCTTCCTCAATAGGGTGGTAGGGAATAAGACCACATCATAATTTCACCCTTAGATGTTCTTAGCCATGAGTATAATTTGTAATGGAAAAAAAAACATTGATTGGGGGAACATCATCATTGATACATTGCATCAACAACTCACTAGAAGACATGTTAATGAGACATTTTACATGGATTAATATATAATATACTCTTAGGTAACTCTGTGGATCTTTCTTGGCCTCAATCAATAGGGGAACCTTCGCCTTACCACCAAAGTGCATGAGTATTATCTTTAACAGGTCCTTGAAGAAATCAAAAAATATTTTAGGTGCATCAATGACACTTTCATAATGAGGGTTTTTCAGGAACTTAAAGATGATTGGGGAACAAGGATATTTGACGAAGGTGCCAACTTCATCATGTAGGACATAAGTTATTTCTTTCAATTTACCAAGTTAATCTAGATTAGAGTATGTGGGTTTAAGTGTTATCTATTCATAATTTATAGGGTTGAGAGTGACAATATTTTGCTAATATAATTGTTTTAGTAGCTCATCGAAGTCCATAAAAGATACATCAAGAGACACATGGCATGCGTAGTTTTTCCAACCACATTGGGCCTCTATACTTGCCTATGTGCCATTTATTATTAGAAAATTAAGATCACAATGGTGCAATTTAATTTTCATCACCACATAAATAGTTATTCTTTCAACAAAATGAAATATGTTAAAGCTCACCTTGTCATAGGTCCCACCTACACCATGTACCTCATTTTTAAGACTACTTGGTTGATTGTGTTGATGACTATGAGGTACAAAGAATACATTGGGATCATCTTAGCTTGGATCAAATCATAATATTCAATGCCACATGGGTTCCTAAGGGAATGGTGGATTATTGAAGCAAACTAATTTACTTGATTTATATGGAGAGATTCATGTCAACACCATTATCCTAGTTGAATTGGTCCTCTTAGGAGACCAATGCCATGCAATTAAAAACCTAATTAATACTTAGTAGGTCAATGGAACGATTCAATGATAAACTTGTATAATTCATAGGGGTTAGTGGCCGTAGAAAATCCAAGTCCTTAGTCCCTCTTATGGAGTGGTGCTAGAAAGCTCTATGTGAAGATATCTTGTAATTCATTGTCTACAATAGAATTTATCTTAACTACTATAGTTTTGCACCAAACATATTCAATAATTTGTTCATTTGACCCTCTCTTGAGTTTAACAATTTATGCATAAGATAACTTTTCATCAATGTTGATAGAAAATTGTGCTAAAATCTGATTTTCCAAAGGGTTGAATGCTCTAATTGATTGCAAAAGGAGATCATAAGACCATCATAGAATATAATATTTGAGGCTTCTTAGAAAGATCTTGGTTATTAATTTGTCATTATAGGCATATTCTAATCATGTTTCATGGAATGATCAAAGGTGTTGTTTATCACCTTTACCTTCATAGAGTAGTAGCTTTGGAGATAGTAAACCTACTGGTAATGGGTAAGAGGCTATCTCAGGTGCCAACAGATTATGAGGAAAACTATGGGATTCCATGGAATGATTAGTTCTAGAAACACTTTAATCTAATTGTAACACTTTAACATGTAAGGTTGTGACAATTTTCTCAAGAGAGTGTGTATTAGGTGAGGTTGGAAGTGGACCTTGTATAGTGATCAAGGAAGTTGTGTATGATTCCCTTGTATAATTAGGCATATTAATTTGTGGCACATATGTAATCGTAGGTGTTGATATAAAAATAGTAGTAACTTGCATATTTGAAGTGAAAACTTGAGTCAATTTATTTTGTTCATTTATCATAATATATAACAATGAATCAATCTTATGTGAGTTGGCATTAATATATCCACTAAATTATTTTTCATTAACCTCATATACTTTATTTACATTAATTTTATCAATTTCAATAGTCATGATGAGTCCATCAATATGGTGTGTAGTATGACTTATAGTATTTTGAATGTACAACTTATTTTGTTCCCAAGTCATGCTTGATTTGAAAAAAAATTACTTTATGGGGCTTACATTTTTGGAGTATAGTTCCTATGATTTGAGTTAAGGGAGGCTTGAGGTTGTACATTTTTAGTTTTAGAATTTTTATGATATTTATATTTTAACAATGTACATATATAATGAATTCAAATAACATATTTAAAAGTGAGATAAGAAGTAATGTTGAATTTTAAAAGATGTAAGCAGAATGCATTCATTATTACCATGATTTGAAGTTTTGAAATTTTGTAACAAGGATTGAGGGTGTAACTAGTCAAAGGTGTATTTACTTGGTGGATTCTCAGATATATTGATCCTAGTTGTAAAATAGTGTACATGGCCATAGAGGCACTAACAATAGAGTATTCCACCATCTTGTAGCCACACTATTTTATCTCTAAGTTATGCTTGGAGTAACTTCTCAAGGCTAACTATTAACTAGTGTACTACAAGAATAAATATTGAAAAGATTCTTATGGCTGGAAAATAAAACCTATGTGTTTTTGATATACCATGAGGTGCATGTAAACTAAAATCTATATATATTGTTGTCTAATCCCTTGATTATTAAGATAATACCCCTGCCACCATGGCTTAGATAAAATTAAATACTACTTTGCTCAGAACAAAAACTCATTTAAGTTTTAAAACTGTCAGAACATAGTTTTTAAGAAAATAAGAGAAATTAAAAACCAAATCAGAAAGCAATATTTTTAAGTATAAAAATCAAAAATTAATCTTAAACCTTGATATAAACATTAGGTAAGAAAGTAACAAAAAATTACGAGTTCACAAATGTATTGTGAAATCGTAATTTTTTTATACTTTCACAAATATATTTTACCTTATTTTTGATAAAACACATAAATGTATTGTGTAATTATAGGTGTAAAAATAGAGAATATCAGAATGTTGAAGATGTGCAATAATCAACAATTCTGATTTTGACAAATGACAAATATGAAAAATCATTATTTCTATAAAATACTAAGAAGAGATATACTTAGCTCACACACAGGTCTAAGTTGATTGTTTCAGATATCTGACAGTGAAAATTAGTAAATAAGGTAGTTGTGCATATTCACGATTAAGGGAAAAATATGAAACTAAATATAGATAAGACCAATGCAAGTTGACATGAGTTCAACCGCTCAAGTCCATTGACTGTAGACTTATCTTGACCAACGATGATGAAAAACTCATCTTTTGCCTTATGCACTTATGTCTGTTGAGAAATTTGAGATATCACACTTTAGAGTATGTCATGAATAATTTTTTTTTAACAGAACAAGCAATACGATTGCATATGAACACTAGATCTAGATGTAAGACCAATAGCAAAGACATTCACCATGCAAAAATGAGAGCAAACTTGAACACACCATAACACAGATATACATGGAAAAATCTCCTGGAGGTAAAAAAAACCCACAAAGATTATTCATATTATGAGAAACTAACAAGTACCCAATACAATCTTTCTTCCTCTCACTTCTTTTTTCATTCCATCTTACAATGTAAACTCTTTTTTTATATAAGCAAAGCAATCTGCTCATTATAAATGACCTTTTCCAACCACCACATTAATGGGTCAAACCTCTCCAAAGGTCATTTAATGTATTTTATTATTTATTTACATGAGGATAAACTCATGATAAATAATAAAATATATAATTATTTAACCAATGTAATTTAATGTATTAAGGGTACATAAATAACACCACTTAACCATTAATTGTTCCAATGCTTCCCCTTAATGTTAAGTGGGGATACATGGTGATTTTTAAGAGGTAAAAACATAACAAACTTACACTCCATAAACCACCCACATGATAAGTTTTAGGAGATAATAATTGAAGGAAACATCCTTCATCATGCCATAATCACCTTCAAAATAATTATGCTATGTAATTATAGTCACCCAAAAGTATTACACTATTTAAATATAGATACCCAAAGATATTCCACTATGTAATCACAATCACATAGTCATCTTTAAAGGAATTATACTGTACAACTACAAGTACCCAAATGTATTACACTATATAACCACAATCACATAGTCACCTTTAAAGGAATTACACTATACACCCATAGACACCTAAAGGTTTTGCACTATGTCCCCACAACACCTTTAATGGAATTACACTATGTTACCCTAAACCACTTAGAGTGATTTTAGGTTAGCATGATCATGAGACTACATCCCACAGTGATAATACATCTCACAATTTTTCATGAATAATCAACCAAGCATATTGGAGTCTCTTATAACATAAAGACCTTCATGCTACTATGTGTTGGGTACAATGTACACTTCCATATTAAGTTTACCAAAATCACATAAAGTGATATATTACAATGATTTACAATGACAAGAAGTATAGAGAGATAGAAGGAAACACACGACCCACACAACTTTTAAGAAGTAACATTGTTATGCACACTCCCCCTCAATGGCAATTTTGATAAGCCTAACATTGAATGAACTTCAATAGGCCTTAGTTTGTTGGTACTGCATTGGATTTTTTACCAAATATATATAACTTTGACTATCACCGAGAAGGTTGGTAAAACGAGAAACTTTCACACGATGTTCTTCTATCATCCTTCATAGTCATAAGGC
The DNA here is from genome assembly GCA_037957365.1 of Torreya grandis. Taxonomy (NCBI): domain Eukaryota; kingdom Viridiplantae; phylum Streptophyta; class Pinopsida; order Cupressales; family Taxaceae; genus Torreya; species Torreya grandis. The sequence continues at coordinate 2,403,718 of JARHVA010000517.1, read as the reverse complement.
TTTTTTAGCAACTTCCACATGAAGTGCTCCAAGTGATAACATCTACACCAAATATAAACACATATCTAGAAGTAGACTCATCATAGTATGGTTAGCATCACAATAACCAAATAAATTAGCATAATCAAAGGAAAAATAATATAAACTACAATTTACAGTTCCTTTTATATACCGAAGTATTCGTTTGACTAATTTTCAATGATCTAAGTATGGATCCTGCATGAATCTAGAAACAACACCCACATCTTATGAAATATCTATCCTTCTAAATAATTATATAAATCAAAATACCAATAAGATATTTGTAAATAGGGTTTAGCTTTATTGTACACAATTTTTGGATCAAGTTTTAGCACAACCTTCAATAGGAGTGTATGTAAGCTTGCAATCAAGCATGTTAAATTTAACAAGTAGGTTATGTGATGCACATATAATAAATTCATTAATAATTTGATAATAGGTTAACCAAACATTACATATCTTATTATGAATAATTCATATTATAATTTAAGTCATGAATATTTTTTCTTCCTTTTAAAGTCAACATTACAAGTTTGCATTTTACACTAAACTGAAAAAAAGTTTAGAAAGCAAAAATTTTAACGTGTTTTATACTTGATTTTTTAATTATAAAAATATATTCTAATGAGTAAACAAAACTAGCCACTTTAGTCAATTCAAAACCACAAATAATTTTAACAAGGGTGAAAATTGCAAGTGTCGCAAAAGTGGTCACAAGTGTCATAAATAGTGTAGCAAATTACATTATTTGAAAAAAATATTGTAAAATCAATAGTAAGAGGTTTCAAATCAAATAAAAGACCATCCCAATGTGTTCATAATATGCAAAAACCTAAAGATTGACTTCGATAAAAAATACGACAAACCAAGGGTGTCGAAAGTGTTGCAAGCTTTACACGTGAGATTTTGTATGGCTAATAACCAACTTTTTAATTAATTATTTTAAAATAAATTAATTAATTTTGATCAAAAAAATATATTGAGATTAAGATTTGATTTAAGGATCTATAAATGTTTTCCAAAAAACACTAGTAAAATTCCCTTTGTCCAGTACAAAACTTCACATGCAAGCTACATGATTTAAAACTTATTTAATTAATTTTAATTTTTTTATCGTGACTAAATAATGAAAAAAGTTAAATGTTTTATTTAATCTTTTTGGAAAATATAAGTCAACACACATGGGCCACCATATGCTTGCATGGAAAATTAGCTAATTATTAAATCAAATATTTAATTACTTTATTTCAAAACCATTACTAATGGTTACCAAAAGCTCATTCCATGCTTCCATCTCCTTCACTTGTGTCATGCCTCTTCTCTATGCATGCTGACCTCCAAGCATATTGAAGACTCAAATCTGGGTTTTATTGATTGAAAAATGATATTTAAATGTTGTTGTTGCTGCTAAAGCACATTATGGCACCCAAGGAGATGTAAAAATTTGAAACTCTTCTCTGCTCCTCCAAATGAACCTTTCTAATAGCTTTGGAAGGCCTCAAAATTGATCAAATATATTTTACAGATCTGAAAGAGATTGAGAAATGCAAATTCTACAAAATAATTGTTATGAAAGTCGTACAAAGCCATGGGGAGGAGAGAGAGAAAATCAAAACCAGCTACATGGGTCCAAATCAGGTGAAATAAAAGTCAAAAATACTTGAAAAAGGCAAAACTAAGTAGATGTAGTGACTAGAACAGAGATTTTTATACCCAAAATTTTTTTTTTACTCATTTTTAACTTTATTATGTTAAAAAATGGCACCTCAAGTTGACTTAAACTTACAGATCTACAATAGGTGGCTTAAAATATTTTTGTAAGAGTGTTGGCAGGGCAAAAACTAGAGATCCAACATTTAGGAATGAATTTCAAGCTGTAAAAACAATAAAAATAAATTTTATTTTTATTTTTATGAGATTTAGGCCTTCAATAGGTGAAAAAATTGGTGCTCAAGACTAGTCTTGCTTTGGAATGCTTCTATTTGCTCACATCTACAACTAGAAAGCTTCAAACACCTTCACATAGATCATTAGACTACCACAGAGAAAATAATTTATGATTTTGAATGTTCAAAGAAGCATTTATAGCTCATTCAAACCACCCCAGTAGATCTATGTTATGAAAATAAGCTTCAAATTTGATAAAATGCACAAATTTGAAATCTCTAAGCTCTAAGGGGAGAAATAAATGAAAGAACTTACTTTTATTGAAGAGGAAGCTTAAAAATTCTTTCATGAACATACCATGGCTTGAAAAATAGATGAATCTAAGCTTGAACACAAGCCAAAACTCTAATCTATGATCTTGCCACTTGATCACCCATCAACTAGCTCTAATACCATGATAGAATAAGCAATATGATTTCGTATGAACACCAGATCTAGATGTGAGACCAATAATGAAGACATTCACCATGAAACAATGAGAGCAAAGTTGAACACATCATAACACAAATATATTGATGCAGGGGCATCTTATAAGGACCCCAAAGTTATTTCAATTTTGTCTTAAGTTGGTCTATTAGGTGTCTTATAATTGTTAGAGGTCCTAGGAAGTCCATATGTGGAGTCTAGATGGTCCTAAGGTGCATAGAATTTGAATTATTGGTTTCCCACCAAAAGTAATATTTGAATATTTGAATGTTGTCAAGCCTTGTCTAAGGATTTTTTTTATGCATTTGTAAATGTGGCAAGATGTATCAAATGTGTCTAAGGTTTTTGACATTGTTAGAGGTCCACAAAGGTGTTTTTGAATCCATTGTCATGGTTCTAGACCCTTTATATTATGTGAAAATTAAGAAAATGCAATGTAACCAAAAGACCTCCACGTAGGAAAAGGAGCCAAGAATCAGTTATGTATCCTTTTTAGGAGTGTAGGAGTCAGTTTTGGAGAGTGGATTGAAGTTCCATTAGAAGTAGAGGAATGGAGTAATGAACAAGTTTTGTATGAAGGAGTTTTTAGATGTTTTGTAATCTTTACTGAATGAAGGAATTAATACATACCCTGTTTGAGGTCATTGTTTGTTGCTGAATGCATGTGTTTTGATTGAGGAAAGAATTAAGTTGAGATTGTTTCTAAGTGCATTTACAGGTTAATGCATATGTGATTGAAGAGAGACTTTGAAGGAATCGAAGAAAGCAAATTCCCTATTAGAGAATAGGAATACAGACCCCTGTTGGGTGATCAAGGTTATTATTTGCAACTGAAAGTATCTTGTTGATAAGGATTGACTAACGTAATTATGTCTTAATATGTTTGGAAGCTAATGTATAGGATTTTGTTCCTATTTTTGATTACAAGTTTCAAGTAACAGTGTGAAAAACTTCTGGTATTCATACATACCCATAAACAGAGCCCATTTTAGGGATAATTCCTTTATTTGTAGACCTTGCTTATCAAGATGGTTAACAATTAAGGTTGGTAGACTATATTTCACATGATTGAAGTTAGAGGGGAGTGGCATAAGGTTACAAGACTTGCATATAACAAAGAAACCCTATATGCATAGATATCTCAAAGACATGCCTTGTTTCCTGTAGCAAGTGTAGAAGTTTGGATTGTATGTTTGATGTAAGGGAAAATCAATGAGATTTGGGTCAATTTTCAAGTGCTTGGATGGTTTTGGTAAGTTATTTGAAGGTGTTTTTAATTTTATTAGATTATTTTTTTGCATTATATTACACAAGGTTCATCCTTATAATAATACAGACCTATAAACAACTATTTTTCAGCGCAATTAAGAGTGTCTTGGTATGGAAAGGTGTAATAGAGGATTGGTAGGAGGAATCCATTGATTGGAGAGTGTGAACAAGGTCTAGATAGATTTATAAATCATTTTATAGAAATTTAAAACTCCTTAAAATGTTCATGGTTGATTTTTGTAGGCTCTTGGTTGAGACAGAGTTATCAAAAGCCCTAGAATAGGGTTTCAAGCATATCTCCTATTCTAATCGTTCAAAATTCACAATTTTTTGTAATCTGATTAATCTTTAGGTGCTTTAAGAGAATCAAATGATTTTAAGTCTGTATAGATCCATTTATATGGATTTTTAGTGATTGAGTTGTGTTTGGACTTGAGGAGGCCTAATTGGAAAGGGCTAGTAGCTAGAAAGACGGGGTAAGAAGGGAGTTAAACTATAAAAGTTTATACAAAGATGTATTTTGTTAGTGGAAACAAGAACTAAGTATCATATTTCCTTAAATGATTGTAATTTTTCCATACTATACATTAATGACTATAATAGGGCTACAAGGACTAATGTGAAGTGTATGCAGGATTGTTTAAAGGGAGAAAGTGAGACTTAGAGAGTGTTGACAGAGTTGATAAAAATGTAGAGAGGGTTAATGAGACCCATATAAACATGATTAAGACAATTGAAACTAGAAAGTTGTCAAGTGAACCTCAATTTCTTGCATGATGTATGAATAAGTGAACCTTATGAAAGAAGTGTTAAACTATTGTTCAAGAAATGCATAGTCAAATAAGGCATAGAGTGAGAGTTTTTGGTGTATGCTCTACATCATATACGTGGAAAAATATCTAGGAGGTAAAAAACCCACAAAGATTATTCATGTTATGAGACACTAACAAGTACCTAATATAGTCTTTCTTCCCCTCACTTCTTTTTTATTCCATCTGACAATATAAACTCTTTTTTTATATAGGTAAGTTAATCTGTTAGGGTGTGGAGCTAAAAGCTTCACCTTAGGCAAACATGGAGGACTTCAGAGCATGACAGTCATCGGCGTCGGTAGGCCACAACCGACGTCGGTCAGGGGAAGCGCAGAAGCAGCCGGCATCGGCAGGAGATCGGCCGACGTCGGTCACCTCCAGTTAGGCAGGGACCGACGTCGGTCGCCTGTGGTGGTCAGAACTGCTGTTGACGAATAGTCAGTTAAGTGAACGCATAGTTTGCATGATAAAGACTAGTTCGAGTCTTTGAGCCGCTTGTCTAATTATTGTATGCATGAGATCTATATAATAGACTCATGGGTTGTATTGTTAAGTGTAGAACTTGTATAAACCAAGTGTAGAACTTGGAGAGTTCTTCCCATGGTGGAATCAAGTAGGATTCCTCATGTATGTAAGATCAAGTTTGATATGCAGGGTGTTGCAGGATCATGGTGGAGATCTACATGTGATAAGTAAGATCAGGTTGGTCTGCAGGGATGTGTGTATGCGAGGGTCAGAAGAGGATCAACGGGGGAGCAAGATCAAGGTGACAACAATACATCAGGAGTAGGATCATGGTGAGATCTACTTGGAGTACCGGTTCATACTCGGTTGTACTGGATGTAAAATGAGGTGAACAACAGCTTGTGTTAGTTGTTAGTTGTGACCTATGAGAGTTGATTACTCAGGTGGGAAGATTACTTGGAGCCCTTGAGGAGGAAGCCTCGCAGAGGTGGAAGAAGAGTGTGATCTCTTTATTGTAATTTCCTTTGTAATGAGTTGAATACAATTGTGTGTTGCCTCTCATATTCTATGTGTTTTCTCATTGATAGTTATTTGTTCTTTTGGTTATTTCCACATGTAAGTTGCTTATACATTGGTAATCATGTGTGCTCTTAATTCTGACAAGTTGTGTCAGAGCTTTGGGGAACTTAGGTCCTATCAAATGGTATCAGAGCGAGGTTGGATGTTCTCAGAGCGAGTTTGACTAACAGATGGCCAGATCTGGTTAGTGATTTGTTGATTACAGGTTACTCATAGGGGTTTGTGATTGAGTGGGAGTATAGCAATGGCAGAAGAAGGTAAGCTGAGAATGAAGAAATTCAGGCACAGGATTAACACCACAAGGAGTGTGGTGGGTTGTCTTTAAGTGGGAGCTTGAAGAGGAATACAAGCCAGGATGCAGATTAGATAGAGTACTGGTATGGGTACAGGTTCAGCTGTTTATCTCCAAGTGGGAGATTGTTAGGGTGTGGAGCTAAAAGCTTCACCTTAGGCAAACATGGAGGACTTTTGAGCATGATAGTCACCGGCGTCGGTAGGCCACAACCGAAGTCAGTCAGGGGAAGCGCAGAAGCAATCAGCATCAGAAGAAGATTGGCCAACGTCGGTCACGTCCAGTCAGGCAGGGACCGATGTCGGTCGCCTGTGGCGGTCAGAACTGCTGTTGACGAACAGTCAGTTAAGTGAACGCGTAGTTTGCATGATAAAGACTAGTTCGAGTCTTTGAGCTGCTTGTCTAATTATTGTATGCTGAGATCTATATAATAGACTCATGGGCTATATTGTTAAGTGTAGAACTTGTAGAACCCAAGTGTAGAACTTGGAGAGTTCTTCCCATGGTGGAATCAAGTAGGATTCCCCATGTATGTAAGATCATGTTTGATATGCAGGGTGTTGCAGGATCATGGTGGAGATCTACATGTGATAAGTAAGATCAGGTTGGTCTGCAGGGATGTGTGTATGCGAGGGTCAAAAGAGGATCGGCGGGGGAGCAAGATCAAGGTGACAGCAATACATTAGGAGCAGGATCATGGTGAGATCTACTTGGAGTATTGGTTCGTACTCGATTGTACTGGATGTACAATGAGGTGAACAATAGCTTGTGTTAGTTGTTAGTTGTGACCTATGAGAGATGATTACTCAGGTGGGAAGATTACTTGGAGCCCTTGAGGAGGAAGCCTCAAAGAGGTGGAAGAAGAGTGTGATCTCTTTATTGTAATTTCCTTTGTAATGAGTTGAATACAATTGTGTGTTGCCTCTCATATTCTGTGTGTTTTCTCATTGATAGTTATTTGTTCTTCTAGTTATTTTTGCATGTAAGTTGCTTATACATTGGTAATCATGTGTGCTCTTAATTCTGACAAGTTGTGTCAGAGCTTTGGGGAACTTAGCTCCTATCATAATCTGCCCATTATAAATGACCATCTCCAACCACCACATTAATGGGTCTAACCTCTCCAAAGGTCATTTAATATATTTTATTATTTATTTATATGAGGATAAACTCATGATAAATACTAAAATATAATATTATGTAACCCATGTAATTTAATGTATTAAGGGTACATAAATAACACCACTTAACCATTAATTATTCCATAAAAAGGAAAAAGAAAAGCCTTTTTAAATTCCATAATGCCATGTCCCATACATTAGAAGGTAGCTTATTGTATATGAAACCATTTCATACTCCCAAGTAGCTTATATAATACTAGACAACTTCATACTCTCTAGTACTGATAATTAACTTATATCATATGAGACTACCTCATTCCCCATTCTACGGTTATCTAATTGTAATCCCAAGTAGCTTCTAACATATGAGACTCCTAGATACTCCCAATATGTATTTATAACATATAGGGCTACTTCATGTACTCCATTATAGCATATAACATATGAGACTACCTCATACTCTTAGTATACACTTACAACATATGAGAATACCTTATAGTCTAAATATGTAAGAGACATCAAATTGCACTCCTATGTAGCTTATAGCATATGAGACTCCTCATACTCCCAATATATTGTTATAGCATATGACATTACTTTATACTCTTAGTATGCAAGAGAAATCTAATTGTACTTCCTAGTAGTTTATAGTATATAAAACTACTACATATGTTATCTCATAGTATAATTTAAATGCAAGATGAATATACCCTACTCCCTACACATTTCAAACTTGTGACCTCCCTTTCAAGAGTACAAATTCTTCACCATCAAATCAATTTTAACAAATCCATCCATATTTACAAGAAAAGAGTGAGATGAGTCATAAACCCTCTATTCCAACTATAAATTTCACAATATAGATTTACACCTACATTAAAAAAGATAAAAATATAATAAAAGTTAAATGGAAAAAAAGTTTAACACCACTCCTTGATTTTATCTCTCTATAATATGAAAAAAAATAACACAAGAAAGAAATAAATTGACAACAGGGTTGCTCCAATAATTTATAAAAATATGAAAAAAACAAGATACTCTTAATAAATATATAATTATACAAATGACATTGAAACATTAAGAAATGCAAAAATCACATGCCATCAACATTAAAAAAACAAAAAAATAATATATACATTTCAAAAAAAAAATCAATGGAATGGAAGACAAAATTGTTTAAAACACCATGCTTGACTATTCTAATTTCATATTTGATTTCATTTATTTTTATTAGATGTTATTTCTACTTCTTTTCTATGTATCTATGTATTAATGTTCTTATGTTTAATTATGCTTCCTATTATGTTGTATATTTTGTGTCTGGGCATAATTTTATAACTAGGGTTTTCAATCACAAAAATGAGGAATCTAAACTACATTTTAAATTTGATTAATTATGCACATCTCATGGAGTGTGATAATTGCAAGATATACATAAAAAGGGTTATACATAAATCCCTCTTTGACATGTATTCAAAATGGAAAAGCATGCATAAAACATCCATTTTTAAAAAAAAAATCCTCAAAGAAATGTTGACTCATAGATCACAATGTTTGTAGTATATGCATAGAATATAATTCTTGATTTATGTCATATGTTTTAGTTACAAGTGCCTTGATTAACAGTTGAAAAAACACTTCAAAGAGACATGGTTTCATGTAATGCAATAGTTGTAGGACATGCAAAAAAAAGGTTTTGAAAGCGCACACTCAAAATCTTGGACCTAATAAAACAATCTTGAACGTAACCTTATCATGACAAAATGTAGTTCACAACATTCCTCAAAGAGACATGATTTCATGGAATGCAATAATCATAATGCATGCACAAAAGGAGTTATGCAAGACTAATTTGAAACTCTTTGATATAAAGAAACACTCTCAAACATATGTTGACCATGACAAATTGCGGTTGACAAAATGCCTTAAAGAGACATGAATTCATGGAATGCAATGATTACAATACATGCACAAAAAGGGTTTTGAAATAATGCTCTCAAACTCTTTGACCCAATGAAACATTCCCAAAAAAACATTTGCCATGTAACAATGCTTAACTTTAAGCATTGTCAAACAATGAATTAAACAAGGTTAGGATTATTAATAGTGACTCTTCTTTGGGGCTAAATTCTAAATATGATCCTTCCTTTTTTGGTAAGGGTTAATAAACACAAATTGGCATGGAAAATATAAATAAATTCTACATGATGCATGTCTCATGGAATGTGATAATTGCAAAACATGCAAAAAAAAAAAAGGGTTTTAAAAGGGCACTCTTAAACTTTTTGGCATGACGAAGCATTCTCGAACAAACCCTAGCCATGTAACTATGGTAGACCTTGAACATTATTAAACAAAAAATTAAAAAAGGTCGGTCTTATTCATAAAAAGTTTTTTTGGGGCCAAATACTAATAAATAAGTTATTTTTCATATGCACAAACAAAAAATATGAATAAATAATTTTTCCAATTCACAAAAACGCGCCTAGACTACAAGTTTTGCTAATTGAAGTATTTGATGCAATATTAAACTTGTTCTCAAAATTTTATCTCATATATAAACTTAGATATTGATGCCGCCACCCATTGGAGTTAATAAAACATCACACATGGCTCTACATCCCTAAAATAGATTAATATCAAATGCACATCAACAGAGGAAGATTGTCATCCATAAAAAAACTATTAATGACACTTGTTCCATATCTGCCACCTCATCATCGACAATAATTTTCCAAATGGAAACATCCTCGAGGCATATTCACTAAAGCGCATCCTACCTTCCACATGTTAGCGCCAATGACAAGCACACAACAAATGCAATAATACCCAATCGTCTAACTATTTCCAATAGTGAAAGAAAATCATTGATGGAGTGTGACTAACAAAGGCCACTCCCCTTAGGTAATGCATATCAACTTAACAATATTTTCATTATTAATTAAAAAATTACATTCACGTATTTAACACAACTTCTACAATCAATATTAACTTTATTTGTAACTTTAAAAAGAAAAGGAAAAGCCTTTTTAAAGTCCAGAATGCCATGTCCCATACATTAGAAGGTAACTTATAGTATATGAAACCATTCGTACTCCCAAGTAGCTTGTAGAATATGAGACAACTTCATACTCTTTGGTACTCGTAAGTAACTTATATCATATGAGATTACCTCATGCACCATTATGCGGTTATATAATTGTACTCCCAAGTAGCTTATAACATGTGAGACTCCTAGATACTCCCAATATGCAGTTATAACATATAGGGCTACTTCATGTACTCCCTTATAGCATATAACATATGAGACTACCTCATACTCTTAGTATATACTTGTAACATATGAGACTACCTTATACTCTAAATATGCAGGAGACATCTAATTGCACTCCTACATAACTTATAGCATATGATACTCCTCATACTCCCAATACATTATTATAGAATATGAGATTAGCTTATACTCTTAGTATGTAAGAGACATCTAATTGTATGTCCTATTAGCTTATAGTATATGAGACTACTACATATATTATCTCATAGTATACTTTAAATGCAAGATGAATATACCCTACCCCTTACACGTTTCAAACTTGTGAGCTCCCTTTCAAGAGTACAAATTATTTACCATTAATCAATCCAAAATTCTAAAGTCTTATTAAATCACTTTTAACAAATCCATCCATATTTTTTTTCCATAAGTCTTTTCCCAAAATTCTGGATTTTTAAAAACATATAATGATAAAAGAGATTTAACATCTATTATACTAAATTGATGAGTAAGCCCCCATAAAATAGATACAAAATGCAATCTCTTTTTCAATCATTCTATGGGAAAGTCATTTATAATGGTCAAAATTCTTAAAGAGTGCTTTATAATCATCTATGAAGTTATGTGAACATGGGTCAAGAGCAATTGGTATGCTCAATGCATGTCTTTCCTATAGGGAATTGGTATTGATATCAATCAACGGTCTCCTAATATTGTTTTCATCAATACTCCCTACATTTTGAAAAAAAGACATTCATAAAAGCATCAGGTATGAGATATACAAAACCTACATAAAATCAACTTAGGCAAAACCATCAGAACCATTGTCAACACAATTGTATCACTACATCGAAAGGGTTATAGTTTGGTTGGTGAGGATGATGGTTGCTTATATCCATCCACCAAGGTATGAATCCCTCTAGATACCCAACACAGAGAGTCAAGAGGTTAAGGTTAGGATCGTGCCTTGGGTGATTTTGATGGCGTGGATGCCCCTTACTCATGATTGCTTAGCCAAAGGAGCTCACTAATTTAGATGTATGCTTACTCAACATTGTAAATCAACTATATGTTTATTTCCAAAATATGGGCTGCAATGCTGACATTCAATGTAATTTAGTGATTTTGTGTAATGCCTTCGGGTATATCCAAAAAAAAATGCATCACTACTTGGAGTTCTATCTTCAATAGAAAATGGATGTATTATTTCTCCCAAGTACAACAAACATTCTTTTGGGTTGAGATATCCTTTAGATCAATTGTGGGTATGCTTGCATCAATGGTGCATGGCGTCATAATACTTTCTTCTATGACATTAGTGTATATATAACCTTTGCAATAATGACCAATAATCAGAGGAGTATTTGGTATTTAGGTGTAGTGTATTATGAGATATGTGATAGGTTTTATTGTCTCTTTAGAGGAAATAAGGACTCTCTATTAGATCTTATTCATTATGAGGATAAGAGATGTGTAGCTCCACTCATCAAAGAGATGACCAAATATAGAGTTGGCCTCCTTAAGAGTCATGAAGCACAACTGTTCGTTTTCATTATTCAACTTCAAATTTTTTTCTTCAACCTCAATTTTAAAGGTGTAAATAGATCCATTATTCTACTTAACACTCAAGGGTTGTCAAAAGGAATATCTCAACAACTCGACTCTTATATTTGATATCATATTCATATTCATATTTTTTTTTAATAATTACAAGACAATAGGACCCGATTAACACACATACCTCTTAAGCATAAGTTTTTTTTTTTTTTAAAAATTATTGGTAAACACTTTTTTAAAACTCTGGAGCTATGAACTAGAACATTTTTGGACTACAAGAACGTGCTTGGACTACAAGAACAAAGATCTTTTTCAATTCACAAGAACGTGCTTGGACTACAAGTTTTGCTAATTGAAGTATTTGATGCAATATTAGACTTCCTCTCAAAAGTTTATCTCATACATAAACTTAGATTATTGATGCCACTAGCCATTGAAGTTAATAAAACATCACACATGGCTCTACATCCCTAACATAGATAATATCATATGCACATCAACAGAGGAAGATTCTCAACCATAAAAAACTATTAATGATACTTGTTCCATATCTGCCATCTCATCACAACAATCATTTGCCAAATGGAAACATCCCTGAGGCATATTCACTGAAACACATCCTCCTTTTCATGTGTTAGTGCCAATGATAAGCACACAACAAATGCAAGAATACCCAATCGTCTAACTATTTCCAACAATGAAGGAAAATCATTGACGGAGTAAGGATAGTAAAGGCCACTCCCCTTACGCAATGCCTATTGACGTAAAAATATTTTCATTATCAATAAAAAAAATTACATTCATGTATATAACACAACTTCCACAATGAATATTAGTTTTTTTGGCAACTTTAAAATAACTTAAAAAAGAAAATAAAAAGCATTTTAAAAGTCCACGATGCCATGTCTTATACATTATAGGGTAGCTTATTGTATATGAAACCATTTTGTACTCCTAAGTAGTTTATAGGATATAAGACAACTTCATACTCTTTGGTACTCATAGGTAACTTATATCATATGAGACTACCTCAGGGTCCATTATGCAGTTATTTAATTGTAATCCCAAGTACTTTATAACATGTGAGACTCCTACATACTCCCAATATGCAATTATAACATGTAGGGCTATTTCATACTTATAGTTTATAGGAAACATCTAACTGTACTCCCTTGTAGTGTATAACATATGAGACTACCTCATATTCTCAATATGCACTTACAACATATGAGATTACCTTATACTTTAAATATGTAGGAGACATCTAATTGCACACCTACGTAGCTTATAACAAATGAGACTCCTCATACTCCCAATACATTATTATATCATATTCCTAGTATGCTAGTTCTACTTCCTTGTAGCTTATAATATATGAGAGTACTACATATGTTATCTCATAGTATACTTTAAATGCAAGATGAATATACCCTACCCCTATATGTTTCAAACTTGTAACTTCCCTTTCAAGAATACAAATTCTTCATCATTAAGTAATCCAAATGTATAGAGTCTTATTAAATCACTTTTAACAAATCCATCCATATTTATTTTCCATAATTTTGTTTACCAAAATTCTAGATTTTTAAAAACATATAATGATAAAAGAGATTTAACATCTCTTATGCTAAATTGATGAGTAAGCCCCTGTAAAATAGATACAAAATGCAATCTCTTTTTCAATCATTCTATGGAGAAGTCATTTATAATGGTTGAAATTCTGAAAGAGTGCTCTATAATCATCCGTGAAATTATGTGAATACGGGTCAAGAGCAATTGGTATGTTTAATGTACATCTTCCCTATAGGAAATTAGTATTGATATCAATCAACGGTCTCCTACTATTGTTTTCATCAATACTCCCTACATTTTTGAAAAAAGATATTTATAAAAGCATCAAGTACGAGATCTACAAATCCTACATAAAATTAACTTAGCTAGAACTATCAAAACCATTGTCAACATAAATGCATCACTACATTGAAAGCGTTGTAGTTCGACTGGTGAGGATGATGGTTGCTTATATCCATCCACCAAGGTACACATCTCTCTAGATACTCGACACAGAGAGTTAAGTGGTTAAGGCTAGGATAGTGTCCTAGGTGATTTTGATGGTGTGGATGCCCCTTATTTATGATTGATTACCCAAAGGAGTTGACTGAGTTAGATGTATGCTTACTCAACACTGTAAATTTGTTATATGATTATTTTGAAAATATGCACAGAGATGTCGACATTCTATGTAATTCAATGATTTCATGTAATGCCTTCGGGTATATAAAAAAAAATGTATCACTACTTGGAGTTCTATCTTCAATAGAAGATGGATGTATTATTTCCCCCAAGTACAACAAACACTCTTTTCGGTTGAGGTTTTCTTTGGGTCAATTGTGGGTATGTTCGCATCAGCAGTGGTTAGAGTCACAACACTTTCTTCTGCAACATTATTGTATATATAACCTTTGTAATAATGACCAATAATCAAAGAAGCATTTTATATATCGCTGTCTAGTGTATTACGAGATCTCTGATAGGTTATATTGTCTCTTTAGATGAAATCATGACTATCTTATTTATTATGAGGAATAAAGATGTGTAGCTTTATTCATCCAAAAGATGATCAAATTTAGAGTTGGCCTCCTTAAGAGTCGTGAGGCACAATCGTTCATTTTCATTGTTCAACTTCGAAGTTCTTTCTTCAATTTCAATTTCAGAGGTGCAAATAGATCCATTATTCTAATTTACACTCAAGTATTGTCAAAAGAAAGATCTCAACAACTCAACTCCTATATTTGATATTATATTCATATTCACATTTTTTTTTTAATAATTACAAGATAAAAGGAACCAATTAACACACAAACCTCCTAAGCATAAGTTTTTTTTAAATTATTATTGATAAACACCTTTTTTCATACTCCAGAGCTATGAATCAGAGCGTTTTTCACTGGGGCTATGAATCAGTCTAGGACACAAATCCCTTACAACTATCACGACGACTACAAACAACCCTACAAACATCACCACAACCATCACGGATCCCACAACCATCTCCACGTCCATCACGGACCCCACAACCATCTCAATTGACGACAACTAACCTAACATGCCACTGAAAATCAAGCCTGAATAGAACTAGAAAAAGAGAAACTACTTTAACCAACTCACTCGCATTCATTGACATAAATTTTTAATATTTTTTTCGCACACTATTTTATTCTCATTCGCTAATATACGCCAATGTCGGCACGATTTGCCATTTTATGACCTAAAGTCTCTAGAAAGAGACAGCCTGGGTTCGAGTCTCACGGCCACCAACATTTCCATACACAGTTGTTCAGTAATCCTTATCCTGAGTGGAAGACAACGAAACGGGATATTGTGCCAGCCGAGACTGACGTTGACAGCACGCCACCAAACGTGCGGTAAAAAATACTCCGTACGGATAAAATTTACCCCCCCAAAGAATCCAGCTCGTAAAAACAAAAATTACGTCCGGAATAACGCGTACAAATTTATTTACTGCCAAAAAAATTTAAAATCCGCGGGACCCACAGCCCCCTGCCAGCTCACATACGTTACGGCCCCTCATACTGTACCGGAAAAAACACTGCACGGAAAAGAGGAGGACGGCGAATAATTTCCCGGCAGAAAAGACGGCCACAAACGTGGGGCAGCTCTGGCAACGTGGGACCCACAGTTAACGCGGGAAGGAAAGCAGGACGGCAGGTGGTCATGTATTGCTATATATATCACAGGTTAAAGGCTTAAGGTTATTCAAGCATTACAGATAAATTTTTATCCGTTTACAAATTGTCAAAATATTGACTGGGTGATTCACAAGTGAAGTGGGTTTGTTCTGAAATTGGATTTTCAATGGAGTTTTTCAATGCCCTTTTGAAAATTTTACTGAAAATCTTGGTTTTTTCCACCCTCTGCAGCAAGTGGGCATGGGGTATGACATTGGAATCAGATGTGCAGGCTCTGATTCTGTTCAAAAATGCTGTGGAGGCGGGTTCAATAGGGCAAACAACATGTTTGGGGTCATGGAATTTTTCTGTGGATCCCTGTGATTTCAGGTCCACAAGCCAGTTTGTGTGCGGAATTAGGTGTGATGTGAAAACTGTTCAGGGTAAGAGCAGAGTTACAAGCATTGCATTGGATGGGGTGGGATACAGGGGTTACCTGAGTCCTTCTATTGGGAATCTGAGTGAGCTCACAGAACTGGACTTGGCAGGGAATGGATTTCATGGGACCATACCTCAGAGCATCACAGGGCTTGGTAAGCTCTATAGGCTTGATTTATCAGGCAACATGTTGTCTGGGTCTCTGCCTGCTCAGTTGGGAAGGCTAAGCAATTTGCAGGTTTTGTCACTGGGAAAGAACAGGCTGAATGGTTCTTTGCCTGGTTCCTTGAATAATCTAAAAAGTTTGATGAGGTTGGATTTGTCTTATAATGCATTGAGTGGCATTATTCCTCCATTGGGTGGGATGATAAAGCTTTATAACATGGATTTGAGCTATAATAGGCTTGTAGGTGTTATTCCATCACAGCTACCTGTGTCTCTGTCACAGCTGACTTTGAAGTCAAATTTATTGACAGGTACCTTGCCTGCAAGCTTGAGTGGCCTCAGAGGATTGGGTGTTTTGGATCTGAGCAGTAATAGGCTCAGTGGTTCCATTGATGGGTCACTGTTTTCACAACCAGAATTGCAGCAAGTAAATTTGTCTAACAACAGTTTTGTTTCAATTAGTGTGCCCAATTTGTCTGGAATGGAGAGCTTATTGGTTGCTGTGGATATTGGGTTCAACAGGATCAGTGGGTTTCTGCCTTCCAACTTTTCGACTCTGCAGTCTCTGTCTGCTCTGTCTCTCAGGTACAATGGGTTTCAAGGACCAATCCCTGCAGAATATGGTGCAAAAGCTGTTGATGGTGTGAAGCCTCTGGTAAGGTTGTTTTTGGATGGGAATTATCTGAATGGTGTGGTTCCTGCTCAATTTCTCAGGGTCCCTGGTGAGAAAATCAGTGGGAGCTTCGCTTACAATTGTCTAAAGAGCTGCCCATCTAGTGTTTTGCTCTGCCAGGGGACCCAAAAGCCTCCTACTATGTGCAGGAGCGCGTACAGGAGGAAAGTTCATGTCCCATGAATTCATTTCAGAATGAAGATTATTCTGGGCTCTTTCCAATGTAGAGTTCTGAGATACTGACCTAACCTGGTTTCCACCCAGAAAAAAGGATCTGAATTTGTACTGTTGGGAATTCGAATTCATTCCATATTATGAATTATTAACTGTTAGAATTGTATACTTTTCTAAGAAGAATATAAATTATTTGTTCTGTTGAAGGATCTGAATTTGTACTGTTGGGAATTCGAATTCATTCCATATTATGAATTATTAACTGTTAGAATTGTATACTTTTCTAAGAAGAATATAAATTATTTGTTCTGTTCTCATTTAAAGACATGATTTGCAAATAATGTTTCAAATTATAGCCATGTTTGTGTGTACAGGTTTGATTTTGTATTCCTGATGATAGAACACTGATTACCATGTTGGGATTTAGGGTTTATGAGAGATGTGGATTTTGACATTTTCCCTTCCCAATTCAAAAGGTGTTCACAATCTGTGTTGAGGGTATGTTTATTTTACCAGGTATATCATGATGCCAACAATGCTGTGAATTTTAGTTATTCAGTACTGATGCAGCATATACTGGTTAGGATGAGCAGATTAAGATCTCCCAGTTCCAGTAGTTTCAAACAGGGTAAGCAGTGGTGATGGAAGTTGGGTTTTACCAGGTATATATCAAAGTTGAAAGTGGTGAACTGCTGTGTTTGTACATAAAATTCAATTTTTAGGAAGACAGTAAAATGTGGTGTTTACAAATAATAAACTTAAAAAAATGGAATGAATGAATGAAAAATGTGTTTTCAAATGATAAATTAAAAAAATTGAATGAATGAATTAAATATTTTAATAAGGTGAATGAATGAAGTAATCCATTGAATCAAAACAATAAACAAGTTTATAGTTTTTTAAAGAATTGTTTTTTGGGAAAATATTGGTTGGGAGTTTTTATCTGTTGATGAAGATTCTCTCGTTTTAGGGAGATGGGGTGGTTGTTTAAACAAGTTTTGTTTTCTTGTAAAATATTAGTTGGGAGTCTTTAACTGTTGATGAGGATGCATCTGTCTTAGGAAGATAGGGTGGTAAGTCTCAGGGGTTGCCGTCTCCTTCATCTCTTTCAGTGTTAATGTTTTTGTTATTATTTTTTGTACTTTTCTCTGCTTTGTCATCAAACCAATGATGTGATATAAATTTTTATGAGTGTGGTTCATTTCAAGGAGTTTTTTTTTACTTGTGATGTATGACTTTTCCACTCGTTTTTTTATATTAGTGTTGTACTATGCCCTTGTGTCGATGTTAGGAGTTTGAAGGGGACCAATGCTTATACTCTCCATCATAAGATCGCTGCTGCAATATATGATAGAGAAGGTCTTCAACCTCCTCGAACTAAAGATAGAGACCCTTATATTGATCATCGATGAGTTGGATTGTTAGATTGTCAATTTTCACATTAATTATTATTGTAATTGATTCAAATGTCACTATATGATAAATATTCATGTATGGTATCATTTTGTCTCTCTTATCTCATAATATTTATTTAATTTGAATATAAAATGATATTCGCTAATTTTTCACTTACAAATATTTTCACCTTCTATTTAATTTATATTTTATGTAAACTTTTTCATCATAATTACATATTAAATTAAATTCTTTGACGTAATATTAAACATCTTACAAATTCATTGAACCTTAAACATAGCCTCTTTGAAATCATTTTAAGATCAATGAAAAGAAGTGTCAATTCCTTATCTCAATACAAATTCTAGAAAAGATTAAATGGAAAAATGGATAGAATTTGTTATAGAAAACTTGAAACAGATAGACATACAAATTTAGACTTTGTTTTGTTGCTTTTGTATTAATGGCTTTGTTGGGGGGCAGCTTCCAGACACATTATTTGGTGTTTGTTAAAGTTTTGTTGGAAAATGTTTAATTGGGTGGTTGAAAGAGTGCCATTATTGGATGGGTTGGAGATTGGAATGGCCCAACTGTTTCTTTGACTTTGTGTTTTCAAGTTAATTTTTTAATGTTAAATAAGGTTTAATTTTTATTTAAGTTTTTTTATAAAATATTACATTGAGATATTTTTTAAATGGGATAAATTGAAATATTTTTTAAAGATATATTTTAAATAGATTTGAATTTTAGTTTTAATTTTATTAATTTACGATATTTTTAATTTAATTTTAAGTTGGTGAACAGATGAGTCCATTAATTCATCTCTTTTGATAAATGTTCAATATATATATATATTTTTTTAAAAAACTTATATTATAAAACATGTCTATTAATTCATCTCTTTCAAGTTTTTTCATCTTTTTTTTAGGGAGGTTCTTTCAGAGGATTGCTCGAAGGTGCTTTCAACCAATCCTTAGTGGATTTTTTTGTAGGTATTTTTGTCTTCCCTAAGCCCGTGCTTTCTCCCGTTGTGGAAGATTCTTCTATTAGACTTGGCGGTGGTTCAGAAACAAAGTGGTCAAGCGAAGTTACAGTGTTTTTGTCCACCCTGTGCCTCTTGTTGCCTTCCTCCCGTCGCCCCCACCGTTTTGCTCTCTCCCCTTTCCCCTATTTTTGTCCCTCACACCAAGATTGATGCCCCTTCCTACCTTGTGTTACTCCCTCCTTGGTGCCCACTCTCCCCGCTTGTGTCTTCCCCCCTCTCTCCCACTGTGGACCCTCCGCACAAGCGTGTCAATAACTCAACACTGACGTAGGCTCCATTGTTATGAAGCGCAGGGACTTCGAGGCATAAACTCTGAGGTTAGAGGTAGAAGTTTTGGTGAGAGAAAGATCCTAGTGGATAATGGACCTTCTTTCAAGGTGCAAGAGAAGATAGGGCCTAGTCTGCGGCCTAGGGTTGTGTCACATTTGTCTTATCTCTTTTTGGTTGGCTCCTACTTCTATCACGATTTTATGTTTTTATGCAAGTCAAATTGGTGGAAGTCTAGTTAAAGGACATCAAAATCTCCTTTGGGTTTGTCGCTACTTATTGGTAGAGGTTTGGCAACTTATTTGCTTTGCCTTTCCTTCGCTGTGTCATATTCTCTTTATCGTTGAGTTTTAGTCGTCGTTAATAGCTTCTCACTTTTTTGTTATTTTCATGTCAACACATACCCCTTTTTATATTCCATTATCGATTCATAACTTCGATCAAAAATATTAACCCTATCAAATAAAAAAAAATCTCATAATTTTAACTACACCAACTCAAAATTAAATCATAACATATTACAACACACAATTGTAATATAGTAAGCAAGCTTACAACAAAATTTTCCTTTTTATTTGGTGTTTGACTAAGCCTCCATAATTGGAAAGAAAATATTTTCTTTGTAGAACACGTGGGTTCTTGTCATCCTAATCTTGCTTGCAATTATATGATTTTTGCCATTTACAGATTCATTAGTTTATCCCATGCAAGTTTCTTAATGTTAAAAAAAGACCTTTGTTGAGTTTGATGTGTAAGATAAATGAATTTTTTAATTTCAATTTGATAGAGTTTGTCTTCCAAAAACAAGGCATAATCTCAAACATTTAAGGATACAAGAAAATTGGGTTGTTCCTTAAATTTGTATTCATTAGTGTGGACCATTTGTCAACTACACA
Source organism: Torreya grandis (assembly GCA_037957365.1). Lineage (NCBI taxonomy): Eukaryota > Viridiplantae > Streptophyta > Pinopsida > Cupressales > Taxaceae > Torreya > Torreya grandis. The sequence continues at coordinate 2,383,216 of JARHVA010000517.1, read as the reverse complement.
TTTTTTTATAATTCATATCAATGGTGGGGACTATCCTTGGTTGGTGGCCGTCCATGGTATCATTGAAGATTAATGTGCTTGGAAGATAAGGGGCACAAAGCTTTTTAATGGGGTACACCTCATATGAGCCCACACAAAATAAATGACTGGCTCACCCCATATTCTCAGGGGAAAGATGCCAACCAAATCACTATCATTTTAGTTGTACGCTTTTAAGCCAAAGCAGTTGCTTCTTGTTGTAAGTGTTGCATCATATCATACCAATGAAAAAAGTAAGGTTACTTAAAATTTCAAGTTTCTATTTATCAATGGAAATAACTCTGTATATGTATTTATCATTGGTTTACATTTATATCTTTTTCAGAAGGATCTATCAAGTGTCAATAAGTAGTTAAAGTTGTTTCGTCTTTTCTTTGAACAAGGATTTATCAATTGTGAACAAGTAGTTAAAATTATGTTTTTTTTTTTTGAGTTATTTTGAAAAGACGATATAAATAATTAAAGTGATTGACTTGTAAAAAGAAGGTTATAAGTTTAAGTCTATGGGACCCCTCACATATAGTTTTTGAGGGAAAATAAATTGTGATCAAAAAAGGTATTTCTTTAAGTTTTCATTCTATTTTTCTATTTGTTTTTAATAAAAGTATTTGACCTATTTAATATATAAAATTGTCCGCCCTCTCTATACAGATATGGATTGATAGACTTATGGGCGACAATGCTTTCAATTCATAAGGGGCATGGCATTTGCCCTATCCCAATATCTAGATATGATGCCCCTATATACCCATCTATCTAGAGGGCTCGACCCTCTATCTCAATGCAGTTCGGGGTTCGAGTGATATAACCAACGTGTTGGATATGGGGATTATGGCTATTCTTCAGTTCTAGTCAAGCAAACAAAACACCCTAGACATGGTGGTTGTTAGAAAAGGTTAAATTTAAGTAGAGAGAAGTCAAGCAAGTAAACTACCCAACAAGAAGAGTAATATCGATACGAAATTATTGTAGACACCCAATTTTGGTACATGACTATTTATTTATTATAGTATTAGTGCGCTAATGTGTTTTTGAATCATAGGTTCATATTAGAATCTTATTGGTGCATTTATTTATGTTTTGTGACACTTATGACATCTCATATTTCTATTTACAATTTTCTATTCCTCTCTATACGGTTATGTTCTCTCTCTGTTCTTCTCATTCTCTCATTCTCTTGAGTGTTTTTTGGATCTCTAAATGTGTTTCCTCTATCTCTTCTTTTCATCTGGTCAACCTTAAATTTTAACCAAGATCGAAGTAGTTTGATCTTGGTCTCTTTTTCTTTGTTCACCCTTTTACCCTCTATTTGATTTGTTTTTGTTTGGGTCCTCTTTTGTTGGCTTTTATGACTGTTATATTTCTATTTACATAATAATAAAGTTCTAATTTGAATTTGAGCAACCTATAAATACACGAGTGCATTGATACATTCAAAAAATAAATAAGTAATTTTAAGGATAACATACTTTGATTTTCATTTTTATGCCATTTACTAAAGTATAAAAGCAAAATTGCATTGCTATGGTAGCACCCCTTGTACCAAAAGCTGAATCGAAGAAGTAGTGAACAAACATATATAATTTATAAGTTACTTGCATCTCATACATAGGGATAAGGGTTAAGATATTCATACTACACTAAATTATTTACTGGACTACATGAGTGTTGATTTATAAGTTGTCAATGAACATGAGTTTAATTGAGGTAGACACCTCATAACTAGTCATTTTTTATGATTTTGCAAGGTGATTTTGAGCTAATTAGGGTTGAAAGAAAGGGAAATCAATTCTATGACCTTTGCAGATCAATTTGAAAATCTAAGAGAGGTTTTTAACAATCAAGAGCAAATGAAGGGGCACACAAAATTTTAATAAAACATGACATATTTGACTAGGATTTAACTTAGTGACTAGGATCAATCCTTAACCTACTAGCATTGAACCACTTTGATATTGGTTTGGCAATGATCAAAGCAATTCGATCTTGGTTGTAACTTCCAAATTTCTAGTCTATCACCAATTTTTTGGATTTGCTTCGAGAGTGCTTTTGAACCTTTTTTCACCTATTTTAAACCTCCAAAAACACACTAGTAAGTTAGAATTTAGGAAATCTTCCACAAACTCTCTTTGTCAAATTTCAAGCATTTAATTCACCTCAATTCTCATAATTAGATTTGTGTTTATTGATATTTTATTCTATTTTATTTATATTTGAATTGCTTCATTATTTTATCAGTTAATATAGTGTATCTTGACCTAAAACCATCTTATGATAAACAATTACGTAACATGAAGACTAGAAAGTCAGAGAGTAAAAATGATAAGAGTCTAAGAAAAAATGAGAGAAATCAAGTACTCTGTATAGTTCACTTTTTTATGGATTGAGGGAATTTATAGAGCTCATACAATGAATAGATCTTATGCTTCTCCTCTAGTATGAACAATTGGAATGAAACCAATTAAGACACCTTGGTCCATAAAATGGACATTTATTGCATTTTTATTGATTATTATTTTTACTTATAATATATCTTATCGAACTTCCAAAATAATACTATTTTGAAATGAGTGTTATTCCACTCTTTTAGATAATATGAATCATTGCATTTGAAACTCTATGAAGTGATCCTTCATACAACGTGTAATGCGACAGAGGAGCACATTTAGCCACTCCACCAACATATGACCTCCCCAAATTAAAAAAACACTCTCCCAATGATTTATATACATAGGGCACCCAAATCCTATAGGAGACGAAACTAGGATGATGTTTGCTTTATATGTATTTGACATTACTCGAAAAAGGAGGGTACCTATATAGTTTAGTTGTCACTCACACTGATTGGACTATCTATATGTTAGAATTAAGAGGGTAAGGGATCAACTAATTTTCACCACCCTTTGTATGCAAGAGTGTATCCTTTGTGTAAGCTCATTTTTTGTTAAAATAATCAAAGCCCCTATCAAATTGATTATAAATACCTTTAAAATGGGATCGTAAGCATTCTTGAAAGCTATAATTTTATTTTTGCATATAATGGGGGAAATTATCAGGTAGGTATTCTGTGTGCTCGAATTAATAACCTCCACTCTTATGGGAAAAAAATGATCTGAATGATTATAGGCTACATGATCAGAAGATGGATGTCGAGCATGGTGGAGGGGGTGATTATGACACCAAGGATGTAAGTTGGTGTTGACCTCAAGTTTTATGTGCAAGGTTTCAAACCTTAGGTTTTATGTGTATAAGAAGGAAATACTAAAAAAGGAATGAAGACCCACACCAAATAAAAATGATGACAAAGAGGAGCTGCATGCAAGGAGCCTATAAGAAGACATTACCAAAACCTTATCCACTCATCTAGGTCAGTTACATATTCGAGATTCATGTTGAGAAAGTAGATAGATGATGTCGAATGGGAAGCACAATAGATACCTATTTGAACCAATGTAATCCATTTATTTTTAGGATAAAATAAAGTTTTGTATAAAGCACGATGATGGGTTGCCTATATAAATCAACCCCTACTAGTAGAATGGGAGAGATACTGTTTGTAGAATCAGAGCATAAGAATTTTAGTAGAAGTTATGGGTGTAGATGCTAAAATTTGATTTATATAACATCTCAGTATTATATACTTGACAAATACCTATCAGGGCTCTACCCTTCAGTTCCAAACCTTCATGTTGTTTAAAGTCTCACATTCACCATCTCACTACATGTCAAATTGCTTATATTTTGGTTTGACCCTATCATTCTGATGACCCAGATATTTTTTATAATAGAAAAGGCTTAAAACCTTATATATATCTTTCACTATTAGTTTCAAATCCTTAGTAGCTTTCTATCCTAATAGACACTTGCATCTCATATAAGGACACTATATCGACACAAGTGTCTAAATTCTTATCTAGTGTTTGTACCTCAAAATTCATCTAATTTAAAAATATTTTGAATCCTATAGGTTAGCCCATTCATTTTGTTTAATCATTCCATAAAATATTTTAAAAAGGTGTGGTATAAATACAAACCAAAGACCATTCATTATTACAAGTTCATGTTTAAAAGATTACCAAGCACACATCTAGCAAGCACCTTTTAAGCATTCAAAACTGCCATAGTCTTCCCTATTTTTATATCAGTCATAAGATCAGTCATATTATATGTTTGAATCATTTAAAGAGCAACCCATGAACACTTTTTTTAAAGTTATAAGATAGATCATTGCATACCCTTGCATATATCATATTGCGCCCTTGTGGACAAACAAACCAACACTTCTGGGAGAAATACATATGTTTGAGGCCCTCTTTAGAGTAGTGGCTATGTAGGCAATGCTCATTGACAAAGGGATCCTTGAGGTCAGCTTGAATTCATGAGATTACTAACCCATTTTTAGCAAGGTACAAATACCTAAGGTGAAGTGCTAGGGTTTGATCCAAAACAATCATCTACAACCCATGCACACGAATAATATATATTAGTAGAAAGGCAACATAAAACATAAAAAACTCTAGGTGGTCACACCGTAATACAGTGAATATTTCATATTTAATAGATATGTTGACATTAGGACATTTGCATCGATATAAGTGTTCTAAGGCTGATGCAAGTGTCTAGGCCTCCAAAAACAACATTTATAGAATCTCACGACTAGATCATGACCTTATTCATACCTATTTCCACCTATTCATGTCTCAAATTTGCCTTTACATTTTTTAGATAAGCTAAATATTATCAATTCCTAGTGTTTATACAATTGAATTAATGTTTTGAATGCATTTTCTATATTTACTATAACTCAACATTTAATTCAAAATATTCATTTATCTAAGTTTTCAATTAACTGGCATGCTTTAGAATAATTTTATTCATCCTTGTGTATATGATTTTGTACCCTTTAACCCTCATACAAACTTATAAAAGCATTAAACATGCAGTGAACCAAACCATTAAGTCTTCTTTTGCAAAACCTATATTACCCTAGGGTTTATAGTGTTATATAGTTTCAGATTGTAGAAATTATTTAGTTTTGATTTTTCCTATCATGTTGGAATATTTGATAGCATTTATATTTATCTTATTTTCTATTCTCATATTAGTCTTTGGAACATTTAAAATGGATTAAAAGGAACGTCTTCCTCCTACTAACCCTAACGAGGGTGATAACTCACATCTCTCTAATTAGGGCAATGTTATCATTACTTCAAGGGGTAAGGTGTTCCAACCTATACTTTCAAACAAAGGTAATAAACTTATCCTTCCTCAAACCCTTCCACCTCCCACATATCCTTTAGATGGTGTGTGTATACATATTCAATCTGAAACACGTAAGGTTTGTGATTATGAAACCCTAAAATATCAAATCATTACTATTCAAAGATCACATAATTAGAAAATAAAATTAAATACCTACAAAATCCAATTTATGCTAGTGTTAATCATATGTTTGCATCCTCATCTAGAAATGTTATACTCAATAAGGTTTCATATAAAAATAAATAGATAAAACAAAATTCATTTACACCCAGTGTTTCAAAAAGTGAACAAAATAATATAATGAATTCAAGTGAAATTATAATAGAAATGCTTCGAAACAAAGTGATCAAATTACCTCCTCTACATCCTTTTAGAAGATCAAAATATTATTTTGCATATCATAAAATGCATTGGAATCATACAAATTATTGTTTTTCCTTGAAGAACAAAATATAAAATATAAATAATAATGGTAATCTTATCATTGATATATCAATCAAGAAACCCACTCACCTTATGCATGCATATTTTACAACATAGGTGAAAAAAGAAAATGGGTACCAAAGGATAATTAAAAATAAATAAAATTTAAATGCAAAAAATTAAATCAAGAAAAGATTCAAAAGGTAAAGCTAGAGAAATTAATATTGAAAAAAGATCACAATGACAAGGAACAAATACAATCTGGGTGGGGGCCTTAGCCTGGTTAGATAAGTATTTTTGCTGCGGCTCTACTGGTCTCAAGTTCTAGTCTCCCCTCGCCCCATGGTACCGGTATTAGGCGTGTCTAGCTAGCGCTGCCGGTCACATTAAAAAGTTTACCAGGCTTTTCAAAAAAAAAGAAAAAAGGAACAAATACAAAATTAAATATTAAAAAAATATCAAAATGAAATATAACAACTACAAAAGGCAATGTTAAAAAATTAACAAGAATAAAAGTTTTAAAATCAAACTCAAGACAAGTAAACAAGTATCCTAAAAAAGGGTTTATAACAAAGGAGTTTTCAAAGCAAGACATGCCTACAAAATCAAATGATATGAATATGGTTCCCAAGGATCTAAACATCATATTGGTTTCATGCATAAAAGAACAAAAAGTTAAGGGCAACTCTACACATTCTATGCTTTCATCTTCAAATAAAGAAATCAAGGCACAAATTACATCTTTTCCTAATATTCAAGTAAATATACATGACTCTTCTCTATCCCATAATGAGATGTAACATTTTGACAATGATGAACATACTCAATAAAAACATGCTTTCAAGAAAGAAACTCCCATCTATGGTGCAATTATTTTTTCATACACAAATGCTCAAAATGATATATCAAAAGTTCAAGAACAACCTAAGAGGTTACATGTATTCTATGGTAATCATTACATTGATGATTATGATCATGATAATATAAAATATTGGTATGATCTTGATGATATTGATTATATAACATATGAATACAATACATATGATACATGGCCTTCATAGGGCATCCCTTTGATGAGATCCTTGGCTTATAGTATCACTTTTCCTTGTAGATATCTTCTTTGCTCATCCTTCCAAATATTCCAAAAAACAAAAAAAAAATTAAATTCAAAATTCAAAAAAAATTAAATATTTAATAAAATACAAAAACATTCAAATAAATTCCAAAATATAAAAAATATTCAACATTCACATTTTTACTAGCTCTTGGGCATCTATGTTATTTACTTTATGTTAGTAGATAACATATCATTTTTATTCTACATACACATATGTTTCAGGCATACTTGAGTGTGATGCAAGCATACACCAGATACATGATACATCCACATAACACACTACATTTGGGTTATATACTTCCTTGATCATGATTGATACATATTATTTTATGATCACATTTCCATTATTGTTGGGATGCGAAACACCGGAAGCATACAATTGATTACCAAATACCAAGCAATAATAATATGCGGAAATAACCAGATTCACCAAGTAACTAGAATTCAGAATAACACAGCATATGAGAGACAATACACAACTTGTATTAACATTTTATACAGAAAAGAATACAATAAAGAAGATGCCACTTCTTCTCCACCACCTTACAGAGGTTTCCCACACCTCAAGTGAACAGTAATTCTTCTCCCCAAAGCTCTCCCTCTCACAGGTCCCAACACCCAACTCAAATACAGAGTTGGTGTTCACCTCCCGTGCTCCACGCACACCACAAGTGCTCCATGCACTCCACAAGCACTCCACGTGCTCCACAAGTACTCAAGGTACTTCAAGTAGATCTCCCATGAATCTGCAACAACCTGCAATTCAACAGACCATACTTATGGAAGGAACTCCCTTGCCTTCCTCTCTTGCTCTATCCGAGTACACACCTGTACTCCAAGTAGATCCTGCCTGATACTGCTCCCTGTTGTGTTGCTGTCTATATGACCTTGCACACCTGCAAATCAAACAACGGTTCTGCTCACCTGTGAACCTCGACCTTGCACACACATACACCTGCAGATCAACGATCTTACTTACCATGTAGATCTCCTATATAGGCCATGCAACTGTGACCAAGATCCTACACTCTTGAAGAACCCAGCTGGCTCTCCAATCCAGCACCAACACACCTGGTACTGAGGCACTAGGAGGAACGCACCATTGCTCTACCTCACACACAGAAGGAGCTTATAATTATGCTCTCTTACTCCCTAGCACACTTTTCCAATACAACCATGAGTCTATTATATAGATCTCATCCAAACAATAATTAGACATCTAATTACAATAATTAGATCCGCAGCTCTCAGTCTATAATTAGCCCTGATCATGCAAACACTTGGTTCGTTAGCTAACTGCCCGTAATTAACTCGCAGTCGAACCACACAGGCGACCGACGTCGGTCCCTGTCTGCCTGGAGGTGACCGACGTCGGCCGATATATGACCGACGTCGGTTGCTTCCCTTTGCTATCCTGTCGACGTCGGCTGATCAGACCGACCCCAACTTCTCTGCAACTCAGCAACCTTCAGCAACCTCCTCTCCTGTTTGCATCAGTGAAGCTTTTAGCTCCACAATCCTAACAATTATCACGTTTAACATAAATATTAACGCTTACACATGTATATGTTCATGATTACATCTTTCATGATGTACTTGATATGCCATGTTACATGACTTTTTTTACTAACTGTTTAACCCTAATTTGGATTAATAAATCTTACTTGGGCATATAGGTCTAGGGATATAGAAATGATAGGGTACAAGGGTGAAAATCATATCTACAGTAGGCCAATTAATGTGTTAAAATTAGATGTACCACATGCTGAATTTACTAAACTAAGATATGAAATTAATAGAAAGTATAAATATGTTAGATATATAATTGACATAAAATGAGGTACTTAGCTAGTTATAATTCTAATGAATATTTGGATTTAGTACAGGAAGAAAGCAAGTAGGAAGATAGTTCTGGATCAATCATCAAATTTTGGATCTAGTGCCTCTAGCTCTCTAGATAGTTGTGTTAGCCTGAGACAGTTGCGCTGACCCTAATGTCTGAGTTCAACTCTAGTGTCTTGTATAGCATATCAATTAAAAAAATATGTGACCACCTAGATACTTCTGGGTTTTACTTCACCTTCATTATAGTGCATTTAAATCTAGGTCATGGACTGACACTCTTGGTAAAATGACAAAACCATAGCTTTCCATCTTCAAAATGACCTTGGAGAAAAATGGGTTAGTGGGCACATGGTGTTGAGATAACCTATAATAAACCCACTATTAAATGGAATTGCTTACATATTCAATACTATAGAAGAGGGCCTTAGACTCATGTAGTTCTCCTCTATGTGTTAGCTTGTGTGTGAATCATGCAATGTGTGTAAATCAAGTATAGCAATGACCTAGCTTGTAACTTATCATATTGAAATGGAATGTAGAAATACTATTGTTATTAAATATGACCTTATTATTTCTCCTTTAGTAATTTAGACTTGTAGCTAGGTTGTTTCTTTGACTGATATCCGAATAAGGTATAATAAGAAAGTTTTTGGTAACTTGAGTACTTCTTGAGTGCTCTTTTGGTTTGATTTATAGGTGAGGAATGAATGAGGGTTGATATTGTATTTATACCAATCTTATTAGGAGATAAATCACATTAAATCACTTAGTGTGACTATTGTAATATGTTTCATTTGAAAATTAGATGATTTGAGGGCACTGGACACTTATTTTAGGATAAGACAGTAATGTCAATGCTATTGTTTGTCCCAGACGTTAGTGTTTAGGGAGCATGAGAGTATGCACAAGCTCAAGACTTATAGAGATGTAAAATAAGTACATTTAAATAATTTTGTACAAGATGGGATGTCTATGTCATCAATATAAGGCTAGTCAGACTAAGACATAGGCCAAGAGACACAAGATAGATTGGATGCAAATCTTGCAGAAGCAAGGCCTGTGTAGAACTAAGAGGAACATCAAAGGTCTTATTTTTTCAAGTGTAAAATATTGAGGTGATACATAATCACAAAGTATCATCTATATTTTCCCCCTTGTTAACCTAGTAATGAAATCACTAGTTTAAAAGAAAGGGATAAGTACTTAGGTCTGAATGCACACCTTGTCTTTGTTTGAGTTGAATTTGAGTGATTTGTTATGACTAACCTGAAACCAAGAGCATGTTACAGTGTAAAATCATTGCATATAATCTTGGTTGAAATTACTTGAAATTGAAAGAGCAAGTTTTAGGAGTACATTGGTGTGTCGATATAACTGCCTTGCCTATTGAAAAGTTGTTTTTGAAAAAGATGTATCATTGTAAAGATCTGAATCTAAGATTAGGATATATATAGATAAATATTTAAATTACACACACACACACACACACACACACACACACACACACACACATAGAGAGGTTGGAAGGTACATGCCCACAAGTTTGGAGCAAAAGTGAGTTGCCACCTAATAGTTGAGATTAGCTCAACTGTGCAACCCAATGATGTTTATAACCTAGTGAGTTTGGATAATCAAGTCCAAACTAAAAACTTCACAAGATTGAGTGATTTAATCACCTGAACCATACCAAAAGGTGAACCAACTACTATAGTATATTGACTCACTAAAGTCTATAAAAGTCTACAGAGTATCAATACGTCTAATAGTTTCAGAAAATGAGATTGATTTAAATTTTAAAATATTAGGCACATGTTGCATAACATATGCACCTTAGATATATCTCATGCTAAAATTATGTATAATAATGGTACCATGTATAAAATTATTCCACAAATATGAACTTGAATCATATAATTGTGTGGTTTGGCCAATTCAAATAACTGTATAAGTGTGGAGGACATGATTTCAAATCACGCCCCCACTATATATGGCGAAATATAAAATTGATATAAGTATCAATGTGGAAGACATGTTTCCAAAGCATGCCCCCACTATAAACTAGAGATATTGAATACTTAGTAGGTGTGGAGAACATGTTTCCAAAGCATGCCCCCACTGAATTTTTTGAATTATAACTATCATAATGAATGAATGTGGAGAACATGCTTCCAAATCATGCTCTCACTGAATCTAAAAACTATAAATGTGTGGAAGCCATGTTCATATGACATGCCCCCACTAAATCTAAAAACTGGTATAAGTACTGAATACTGAATAAATGTGGATAACATGCTTTCAAAGCATGCCCCTACTATAATCTGGAAACCATGAATGTGTGAAATCCATGTCCATATGACATGCCCCTATTGAATATGTAAACTAGTATAAGTACCAAATACTGAATAAATGTGGAGAACATGATTCCTAAGCATGCCCCCATTGTAATATGAAAACTATGAATATGTGGAAGCCATATTCATATGACATGCCTTCCACTAAATGTAAAAACTGGTATAAGTACCAAATACTGAATAAATGTGGAGAATGTGCTTCCAAATCATGCCTCCATTGTAATTTGAAAACTGTGAATGTGTGGAAGACATGTTCATATGACATGCCCCCACTAAATTTGAGAAATAGTATAAATGTGGATAACGTGCTTTCAAAGCATGACCCCACTAATATGCCCCCGTTTGAGGTGAGGGAAAAATAGTACCTAGATGTTACCTCACCTCAAAAAGGTAAGACAACTATAAAATCTATGGATGTAATAATGTATCATATATAAGGAAACATGTCTAGGTATATGTATCATTGAAGCACATAGAACCAATATAATCACATGTAAGCCTAATATGCCTAATAAAGATCATGGCAATGTCTAGTTAGTAACAATACAAGTTCAACAAGAAAATAAGTGCACACACAAGATCACTCAAAATCAAGTTAAAAGGTAATGGTCCAAGGAGACTGTAAACAAGGAGCATGTTCAAATGCCATAAAATTGAATGAACATGACTTAGTCAAATGTCCCCAAAGCAAGGAATGACATATTCAAATGTCCATACAACAAACAATGACATATGCAAATGTCTAAGAATGAAAACATAGGCACAAGGGCCACGTACAATAGAGCATATTCAAATGTTCGAACAAGCAAGATAATATAAAGGCAAAACACTCAAGGAAGTGTGTAAAGGAAAAACATAAGTAACTGGCACAAACATGTCATAGTGGCCCATGGAAGAAATGTGTTAGAAAAAAATGTCAAGTACATAGCATATGAAGTACCCTATGTAATGTATAATCATGGATAATAGGCATGTGTAAGTAAATATGTAAGCTTAAACATGGTAGTATAAAGTGATCATCAAATCATATAACCTATATGTATCAAGATCGTAGAAGATGGATGCCCCCAATGTCCTAGTGACATGAGTGGAGGGAAATACCGAACCCATTAGTGTATCATGTATCTATGTATGCATGTATGTGTGTATGTATGAGTAAAATATATGCTATCCCTTAGCATGGAACTAACACATAGATTTCAAGGAGCCAATAAAACATGTAGGTGTCGAAAGTATTTTTAGATTTTCTAATGTTTTGATTTTTTTTTGGTATTTTTTTTTAAATTTTGTGATGAGGAAATATCATTATATGATCTCAAGATGAGGATGAGAATCTTCAAAGTGTGGAGGAGAATATTCAAAGTGTGATAAATGTATAACTTGTCCTGAACAAGATGTACCATATGTGTACATAATAGAATAAGAAAGTGTATCATGCTCTTTTAGTAAGTTTGTACTTGGTATCTTTGTTGTGGAGTTATTTTCCTTTATTGCTAGTAACCATGGTTTTCCAAGTCTTGCATTATATTTTGTCAAAAATGGACTAATATGCATAATAATAGATCCTGATTTGGATCCAAGTGTGACATTACATTAAATAGATCTGACACACAAATCAGATATAATACCTTTATTTACGTGTTCCATGTTATATCCAAGAAATATGAAGAATTTACAGGTGTATATATTAAATTTAAAAGTTAGGTGAAGTATGATATTTTGAAATTTATTTTTGTCTATGCAAGGTTCAATGATTTGATGTTTAGAGGAATGATTGGCAATTTCTTCATACAAAGGCACACATTTGACATTACCCCTTTTAGGTAATTTTTTCTCTTTCTATAATTGTTCCTTTTGTAGCATGTTTAGAACATTATATTTTTCAATTGTCTCTTCTATTTTGAACTCTTTTATTAGAAACATTCTTTCAATAATTCTTGTTTGATTTTATTGAATTTGAGTTTGTGACTTTTGTTCTTGCTCTAATTATTGCATTTGTAAGTGTTTTTATTGTGAATCATCTTTTTGATGCATTTTTTGTTCTTTGTCAAATTTGTTCATTGTGTACCTTATTTTTATTTGTAGGTTTTTTTTCTTTGACAAAATGTACCTTTGAATGATTGATCTTAACATTACCACTATAGCTCAAGCCTTGGTAGTCATTCTGATCAGATGTGGAAATAGGGTGAGTGACGCCATAGGATTGTTTTCCCAATCCTTGACCATGATAAGCAAAGTTTTGTAAATATTTATTTCTAAAACCATATTTATTTGAAAACTAATTATCGTTGTTGAGAGGCAAATTTTTATCCTTTTCTTGAACTAATTTGTCTTTTTGAACCTTTTCTTTCTCTATGTTTGATATTTGCAACTATTTTTGCTCTGAAGTTTTTTTTGGTACCCACATTTGTTGCTTTGCATATTGTGTCTTAGGAGAGGTACTCATAATGTGAGTGGTTTTATTGAGTGATGTATCAATTATAGGATCACCACTATCTTTGAGAATTTGTATTTGGTTATTCAATTCAAAAAAATGGTTTGTATGATGCACATGTATTCTATGATATAGACAATAGTATTTGAATCTCCTTATAGGATGTTCAGGAGGTAATTTGATCACTTTGTCTCAAATCATTTCTCTTAAGATCTCACTTGAAATTTTAGTAACCTTTGGTATAATACTTGAATCACTTGTTTTAGACATGTTTTGTTGTAGCTTTGAATTTTGATAAGAAACCTTGTTAGATAAAACATTAGTAGATGAAGATGTAAACACATGATTAACACTACCATGTGTTAGATTTTGTATGAGTGTAATATGATTTTATAATAATATGATATTTAAATTTAGAGATTGATTTTGCTATTGTAACTCTTTTATTAACTTGTTCATATTGTCAATTTGCTCTTCTAGGGTTTTACGGTTACCCTATTTTGGCATAATAGGATGATCCACCTTTTCCTTTGAAGGGGTTATACTATGAACTTGGTGAGAGGGATGATAAATATCACCCTCCTTAGGGTTAGGAGGGGTAAGCTTAGTTTTATCCATTTGAAATGTCTGAAAAACTAATATTATAATAAGATAAATAAGGGAAACAAATGCCAAAGAGAAATCAATCATCATGTTAGGTTCACCAAATGTTTAACCCTAATTTAGATTAATGAATCTTAATTTGGTAGATAGAATTAGGGATATAGAAATGGTAGGGCACAAGTGTAAATATCATATCTACAACAGGCCAATTAATGTGCTAAACTCAAATGTACCATATGCAAAATTTATTAAACTGAGATAGGCTATTAATGGAAAGTATAACTGTGTTAGATATAGAAATGACATAAACTAAGGTATTTAACTAGTTTTGATGCTAATACAGATTTGGATTTAGTATAGACAAAAAGTAGCCAGGAAGATAATTATGGATCAATTGTCATATTATAGATCTATTACCTTTGGCTCTCTAGACAACTGCATCAACCTGAGATGATTGTGTTGATGGTAGTGTTTGAGTTTGACACTAGTGTCATGTATAAAATATCAACTTAAATATGATGTGACCACAATATACTTCTGGGTTTTGCTTTGCCTTTTCTTTGGTGCATTCAGATCTAGGTCATGGACTGCCATTTCTAGTGAAATGGAAAAACCCTAACTTTACATCTTTAAAGTGACTTTGGGGAAAAATGTGTTAGTGGGTACATGATGTCGAGCTGACTCACAATGACCCCACTATCAAAGGGCTTTTCCTACATATCTAATACTGTAGAAGATGACCTTAGACTCATGTAGTTCTCCCCTACATGTTGACTTGTGTGAAAATCATGCAATGTGTGTAAAGCAAGTACAACATTGACCTAGATTATAACTTAGAAAATATGACCTTATGACTGCTCCTTTAGTAATTCAGACTTGTAGTTGGGTTTTTCCTTTAACTGATATCATAATAGGGAAAAATAGGAAAGCCTTTACTTAAGTGCTTCTTGAGTGCTTTTTTGGTTTGATTGCTAGGTGATGAATGAATCATGGTTGATATTATATTTATACCAATCCTATAGAGAGATAATACACATTAAATCACTTATGCCTACCATTGTAATACATTTTATTTATAAATTGGATGACTTGAGGGCACTAGAAAATTACGTCAGGGTAGGATAGTAATGTCGATGCTACTGTCTATCTTTGACGTTAGTGTTTAAGGAGAAAGAGAGCAGGAACAGGCTCAGAACTTGAAGAGATGTAAGAAAAGTAAATTTTAATCATTTTGGGAAAGATGAGATGTCTATGTCATCAACATAATGCTAACTGGACTAAGAGATAGGCCAAGCGGTACAAGATAAAATAGATGCAAGACTTGTGAAAACAACACATGTGTATAACTAAGAAGAACAACCAAGGTTTGCATTTATCAAGTGTAGAAGACTAAGGTGATACATAATCATAAAATATCATCTACACTAACACATATATGCAGGGACTAGTATGATATGCTTATGCTAGTTGTTTATACTTTATTCACATTATCACTTCTTTAAGTGTCTTTTTTTAACTTACTATTGTCTTGCTTGTGGAACATTTGAATAAGTTCCTTGCTTGTTGGTCCTTGTGATGATATATTTTTATTAATTTTTATATATGTAAGTTTGAATATGTTATTCATTTGAGTGTGTAGCATTTGAATACATTTCTTGTTTGTGATCTCCTTTGACCCCTTTTGTGTGACATTGAGTGCTCTTGTACATGTGCTTGATTTTTTGTTGAGCTTATACTATTCCTTTCTAGACATTTCCATGATCTATATCATGCACATTAGGGATTTTTGTGATCACATACTAAAATATTCATTGATATATCTACTCACACAAGATAGATGATTCATACACAAATTACATAGTGTTCTTATCTTTTTGAGGTAAGGTAACTATCAGATTCCATTCCTCTCACCTCAAAATGGGGAGCATATTAGTGGGGGCATGTAATAGAGACATGAATCCACACATATATACTTTACACAATTGACATCATTTGATACAATTTACATGATTCAGATATACACTTGGGTCATAATCCTATACACATTTCATCATTTTTTACAAATTTAGGAGATAGTTTTTCAGATTTATGATATATATTATACATGATTAAAAATTAGAGGTTAAATTTTGACAAATACTTTATCTTGAGACATATTAGAGGTGCATATGTCATGCAAGTGACCAAGAGTTGTAGATACATTTTAAAACTTATGCAAACTTATTTACCAAGAAGCATCATTTTCACTAGGAAGAATTTTTTTAAGCCTTTCCTATTTATAGCAGTTGGATCCTTTTATTAGTGTGGTTGAGATTCAATTCCCTCAATGAAATAAAACTACTTCTCTTGTGTAGGTTGAGTTGGTTATACCACAACTTGGATTTTATTGTACTGTCACTTGATTTGTGCGATTGAGATTCAATGATCTCAATGTTCATGTCACAACTCACCCTTGCACCAGAATGGGGGCATAATTACCTTTTAATATCCCTCTTAAAATATTTAAGGTTCAATTTTGAACCTCTCTCAGCTCCAATTCTTCATAAGGAAACATCTTTACCAAGTCAAAGTACCAAGGCATAATATGGTTGCATCGACACACAGGTACACCTTCTTATCTCTCTTTCTTTTTAAGCGTTTCAATTATTTCAAATTTTAGATTATATGCACTGATTTATACTATAACCTAATCTTGGATACAAGTCATGCACCAAAAAAAAACTCAACATGGGCTCAAAAAAAGGCAATGGTGTTGTACACACCTAGATACACATTTCTTTCCTTTAGACTAATAATTTCATCCTTATGCATTATTAGATTGAAGGGTGGAAATGTAAATACTAAAATATGATTTATATAACATCTCAATCTTATATACTTAACAAATACCTATTAGGGATCTACCCTTCAAATCTAGACTTTTTTGTAGTTGAAAGGCTCACATTCGCCATCTAAGTTGCTAATTTGCTTATTTTTTGGGCTGACCCTACCATTTTGATGACCCAGATCTCTTGTACAATATAAAAAGCTTAAAACTTAGTATATATTCTTCACTGTTAGTTTTAAATCCTTAAAAACTCTCTAACCTACTAGACACTTATGTCAGCACAAGTGTCAAATTCTTATCTAGTGTTCATACCTCAAAAGTCATCTAATTTGAAAATCTTTTGAATCCAATGGGTCAGACCATTTGTTTTATTTAACCCTTCCATGGTATGTTTTCAAAAGGTGTGGTATAAATACAAAATAAAGACCATTCATTATCACAAGGTCATATTCAAAAGCTTATTAAGCACACATCTATCAAAACACCTTTCAAGTATTCAAAACTGCCTTATTTCCCTATTTCTATATCACCCATAGGAGCAATCATATTATAGGTATAAAGCATTCAAATTTCATCCCATGATAAGTATATGTCAAGTTACAAGCTAAATCATTGCATGCCCTTGCATATAACATATTTTATTCTTGTGCACACACAAGCCAACACTTAGGAGAGAACTACATATGTTTGAGGCCCTCTTCAAAGTAGCAACTATTTAGGCAACACTCATTGACAAAGGGTCCCTTAAGGTCATATTGACTTCATGATCTCACTAACCCATTTTTGGCAAGGTACAAAGATCTAAGTTGAAGAGCTAAGGTTTGACCCATAAATAGTCATCTACAGTCTATGTGCATGAATAACATATATCATCAAAAGGTGATAGAAGACCCAAGAAGTTCCAGGTGGTCACTTCACAATACAGTCAGTATTTCATACTAGATAGATCTATTGAAATCAAGACACTTACATCGATGCAAGTGTATCATGGCTGACACAAGTATCTAAGCATCCATAAATAATATTTATATAATTTGACAAATGAATCCTAACTTTTTCCCCCCTATTTTCATATCTGTACGTCTCAGATCTACTTACGTATTTGTAGATAAGCTAAGTGTTATCTCTTCCTAATATTTATACAATCAAATCATTGTTTTGAATATATTTAATATAATTCAACATTTAATTCAGAATATTCATTTATCTAAATTTTTAATAATTAATTTACTTTAAAATAATTTTAATCATCTTTATATATAAAATATTTTACCTTTAAACCTTTATCCAAACCTAAAAAAATTAAATAATAAACAATATTAATAAAATATAAATATACAATATATCTATAATAAGTACTGAATATAAAAAATATTATAACAAATATAAATTTATATACATAATTATAAGTATTTCATGTAATATTGATTCTTATTTCTTTCATATGTTTACAAATGAATTCATGATGCTTTTCTCCTTGAAATTATTTCTAGTTTAAAGTATCTATGATGGAATATGACTAGATATAATCTTTTTTAAACCCCCAAAATTGGAACATAGTTTTTTTATGTTCTTCCCTACTAATCATTCACTTCATCATACGTAAGACAATTAACTTTTCAAAGTATATTAAAATAATGTTGTTCTTCCCTACCAATCATTTATTTCATCGTACACAACATAATTATCTTGCTAAAGCATATTAAAATAATTTATGTTATATGACACTTTATTGATTTATTGATGAAGATTAATCTATTTTGTTTTGATTAATGTATCAAAGATAAATAAATTTCAATTTAGTGATTAATATCTTCATAACAAAAGTAAGTTAATATTTATTATTATTAATTTTCATTTCAAATTTTATTTTAAAGATTTATTTTAATTGTAAATCTAAAATAATTATTTTAGATTAAGCTTTTAATCCTTTAAAATATAAAAGATCTTTAACCATCTGAATATCAATCACATTTTATATATTAATAAATTTTTTTATACTTTTACTTTAAATTTAAACAACTTGAAATCAAACGGAATATTTTCTTAACAAATTTAGTCAAACTAAATTTGTTTACCAAATTCACTCAAACCAAATTTATTTACTTAATTTTAATTAATAAGATAACTACCCAAAATCAATATTTACAAGACAATATTTTTTATTTTTTAACTTTGATTAATTATAATATTTTTTATTTACTTATATATATACTATTAATCTATACATTTAACTATAAAATTTATATTAATCGAAAAAATATAAAATTAATAATTTTTATAAAATTTTTATTAAAAATATTTAAAAGTTAAAGATTTTATACATTTTAAAAAATGAAAATTTTAATCTTGATAATAAAAAATTAATAGGAGCTCAAATATATTTATAATTATAATAATATATTAAACACCTTTTTTATTTTAATTAATCATATCTTCAACTTAATATAAAATATTCAAAAAATTAATTTACATTTAAATTGTTCCCCAAACATTTACTCAAAAATAAAATCATCAGATTTTAACTTCAACTCAAAATCAAATCATTGGAAGGGCCTATTATTTTAACACTACTCAACATAGGACAAAACATAATTATTATTATAAGCAATTTCCCTTTCAGAGATCCATTAGTTTATACCATACAAGTTTCTTAATGTTCTTAAAAGACCAATATTAAGTTTGGTGTGTAAGGAAACATATTTTTTAATGTGAATTTGAGAGACTCTTCCCAAAAAAACAAGGCACAATTTGGTATAAGAAAATTGAGCATAAATTTGTAATCATTATTGTGGACCCTTTGTTTGTTGACATTTATTTAAAATTCATATAAATGATGGAGACTAGTATCATTGATGCATAAAAGCTTTTTGAATGGAGTACTCATCCCATATTTCTCAAGGCAAAGATGCCAACTAAATCACTATCATTTTAGTTGTACTAACCAAATTAGTTGCTTCTCTTTGTAAGTGTTACATCATATCACACTAATAGTAAAGGAAGGTTACTTCAAATTTTAAATTTCCTTTTATCAATGCCAACAAGTAGTTAAAATTGTGATGTCTTTCTTTTGAGTTAGTTTGAAATAAAATCATAAGTAGTTAAGGTCATTGCATTAAAAAGAAAAGGTCATGAGTTTAGTTTGTGGACCCTTTACATAAGGTTTTTAGGAAGGATGAGGATGAGGATGAGGATGAGGATGAGGATGGTGTGGGTGTGGGGCAGGAAACAATTATGATTAAAAAAAATGATATTCTTCTTGAATTTTTATTTTATTTTTGTAAAAGTTATTTTTATAAAAATATTTGATGTATTTAATATAAAACATTTTATTAAGTGGTTGTTAGAAAAGGTTAAAGTTGAGTAAAAAGAAATCAAATAAATAAACTATTTTACGAGAAGAGTAATATGAATAAAAAATTATTATAAATATTTGATTTTGGTACATGATTAGTTATTTGCAATGGTATTAATGTGTTTATGTACTTTCAAATTATTAATTCATATTAGAATTTTGTTATCATGTTTATTTATATTTTGTGACACTTGCGACATCTCATTTTTTTCTTTATAACTTTTTATTCCTCTTTGTGAAACCATAGTCTCCTTCTATTATTTTTATTCTTTCTCTCTTTCTCTCGAGTGTTTTCTAAGTCTTTGGATGTGTTTCCTCTATCTTTTATTTTGATTTGGTCATAATTGAATTTGAACAGGATCGAAGTAGTTCAATCCCAGTCAAGTAGTTCAATCCCAACCTTTTCTTCTTTGTGGGCCTGTTTTCCCTCTTTTTATTTGTCTTTCTTTTGGTCCTATTATTTTGGTTTTTATGATTGTTATATGTATATTTTCATGCCAATAAGGCTCTTAATTGAATTCAACCAATCTATAAGCACGTGATTGCATTGATGCATTTAAAAAAGGCATAAGCATTTCTAAGGAGAACACACTTTGATTTTTATTTCTATGCCATCTATTGAATTGTAAGAGCATGATTGCATTGCTAGTTTAACACTTGCACTAAATGTTGAATTGAAGTAGTAGTGAAAGAACATATAAAATATATTAGTTTCTTCCATCTCATACACAGGAATAAGGGTTGATATATTTATACTACATTAAATTATTTACTAGACTATATGAGTGTTGATTTATAACTTGTCAAAGAACATGGGTTTGACTCTTCATAGCTACAATTATTTTATATGTTATTGCAAGGTGATTTTGATCCAATTAGGGTTGAGAGAAAGGAGAAGCAATCCTATAAGCTCCAAAGGTCAATTTAGCAATACAAGAGAGGTTTGTGACAAGTTGGAGTAGACAAAGGCACACACAAAATTGAAAAAAAATGTGACATGTCTAACCAAGATCGAACTTATTGACTAGGATCGAACCTTAACATACCAACATCAAACCACTTCGATCTTGGTTGAATCTTGGCTATTTTCTACAACTTTGTAGTATATCACCTAATTTTTGGATCAGGAGTGCTTTAGGACCTTTTTCCACTTATTTTTAACCTCTAACAACATCTATTTAAATCATAATTTAAGGATTTTTCTATGAACTTTCTTTGTATAGTTTCATGCATTTAATTTACCTTTAAAATCCTTGTAATTATATTTATGTTTATTATTATTTTTTTGTTTCTATTCAAATTTGAATTGAATCATTATTTTATTAGTTACTATAGCCTAAAACCATTTTTTAATAATTTTTTTTCACAACATGATGATTAAAAATTCACCAAGTAAAAAATTTAAAACTATAAGAGAAACTGAGAGAAATCTCTACATAGTCCTTTTATTATGGATTGAGGGTATTTGTAAGGCTTGTACAATGTGTAGATCTTATGTTCCTCCTTTGCTATAAATAATTATAATGAATCCAATTTATTGTGACCAACATGACCCATTTTCAAAAAAATAAAATAGGGACCCATTTTCTCTAAAAATATTATGTTTTATCCCTATCGAGACATGAATTGGTCCTAAAAATGATTTCATATTGAAGCCCAAGTACCTTTATTTACTTTTTATTTTAGAAATATTGTCTTGAAATCAAGATGTTAATTTGGTTTCTCATCTTTATTTATGATTTGTTTGACTAACCTAGCTAATCATTACTTGTCAATATTTAAGTTTTTAACTTAACATGTCAACACATTATTCAAAGGTGTCATTCATTCGTTGAAGTTTCATAGACTATCGATAACTATTCAAACTATTAAGCTTTGGGTATCCTAACTAAAGGAGATCATGACATGTGTCACGACTTCATTACATATAAGAAATAGCTCAATATTATAAGAATCACAACTATACGACTGGATGAATACATGAGATCATGCTGACTATCACTACCTTGATTCATTATAGCCCATTTTGGAAAACAAAATTATAAAATAGCCAACCCATTGATTGAACAATATCATGCCATATGCCAACATCTCACTACATCATGCCTGCCAAGCTAAAAGTACAAATCATAAAATCCAATGACCATTTGAGTAAGTGATATTTATCCACATGTCTCAATCTCTTTTATTCATAGGCTAGAGATAGAGAGATAAAATTATAGAACAGTCGACCAACTGATTGAGTGAGATCATGCCATGTGTCAGTATATCACTACACAAAATCCAATATATAAAAGGATGAGATATAGATTAAGTGTTCAATGATAGAGTGCCATGTGGCATCCTTTGTACGTATAACTACCATGTGTCATAATTTGATTATGTCACATGGGTATTATAATAGGCTAGTTTCCATGTGTCATGTGTCATGTCCTCTCCTCTAAGCTGCATAATTTAACATACCAAAGACTCGATGACATGTATAAATTAAGTGACCAAGTGGAGAGATGCCACACATATTTTAAATACAATGTCAGTCATGGATTAGCTAATGGCCACAAATTGACAACATAGTGACAAATGTAAAAGGGCTAAAGCATATTAAAAGCTAAAATATATGACTAAGCAATTAAATACAATTACAAATTGCCACATTCCAAGTAAACCTATGAAAGTTAACATCATAAAATTAAATTCAAATTGATAGATAGATGACAATGATTGTTACTCTATAATTAATTCTCACACATGGAGGATTCGAGCAATGAATTCACAAGACAAACAAATTGACTATATGTTATGTTCCTAGGTCAAATCAAATTACATTTTCAAATTGTTAAACTATAGACTATTATACAAAGATCCATAGATGATAAAATCCCTAAAATTCAAGTTTAGCATAGAGCTTGAATCATTCAACAATGGAGGTGGAGATCTAAGAACCTGCTCCTTCAATGTTCTACTTTGGGACCAAACAAGAATTTAAAGACACAAATTTTGAAAAAACTACTTAACTTGAAGCATTGAAGCATTAATTAAAATCTTTGTAGAGGCTGAATTAGTTTTAACTTACAAGGATGAAGACAACTTGTCCCTAGATCAAATATATTACATAGATGACCTACTAGAAATCAGAGCTGTTAGACTCAATAAAGTGGTGGTAAAACCAAAGGTATTCCCTTGTGCTGACTTAAAATTTAATTTTTTTACAATAGGTGCTTGCATAAGAGATGTCTTCCATAAGAGTAATAGTATGCAACCTATTGTAGAATAGGATTGCAAAACAAGTTAGTTCATGCATTTAAGATATAAACCAAATGAAAAAGCATAAAGAACATAACATGATAAGCCTACTCCCTCAAGGGGTGTGGATCAATGGAGTCAAGAAGCTTAGACAAGAAAACATGGATAATGTCTTCCCCACGTGGCCCTTCTCAAATATCAGGCCATTAAATGTGTTCATAGCCATATTTGGTGTTCTTAGTCTTTATCAATGTGGTAGTATAAGTGTCTCCATACATCTCTCCTTGTACCAATGGCTTTGGCTCTTGATTTGATCAATGTTGAAAGGATGAGTGAAGTTCTCTAGTGATATTTTTGCATATTTTCTTTACACCAAAAAGAGCTTCTTGAAGATATTCCTGTATAATAACATTACACAAAGAAAAGCTTAGATGTTATAGCCATGGCTCATGTATTTATTACTATTTTAAAATGAGCTAAGTGATTTCTATCCCTCCATCTCAAGATAAATATGGAAGGTCATGATCCATTCAATTTTGGAGGCATAAGCAATAAATATGCTCATTAATATCTGGAGCCAAAGGAGGTGAAACAACAAATTTTGGAGATAGAGGAACATTTAACACCAATTGTCACTTTTACATTCACTTCGATGGTCACAACAATATTTACACCACAAGCTCCAATGGTAAGTCATTTCACTTCTCCCCTCCATTAAATGTGATAGCCACCCCTTATATAGTAAATTATGTTAGAAGGTCTCTTGTTGCCTCCCTATAAACTACTATTATCATTCAATAAAAGGATACAAAAGAACCTCTAGATGAGCCAGAAGAAGAAGGAAATTTAGAATAATCTATAGAGGGAACCTAGAGGTAGAAACAACATTTGATATATATTTTAGGTGGTACCTTTACAGATAAATATTGAGACTACAAGTCCTAGTCCTCCTCATACTCAAGAAACATGATAAGAACAAGTTGAAGAAAAAGACCATGATCATGTTATGGATGAAGAGGTATATCAAACAACTATAAAAATTATCACTACAGTGGTCACATCAAATCCTTCATTTGTCCTATCTATGGTCACTTCAATAATCTTTCTGCAGGGCTTGGCATAAGTCACCATTTCCCTTGTTCTAGAAAAAACTCTTACAATTGCCACAACTTATCTGGATTCAACTAGTATGGCACATACTACAACTCTAAATTATTTGACTAAAATTATACCTGTTATTAATCCCATGACTATTGTACATACATCAATCGATCAATTTATAAAAAGTCTAACCCAGATTATTATTACACAACCAAATTTTACCACACTTGACTTATGTACTATAGTCACCAGTCCACATTTTGGGGATCTAATATCCCAATCAATTTTTGCCACACATCCCCTATAATCCCATCTCCTTACCCAAATGGGTGTGTCTATTACACAGGGTCTCCCAAAAAATTAAATTATTGTCTTGGTCCAAGAGTCTCTTGACCTCACTAAGTATGTTTTCAGGACACCTCTTCAAACCAAGATATCTAAGGAGAGGTTTCTCACCCACCCTTTCCTTCATTATCTACACCTCTATGTTCCAAGTCTCCATCTCCTTCCATCCTCAATCTATGTCCATAGAGTTATCCATATCCCTCCACTCTCATGCCTCCACCACGATGCACTTTATCCCTTACCTCTCATACCTCTTTGCAAAACTTGCTAGTGACTCCCACCTGGATACAGAAAATGCAAATAGTGCATTCAACTAGATTAGATTTGGTGACTATTGAGTAGCCCAGATTGACCATAGAGTTTGATGAGACTTCAAACAAATTCAAAAGGGTGAGGTAAAGTATAGTTATAAATGGAGGGAAGCCTACAAAGTTTGTGAGATTAGAATAACTCTTCTCATTGACAGAAAAAAGGAAAGATAGACCTAGGGATAAAGATGAGATCCACAAAGACCATATTTCCATGGTATATGCTATCAGGGGAGTTTTGAAGAAAATGTTTCATGGTCTCCAATATATTTAAAAAAGACTAGAGGCACAAGGAAAAATAAAACCTTCAAAAGAGATAGTGGACAATATACACAGTTCAACCAAAACCCTCTATAACATAGTACACTCCAACCAACAGTCAAGGACAAAATCACAACCAAAGTGGAAGATTTTGGTAAAATTTTATGAATCTATGAAGAGCTTGGATTCCAAATTTTATTTTATTAAAAAGGTAGCAAGGCAAAAATAATACCAAAATCTCAATTTGTTGTAGCTTCCAGATATTGCTTTAGCTCAGAATTATGAACTAACAAGAGGAGTCATCTGATGGAATGACATAAAAAATGCAGGAGTTGGTTGAGAAATTAAAAATATAAGAACAATATGCCATCCAAATTTTTGGAGATATGTGAATCAATCGCATATACACACCTCTCGGGAAAATTGTAATGGCCAGACTGTTTGTTTGACTTTGTGTTTTGATGTTAAAATATTGTGTATGTTCCCTTCCATACCATAAAATTTAATGGATAATTTTATGAGTAATATGGATATATTTTTTTTAAAGTAAGGGTAAACATTTCTTAGTTGGAGTTATGAATCGGGGAATAGTTTTGACTAGAGCTAAGAACTAGTCTGGGGTACAATCGAGAGGCCTAGATCTCCTTAAACATATATATCACAACTTACAACATACTAACAATAACGAGACCAAAAGAACAAACCAAACACTCACAAAAACACAAAAATAGAGGAACCACACCAAGAAATGGTTGAAGGACAACAAAAATGCGGCTCTAAATATAATAACCCAAAAGGCTCCAAGAAAGAGGGCACACACATAGGAAAAAAAGTAGAAATAAGATAAACAAAGGCAACCAACAAGGCTTACCCAAACTGACTAAAAAACATTAGATAAGAACAAAAAATTGGAATGTATAAGACTCACCACTAAAGTGTAATGATGACTCACCCACAAGGTGTCGCTGATCTCCTATGATGATGGGAAATAAATTCATCCATGGTCCTCTATACACCATCACTCACCAAGGACTCTGCTTTTGCTCTTAACAGACCAGCTTCCATTCTTCGCCCTCTCCTTTTGGTAGTGGCTCCTAAATTAGTATTAACCTTCAAAAAAATCAAGCTCGTAGGTGTGGGATCTTCTTCAATCGAATGAGAAGAGATCAATGAAGGTGCAAGCAACTCCATCTCCCTAGAACCACCCTCTAAAGGGATTACCCAATCATGAGCTAGCAAATAAGGAAGATATAAATTTTTTGAGATGAGTTTAAGCTATAAATTAACATATTCTTTTTAAGGAAGATATGTATTCAATATAAGGTATATGTTTTGAGACACTTTATTATACTTGTATTACGATTGAGTAAAGATTAAGAGTAATGTTTTCTTTATTTGTTAACTTTATCAATTGTTTTTTATGTACAAGTTTTAAGTAATCATTTATCATTATTAATATCAAATATAAGTTATGTTATTGAGTATATATTTTGAATTGCAAGTCTTATTATTTCAAGTTGGGTCAACCTTTTATACACTTAAAGAGGTTTAATTTGAATTTAAGAGCTTTGACACTACTCTTCTTACACACTTACAACCGACCTAAGCACCTTCGACTTATTTTTACATTTTAAATAAATTATTTTCCTTAACATTTCATGTATATTTATGTAACTTTCGTGGTGAATTGTCAAGATCTTATTTTTGATAATGATGGATATATTTGAATTTAAAGAAATATGGTATGTGGACTTAATAATTTAAGAACAATTAGCTCATATTCCCATTTATGTTTTTTATAACTCTCTCACATTATGCAGGAGCTCTCATATTTATACCTAACATCTAATTGGATGAAATATTTTTTGAGTAGAAGTTTTTGTTAAAAAAAATTAATTTATCAAATATTAAAATGAGATATTTTTTAAAGATATATTTTAAATGAAATTTGAATTTTAGTTTTAATTTTATTAATTCAAAATATTTTTAATTTAATTTTAAGTTATAAAAATTTAAGATTCTAATTTTACATATTTTTTTTATATTTAGTTGGATCGTCATCTAATTATTAATGAGACTCTTTGAATTATTATCATAATTTTCCAAATCACATATAAAATGGGTCTATTAATTCATCTCCTCCTATAAATGTTTGATATTTTACTTTCAAAAATATTTTATACCTTATTAAAACAAATATCATGATTTTAATTATTTTCTAAATCAAATATAAAATAAAGTGGGTCCATTAATTCATCTTCTTTAATAAATGTTATATATATATATATATATATATATATATATTAAATTTATATTATAAAATAAGTTTATTAATTCATTTTCTTCAAGTTTTTTCATCCTCCTTTTTTAAGGAGGTTTTTGTGGAGGACTGCTTAAAGGAGGTGCCTTCAAATAAATTGTAGCTGAATTTTTTGTAGGTGTCTTTGTCCTTCTTTCTTGGGCCCTTGCTTTCTTTCATTGTGGAGGATTCTTTTATTGGACTTGGTGGTGGTTCGAAAGTAGAGCAGTCAAGCGAAGTTGCAATATTTTTGTCCACCCCCCCTTTTTCCCTACCCCCTTCCCCTTATTTTTGTCCCTCACACCAAGACTGATGTCCCTTCCTCCCCTCCTTATGTTGTTCCCTCTTCGGTGCCCACTCTCACCCATGTGTCTTCTCCCTCTCACCTGTTACTGACCCTCCACCCAAGCGTGTTGAGAGACTCAAAATTGAGATAGGCTCTATCGCTAAGAAGGGCATACACTCTAAGGTAGAAACACTAGGGTTAGAGGCAAAATTTTTGGTGAGAGAAGGATCCTAGTGGACAATGAAAGACCTTCTTTCAAGGCACAAGAGAAGATAAGCCCTAGTCTACAGGTGAGTGCTACGTCACATTTATCTTATCTCCTCTCGGTTGGCTTCCAATTCTATCATGATTTTATGTTCTTATGCAAGTTGGATTGGTTGATGTCTCACTGAAAGACATCAAACACTCTTTTGGATTTGTTTTTGCTTATTGGCAGAGGTTTGGTAACCCTGTCTGCTTTATCTTTTCTTGACTGTGTCAAAAACCTCCTTACAATTGAGTCTTAGTTGTCATTAATGATTTCTCACTTTTTTCATTATTTTCGTATCTTCATATTATTAAAAACTAGATCCCTTGTTATATCCCAATACCAATTCATAGCTCCAATCAAAAACGTTAATCCTATTAAATAAAAAACAAATATCATAATTTTAACCAGACCAACTCAAAATTAAAACACAACATTATTACAAAATATACAATTATGATTTAATAGGTAAATTTACAACAATTTTCTCCTTTTTATTTGAGCCCCTATAACATGTGGGCTCTTGTTTTCCTAATCTTGCTTGGTTTCAACTTTCTTAAACGCAATTCTATGATTTTTGCCCTTTACAGATCCATCAGTTTATATTATACAAGTTTCTTAATGTTTAAAAAAAAAACTTTATTGAGTTTGATGTGTAAGAAAAATGATTTTTTTAATTTCAATTCGATAGAGTTTGTCCTCCAAAAACAAGGCATAATCTTAACATTTAAGAATACAAGAAAATTGGGTTCCTTAAATTTATTTGTCAACTACACATTTTTTTATAATTCATATAAATGGTGGGGACTATCCTTGGTTGGTGGCCGTCCATGGTATCATTGAAGATTAATGTGCTTGTAAGATAAGGGGCACAAAGCTTTTTAATGGGGTACACCTCATATGAGCCCACACAAAATAAATGAATGGCTCACCCCATATTCTCAGGGGAAAGATGCCAACAAAATCACTGTCATTTTAATTGTACGCTTTTAAGCCAAAGTAGTTACTTCTTGTTGCAAGTGTTGCATCATATCATACCAATAAAGAAAGGAAGGTTACTTCAAATTTCATGTTTCTATTTATCAATGGAAACAATTTTGTATATGTATTTATTATTGTTCTATCTTTAGATCATCTTCATAGGGACCTATCAAAAGTCAACAAGTAGTTAAAGTTGTTTCGTCTTTCTTTTAAATAAGAATCTATCAAGTGTGAACAAAGTAGTTAAAGTTGTGTTTTTTTTTGAGTTACTTTAACAGAACGACATAAATAATTAAAATGATTGACTTGCTAAAAAGAGGTCATAAGTTAAAGCTTATGAGACCTTCTCATATAATTTTTAAGGGAAAAGAAATTGTAATTAAAAAAAGCATTTTTTAAAGTTTTCATTCTATTTTTCTATAAAGTTGTGACCATTATAAATTGCCATTAAGTGGTTGTTAGAAAGGGCTAAATTTAAGTAGAAAGAAGTCAAGCAAGTAAACTATCTAACGAGAAGAAGAGTAATATCAAAAAAGAATTATTGTAGACACCGAATGTTGGTACATGATTAGTTATTTGTTATAGTATTAGTGCACTTATGTGTTTTTGAATCATTGGTTCATATTAAGATCTTATTGTTGCATTTATTTATGTTTTGTGACACTTGTGACATCTCATATTTCTCTTTACTACTTTCTATTACTCTCTATGCAATTATGTTCTCTCTCTATTCTTCTCATTCTCTCTTTCTTTGGAGTGTTTTTTAGGTCTCTAGATGTATTTCCTCTATCTCTTCTTTTGATTTGGTCAACCCTAAATTTTGACCAAGATCGAAGTAGTTTGATCTTGTTCTTTTTTTCTTTGTTGGTCCTTTTGCCCTCTATTTGATTTGTTTTTGTTTTGGTCCTCTTTTGCTAGCTTTTATGACCATTATATTTCAATTTACACAATAATAAGGTTCTAATTTGAATTTGAGTGATCTATAAGTAAATGAGTGTATTGATACATTTAAAAAAGAAATAAGTATTTTTAAGGAGAACAAAATTTGATTTTCATTTTTATGCCATCTACTGAAGTGTAAAAACAAAATTCCGTTGATAGGGTGGCACCCCTTGTACCAAAATCTAAATTTAAGAATTAATGAATGAGCATATATAATTTACTAGTTGTTTGCATCTCATACATAGGGTTAAAGGTCAACATATTCATATTACTCTAAATTGTTTAATAGACTGCATGAGTGTTGATTTATAACTTGTCAAAGAACATGGGTCTAATTGAGGCAAACCTCTCATACCTAGTCATTTTTTATGTTCTTGCATGGTGATTTTGAACTAATTAGGGTTGAAAGAAAGGAAAAGCAATTATGTTAGGAAACTAAATACTTTGCAGCAACAAATAACCAATAAACAAAATACAAATTTACAATAACATAGATAATTCAATTAAAACATGCATGAGACAAAACACCAAAATTATGGGGTAAAATATTAACATAATTAAGGAAACATCCATGGTGTAAGGTATTAGACTTTATTAACTCAAGATGAACATATTGCATGTGAACTCATCATAGATTACATGCAAACTCCACAAAGATAAATACACCTAATTGGCAAAGCATTGTTAGGATTTCTCCAAAAAATATAGTGAAAAATGCCATTAGGGCTTTCCTTCCTAAAAATATGATTAAGTGGAATTCATCTTCCTAAAAATAAGGGTTTGACTTCTTGATTTTTTGCTTGAGGGTAACAACAATAGTGGGGGTGTTTCCCCCTACACCCCCTCTGTCGAGGAGTAGGCTACAAATCATACTGCAAAGGAATCTGACATTTAACTATGTTGTCACATATCTAACAAATTCTAGGCGCTTTGCTAGTCAATTTGACAATCTAAAAGAGGTTTTTGACAAGCAGGGGCACATAAATTTTCAACAAAATATGACATTTTTAACTAGGATTTAACTTAGTGACTAGGATCAATCCTTAACCTACTAGCATTTAACCACTTTGATATTGGTTTGTCAATGATCAAAGAAATTCGATCTTGGTTGTCTCCTCCAAATTTTTAGTCTATCATCAATTTTTTGGATTTACTTCAGGAGTGCCTCCAAACCTTTTTTCACCTATTTTAAGCCTCTGAAAACACACTAGTAAGTTAGAATTTAGGGAATCTTCCAAAAACTCCCTTTGTCAATATTCAAGCATTTAATTCACCTCAATTCTCAAAATTAAATTTTGTGTTTATTGATATTTTATTATATTTTGTTCATATTTGAATTGATTCATTATTTTATTAGTTAGTGTAGTGTATCTTGACCTAAAACCATCTCCTGATAAAACAATTACATAACACAAAGACTAGAAAGTCATAGAGTAAAAATGATAAGAGTCTAAGAGAAACTAAGAGAAATCAAGAACTCTATATAGTTCATTTTGTTATGGATTGAGGTAATTTATAGAGCTCATACAATGAGTAGATCTTATGTTTCTCCTCTAGTATGAACAATTGAAATGAAACCAATTAAGATAACCCGATCCATAAAATGGACATCTATTGCATTTGTATTGATTACTTTTTTACTTCTGATATAGCTTATTGAACTTCCAAAATAATACTATTTTGAAATGAGCATTATTTCACTCTTTTAGATGATGTGAATAAACATAGGGCACCAAACTCCTATAGGAGATGAAACCAAGATGAGGCTTGTTTTATATGTATTCAACATTAATCAAAAAAGGAGGACACCTATATAGTGTAGTTATCACTCAGACCGATTGAAATATCTATATGCTAGGATTAGGAAGATAAGGGATAAACTAATTTTCACCACCCTTTGTATGCAAGAGTGTATCTTTTTTGTGAGATCATTTTTTTTTTCAAATAATCAAATCCCCTATCAAATTGATGAGAAATACCTTAAAAATGGAATAGAAATCATATCTGGAAGCTATAATTTTATTTTTGCATATAATGGGGAAAATCATCAAGTGTTGTGTGTGATTGAATTAGTACCCTCCACTCTTATGGAAAAAAAATGCTATGAATGATTATAGTTTGCATAATTCAAAGATGGATATAGAGATGGTGGAGGGTGGAGGGGGGATTATAATACCAAAGATGTAAGTTGGTGTTGGCCCCAGGTTTTGTATGTAAGGTTTCTAAACTTGGCTTTTATGTGTATAAGAAGGAAATCTTAACAAGAGAATGAAGACCCACATGGAGGAAAAATTATGATGTAGAGGAGTTGCATGCAAGGAGCACATAGGAAGACATTTCCTAAAACCTATCCACTCATCTAGGTTAGTTACATATTCAAGATTCATGTTGAGAAAGTAGACAAATGATGTGGAATGAGAAGCACAATGCATACCTATTTAAACTAATGTAACCCATTTATTTTTAGGATAAACTAAAGTTTCATATAAAGCATGATGATGGGTTGCCTATATAAATCAACCCCTACTAGTAGAGTGGGAGAGATGATCTTTGTAGAATTAGAGCATAATAATATTAGTAGAAGATATGGGTGTAGATACTAAATTCTGATTTATATAGCATATCAATCTTGTATACTTGAATAATACCTATTAGGGATGTATCCTTCAGTTATAAATATTTTTGCTACCAAAAGGCTCACATTTACCATCTAACTACATGCTAAATTGCTTATATTTTGGTTTGACCCTATCATTCCGACAACCTAGATATTTTTTATAATACAAAAGGCTTAAAACCTTATTCATATCCTTCATCATCAATTTCAAATCCTCAATAGCTTTCTAGCCTGATAAAAACTTGTGTATCATATAGAGACACTTGCTTCAATACAAGTGTCCAAATTCTTATCTAGTGTTCATACATCAAAATTCATTTAATTTGTAAATATTTGAATCCTATGGGTTATCCCCTTTATTTTGTGTAACCCTTCCATGAGATATTTTCAAAAGGTTTGGTATAAATACAAAACAAAGACCATTCATTAACACAAAGTCATATTCAAATGCTTACCAAGCACACCTATAACAAAGCACCTTTCAAGCTTTCAAAATTTCCAGATTCTTCCTTATTTTTATATCAATCATAGGATCAGTCATATTATAGGTTTGAATCACTCAAAGAGCAACCCATGAGTACTATTTCTCAAGTTATAAGATAGAACATTGCATGTTCTTACATATAGCATATTGTACCCTTATAGACACACAATCTAAAACTTAGGGGAGAAATACATATGTTTGAGGTCCTCTTCATAATAGTGGCTATGTAGGCAATGTTCATTGACAAAGGGGTCCTTGAGGTTAGATTGAATTCATGAGACCACTAACCCATTTTTGGCAAGGTACAAAGACCTAAGGTGAAGAGCTAGGGTTTGATCTATAAACAATCATCTACAACTTGTGCACATGAATAAAATATATCAATAAAAAGGCAACCAAAAACATTGAAATCTCTAGGTGGTCACTTTGCAATACCATGAGTATTTCATACTTATAATATCCATTGACATTAGAACATCTACATTGATGTATGTTTCCCAAGGCTGATGCAAGTGTCTAGGCCTCTAAAAATAATATGTCTAGAATTTGATGACTAGATCATGACCTTGTTCCTACCTATGTTGACCTCTACATGTCTCATATCTGCCTACACATTTTTAGATTAACTAAATACTATCTCTTACTAGTGTTTATGTAATCAAATTAATGTTTTGAATGTATTTTCTATATTTAGCATAACTCAACATTTAATTCAAAATATTCATTTATCTGAGTTATTAATTAGTTGGTTTGATTTAGAATAATTTTATTCATCCTTGTGTATAGGCTTTTCTACCCTCTAAATCTCATCCAAACTTAAAAAATGGTGAAACATTTGGTGAACCCAACCATTGAGTCTTTTTATGTAAAACCTAGATTACATTAGGGTTTTCAGCGTTATACGATTTCAGATTGTAAAAATTAATTAGTTTTGATTTTTCCTCTCATGTTGGAATATTTGATAGCATTTTTATATATATTCTTTCCTTTCTCAAATTAGTTTTTGGAACATTTAAAATGGATTAATAGGAACCTCTTCCTCCTCTTAACCCTAAAGACAGTGATAATTCACATCCCTCTAATCAGGGCAATGCTATCATTAATTCAAGGGGTAAGGTGTCCCATCCTATACTTTCAAATGAAGGTAATCAACATATCCTTCCTCAAACCCCTCCACCTCCCACCTTTAATTTAGATGGTGTGTGCATGCATATTTATTCTAAAGCACATAGGGTTTGTGATTATGAAACCCAAAAAGATCAAATCATTACTATTTAAAGATCACATAATTGGAAAATCAGATTACATACCTACAATATCCAAATTATATTAGTTTAATCATATGTTTATATCCTCATCTACAAATTTTATACCCAACAAGGTTTCATATCAAAATAAACATATAAAACAAAATTCATGTACAACGAGTGATTCAAAAATTAAACAAAATACTAATATGAATTCAAGTGAAATTTTAATAGAAATGGTTCAAAAAAAAGTGGCCAAGTTACTTCCTTTAAATCATTTTAGAATATCAAAATAGTATTGTGCATATCATAAATACATGGGCATCATATGAATTATTATTTTGCCTTGAAGAACAAAATACAAAAGATAAATAATAATGGTAATCCTATCGTTGATATATCAATAAATAAACCCACTCACCTCATGTATGCATATTTTACAACATAGGTGCAAAAAGAATAAGTATGGGTACCAAAGGATAACTCAGAGTAAAAACAATTCCAAATGCAAAAAAAAATCAAGAAAAGATTTAGAAGTTAAAGCTAGAGAAAGAAATATTGAAAAAAAGTTAAAATGAAAAAGAACAACTACAAAAGAAAATATTACAAAAGGATCAAAATGAAAAGGAATAACTAAAAAAGGTAATGTTACAAAAATAGCAAGAACATAAGTTGCAAAATCAAACTCAAGATAAGTAAACAAGCATCCTAAAAAGAGGTTTCTAATAAATGAGTTTTCAAAGCAAGACATGCCTACAAAATCAAATGATACAAATATGGTTCCCAAGGATCCAAACATCATATTTTTTTCATGCATAAAGGAACAAAAATTTAAGGGCAATACTAAAAAGTCTATGCTTTTATCCTCAAATAAAGAAGTCAAGGCACAAATTACATTTTCATAATATTCAAGCAAAGATACATGAATCTTCTATAGCCCATAACGAGATGCAACATCTTGATAATGATGAACGAACTCAAGAAAAACAAACTTTCAAGAAAGAAACTCCCATTTATGGTGCAATTGATTTTTCATACATGAATTCTCAAAATGATATATCAAAAGTTTAGGAACAACCTAAGAGGTTGCATGTCTCCTATGATAATTATTACATTGATGATTATGATACTAATCATATAGAATATTAGTATGATCTTAATGATATTGAATAAAAAATTAAAAAAATTAAAAATTAAAAATTAAAAAAAATCAAATATTCAAGAAAATACAAAAACATTCAAATAAATTTTAAAATATAAAAATATTCAACATTCATATTTTTTACTAGATCTTGGGCATCTATGTTGTTTAATTTATGTTAGTACATAACATATCATTTATTTTTTTGATACACATATGTTTCATGCATACTTGAGAGTGATACAAACATACATCAGATACATGATACATCCACATAACACATTACATTGGGGGCATCTGTTTCCTTTATCAAGATTGATACATGTTATATTATTTGATGGTCACCTTTCCATTATAATGTTGAAATTATATACTAATGATTACACATGTATATGTTCACAATTAAATCTTTCATAATGTACTTGATATGTCATGTTACATGACATTTTTTGCTAACACATATATGCAAGGACTAGTATGATATGCTCATGTTGGTTGTTCATATTTCATTTATTCACATTGTCACTTCCTTGAGTGTATTTTTCTTGCTTGCTATTGTCTTACTTGTAGAACATTTGAATATGTTCTTTGTTTGTTGGCCCATGCGCCACTATATGTTGCTTTATTTTTATATATAGACATTTGAATATGTCATTCATTTGAGTGTGCGGCATTTGAATATAAAGTATTCAAATAAATAATAAAAA
This sequence comes from Torreya grandis, assembly GCA_037957365.1. Taxonomy (NCBI): domain Eukaryota; kingdom Viridiplantae; phylum Streptophyta; class Pinopsida; order Cupressales; family Taxaceae; genus Torreya; species Torreya grandis. The sequence goes on along the minus strand of JARHVA010000517.1, from coordinate 2,346,751 downwards.
ACAAGCATATTATGTCACATATCACTGATCTCTAATATCATGAAATCACATCAAAATACAAATATATAAATAATTATTTTAACTTAGCCATGACTGATATAAGTCTACAGCCACCGTTGTCAAATTACAATAATAAGTAATTATAAATCTTCATGACAATATTCAATAATAAGTAAAATTCAATACAATGTATATATAAGATACATGGCTCCCTCAGAGAATAGTTTCCAAACTCAAGTATTTATGGCAATCTCAAGTGTCATCTCGATAAGTAGTATTATTGTGGAAAGGGAGAGCATCATCTGAGCACTTTTTCACACCAACCATAGACCAATGATCCCCTACACTAATCCCATCAGGAAATGGCCCTCTTTTCATGGATGAGTAGATAATGATGGCACATGAATCTAGAAAGACAAAAAGTACTCGTATTGTATGATTTCTAAACTAAACATGTAGTGTATCATAGAAAACTGTTCTATTACAAGATATTGCACAAACATGTAAATCATACTGATGAAATGATAATGTCTCACTAAACATAATTTTTGCCCAAATTTTTACAACAAAAAGTAATAACAATCTATAGATTAATCAAATTCATACACACCACTTGATCGGACTACCTTCATCTGTCACTGTGATACTAGTAATCTAGTGAAGTCCATCTCACTCCTTATTCTATATCAATAATGCAAATTGATCAAATACAATTCAACCACAAGATTCATTTAATTTACATCCTTCTAGCAAACATATTATGTAACAATCTCAACATAAGAGTAACAAAATTATGCATTTATTATGTCAAATGTATAAATGAATCTTACATTATTTTATAGCCCATACTAAAAATATTGATTACAGTTTATACCACCTGAGTAAAATACACATTTAGCAATAGATTTTAATGATCATAATTAGTTTCTAAACATACTATACCCTATGATAACTCATATTACCATGGTCTAGTATTCTAAGACATAACTACTAGTTTTCCACAATCAGTAATATAAAGTAGTCTTAAATACATGAAAATATAAGCTTCTATTCAAACAACTAGACATAACAAAATAAGTCACGATTTTCATGAAACACAATCTATCTTAGCATATGCTACGCTCTCAAAGGTTGTATGTGCACATACTTAAATTCCTACTAACTATCACAAAACATGCTATTCATAGTAATAACCAACGTGCATACATTAAATCAAACACATGTAGGTGTGAGTCTAAACATATCAATTTTAGTATGTACCATCTGGATATAACATACATTTATGTTGTAGTACTCTATGGTATCTCATACTATCATAATTCACAACTACATAAATACACATAACTAAATTTATAATTTTAAGAATCAAATGACCTACATACATAATAGTAATCTAATAAGTATAGGATTATACCACCTGGATATACCCCATGCTTAAATTATATACTAGAATTCAAATAAATATAACATATAAGCATGTATCATGATACACCATTATATGCTAAATATAACCAAACATTTATACATATTAACACTCATAATATGTACCACACACAAGTATTCAATACTGAATACACATATAACAATCAATCAATCATTTGTAGAGGAACAAAAACTCATAAAATCATTATAATACTCATTTAAACATCTTGTTCCTTCTTTTAAAAAATTATTCTATTGTGGTTATAATTTTGGTCCCTCAGATACATGATGAATAGATAAAATCATACTTCTAGCTACAAGCTTAGGTATATGACCCAACATAGCTATTTTTATTATGTACTTATGTTTCATACTTAAACTCATGTGTAGATATAACAAAACAAGACTCAACACACATGAAACATAGGATAACCTAAACTAGTATTTGCTATAAATTTTAGGGGTTTGAATGCACACATTCAATAACTTATTTATATGTAATTCTTTAACATAGATCATAATCCATCCATGAAATTATAACTGTAAGAATACACCCCTATATTCATATTTACACTATTAAGTACATTAACACCTTTATTTTTGCATTCAGTAACCTGTAACTTATTTTTAATGTTAGTTTTATATCACATGTTTTTACTTATAAGTTATACACAATAAGCTACCCGTACCTATCATAATTAAGACTTTGTCAAGTTTTCTATCCTTCCCATATCTCATTAAATAAGGTTCTCTATATACTAACCTCACATAACACCTATGTTTATACAGATTCCCAAATGAGAATTTGTGAGATTATGACACTATTTAAAATAATGAGAAGTTGATCGTGTTTTAAAATCTTGCAAACATCATCAATCAATTTTGGACCTTCTATAAGGTCTATGAATACTATGTTAATAGTTCACGGTTTTAGGCTTGCATAAATAGGAAACTATCCTCATATTATTATTATATGCATATTTGACTATGGGTTAGGTTTATGAGTAACTCGACCCATTAATGTAAATAGCCATATTTCTAATTTTCCAAAAGCTTCCCTTAATTAGTATTTTATACTAAATAAAATACTTATATAACTCATAATTAAAAAATAAATTCTACTTTTCTTTTAATCAAGAACTCCCTATGATTCCATAAATTCTTAAAAACTTTCTTGCTCATGTTGTATATTGACAATCTCTAAAAAGATGAGAGTTTTTAAATCACATAGCTTACATGAAAAAAAATGTTGAGTTATAAATATGCTTCACTGAGGTTCTTTTATGAATTTTAGTATGCTATAAATTCATACAAATGCCTATGGCCTTATTACAAAATAATTCCATATTGTTCCTCTTTTATAAGTTTTATCTATAAATGTGTGTGTGTGTACCTGAATAAATCCATTCATGTGAACTCTTATCCCAGGGTATGTGTATAATTTGAATAAGAGTATTTGCATTCTCAAACATTCTTCTAATTAACTCTCTAGTACATATCCTATTAAATTAGAATTATAAATAACCATTATACTCTCTTCCTTACAGAAATGATGCCAAATCATATGTGGTTCTTATGTGCTTATTAATATAAATAGATAACTATTCTTACTCCAAATCCTATATGCCTATTAAAATAAAAAATAACTAAAACAAAAAAAAAATCAAATCCTATGTGCAAAGATGTCATGACTAATCAATATAAGCAAAATTATATCAATATAAATATAGTAGTAGCCATACTATAATTGTTTGTTGCCATAATGTAATTGTTCGCTGTCATGGCTAGTCATTTCCAAATTGTATCAATATAAATATATATGAATAGTCAAATAGTTTGGTTTCATATTGTAATTGTATGAATAATATGGTAAATTAAAAACCCATTTTATATTGTAGGCTTAATAGTAGTGATGCCCTAAGATAATGGTTCTCAATATTCTCTATTTTAAATACAACAATTGTAAATTTGAAACAACCCCAATTTTTTTTTGAAGTTATCTTTGAGATTACACAACAAGACATCAAAAGGCCCTACTACATAAAATTAATGCAGTGCAATGTAACTCAACAAATTCTATAAGAATTACTAGCAACCCACTATAAGCATCCCGATTTTCCTAAATGGATAAGGCTATGATCAACTAGAATAGAATTAAGTACATCAAAGATCGTCTGGTTAGCCAATTGTTAAAAAATAAATGAGATATGATATAAGTGTAATACTTAAGCAAAAAGGTCCAATAACCCAACATAAAGGTCCATCTTAATGATCTTACTTAGGCAAGTCTTATCATATCATGAGATCAGTGAGTGGAGATCTCTAATCCACTACTAAAGCTAACACGATGTAAGTTAAAGAAAATCACTCAAGTGAGGACTACTCCTTATTCTACCCCCATTGATCACCATACCATGATCTAAGGTCCTTTAGAAATTATTATACCTTCATTCCCTTAATTTATGAAGGCCACCCAAAAAAGATATAATTCCATGGAAAAATTGTGCTTATTAAACTACATGAGACATCATGCACGTAGCTCAAGGTGGATGACATCACTCATGCAAGCATCCTAATGAATAAATATATAATTTGTCAGGGGATCTAGCTCTACCAATTAGAGCACATATGATTACTTCTCGTATAAGCAATTAAACACGAAATTATACCAGAATGATAAAGTAACTAGAGACTTGAGACAACAAAGAATTTGAGAGACAATACACGCTCTTGTATTAAATATTACTAGAAGAAAATACAATAAGGAAGATGCCACTTCTTCCTCCACCTCAAAGGCTTGCCACACCTCAAGACCTTCTTCCCTCTCTCTCTTGCTCAACACAACAACTTTAAACCCTGAGTTGCTATCCCTCCTTGAATGCTTCAGCTGATCTCCTTGACCTTACACCTGTAGATCTCCTTGACCTTGCTAGCTTCAATGCTTTTACTTGCCTACTTAATCAATACAATACATGCCTTATGGGTCTTTAAATAGGATCCCATGCTTACAAAAATAGAACTCTAGTTACAATAATTAGACACGCAGCTCGTGACTATAATTAGTCATTTAACATGCAAACACTCGCTTCACTTAACTGACTGTTCGTCAACAATAGTTCTGGAAATACACAGGCGATCGACGCAGGTCCCTGCTAGTCTGGTGCTGCCGACGTCGGCCGACTCCCTGCCATCGCCGGTCTCCTTCTCCACTGCATCTAACCGACGTCGGTCATGCTGCTGACGCCGGTGGCTTTGGTTCTTCAGCATCCTCTCTTGTGTCTGCAAATAGTTGAAGCTTTTAGCTCCACACCTTAACAATCTCCCACTTGGAGATAAACAACTGCAACTTGTATCTGTACCTGTACACCATCTATTTTGTTCCTTAGGCTCTGTATCCCTCTTCAAGGTCACTCTTGAAGACCAACCACCACGCAAACCTGTGATGTAATACCTGTCTCTTATGCCACAAGAATTTTTGTTGCTCCCAAATTCTCCATGACACACTTCTGAACCAACTTTACCCTTAGCTCAAAAAGCTCCCTGTATATGAAACTTTGCAACAAGTAACACAATATAGTAACAGGATAATGTAGCTAATATTATCCAACCTGGTAAAGATAAAATACAATGGTCAAATCTCCATTGTTTTGCAGCCTACTCAAGACCATATACCATAGCCTTCTGTCTCATGTGTCCATCCACTCTCTTCTCTGAAATGGGAATCCATCCCTCTATCCAGTGCTTTCTTCCAGCTGACAACACTACCAACAAATACCTGTTTGGTTCTCCAAGGACTCACACTCCTCATCCATGCCAAGCTCCCACTGTTTCTGGATTCTACCTACATTGCTTCTTCCATCTTCTTAGTTCATGACTATCAGTAAGCAATATAAAGAAGGTGAACAATGAATATGAGGTTCACATACCTTTTCTGACCTCCACATGGGTGTTTGAGACTTATAGATCCACCCAACATCCGTTCCAGTGACCGATCTCGGCCATCTCCCAGTCTGCTCCCGACCGATGTCGGTTCCCTGCACTGACCCTGACTGCCGACGTCGTTTCCCTGGCCGACGTCGGTGTCCCTCCTACCGGCGTCAGTCCTTGTGACCAACATCAAACTTCTCCTGCCCGACCTACCGACCCTGCTGGTTTGCACATGACCGATGTCGGTATCTGGATGACTGACGTCGGTGCCAAGTGACCGACATCAGTGTTTGTGTGTTCCTGTAAGTGATGAAATTTTCATCCACAAGCTCTTCTTGGATCAAACCTCTGTCCATGCTGCCCTGCTCAGATTTATTCAGCCCCTGTGACTGATCTCTGTCCTTCATCTCCTCCATAAACACCAAGGCTTCTTTATTCCTATCAAAAGCATTAAATTTCCTCTTTCTGCAATGAACTCTATCAATGCTTTCCAAATTTGAACACATACCTTTTGGATCAAGAACTTCCATTCCCTTCCTATTCTTGTGACCAAGCCTATTAGGCCATATCTTCGAATCTACACTAGAAGTAGAATCAGTAATACAAGTAGACAGATAAAGAGTATCTACTTTCTTACCTCTTGCTAGAACAAGTGCTCCCTTGGTAACCTTCCAATAATTTGCTGTGAGGGTTATTGTGCATCCCTCATCTCCCAACCTTCCTACAAAAATTAAACTCTACTTCAAAATTGGAACATGCATGACCTCTTTCAACACCCATGTGTTGTCAATCTGCAATCTCAGCTACACTTTCCCTTTGCCAACTATCTGACAAGGCGTACCATCCCCTAAATAGAGCACTCCAAAGTCTCCCTGTTCATACTCATAGAACAAATCTCTATTTGGGGATGCATGAAAAGATGAACCAGAATCTAAAATCCATGATCCTACCTGACTATCCGAAGAAAGTATGAGAGCATCCTGCATCACAATATTTGCATCCTTTGCTTCTTCCATACCTGCATGTTGGTTCTCTTTATCTCTCAACCAACACTCCTTTGTATGTCCTTTCTTTCCACAAAACCAGCAGGTAATACCTTTGGACTCGGATCTCCTTCCCGACCTTGATTTCCCTTGCTCAACCTTCTCCCTTTGCCTTCCCCTGCCTTCTGCACTTAGAGCATTCCCTGATGATTCACATGTGCTTCTCCTGCGTATTTATTCATTCAAGATCACACTCACAACATCATCAACTTTTAAGATTTTAGAAGCAGATGCAGAATTACTTACTGCCATAACCAAACCGTCCCAACTTTCAGGCAAAGAACATAAAATCAAGAGAGCCTTTACCTCATCATCAAAAACAATATTGACTGAAGCCAATTGGTTTACCAAACCATGGAAATCACTGAGATGAGTATGTACCGATCCACCTTCCTGCAGTTGCAAAGTAAATAGCTGCTTCATAAGATATACCTTATTAGAAGCCGAGGGCTTTTCATATAAATTCGCCAAGGACTTTATCAACTCTTTCATTGTCTTACACTGTGATAAGCTGGAAATCACAGACGATGCAAGGCTCAACCTTATGGAACCAAGAGCCTTCCGATCAAGAACGTTCCATTCTTCATCCTTCATATCTGTGGGCTTGCATGCAACCCCACCCAACGGTAAGTACAAATCCTTCTGATACATATAGTCCTCAATCTGCATCCTCCAATGTTGATAATTCTTGCCGTTAAACTTATCCATTCGTAGCCTACTTTCTTCTGCCATTGCTGAACTCCCACTCAATCAGAAAACCCTGTGAATGACCTGTAATCAAAAACAATACCCTGGTTCCTGCAAACCGTAGCTCTAATACCACTTGTCAGGGGATCTAGCTCTACCAATTAGAGCACATATGATTACTTCTCGTATAAGCAATTAAACACGGAATTATACCAGAATGATAAAGTAACTAGAGACTTGAGACAATAAAGAATTTGAGAGACAATACACACTCTTGTATTAAATATTACTAGAAGAAAATACAATAAGGAAGATGCCACTTCTTCCTCCACCTCAAAGGCTTACCACACCTCAAGACCTTCTTCCCTCTCTCTCTTGCTCAACACAACTCTAAACCCTGAGTTGCTATCCCTCCTTGAATGCTTCAGCTGATCTCCTTGACCTTACACCTGTAGATCTCCTTGACCTTGCTAGCTTCAATGCTTTTACTTGCCTACTTAATCAATACAATACATGCCTTATGGGTCTTTAAATAGGATCCCATGCTTACAAAAATAGAACTCTAGTTACAATATTTAGACACGCAGCTCGTGACTATAATTAGTCATTTAACATGCAAACACTCACTTCACTTAACTGATTGTTCGTCAACAACAGTTCTGGAAATACACAGGCGACCGACGCCGGTCCCTGCTAGTCTGGTGCTGCCGACGTCGGCCGACTCCCTGCCGTCACCGGTCTCCTTCTCCACTGCATCTAACCGACGTCGGTCATGCTGCCGACGCCAGTGGCTCTGGTTCTTCAGCATCCTCTTCTTGTGTCTGCAAACAGTTGAAGCTTTTAGCTCCACACCTTAACATAATTGACATTGGGAAATCAATTAATCCTCGTGATATAGGAATACCATCCCATAATCCAATCGTAGTGGTCTACACCTAAATGTTTCTTACTTGTTCTTTAGTTATCATATCCTATTATTGTATAAATATAGGCATTCACGCCATCCAAATATCATGCATATGACTATGCAAGAGTATGTTACTTAATTAGCCTTAGGTATTAAATTATGTATTCATTAAGGAAGATGATGATTTAGTAACCCATTGCCAAAGTGAATTAATTAATCATATAACTAGGTGTAATAATTAAAGTTTCCACCGCTTATTAAATCCATATCCCCATCCTAAAATTATTTATTGTTTTAATGAATACATATAAGGTATACCAAGAATTCAACAAGGGTAAGCTTTTAATTTTAAGCACACACATCAATTAAAATGAATAATTAGATTTTTCACAAAACATTAATGACAATATACCTAAATTTCCATCACTTAAGTGTTGCATTATTAACAACTAAAATAATAGACTTTTTTCTAACATACTATATATCTCAATCACTACAACACCGTGAATTGTAAAACCCATAATCCATGATAGGGCCCCCATAAGAAAATCATAAATCCAACTTATTTCATTGCTTAAGCAATAGAAGTAATCCCACTTAAAATTATACTATGACCAATAAACATTCATTGTCATAATATTGTAATGAAAACATATTTTTTTGAAACACCAAGAGGCTATTTGCATAAACTATTTAAAACATCTTATTTTTAGTCAAGATTATAAAAATGTTAAGGCCATGTGTTCAATAACCATGCTACAATTAATAAATGTCATATAACATCATTATATTGTCATGTCAAGAGATAAGTCTATATGCTAAATAGGCATTCCATGCTGTGAAAATATCAACAAATAAAACTCATCATGAGATCCATGAAAGGTTATACCTAATTTCACCAAGGAGATTTATAACCTCAAACTATTTATAGTATACCATAAGACAAAACCATCTTACTTTCATATAATTCAAGGTTAGAGACACTAGAATTCAGTTGTTCCAATAATAACCTTATTACAATTTCATGCGTACTTAAAATCAACAAGCATATCACTAAGTCATGTGCATACAACATATAAAGATCAAGTATAAAATAATACATTATAATTACACTACCACTCATATGAAAAATAAAGCCCAATATAAATGCATACCAAAAGATTAAATACAGTTGATTAAATATATAAGAACCATATAACTATCATCAATAATTGCCTCCATTGTCTACAACATATCCAATAGTGTTTTTTTCCCAAAATAACAATATTACAAAAATGCATAAGATAATAAGATGAAGTATAACATAAAATAGTTAATCAACCACAATCCATCACTCAAACATCATATGTCAACAAGTATGGTGAGATACAAGCCACCATACAAATCTAGGTGCATCAATAGAGAAGGATGAACACTTGAAGGAGGACACCCCTCAAAACTAACTCTATGAGCCAAACCATCGATGGCCCTTACCACCCCAACTATTAGCTTAGTGGAGGGTTTCAATAACTAAGTACTCTAATGAGGTAAAATGCATACACATAATACTGAGCCACTAGTATAGACTTATAAAAAAATCAACAAGAACAAGGAAGCAATGCATTAAATATAAAACCATAACACTCAGCCAAACTGGTTGGCCTGAGTAATGCCCAAGGCATACATTGGGTCTTTATAGAGGATGATTTACAATTTAAATCAGGGTCTATTATACCTGATTCATAAGTTTGAAAGGTCTAGCCAAGGTTCAATGCTCAACTCAAGAGGCTTATCTGAGTGTAAAATAATTAAACTCAATAAAACCAACTCTCAATAGCCACATAAACTCAATCAAGTTATAAATAAGAAGGCATAACATTCATTAACAAAATTTAAATTGGTTTGGATTTAAAATAGCTAGTTATGGGCAACATTAATCACTTCACATAATTCAACAGATCTAAAAATAATAGAAAAGTGACCTCATTTTACCAAAATTGAATAACTCAATAAAGAGTCTTAGGTTAGTAATTTTAACTCAATCAGTTGTGAAAAACCCCACTCCAACCACAGGTGTATAACAGAGATAGCATGATTATTTAATTTGTGACAAAGAAAGAAATGAATAAAGTTTTGCATATATTTATTCTATTGTGGTCAATGTCTTGCATATATAACCCCACACACACACACATTCCAATAGACTCTAATATTTTATAATATTAAATATACATGTATTCCTCCTAATTTTGAACATATCTATGTATCTAGGATGTGTTATTCAATATACACATACAACCAACTAAAGGGGAATTTCCCAGCGAAAAAGTGATTCAAAAAAGACACATAACAACATATAACACAATCTTATGTAATTTGAAGGATCCCCTATTACTTATTTAATTCAATAATTGTATATGTATACAAATAAAGCATATATATATATATATATATAGCAATCTGTGTTAGGATTTTATCATATATATATATATATATATATATATATATATATATATATATATATATATATATATATATATATATATATATATAAAACATCTAGCAATCTACCTTAGGATTTTATCTAATCCTTAAATCAGTTTTAATTCGAAATAAGAAATTATAATGATAAGGTATAATCTGTCTCAAGGAGTTAAATAAATCCAAGTTGCTTTCCCTTTTAACCATAATCGACTTCCTTTAAATACCCATCTAAAATAACAAGGTACGACAACCCGTCAGGAAGACACAGGTTTAATAATTCATTAAAATATAACAACTTGAATAGATGTCATCATGAATGCATAATTTATTGAAATTTAATCCATTCATTGAATGTTAATAGAAAATAAATCACACAGCTAGTGCTATGACATTTTAGGGTCAACAAACCCCCATATTAAACCAATGAAATGCAACTTTAGATTTTATGAAGCAACCGTGGTATATATACACATTGAATGAAATGCATAGTTTTATTAACAATAATTTATTCATCGAGCTAAGGGTTTAACTAGAACAATATTTGAGAAGACAATAAGCATAATCAATTTCATTATGGCAAATTTTTGTGCCAAAAGAAGTAATGATAAACTATATATTAGTCTTAACATCAAACATTTTCATTCTGCAAAATAACTGAGCTACATTCAATGGTAACTTACCAATAGAAAGAAAAAAGAAACACAATAGTGTAAATAAGTTAATACCCAAGGTCGCATTACCTTTAAAATAATTTTTTTTGGACCCATATTAAGATTGCTCCATCCTCCTCTATGTTATTCTTTTCCTCCATCCCTTCTTTTCCTCTCACCTACCATTTCCTCTCTTCTACCTTACCTCTTCCTCTCTTCTACATTCTCTTTTTATTTTTTCCTCCATATTTCATCCCTTTAACCCCTATGCCTATCCATGCGTTATTCTATGTTGTCCAACCATCAACAAAATGAAAAACATAAAAAAAAAAAATCTTCCAATCTTCCAATCTACCCATCCTTGGCATCAAATCACACTCCCCTACACATTATCCTTCCTTCCACACTTCTCCCCTACCAATTCTTGGTCAATGCTACACAGCCAGCCAAAGAAAATGATGTTTTTTTAAATTTTTCTTTCTAGCCAGTCAATGCCCAACCTCCTTTGGCATGGTAAGAGAGAAAATTATAAAACAAATTGAAATTTTCAATAGCATCCACCTACATAGGATGCAACCCATAATAGCATAAGAATATGATAATATAAAATAAATAAAACATCTCCCATTCATCAATGCAATCCCCGATCAAACGCCACAAGAAAATAAACCCTAAACTAATATCCCTTTGATCGTTTCATGCATAAGTTAAAGAAAAGAAAAGAAATAAAATAAAATATAAACAAAAATAATAAGAATTCTCACTCCCCAAAATTTCCATCTAGAACACCACAATCCAAGAAAAGCATAATATATTAATAAATAAACCAATAATGGTCAACCAAGTTTCCACAAATCTATTCATAAGGAGATATTAAAATAAAATCATTAAATGATCATCATTAATATAAGTTAACAAGGTTATAGGATAAACTAATTAACAAAATCTATAAATTGTTGATTAAAATAATAATAAATCATAAAATCTTTAAATAAATAAATAATAATCAACTCGAGTCAACAAGGTCATTAACATAATAATTAATAATATTTATAAAGTTGACCTATAAATATAAAAGAGTTGACACTAATAACAATCGATAAATCCTTTAGTCAATTAAAGCTCTCAACAATCAATCACCCATGAAGGGGGTTGTTAAAGATGCTTTTGCAAGGTTTAGAGACCCACATGGTTCTAGACGAACCCAAACCAATAGCACAATGGTTAAAAAGGTAAGTCACTTCCTTATGGCTTAGTCGTCAAGCGATCATGACACCCACGTAGAATAACTAAATGCAAAAACATCTTCAAGCACATAAGGATAAGCAAGAACAATAACTATTCTAAAACTGATAATTCCAACAAGGAACAAGAACAAAACACACATGCTCAAAATAGGGCGAGACCAATAACAACAAAAATCAATAACATAATAGAATATAATGACAGTGGATAGGTACCATATAATACATGATATACCTATTAGAGTGACATTTCAACCGCTCAATCACTTGCTTGTATACCCGAGATACCCAAACCTAATATGAGCCTAGCTCATGGCATGATGCCTGCGTCCACCAAATAAGGCATCAACAATACCTAAACAATGTTGATATAAATAATAATGATAATGAATTCAAAACAAATAATCAACATAAACTAATAAATAAATCATAGTCACTAATAGCTAAAAAAGGGACCAGAGTTAGTCATGATAACCATGACCCCGAGTATGCCTTATGAACATATCCTACAACTACAAGAGTACTCAATACCAATCTACATCAGTGAGAAATGTTAAAGCAATATCATACAATAACATAACTAAGCTAAAGTATCATATACATAAAATAGGATAAAATGAATCCAATATAAGTAGTATGCATATCAAGATATAATGAATCTAATATGAGTATCAACCATGACATATCATATCACAAAAACTATTCAAGTTACCTGCATCAAAACCATCTAAAACAAAACCAAAATCAACTATCATTAATCCAAGTACTATTAAAAATATGCTAAAGTAAGTCATAGCCCAATTTCTGTAAGGAGCCACAAGGTCAGTGCATGACATCCTCCCCTCTTTAAAGAGGAATTGTCTCAATGACCATCAATAATCAAGCACAAAATTCTTAGAAAATGTTCAACTAAAATAATTAACACTGCTTCACAATATCTCCACCCAATGAGGGATGGCCAATGCCTCAATCTTATCTTGTTGGTAAACTTATATGTTGTCATCAAGATAGCTGCATTGTCTAATGCATTAGGCCAAGTAATGGTTTCCTTCCCATCCTCACAAGTCCTTCACAACACTAAAAGAGAAAAACTAGACTATCACAATAGAAAATTCCACCAAATCTCACTTGGCTGGAAATTTTCCACTCTCATGCCTTAAATAGGTCATCAAAAACATTAAAATCTGTTAAAACTAGACACAATAGGTTCACTGAACCCAAAATGCCTACATCAATCAACAAAATTCCAAGGTAATAGTTGTTGATTCCATTACAACACCACTGATATTAACCATCCCAGCCATTATGAAGGTGGTCATAAATCATCATGAGCATACAATATCCCAAAACATAGCAACTAACACTTACCTTAATAAACTTCCTAGCAAGGGTACTAACAACACTCCCAAGCTTGAAAAAATGATCGTGAAACAATAAATTATAAATAGATGTCTAAACCATATCAACAATGTGACTAGGGTCAATGTCACTTGTGTCAACACACACAAACCTAAAATATGAGGTCAACAATCATAAAATCATCCAATCCCATCAGATTTCAATCAGAATCTAAATCAAGAGAAGAAATCTTCCACTAAAACATTATGCCACATGCATAATCTTATGATCATTCATCACAGAATGTCATATCACAAGGGTAGTAATCCATAATGTTATGGTTACTCTACTACATCATCAACCATTCAGGGCTTAATGTAGCATTCCACACCATCCACACTGAATAACAGAGGATCCATCACATACAACTCAAAAGCTTACAACATGTTCTCCAACACACATGTGAGCTCGTACGATGATATAGGGATAACAATCCCACCATCCAAAATCAGCCATCCGAGGACATCACCCAACTTTCATCACTCTATCCAAGAGTCAAGTGGGTACCTAGGATTTATTGATGTAGATTCTATCTTCATTATTGTCATACATAGAAAGAATCATAGTCACACATGCTTACCTCTGCCTTACATATCCTAACCTAGCTCCATCATGCATGAATCCTTCCTGAGGTCAGTCAAGATTTTTTATGCTTCTCTGTTTACTATTTTGTTCTTACATGCATTTTTCTTTCCTTAATCTCTATACAATTATTTTATACTACATTTATTCCTTCTTGTAAACTCCTCTAGACTTAATGAACACTAACCATTCACTACTTGTAAAACAATAATACTCATAGACACTTAGTTAATCATTTCCTTAGTCATCTCTTCCTTAGACTTCAAGGAATGTTCTCTGGTTAATTCAAAGTGTTTATGGACTTTGTCACACTCATGAAGGTCTTTTTATATCTCTACTAAACTCACAAAACAAATCACCCAAATCTTCAACTTACATCAAGATCAACTTCTACCTGCTCAAGACATAGGCTAGTAACCCTTTTTTTGTCCTTTTCACCTAGTATGGTCCTGTATAATTACATATTGGGAAACTAAATTTTGATCCAATTATCCTTATCCTCATACTCCTCTGTACACAATTTCATCCTCTAATTCTACTAGTAATGCACTTTTCTATCAATTGTTTGGCCTCTAATTGGGCCTATTAGGTCATTGTTAACTATTTTAACATGCATACCTCCTAAATCTGTATGCAGAGGTACTTGACAATTCTAATATCTCCAAAATATTTTAAGTAGGATAGAATTCTAACTAATGACTAAGTTTTAGCTCATTTATTCAGTTACATATCTAACAATATAAATTTGAACTCTGAAACCTTGGAATAGGGTTCACTCTAGTTTCTCAGACCTAAGAAGGGTCAATTTCCTTTTCCAAACATTTCAAATGTTTTCAAAGTACCAAATATGTTTCTTAAGTTCTAACTATGTCTATTACAACTCCCTCAACCATTGCAACCCTTTACTAGACTTCTATATATTGCTTGTTACAATTTTAGGCTTGGATTGTGTCCTTATACATAGTGTCTACAATCTGGTATATGTTAATGGACACTTAATGAATTAAAACACTTGAATCTTGTCAAGAAACTTGATAAGATGTAAATAATCACTCACCACTTATTCATTTTTGGGTTTCAAGTTAGTTTATACATAACACTCCTCACAAGAACACACTCCCAGTCTTTCTAATCGCACCCCCCAAACAACACAGGGTTTGAATTCAATTTTCTTAGGAATACTTTATTAAATAAATTAGGGATACATTTTAATAAGGTAATTTGGGACTATTGGATTCACTTACTAATATCCAATATATATTTCAATCATCTACCAATAGAGTTTTTTTTTTCGATTCCACACTTTCCCTCAAGTTACACAACACAGATTTAAACAACACAGAATGTGCAAGCCTATCTTGCATTTCTTGTCCACATATATGAATACAAATTCATTACGTATAAATAACCTCAAATCTCAATGAAAACAAATCACACAATTATCAAGACACCTTTGTTGATTCTTTGTCAAGATACTAACATTCATAGAGACAACTTACTATATAAGTACAAAAATAGGGTATGTCTTATTTCCTACAGGCAATCTTGTCAAATACTAAAATATAATAGTTTAACAGAATGACAAATGGATGAACTCAAAGGCTTGAAAATTATTCAAATGGTCCAACCCAATCTTCCAATAAATATTTCACCATTTTTACAACTCAATCTCTACCTTACAATAAAAACACAAAAAATGCATTACATAGACAAGATGAACAAGGGCTTTCCTTAAGAATCAATATACATATATTTTCGATCCATTTGGGATTTATTGACATATTTTCAAAAAAATCACCATACTACATTGTTTATATTTTCACCAACTTATGCATCATCCATCAATCCATATTACAATATAACTTTCATAAAAACACAAAATGAAAGTTTGCAATTAGTTATCAAATGAAGAAACTTGTTTTTCATTCTTTTGGGGTTCCTTTACATTTATCATTCAGATCCAACCCCATATTAACTCCCTAAAAATTCATACCAAAACAAATATATATATTTACAAGTAAGTTGGACCTTATAACTACCTTGCCAACACATTATTGACCTCTCTTGACAACATTGTTAAGACTAAACTAACCACACTTAATACACCTATCCAAAAGACCTAATGAGTGACTCATGTACTTAATAAAAAAAATTAATTCATTATATAACCTCATAAATAATATTACAATATGGAGGTTCTTCCACTCATGCTTAAAATACTCAAACTTGATCAAAAAGCACTAAAAAATTCAAATTGAAGAAATGGTAGGAAAATGCCATGTAAGCAACAATTTGAATTCTAAGGACTTCTAGACCTCCTAAATAAGAACAATACACCATAAATGAATCCAAATAGCTATAATAACTCATAATTGAACCATGATAAGATGTATCTACAGCAATTTTAAACACATCTTGATTAGGGCTTAGTGCTACTCTATCAGAACATGAAATCAACATACATTCCAGTAATGTTTCTAAAAAAAATAGAAATATTCATCCCAAAATATTTATAATAGGTATAAAAATAAAAATACCTTAACCAAAACATGATTTCACCTACAGGCCAACACATGCATGTATTTCACCAAGTAACACCTTGTTGATTTGCATAAATGTCCAAGTCTACAAAACCAATTAGTGCTTCATAAGGGGCAAAATAATCAAACTTCACAATGGTTAATTTCACCACAACCTCCAAGAGGTGGATAAAGGAACCTAAATCGATAAATTAACCATTATGCACTACTATTCCATGGCCAACTTGTGGCACACTTGGTGCACACTCTGAATGAATCAGGTGGCTATTTGTGCAAAGGGGAAAAGTAGATTTTTAGCCTATGAGAGATCCCACTTCTTGGCTTGCACCTGATCATAATCATTATGGATGTAGCACTTCACTTCCTTCAACCTCATACTTGCACCAATACTCAATGCTAGAGTAGTGAATGTAGGATTACACAAAACAATACCACATTATACCTTGGTAAATTTAATCAAATAGAAGTTGGTTTCACTGTTATGATCTCATATTTTTTCTATATATTCTATTGTTATGACATTAACATTATGATTGTTAGAATGGTTATTATTTGTTGTCTAGCTAGATTATTTGTGGTACTTGCTATAGTAGTGTTGGCTATGTACTTAATTCTATGATTAATTATTTTATGGACTTATTACTACTGATGATGATTTTATAAATCTATATTGATTACCGATTAATGACATAATGTGAGCGATGCCATTTTTAGGGGTTGCAGGTTTTGTCTATGAGATAGGTAGGTGTTGGAGGCTATAGTCCTAGAACTAATGAATACTGAACATGTTAGCATATCTAACAAGTATACTTGTTGTTTGATTGTCCTTTGGACACTTTGATTTGGTCATTATATTTGTCAGCTATGGTCCTTATATTGATGATTTCTATTGTACTTTGCTAATATTGTTATGAGTCATTATTTATTGTTATTTTTCATTAAATGTTTTGTCAGTCATAGCTTTTTTTTATGCATAGGTCCATCCTTTATTGTCATCGGTCTTTGAATCTTCCTTGTTCTCCATTAAACCTAACGACCTATTCAGTTTTGTACCTAAACCTAACTAAACCCACCTATACCTAACACCCCCCTTGGGTACCCTTGTCACCCTACATTCATATCTTACCCCTCTCTTGACTTAGCATTATTACTAAGGTGATGGCATATTTTTTTAATGACTAAGTATAATCGTGTCTTGACTTAAACTTGGTTTAATTTGTTGATGTTATTTTAATATTATATCAACTTAGGTCGATAGTTTATGATGGAATAGGTTAACCTCATTTAATGAGGTAGGTGGCATTGTGGTAAAGGTTTCAATGTTAATCAATCAGTTTATGTTTAATCTTATTGGTTTAAGCACTAATCCTCTTTTATTGGTGATAGGTTATTTAATCATCGAGCCTTCCTGACTCACCATTAATGGTGAGGTTGGTAGAGATTGCCTTGGGATATCGAGGTGTTTATCTCTCCTCCCATAATTGAATATCAATTGATTGGGGGTATGGGGGAGTGGATGGAAAGAATGGGGAATGTAGACAGTAGGTAGAAGTGTTAGGAAGATAGAAATTTTGGGAAGAAAATAGTAAAAATCTAGACTCGTTTTAATGGCAAGCTTGACGGTCTAGGATTTACACAGTGATGTTTGGCAAGTCTTAGAATTTCTCATACTTTTGAGTCTCTAAAATCTTTTGCATTTTTACAAGTCTTTTGTTTTTTTGGGTTGTTTTTGTAAACGTGTTAGAATAATGATAAAGATTTAGAGGTTGTATATACAATCAGAAGTCTTCAAACTTTCAAGTGCATAAGTAGACCCCTTATGACAATATATTGATACATTAGTTACATATAAACTTGTAATATATATATATATATATATAAAGGTTGTATATACAATCAGAAGTCTTCAAACTTTCAAGTGCATACGTAGACCCCTTATGACAATATATTGATACATTAGTTACATATAAACTTGTAATATATATATATATATATATATATATATATATATATATATATATATATATATATATATATATATATAATGTCTAGTTCGATTCTTTATCTATATACATTTATTTCATTATTTTTAGAATGGGTTGTGGATTGCATGAGAGTTGAAATGTTCAGTGTGATGAATTTTTTTTTTATAAAGAGGCTTTTGTGTAGTTTTCTTGGATATATATATATATATATATATATATATATATATGGGTCTCTGAGTTTGAAAGAATTAAGGGTGTTCTCATATGTATAAGTTGAAACATAATTGTGGGCGATTGTGTTTTATTTGTACAATCGATTGTGTTAATGGAAAATAACTAGGTCTTCTTAATATGTTTATGATTATTAATGAAGATGTTCTTTTGAAAAATGATGTTATTTGTGTTTTATCTCCTGATTTTGTTTGGTGGATACTTCTATTTGGGTGAACCCATTTTGTGTTTTGTGACTTAATGTCGAATGAGTTGCATAGACTGTGATATAGAATCTCCCTACATTCTGGTAACTGATTGGAAACTCGGGGATATATATATATAGGGTCTGGGCATTAGGATCTCAGGTTTTCATTATATTGTTACTGGGTTTTTTTTAATACTATATTTATACTAAACTTGTGTTGTGTTTACATATATGCATTGGAATCTTGGTCCTTGCAGTTATATTCTATGTTGAAATCAATATACCATTTAATTTGATAACTACCATTTGTTAACTCTGTTATTATAAATAAGCTATGGTATTTCATTCAACTATTGGGTAAATCATGAATATATTTTGTTGGATTCTGGGTTATATAGTTATGATCTATTATATTGTTGATATTTCGATCCTTGTCTCTTTTGTATGATTGTAGATCATTTAGAGTCGAGGGTGAAATTCTCTTTAATAAGTGACTGTATCATGGTCAATTGTGTTAAAGTTTTTTTTTTATCAAACTATATAGGTGTTTAATTTTGTTGATACACACACACACACACACACACACACACACACACACACACACACACACACACACACACACACACGCACACACACACATAAGTGTATACATATATATGTATATATACATTGTATGATTTATGTGACTATGTTCCTTATTGTGACTGGGTTGTTCACTTGGAATTTTATTTATTACATCAAAGTCTTACATCTCAATCTTAGTAGTGATCAAGTCTTGACTTTTATTAGGTTTTGATTGTTTCGATTATGTTTATTATTAATCTCAGGTTATTGATGCTCATTTCATAATCTAGTCCATGTCATTTTATTAACTGTGTCAAACTTTAAGCTTCAAGATTTCTCTGTGTTGTATGATTACATCATGATGCCTATGTGTTATAATAACAATATGATTAAATTATTATTGTATTTGATTGATACTTTGATTTAGTCATTTTTAATTTTTTATGGGTCATGTTTAGACATGTGACATATAGAGGCATGACTATTGCTTTATGTTGTGTCAAATTAATATTTATTAATTGAGCTATATTTTGGTTGTTTCAATATTTAATTCAATTTTATTACTTGTTGGAGTGTGTAGATTTTCATTCCTGGACTAGACTTGAATATTTAAAAGTATATATTGTGCATTCAAATGATTAAGGTTGGTCATGATATTAGATGGGGTTCCAAATATGATAATTTTAAAAGATATATAACAGATTACAATTAATCCATTCTATATCGTTCAATGGCCTAAGTTAACCATCCATGCTCTTAATCTATACTTAGACAGTTTCATTATTCCCATCTTATCTTGGAATGATTTGAATGTGTTGAATGTATTCTTTTGTTTGATATGTCTTTTATTTGGAGATCAATGTGCTCAAAATTTATTTCATATTCTTAGTCACCGCAATCATCATCATGTTGATAGTTCGGGTGGTGAGGGCCACTAATGGTTGGGCTCATAGGGTTGGTTGGGTGGGTTTATCCTGATCACCTTCGACTCCATGCTTCGATGATTTCATATAGAAGATGGTAAAAAAAATTATTTATTGATTTGATTAATTATTGACATGTATGGATAGCATCGATTATAGTTGTTAATTTGATAGTTATAGTGATCACGTTGGCTACTAATGGATGTTATGCATAGTTTTAAAATGAAATATTAAAGAGATAAATTGATTATTGGCTGAAGCTATTATATAGGTACCTTGTGTTATTTAATTATTGAGCTAATCCTTTATTCTTTATGATCATAATAAGTAGGAATTGATTGGGTTTACCACTAGTTATATATGTCATACTAATACTGCATTTATTTAATAATCCTTAAGTTGGATTTAGCTATGTAATACAATCAATTCTTCAATGATCTAACATTCTCTTCTGAGGTTGATTACATCTTAGTTTGACTAGTTTGATAGAAATGTACATCTTTAAGAATATTCATTTCCCTATTAATTCTTGATGTCAATTGAATATCTCCTTGGTATTACTTAGATGCTTTCACATTAGATCTAATTCTAGAAATTTGTTCTAAGTAGAAGAAATAAATTAGATATGAATTACGTTATTAAAGAAGTTAATATTTTTTTTAGCTTGAAACTTTATGGAAACATATATATAGATGCTTTACATTGGTTCATTAATTTTGTAGTTTGTTTAATTTAGAATGAATAATTTCTATGGGGATTTAGATAGAAGTTACGTAGTAACTCGCATTAGCTGAATTAGTGTTTGGTTAGCTTGTTACTCTTGTTCATAAGTACATAGATGCATATGGGCCTCTTAACCCTTTCATCAATAAACTTGATAATTGGACCATGAGAAAAATAAAATAAATTCTCCCTTCTATCATGTATATTTGACTATGTGTAAGGTATGTATTACGTTTACAATTATAAAATATTACTTTTTAAGTTATGTATGTTGAATTGTGAAATTTGAGATTATGAGTAAATTGCTTGTACTATTTGATAAAAGAATTAATATTCAATTAATTTTTATGATTTAAGAATGATCATGCACAATGTTTTATCATTGTTTGTAGTCTCTTTAAACCCCTTTTGTGTGACATTGAGTGCTCTTGTGTGTGTGCTTGATTTTTTGTTGAGCTTGTACTGTTACTTTCTAGACATTTCCATAATCCATATCATGCATCTTAGGGCTCGTTATTATCACATATTTCAAGCTTCATTGATATATCTATTCATACATGCTACATGATTCATACACAAATTATATAGTTATCTTATCTTTTTGAGGTAAGGTAACTACCAGATTCCATTCCCCTCACCTTAAAAGGGGGGCATATTAGTGGGGGCATGTCATATAGACATGACTCGACACATATATAGTTTACACAATTGACATTATTTCATATAATTTACATGATTTAAATATACATTTGGGTCAAAATTCTATACACATTGCATCAAATTTTATAGATTTTGGACATAATTTTTAAGATTTGTGATAGATATTATACACATTAATAGAGTATAGGTTACATTTTGATAGATAATTCAGCTTGAAACATGTTAGAAGTGCCTATGTCATGCAATTTCACTAAAAATTGTAAATACATATGTAAACATATGCAAACTTATTTACCAAGAAGCATCATTTTCACTAGGAAGCATTGTTTTATGCCTTTCTTGTCTATAGAAATTGGCTCCTTTTAGTAGTGTGGTTGAGATTCAATGCCTTAAATGAACTAACACTACTTCTCTTGTGAAGTTTGAGTTGATTGTACCACTTAAATTGACTTTTATTATACTGTCATTTAAGTTATACAATTGAGATTCAACAATCTCAATGGTTGTGTCATAACTCACCCTTGCACAAGATTGGGGGCATAATTACATTTCAAAATCCCTCTTCAAATCTCCAGGGTTCAATTTTTAACCTCCACCAGCTCTAATGCTTCATAATAAAACATATTGACCAAGTCAAAGTACCAAGGAACAACATAGTTGCATCAACTCACAAGTGTACTCCTTCTTAGCTCTCTTTCTTTTTAAGAATTATAATTAGTTCAAATTTTATATTATATGCATTGATTTATATTGTAACATGATATTGGTTATAGGTCATACACTAGTAAAATACTCAACATGGGCTCAACAAAGGAAAGGTGCGTTATACACACCCAGATACACTTTTTTTTCCCTTTAGACTAGTAATTTCATCCTTATGCATTATTAGATAGAAAGAGGGAAATGTAGATAATAAAATATGATTTATATAGTATCTCAATATTGTATAATTTAAAAATACCTATCAGGTATCTACGTTTTAGTTATAGACCTTATCACTATCGAAAGGCTCACATTTGACATCTTAGTTTCCAAGTTGCTTATCTTTTGGTCCAACCCTATCATTATGATGACCTAAATATTTTGGAGAATACAAAAAGCTTAAAACATGGTATATATCCTTCATTGCTAGTTTTGGATCTTTGACAACTTTTTAGCCTACTGCACACTTATGTCGATGCAAGTGTCCAAATTTTTATCTAGTGTTCACACCTCAAAAGTCATCTAATTTAAAAATCTTTTGAATATAATGGGTCAACACATTTATTTTATTTAACCCTTATGGGATATATTTTTAAAAAGTGTGGTATAAATATAAAATAAAGACCATTCATTATCACAAGGTCATATTCAAAATCTTACCAAGCACACATCTAGTAAAACACCTTTCAAGTATTCAAAACTACCCTATTCTTCCATATTTCTATATCAGTCATATTATAAGTCTGAAGCATTCAAAGAGAATCTCATGAGAAATATTTGTCAAGTTATAATCTAGATCATTTCATGCCCTTGCATATAGCATATTTTACCCTTGTGCACATATAATCCAATACTTAGGGAAGAACTACATATGTTTGAGGCCCTCTTTAAATTAGTGGCTATGTAGATAATGCTTATTAACAAAGGGTCCTTAAGGTTATCTTAACTTCATGATTCCACTAACCCATTTTTGGCAAGGTACAAATATCTAAGGTGAAAATCTAAGTTATGATCAATAAGCAACTATCTACAGCCTATGTGCATGAATAAAATATATCAATAGAAAGGCGATAGAAAACCCAAGATCCAGATGGTCACTTTGTAATGCAATGAATATTTCATATTATATAGATCCATTGACATCAGGATCCTATGTCGATGCAAGTGTCCCAAGGTTGACACAAGTGTCTAAGCATCCAAAAACAATATTTATAGAATTTGACGAATGAATCCCAACCTTGTGCCCACCTATTTTCACATCTACATGTCTCATATTTACAAATAAACTAAATATTATCTCATCCTAGTGTTTATGCAATCAAATTACTATTTTGAATGTATTATATATATTTAACATAACTCAATATTTAATTCATAATATTCATTTATTTGAGTTTTCAATTGATTGACCTGTTTTAAAATAATTTTATTCATCCTTGTGTATAGGATATTATACCCTTTAAACCTCATCCAAACCTTAAAAAGGGATAAACAATGGGCAACACTAATACAATATGAGTATATGATGTATACATGATAAGTACTGAATATAAAAGATATTATAACAAATATAAATTTGTATGCATAGTTACAAGTATTTCATGTAGTATTGATTCATATTCCTTTCATATGTTTACAAATGAATTCATGATGGTTTACTCATTCAAATTATTTCTAGTTTAATATATTTATGATGGAATATGACTAGATTTAATCACACTAAAATTTTTAAACCGTATGGTTAAACATCTAGATATAATCTTTTTCAAACCCAAAAAATTGGAACATAGTTTTATTGTGTTCTTCCTTACTAATCTTTGACTTCATCATACACGTGACAATTAACTTGCTAAAGTACATTAAAATAATTGTGTTCTTTCTTAATAATAATTTACTTCATCATACACAAGATAATTAACTTGTTAAAACACATTAAAATAATCTATATTTTATGACACCTTATCAATTCATTGACAAAGATTAACTCATTTCCTTTGATTAATGTATTAAAAATAAATAAATTCATGTTGAGTGATTAATACCTTAAAAACATAAGGGGGTTAAGGCCCACCATTACTAATTTTTATTTCAAACTTTCTTTTAAATATTTACTTCAACAATGACATTAAATCACAATAACCTTCTTAGATTAGGTTACTAGTTTCTCTTTAAAAACTCAAAATAACCATTTTAGACTGAGCCCTTAAATATTCTAGATATAAGGGATCTTTAACCATCCTAGTTATTGATCACAGTCCAGATATTAATGATTCCTTTGTATAATTTTACCTTAGACTTAAAAAACAACTTGTAATCAAGTGAAATATTCTCTAAACAAGTTCTCTCAAACCTTGGATTCATCTTATACTAATGATTCCTTTTTATACTTTTACTAGTTTATTTGCTTGATTTAATTAACAAGTTAATTACCCAAAGTCAATGTTTTCAAGACAATTGGATTCATCTTATTTATTATTTACTAAATGAAGGATTTTAAACAACCCTTATAATTCAAGGCATTATTGCATTTGTTTCTAACACTATTTAATTGCCTTATTTGATATTGACTTGAATCAAGATTAAAATAAAAATTTAAGTATTATTTTTTGAGTAGATCATTAAATTTATTAATTTTTCAATAAGATTAATTAATCATTATTCATCTTTAAAAAATTATGTAAGGGAAAAACAGAACAATAATATACTCCCCTCTCTCTATATATGATAAACCTTTTTTTTTTTAAACTTTCTTTTATAAAATAATCCCTCTAAAGATGACCAACCCAATTTAATTTGTCAACTTCATTAGAATTGTTGATTAGTGGAGAATGCAAAAAATTAAAGAAGTCTTGCAAAATATCATGTGAAAATGTGCTTAACATTTTAAAATAAATAAATATATTTTTTAACCTTTATTATCTATAATATTCTTATTTATTTATTTATATACTATTAATTTGTATATTTATTTATAAAATTTATATTAGTAGTTGTTCTAATAGTGTAAGGATTGCCGAAAGGAATGTAGAAGTTATTTCTTCTTATTTGTAGAGTATATTGCCCATTTAAGCGTTTCTTTGTTGAGTGTATGATGTGGATATCTCATAAATTGATCACTAATCATTCACCTATTATCTCAATCAGTGACTCTTCTACCATGACATTCACTTTATATCAATAATGATGCCTTATTATGCACTCATATGGCATGAGCTTTGCATAAGATTTGGAACTCACTTCAATTGCACCCTTTTCTCACTCTCCCAGTCACTTTTATCTTAGCCCCCGACTCTTTTTATGTTTTTAAAGTGTTTGATTTATTTTCCCTAAACCTCCAATCCATATTCAATCTTTTTTTGGCACATTTAAGCCATCAAAGATTTACCAAACTAAAGTGAAGTTTGATGTGGCTTAAGCATTCATAATTTATTCACCCACGTTCAACTCATTATGCACTCGATCTCAAAAGCAATTGATGCTTGGCCAATAAACACTTGCCCTAAGCCCAAGTAAAAATATAAAAGACCTAGGTATTTATCAAGATGGGACTCTCCTGATCTCTATTAAGGTGTTAGAGTGATATGGCTTGAGTTTAATGAGAGGAAGGCATGAAACCAAGGAAATGCAATCACATGGCCCATGCTAGTCTTGGCCCTTCCCAGGCTTGTAGGGCAGACAGACACCAGGGTGAATGATTGAGTCAAGAACCAAGTGGACATAGGTTGGTAGGCCAATGAAGGCCCATGATAAATAATCCTATGACATTTATGAAGCAAAGCAAGGATTTGGGAAATATGGAAGGGGTTCAAGAGGAAGTAAAGAAGAAGATGTAGATCTTGTAGTAGGTAATATTTAGCCATGTGGCGAATGTAGACTGGGTCAAGAGATCTGACACCTAGGCTTGCAACATGATGTGTGGCAAACCCCCATTAGTCTTGGGGTGGTAAAGTGCACAGGGCTCAGGCTTCATGAGAGAAAGGTATGTTGAGGAGCGCAATTGATACCAAAAAAATAGGTCAAACTTTTAGAGGCCATAACTTTTGATCCGTAGCTCCATTTGAGCTCTTCCATGCACCAAAATGACCATTTTAAAAATTTAGTTGCTTCCCTAAGTGTATCTTTCCTCTTAGAGGCATTTTTTTGAAGGCCAAGCGAGACCATCTGAGGGTCTGAAATTGTAGTTTAGTGATTTTTTTGGGATTTTTTTATTTTTAGAAATCACATAGTTTTATGACTAGACATGAACCTTAGTTGAAATTTGTCTTGTAGGCTAATTTTAGTGTTTAGAGTATTTTAGGAAATTTTTAGAGATGCACGCTCTTGCATGTGAAACTTACTAAAAATAAAAACTGTTAAAATAGAAGTTTTTTTTATATTTTTTTTTCAAATTGTTGCATGTCAACTCTAATTCTAAGTTGAGTCTTATTTATGCATGGTTTATAATTATTTAAATTAAATCAATATGAATCAATTTTGGGTTATTATTTCAAATCTTGGCTTATTGTAATTTTGGTTTTGATAGTAAACTTGGTTCATTAGCAATCCTAACTTGCCAATTTTGACAAGGCCTGAGAATGCCTTGAACTAATGAAAGGTTAGCATGTGGCCCTTAATGGGCCCTGACCCCTTCCTGGGATGGCAAGGAAGTTATACCTCAAGGTGAATGAAGGCTTGTCAAGTTGCAACCACATTTTTGAGATGGAAACCAAGTGGATATATGATGTTAGGCTAGTCAAAACCTATTAAAAGATGATGTGGATCCCATATAAGGTAATATTTTTCCATGTCGTGAATGCAGTGTAAGGCTAGGAGATATGACTTGCGGGTCTGCAATGTGATGTGTTAACCTTAAAATACATTCATCATGGCCCATTGATACATATTATGTAGATCTCATTATTTTTTATATATTTACAATGTTTTATGTGAGGATATTTTCATCTAGTATTGGTGTGGCAATTTGAGAAAGTGGGATATTGTTATTATTATTATTTTTTTAAGAAATATATATTTTAGAATATTTTTCTGCTCACATAGTTGTTTGATTTAAATCATTATTTTATCGTGGGGAAGAAAAATTCTAGATATTTCTAAAAAGTGGTTGCACTAAGGATTTTAAGTAGTATCAAGTGAGTATCATAATTTATAATTGAATCTATAAACATAATTTTTTATGATTTTTTTTCGTAACAAACTTACATAAGCCACACACCTCTCACCACTATCCTATGCAACTTCCAAGTGTCCAACTATGTGGTAGGCTATTGGAAGGACAATGAAATTTTTTGTGAACATGGAGTATTTTTAAGTGAGTTTGGAAATGATGGTGAGGGGTAATGATAGGGAATTTAAAGTGATATTGTACTCCATAGGGCCAATATTATACACCAAACTCGCATTTCTAACCCCTTCATGGGATGGTAGCGAAGTCAGACCCTTGAGCGAATGAAGGCTTGCTAGGTGGCAGTCACAACCTTGATTCAAGAAAAGTGGATATAGGATGGTAGGTTGGTCAGTTCCCATAGAAAATAAGAGCCCAAAATTTTTCAAGCGGTGCGAGGATATGGAAAACCTGAAAGGGGCCCAATATGGAGTAAAGAAGGCAATGAGCATCAAAGTCTAAATTTGATGTCCCATCTAAACATCTCTAAGTTGTCAACCCGAAAACACATGGAAATGATGATAAATGCAAAAAATAGGTTAATGTTGAAATGTCACACCACAAAAACCTACTAAGTGTTTTCCCTTGATAGGTTTTACAGAATAATTAGAAACTTATCTCATAAACCTTTAAAAATATACCTAATACAAATTCAATAAAATAAATATTTCAATAGATATGCCTCAAATAAGAAAACTCAAGCTTCTGGTAAGCTATGTATTTCATCTTTTTCTTCATCCAAATACCCATTGAACTATGTCATAAAAAATCACTCAAGCAAAAAAGTGGAAACTCTATTTGTGTATAATTGGTTATTCCTATCATGGAAAATATTTGGGAGATGAGGATCTAATTGTCATAGTTCTAAGAGGGAGCATGTAGAAATTGGTGGAGGTTCGAACCCATGTCCAACAAACTACACAAAATTAGATACACTTGTGGCCATCCTGAAAATTTTACCTTAATTTTTTTCACCAAATAAAGATAAAGAGAGTCATGGAACCTTGCCACAATCAAATCAATACTCATGATTCCTTCATTCAACCTTGACAATAGATAATAATCAATCAAAGATGTTACCACCTTACTTTGATATAAAAAAACATGTATCATTATGCAATGTTATTACATTGACATGCCAATTTGTAATGTCTTGTCCACACAGAAATAACATTGTCATGCATATTTGAGCCACTCATCAGATATAGTCCTATCACAGTCAAATCAACATTCATGACGTCCTTATCCACCCTTAAACTAGAAAATAGCCAATCAAATATGTTACAACCTTAAAAGCTATGTACCCTTCTATAATACAGGTAAGTCATGTAAATCTAAAAACTAGCATTAATCTAGGATTGGTATATGATATGGGCTTTAGGGTGTTTGATATCACATGAAATAGCTTGTCATTATACCTCACCATTATTGTTAATTATAGAACATGCCCCATTTTAGATTGAAAATGGGGACCCTATGTTGACCTTTTGCTCTACTCCCACAAACGATCACAGTTTGTTGGTCTCAACACTACAACTTGCCTTCGTGGTCCATATTTATTGGCATTTATTGTCATTGATGTCAAAAAAAATGCATCATGTAAAATCATAATGGTCATTGATGTCAAAGGTCTGCTTGGACAAGGTGCATTGAGAAGAGTATGGTCATGAGAGTTATCATGTGTAAGGTCATTCATGAAGAGTTTTAGGGTGTTTCTATGAGAAAGAGAAGAGTATGGTCATGAAAGAGTGTTTGAAGAAAATAATGTCTACATAAGAAGCATAGTGTATGAAGAGGTTTATACAAGTCATTGATGTCATGACATGATGAGTTTCATGGTAAGCCATGTGACAAGAGAGAATATGAAGGCAAGAGAGAATTTGGATGCAAGAGAGAATTTGAAGGCAACTAATGTAATATGGTTCATGAAAGTAGAGGTCATACATGTCAAGATTAGTGTCAAAGGTGTTTAGGTACAAGATGTCAAGTCATATGATGATTGGTCATGTGGTTTTAGGTCTATATGAGGCTGTGGAAGATTGTTGTCATAAAAAAGAGAATGGTGTAGTGATATGAGTGAGGTGTAATGTATTATATCTGCTTGGTTGATGTTTTGTTGAGGTCGTGACATGGAAGGAACAGGTCAAGGCATCAAGTTCTTAAGTAGCCTAAGTTTAGTCATGACATGAAGAGACCTTGTGAGAAGGTTTGAGCATGGTGTCTTGGTGAGATAAGTGCACATAGGCATGAGTGGTTGTATGAGGTTATTTGAGCATGTATGTGAGGTATTAGAACACTCATGAGAGTTTCAAGATGAGCCTACAGGGATAGGATCTTTAGTTTAGGTATGCATATAGACCTCTCTTAGACCCTACCTAGCCTAATGAGGTATCATGATCTATAGTAAAGGCATGTGAAGGATGTATGGTAGTTTTTAATCATGAGAAAGGTTGTATGGCATGACAGTGAGGTGTTGTGATCATGTAAAGAGGCATGAAGGTCAATAGTAAGGCCTAATGTGGTTTGCAGGTCAAGGTCTAGAGAGCAAAGAGAGAGAAAGTGTGGCCTAATGAGGGGTCATGATCATGTTTTAAGGCAGTTGATCTCATGTAAACATTTTCAGAGGTGAGGTGTGTTGTTTCAAGTTTGTTCATGCATTTTAAGGTTCTAGTTTGAAGGACAAGGCATGAAAATTTGTTTGGAGGTCTCTCAAGTGCTTAAAATGAAGGGTTCTCAACCCTAAAAGGATTTTCTTATGCTCATTAGCTTGTCAAACCTTTACATAGAAACTTTTGAAATTATTCATAGATGGGAAAGGGTCCTAGCTCAAAATTCTAGGCATTAGTTTTTGGATTAAAGGGTTATGCTTATGAATGATCGTTAAGAGTGGAAACATGTTTAAACCCTCTTATAACCCTAATAAAGACCTGATGTTGAATATGTTTCTCAAAAGTGCTCAAGATGGATTGAATTGATCAGTTAAGATATTGGATCTTGCATTGGGATATCCTAGGTACCACCAGGTGATATTGGTTAGAGAGAGGAGAGAGAAAATGTTGAGTTACATGCTAATTTATAAAGAAGTTGTTATATAATTGAAAATTTCAATTGAACATAGTAAGCAAATGGATGAAGTAAGAAGGTAGAGAGTCATGTTTCATGTAAATGAAGGTTTACGGATAGGTTATAATTCTCAAGTATGCTAAACCAATCATCCAAGTTAGCCAGTTGCTAACATGCCTAATGGTACAAATAGTGAAAAACCCAAGCAACAGTGAGAAGATGAATTAGAATGTGTTTTCATGATATAATGATGAAACCAAGTGCATTGAGATGTTGTTCAAGACTTTTAAAATATATTCATTCTTGGAATAAGCTTTAAAGGTCATGTATGTGGTGAAAACATTGCTCACAAGTTGACCTGTCTGGTTCAGATAAGATAGTGAGATATTAGGTTATGAGATTGGTTTGCAAGACCAATATTTGTCATTTGACCATATGATATTTCTATCTTAGAATGGTCTACTGATATAATAGTATAATATATATGTATCAGAAGTCATTAAAAATGTCTATACATGTGTTAGAGGTCTAAGTCACCATGATTATGTTTTGAGGTAATTCGACAGTTCTGAGTGAGTGAAATGTAGAGGTGTTCTTGAAGCCTTATCTTCTGAGTGAAAATGTCTAATTCATTTAGTGATGACCTTGAGGTCATTTAAAATATGTTTATATACTTATTTGATCATATTTGAGTGTCTTAATTATGTTTGAGCTTTATTCTTGTAAGATAGTTTTTTGAGGCACATATGGTTAATAGGGCAATTTGTCGTAAAGAAAGTTTCAATGTATGAATGAAGGATGTAGATCTAATCAAGCATGGATGAGGTCAGAAGAGTTCCTTGATTAAGTAGTTGAATATTTTTCAAGTGTTGGATAAATCCACCTGGGCCTAAGAGAGTCAAGTTTTAAAAGCGTTAAGAGATAGACCTAATGCACTTAGGTCTCCATGAGACCTAAAAGAGAAATGAGACCTAATTAAGTCATGCAAGACAAAAGGGACTCAAATATCATTTGATTCATGTCCACAATATGTTCTAAGACCTATTTTATGGCTAGTCTAAGAGTTTAAGGGTGTATGGCCAACTAAGTGGTATGTGAACAAGGAATGATATATATACAACACAATTTTAGGCCTATCTAAGTAAGCAGAGAGTAAATGAATGAAATAGCACATTGTTGAGTAGAAGGAGTTTTTGTATACCATAAAAGGAGTGAGAGGATATGTAATGAATATCTGACAGTGTGTCTGCATATGAAGATCAAGGTCCTATGACCTAATCAATCTTAAAGAGACCTAGTTGAGTGAAAAGGCCTAGAAGGCAGTTTGAGAGGGATAAGAGTGTGAAGAGATAAAGAGGTGGTCATCATCTGTTGGTTGAGAAACAAGGTGTTCTAAAGGTGATGAAATTAATTAGGTTTTTGAGTTGGTTCTAATTCATCTAGGGGGTTGGTGCCTCCTTGCAAGTGGGTGTTTGGCTAGTTAGGGTTGGTGCTCCATGTGGAGTTGGTGCTTCGCTAAATTTGGTTTTTGTCCTATAGGACTATTGTCCATTTGTAAAGATCAGTGGGTTATCTTCCCCCTGAGGGTTTTTCACATATGTGATGTGTTCTTGTATTTCATGGATAGTTGCTTATGTTTGCTAGATCTATTTGTTGTTTGAATGGTTCATGATTACTTAAGTGTAATTGATTGAAAAGTTTTGAAGACTAATTTACCCCTCCAATCATTGTGATTCCAAAAATATTTATTTGTGTATTAATTGGAACTCAAAACCACCACTGTTGGAAAGACCGCATCTATGCAAATCAACTTGGTATTTTACACTTAGCATAAAAATGGAGTTAGGGCTTCCCAATTTGCCTTTGAAGTTTGGCTCTTGTAACCCTATCAGCATGTTCCTAGATTTCTCGCTATGCTTGAGAGTGATGCGATCACCTAACAACATTATCATCAATGGGCATTAATGTCATCACCATACAGTGATGTCATTAGCTGGTGGCATTATTGTCTCCCAATGATATTGTCACCAACCGATCACACTACCATTGGGAGACAACATTACCGTTGGAAGATAACATTGCCATTGGGAGACACCATTATCATCAAGTGATGGTAGTGAGGTCGATCGATGACAATGTCACTCATTGATGACATCATCATCGAGTGGTAGCATTATCGTCAATCAACAATAATGTTGTTAGATGATCGCATTATCATCGAGTGACGATGATGCCATCGGTCGATGAAGTGTTGTGATTGATGACATTATTGTGGGTTGACCGCATTATCGTCGGTCGATAGAAATGTTGTGCGATGATGGCATTGTCGTGTGTCGACAGAGATGTTGTAGGGTGATGATGTTACTATGAGCTAAACATTTTGTCATCGATCGATTACATTTACCATCGACCTATACAATGGTAGAATTAATGAGATTTTAAGTTCAATGTGACATCAATGCTACCAATTATTTCGATGTAATAGAAATAACATCCAAAATATCCATAAACAAATCTTAAGTATATTCCTCCCAATAAAAATGCCTCCAACATAATACATATAAAAATATAAAATTAATAATTTTTATACAATTTATATTAAATATTATAAAATTAATTTTTATCTTATAATTTATATTTATAATTTTTTTTATAAATTTCTATTTTCAAACACTTATTTACAAATTATTTTTATTTAATTATTTATATATATATATATACATTTATTTTTAACACAAATATATATATTTTTTTTTAATTTTGATTGACTATATCTTCAACTTAACACAAAGGATTAATCGATAGGTTTAACAACACTCAAAATTTGATTTACATCTAAACTATTCTCCATACAAGTGTAATATTAATATTCAGATTTTAACTTCACTAACTCAAAATCAAATCATAGAAGGGGTCCATTATTTTAACAAGACAATTATAATTTCCAACAAAATTTGTGTTTGACTAAGCCCCCATAATTTGTGTTATTCTAATCTTGGCTGGTTTCAAATTTCCTTCAACGCAATTTCCCTTTTACTATGCAAGTTTCTTAATGTTATTAAGTTTGGTGTGATTAAAAAAAATTAATTAATTTAAATTTGATAGAGTTTGCCTTCCCAAAAAAAAGGCATAATATTATAGTTAAGGATAGAAGAAATTTCCGTTGACCTTTTTTTCAGTCTTTTCTTCTTTGTTGGCCCTTTTGTCCTCTTTTTTATTTATCTTTGTTTTGGTTTTATTTTTTTAAATTTTATGTTGGTTATATGTAAATTTTCATGTTAATAAGGCTTTTAATCAAATTTGAGCAATTTATAATTACACGAGCATATTGATGTATTTTAAAAAGGCATAAATATTTTTAAAAAGAACATATTTCGATTTTCATTTTTATGTCATCTGTTATATTGTAAGAGTAGAATTGCATTGCTAGTTTAACATCACTTGTACTGAATGTTGAATTAAAGTAGTAGTGAAAGAACATATAAAATATACTGGTTGCTTGTATCTCATACATAGGGGTGAGGATTGATATATTTATACTACACTAAATTACTTATCGGAGTGCATCAATGCTGATTTATAATTTGTCAAAGAACATGGGTTTGATTGAGGTTGACCCCCCATAGCTACAATCATTTTATATGTTCTTGTAAGGTGATCTTGATCCAATTAGGGTTGAGAGAAAGGAGAAGCAATTCTAGAAATTTCATAGGTGAAATTGACAATATAAGAGAGGTTTTTGACAAGTAGGAGTAAACGAAGGCACACACAAAATCTGAAAAAATGTGACACATCTAAATAAGATCAAACTTAATGATTAAGATTGAACCTTAACCTACCAACATCAAACCACTTTGATCTTGGTTGGATCTTGACTATTTATACAACTTTGTAGTATATCACCAAATTTTTGGATTTACTTTAAGAGTGGTCTTGACCTTTTTCCACTTATTTTTAACCTTTGACAACATCAATCTAAATTATAATTTAAATTTTTCCATGAATTCTCTTTGTATAATTTCATGCATTTAATTCACCTCAATTCTCGTAATTACATTTGTGTTTATTATTATTTTTTTGTATTCTATTCAAATTTGAATTGCATCATTATTTTATTGGTTAGTATAGCCTAAAACCAGTTTTTGATAGAAAAATTTGCACAACATGATGATTAGAAAGTCAGAAAGAAAAACATTTAAAACTATAAAAGAAACTGAGAGAAATCTCTACATAGTCCATTTGTTATGGATTGATGGTATTTGTAAAGCTTGTATAATGAGTAGATCTTATGTTCCTCCTTTGTTATGAATAATTTGAATTAATACAATTTGTTGTTACCAACATGCCATATTTTAAAAAAAATTAAATAAGGACCCATTTGCCTTAAAAATTCTATGTTTGATTATCAATACATGAATTGGTCCTAAAAATGATTTTGTACAGAAGCCTAAGTACCTTTATTCACTTTTTATTTTATAAATTTCATCTTGAAATCAAGACATTAATTTGGTTTCTCATATTTATTTATGATTTATTTGACTAACCAATCTAATCATTACTTGTCGATTTTTTCAGTTTTCACTTCATATGTCAACATATTATTCACAAGTGTCATTCATTTGATGAAGTTTCATAGACTATCGATGACTATTCAAACTATTAAGCTTTGGGCATCCAAACTAAAGGAAATCATAACATGTATTACGACTTCATTATATCTAAAAAATAACTCAATATTATAAGGCTCACAACTATATAACCAACCGAATGCATGAGATCATGCCAAATGTTACTACCTCGGTTCATCGCAGGCCCCCTTTAAAAACAAAATTATAAAACATCCAACCAATCGACTGTTAAACCTTCTTGAGTTAGTTTGTTGAACTTATCAT
Source organism: Torreya grandis (assembly GCA_037957365.1). Taxonomy (NCBI): domain Eukaryota; kingdom Viridiplantae; phylum Streptophyta; class Pinopsida; order Cupressales; family Taxaceae; genus Torreya; species Torreya grandis. The sequence goes on along the minus strand of JARHVA010000517.1, from coordinate 2,310,797 downwards.
TTGAATAGTTTATTACCACGATTGTTGATAAACTCTTAATAAAATGGGTTGTCTAATGATTCCTTTGGTAACTCGATGAAGAACCATTGAAAATTGTAAATCTCTACATTGAAGGGTTGTATTGATTGAAGAGCTCCTCCATTGGATCAACCCTCTACTCAACTTGGCCCTTGGTCCACAGCTTTTGCATGAATTTATTTATTGATTTGTCTCATGTTTCACGCAGCTTGGATTCCTCTAGTTCATCCCAAGCTCTAAGTCCCCTACTCGTCTCCTCAAATGTCACATTTAGCTCAATCAAATTGTGCATCCAGTGAACTCATATCGATCTCGATTCTCTACAACTTGATTGGCATCTAACTCACTTCACTCGGACTTTGTTTCTTGATTGCCACTCAACAAGTTCGATCCCAAACTTGCCTCGGCATATTCAGCTCGTTTTAGTCTTAATCCAGTTTTATGGACCGCATACTCCTCGAGACAGTTCGCCATCACTCTATAAACCAAGCTCAAGCTCGTCGAATCCCATCTAACAATAGGATCACATTGGAAGAAAGATCAGAACGACTTTGACTTGACAAGTAAGCAGGAAACTATGACGAACCCAAGCCGGAAGAGATGCCAAAGACAAATGCAAGCAAAGCCTCTACACTAAATAGATTCAACACATCAAGATTCACATAATATTAGTTTCATTCATCTCAATTATTATGAATACAAAACTACTTCAATCAATACACTTTCTCTCTACATCTCTATCTTGACAGCGATAACACATCTATATTGAACAATCCTTTATAATCAAAATTAAAGGAGTATTTATACACAAGCGAACCCTTTCCCGGGTTATATCAATAATACATTAGGATGACAAGCCATTGACTATTTTAGAAAAATAAGTTGTGACAAGATGTTAAAATTAAGTTCCTCTTGAACTGAGACCAATGACCCTTATATACTCTCTCTATGCTAAATATTAACGTTCATGTTCCTCCTTTTCCATGATCTGGTGTTAGATTTGTGCTTCCATTAATCTTTGATACTTCTGTGAACTACTTTGTAATTGCCTCTACTTTTAATGCCCCTTATCCTATTCTTGCACTTCTTCGAGTCCTGTATCTTATGCTTCTTATTATATGTTATCTTGTCTTTCGCAACACCCATCCGTGCCAAGGTATTATGTGTTTTTCTCCCCTTTTTATCTCTTCTGCTCCATTCTCTCTTGCACCGTGGTCTTATGCTTTATCTCAGTACCCTTACATCACCGTGTTTATGGCTAAAAAATACTTAGAATATATTACAAAATTTGGGTCTAACACTGACTAAACGATATCACACCACATATCTACATCTTGTTGCATTGTGCCTCTCAAAATAGAAACACATTTCATAAAATCTAACGACCATTTGAACAAATAAAATTGATCCACATATCTCAATATTATTTAATTACAAATTTAAAGATAAAAAGATAAAATTATACAACAATCGACCAACCAACTGAGTAAGATCATACCATATACTTATAAATATTATTTACCCAATATTCAAAGTTTAACTTTACCAACTCAAATCATATTATAAGAGAATCCTTTTATTTTAACACTACCCAACAAAATTATTATTTCCAACAAATTTTGTGTTTGACTAAGCCCCCATAATGTGTGTTATTCTAATCTTGCTTGGTTTCAAATTTTCTTCAACGCAATTTCCCTTTTAGAAATCCATTAGTTTATCCTATGGAAGGTTCTTAATGTTTTTTAAAAAGCCTTTATTAAGTTTGGTGTGTAAGAAAGAAGATTTTTTAATTTGAAATTGATAGAGTTAGTCTTCCAAGAAAACAAGGCATAATATTATAGTTAAGGATAGAAGAAAATTGGGCATGAATTTGTAATCATTATTGTGGACCCTTTGTCTGGGGACATTTTTTCCAAATTCATATAAATGATGGAGACTAGTATCATTGGGAAGATTAATGTGCTTGGAAGATAAAGGCCATAAAAGCTTTTTGAATGGATTACACCTCTCATGGGTCCAAAAAATAAAGGAATGATGCCAACCAAATCACTATCATTTTAGAGAATTGCACTGTTTTTAAACCAAATAAGGTGCTTCATTTTGTAAGTGTTGCATCATGACACACTAATAGTAATGGAAGGTTACTTCAAATTTTAAATTTCCATTTATCAATAGAAAGGCATGTGCATATATAATTATTATTAATCTACCTTCTTATTAAATGACAATAAGTAGTTAAAGTTGTGTTGTCAAAGAAAAGTACAAGTAGTTAAAGTAATTGAATTAAAAATAAAAGATCACGATTCCAAGTTTGTGGGACCTCTTACATATAATTTTCCAAGGCAAACAATTGTGATTAAGTAAAAAATGGTATTTTTTTTTAGGTTTTCATTTTATTTTTGAAAAAGTTTATTTTTTACAAAAGTATTTGATATATTTAATATATAAAATTATTATAAAGTGGTTGTTAGAAAAGGTTAAAGTTGAGTAGAGAGAAATTAAGTAAATAAACTATTCAACGAGAAGAGTATTATTAAAAAAAATTATTGTAGATATATTATTTTGATACATGATCAATTATTTGCTACAATATTAATGTGTTTATATATTTTTAATTCAATAGTTCATATTAAGTTCTTATTAGCGTGTTTTTTTATGTTTTGTGACACTAACACGTCTCATGTTTCTCTTTGCAACTTTTTATTCCTCTCTATGCAACCACAATCTCCTATTATTCTTACTCTGTCTATCTCTCTCTATTGAATATTTTTTTGGGTCTTTGGATGTGTTTCCTCTGTATTTTATTTTGATTTGGTCAAGCCTAAATTTGACTAAGATTGAATTAGTTCAATCTTGGACATTTCTTCTTTATTGGCCCTTTTGCCCTCATCTTTATTTATCTTTGTTTTGGTCTTATTTTTTTGTCTTTTATAATTGATATATAGATTTTCATGCCAATAAGGCTCATAATTAAATTTGAGTAATCTATAAGCATACGAGTGCATTGATGCATTTAAAAAAGGCACAAGCATTTCTAAGAAGAACGCACTTTGATTTTCAATTCTATGTCATCTATTAAATTGTAAGAACATAATTCCATTGTTAGTTTAACACCACTTGTACTAAATGTTGAGTTGAAGTAGTAGTGAAAGAACATATAAAATATGTTAGTTGCTTGTATCTCATACATAAGGATAAGGGTCAAGATATTTATACTATACTAAATTATTTATTAGACTGCATGAGTGTTGATTTATAACTTGTCAAAGAACATGGGTTTGACTGAGATTGACTCTTAATAGCTACAATCACTTTATTTGTTATTGTAAGGTGATTTTGATCCAATTAAGGTTGAGAGAAAGGAAAAACAATTTTAGAAGCTCCAAAGGTCAATTTGACAATATAAGAGAAGTTTTTGACAAGTAAGAGTAGAAAAAGCACACACAAAATTTTAAAAAAATATAACACATGTAACCAAGATCATACTTCGTGACTAGGATCAAACCTTAAGCTGCTAGCATCAAACCACTTAGATCTTGGTTGAATCTTGGCTATTTTCTATGACTTTGAAGTATATCACCAAATTTTTGGATTTGCTTTAGGAGTGCTTTAGGATATTTTTCCACTTATTTTTAAGCTCCAACAACACCAATGCAACATAATTTAAGGATTTCTCCATGAACTCTCTTTGTAATTTCACACATTCAATTCACCTCAATTCCCATAATTAGATTTATGTTTATTTATTGTTTTTTTGTATTCTATTCAAATTTGAATTGCATCATTATTGTATTGGTTAGTATAGCCTAAAACTTTTTTTTGATAAAAAAATTACACAACATGATGACTAGCAAATCATAAAGTAAAAAATTAAAACCATAAGAGAAACACAGAGAAATCTCTACATAGTCCATTTTTTATGGATTGAGGGTATTTGTAAAGCTTGTACGATGAGTAAATATTATGTTCCTCCTTTGGTATGAACAATTGGAATGAATCCAATTTGTTGTGACCAACATGCCCCATTTAAAAAAAAAATTAAATAGGGACCCACTTGCCCTAAAAATCCTAGGTTTGATCCCTATCAAGACATGAATTGGTCCTAAAAATAATTTTATATTGAATCCTAAGTACCTTTATTCGCTTTTTATTTTAGAAATTTTGGATTGAAATCAAGATATTAATTTGGTTTCTCATATTTATGTATGAATTGTTAGACTAACCGAGCTAATCATTACTTGTCAATTTGTTAATTTTCACTTCACATGTCAACACATTATTCACAAATGTCATTCATTCATTGAAGTTTCATAGACTATCGATGACTATTCAAATTATTAAGCTTTGGGTATCCTGACTAAAGGAGATCATGACATATGTCATAACTTTATTACATATAAGAAATAACTCAATATTATAAGGCTCACAACTATACCGGCAAACGAATACATGAGATCATGCAAAGTGTCACTACTTCGGTTCATCGCAGCCCTCTGGTGAAAAACAAAATTATAAAATAGCCAACCGACCGACTGTTAGACCTTATTAAGTTAGTTTGTTGAACTTCTCATTTGAATAGTTTATTACCATAATTGTTAACAAACTATAAATAAAATAGGTTGTCTAATTATTCTTTTGGTAACTCAATGAAGAACCATTGAAAATTACAAATCTTTGTATTGAAGTGTTGTATTGGTTGAAGAGTTCCTCCATTGGATCGACCCTCTACTCAACTCGGCACTCAGTTCATGAATTTTGCATGCATCAATTTATTGATTTGTTTCATGTTTCATTTAGCTTAGACTCCTCTTGCTGATATAGAGCTCCAAGTCCCCTTCTCATCTCCTCAAGGTCACATTTGGATCGATTAAACTATGCATCTAGTGAACTAAGCTCGATCTTGATTATCTGTAACTTGGTTGAGTCTAACTCACTTTGCTCAAACTTTGCTTGGTGACTGCCACTGAATAAGTTTGATCCAAAACTCACCTCAACATATTTATCTCATCTCAGTCTTGATCCAATTTTGTGGACCACAAACTCCTCAACACATCTTGACATCACTCCATAAACTGAGATCAAGCTCATCGACTCCCCTCTAATATCAAGATTACATTAAGAGAGAGATTAGACTGAGTTTGAGTCACTGAAAAAGCAAGAGACTATGTTAGGCCCATGTCGAAAGAGATGCCAAAGATGAATGAAAGCGAGGCCTCCATACCAAATAGATTCAACACATCAAGATTCATAGAATATTATCTCCATTGATCTTAATTGATAGGATTACAAAGGTAATTCATTCACTACACATTCTCTCTAGATCTCTATCTTCAACACATCTACATTCAACAACCCTTTTAAATCAAAATTAAAGGGGTATTATACACAAGCAAACCCCTTCTTGGGTTGCATCAATAATACATTAAGGATGACAAGCCAATGATTATTTCATAAAAATGAGTCACGATGAGCTATTATAGTTAATTTCATCTTGAACTAGGGCCAACAACCCCTATATACTCTCTATATGCTAGATATTAGCATTTGTGTTCCTCCTTGGTGATCTGGTGTTAGATTAACACTCCAGTTAATCTTTGATACTTATAAAAACTACTTTGTAACTACCTCTGCTTCTAGTTCCCTTATCCTTTTCTTGTGCTTCTCTAAATCTTGCATCTTGTGCTCCTTATTCTCTATTTCCTTATCTTTCACAACACCCATCTATGCCAAAGTCTTCTGTGTTGTTCTCCCATGTTTATCTCTTATGTACCATTCTATCCTGCATTATGCTCTTATGCTCTCATCATGTGATCTTGTATCTTCATGCTTATGTTTAAAAAATACTTAGAATATATTAAAAATTTGGGTCTAACATCGATAAAATGATATCATGCCACGTGTTAACATCTCATTGTATTGCACCTCCCAAGCTAGAAGTACAAATCATAAAATTCAACAACCATTCGAGAAAGTGAGATTGATCCACATGTCTTAATCTCATTTAATCATAGGCCTAAAGATAAAGAGATAAAATTATAAAATAATCGACTAGCCGACCGAATGAGATCATGTCACGTGTTGACATCTCACTGCATAAAAGCCAATCTACAAAAGGACAAGATATATATTAAGTGATTCAATGACAGAGTGACACATGGCATCCTTTGTAAATATAACTAACATATGTCATAATCTGATTATGCCATGTGGATATTATAATAATTTAGCTACCATGTGTCATGCCACGTGTCCTCTCCTCGAAGCCCCATACATTGACATACCAAAGACTCAGTGATAGGTTGAAATTAATTGACCAAGAAAAAAATGCCACTCATATTATACATACATTGTTAGTCATGGATTAGCTAAAGGCCATAAATTGACAACATAGTGACAACTATAAAAGGGGTAAAACATATTAAAGCTAAAATATATGACTAAATAGTTAAAAAAAATTATGAAGCACCACATGCCAAGTAAACCTACAAAATATGAAATCATAAAATCAAATTCAAATTTGATATATGGATGAAAATGATAGTTACTCTATAATTAATTCTCACACATGGAGGATTCGAGTAACGAATCCACAAGACAAACAAATTGACTATATGTTATGTTCCTAGGTGAAATCAAATTACATTTTCAAATTACTAAACTATAGATTGTTATCTAGAGTTTCATAGTAACTAAAATCCCTAAAATTCAATTTTAACACATAGCTCAAATCTTTCAACAATGGATGTCAAGAACTAAGAACCTGCTCCTTTGATGTTCTACTTTAGGACCAAGCAAGAATTTAAAGACACAAAATTTGACAAAATTGCTTTACTTGTAGCATTAAATAATTATTTGGTAATCTATGTAGATGTTGAATCTATTCAACCTTATAAGGATGAAGACAACTTGTCCCTAGATTAAATAGATTACATAGATGACCTACTATCAATCAGAGCTGTCAGACTCCACATAATGGCAGTGAAACGAGAGGTATTCCCTTGTGCTAATGTAACATTTAATTTATTTACAATAGGTGCTTGCATAAGAGATGTCTTCCATAAGAATAATAGTGTAAAACCTATAACATATGTAGTTGGCTTATCATTTGAAAAATTATATCGACTACTACAACCAAACATCCCCTACAATCAGACTAAAGTCAATAACTAGGTCAAAGATAATAACATCAATAATACCTTATTAGGATGGGCGTAAAACCTTAAAAAAATTTCCACGAAAAAGAAGGTCCTTATTGCCCAATTCAGACCTGACCTTAGAATTCTGATGGCCCTATAACAAACTACATGAAGTTTCATCTATCACTCATGTGGATGAGGTTTGGGTTCTAATTTTTCCATAATTTTTTAAAGTAAGGGCATTCCCCCATTAGGGGAAATCATAAGTTTCACTTTGAAAGCCCAAAGGGATCATATGCATGGCCAAGTAGATGCCAAATTCTATATGTTTTCTTATTTGGTGGATGTTATATGTGGAACTACTACCCTAGCCAATGTTCTCCTTTGGGAACCGAAGGAGAAAATATGGATTTGTGATGATTTTGACCATCTTCATATACATAAATACAAGGACCATATACAAAATATATCATATACCTTCTACTTGATGGTCTATAGAGTAATAAATGGAAACTTATGCCTAGGTTAAATCTAATCAGATAAAGAGATCACTCAGGTCATTAAGTGACTATTGGTTCTATCTAGACCATATTGTCATGAAAATTGAGGACACACTGGTAGCTCCCTTATTAATACCAAGACTTGTACTAGAAAAATTGGTTGAGCAAGAGATAGGCTATCTACTATCCAATAATGTAGATGACAATTTGAGGAAGGTCAAATTGGCCAAATATCATAAGACACCCCTTAACATTGGGAGACAATAGTTTCAAAACTAAGATCAACCATGCAAAAAAAATTAAATCAACATTTCAGATCATGTTCTGTGAACCATCATCAAGATAAAGAATAGTATTATTAGATTACAGACTCAGGGATTTACTTATAGATGTTAGCAATGAAGTTTTGTGATGTTGGATAATTGAGAAATAAAAATAACATTAAATATTAAATAAGGTATCTATAATAAGTATCTATTATTAAGAAAATGAAATTGAATTATTTTAGTTTGATATTGTTAAAAACTAAAAGTTTATTGCCTCTAGGAACAATTGTCGTAAAAAATATTTTAAAAATTCAAGAATGGTCCAAATTGATTAATTTTTTTACTTGTATTAATTAGATTGAAGGCTGATAGATCTATATTTTTAAAATTCGTTAATAATTTAAATTCAACCATCTAAATAGATTATTTGATGAAAATAAAATAGAATCAAAATTTTAATTTCAATAAAATAAGGAAAGAATTAGGTGTATACAAAAAAATGTTGATAATAGGAAAGATAAAATCATGATGAAACAAAATGGACACAAGAAGGGAGTTGATCTTAAATATCCTAAGAATCAATATGGCACGCCCCCTAGAGAACATAGAGGATAGCAATAAAAGATGATCAAATACAAATAGTCATTTCTTAATTAAATTAACGATTGTCCCCAAATATTAGGTTAATTATAGCGCACCATCCATGTTCAAATTGTTATCATACTTAAAAATTTATATTGCTTATCCAAGATGACATTTGAAATATTGGTCCTCTATGGATAAAACCTTGGTATTATTTATACAAATATGATGACAAGTTTTGAAGGAATATTTTGCTAAATCTAACTTAGCCAACCTTTCCTTTTTTATATCTGCAACATGTTCATTGACCCTCGTGTTGATGGAACGAGCCATTTCTCAAATATATGACATCCTAAAAGAGAAATCAATTTTATATACTCCACTTCTAAGAGTTGTTTCTAACTTATATTTTGGAAGACTTCAACCTCATAAGTTTTCTGTGGGGAGAAAAATAGTATGGATGTTGTTACTTGTTTTTTCAAAATTGTTAAAAATTTCTTCAACATATAGGAGGAAAGTAGTAGGTATATTAAGATTGTAAACCAAATATTTAGGTCTATCAAGTGCGTTCCTAGTAGATTTGAAGGATCTATAATATATTTCATTATGTAACCATTCTTTTTAAAATCTTCAGTCAAATATTTGATCTCATCATGTAAGTGATCATCATCACAAATTCTCAAAGCTCTTGTGTCAAGAGTCTTAAGGACCCCTATTTTTAAGAAGGGTGATGGTGTGAATTCACATGTAGATAGAGATCAATGTGGGTATATTTTTATAAACCTATAGGGAGAAAGGTCCATTAAGTTTCTTAGATAGGAGGACATCTAGGAAGGGAAGTTTACCTTCAAATTCTAGATATTTTGTTAACTTGATGGTATTAACAACCTTATTTAAGTGGGTATGGAAGTCTTCTAATTTTTTGAAACTGCAAGGCTAGTTTACATGTGTGTCATCTACGAACCTAATCCACAAATTGGTTTTCAAAGGGAAGGAATTTAGAGCCACATATTTAAAATACTTCATAAATAAATTGGCTACAATAGGAAAAAGGGGAACCCATCAAAACACCTTCTATTTTTTTAAAAATGACCCCTAAGATTGAAAATAAGGTGGATTTCAAACAAAGTGCTACTAGTGAAGTAGTCTCATCATGAATATGACTCCTTACTACCCTGATTGTGTCATCAATAATTAATTCTGTCACATTTATGATAGACTTATGCCACCTTTATGATAATATCGCACTGTAATTACAACATATTTATGACATGTTGAAAATAAAGGTGCCATAAATGTGAAGTAAATTTACTATAAATATGAACTAATGCCCCACACAAGTACAGTCATACAATAAAAAGGTATAAAATGATCCATGATCTTCTCTCATCCACATCAAAATTAATTTAAAAAAATTAAAATAAATACAAAATAACAATAGGAATTAACAATATATGTAGCCTTAAACCAAACACACAAAACTAATGGGAAAAGCGTACAAAAAAGGAAGAGGTATTGGAAGAAAAAAAAGTAGAGATTGTAACTCATAAAGCAAGGGATTGTTGAAATCCATGCAATATTAGAGGTGGGATGACTTCCTATAAATTAGTGCCATAGTCTATTAGTAGGTCAGCCAAGGTTGGGGACCATTTCAGCCTTAAAATTTGCCTTAAAATCTTTGACATAATTACCTCTTTAAGCCCGTTTGAACATAGTTAATTTGTCTTCAATTCCATGCAAAGATATGCCCATTATTTGCATGTTTAATTGCCTCAACTAAATTAAATATTATTTATTTAATTTAATTCTTTTATCGAAATACATTGCCATTAATCAGATTCAGGATTACCCTTTGACATCATAGATAATATTTCCAACAATATCCCCCTTTGTCATTGATGGCAACCACACACTGAATTCACTCCCCCTTGCTATATTGTTTCTTCTATCTGAGATCTTATTTTCTATAGCTCCCCTTTTCTGTGACTCCTTTATGCACTTCTCCCCCTTTGACATCAATTGAAAAGGGACTACCTAGGAGCTAGATAATGCAATGGTTATCTCCCCCCCAATCAATACTTCCCTTCAGTGGCAGGAAGCGAAAGAGATTACTCCCAACTTCTCATGTAAGTATTCAAATGTGTCTTTTGGAAGTGGCTTGGTAAAAATGTCCGCTATCTGATCTATGGTGGCAATATATTCTAATTTTACCTATTGTTTTGTAACTTGCTCTCTCAGAAAATGGTATCTGATTGGAATGTGCTTTGTTCAAGAATGCATCACTGGATTCTTTGAGATGCTAATATCACTGATATTGTTGCAATATATTAAAATTGGATGATCATATTCTACCTTGATGTCTTTAAGGGTTTGCTTCATCCAAAGAACCTATGTGCAACACAATACTACCGCATGTACTCTACCTCTATGTGGATAAGGAAACTAAATTCTGCTTCTTACTTAGCCAAGACACTAGGCTATCTCCAAGGAAAAATGATCCTCTATTTGAGCTTTTTCTATCATCTAGCCATCATGCCCAGTCTAAGTTTGTATATATTACCGATGTGAAATCCTTCCCTGTAGGATACCATAATCCATAGTCAAGGGTCCCTTTTAGATATCTAAATATATGCTTTACCACTTACACATGTGTTTCTTTAGGAACTTCCTGATAACATGTTACCATGCCCATTGCTTGCACGATATCTGATCAGGATGTCATTATGTACAAAAGACTACCAATGATTAATATGTAGAGGGACTGATCTATATTTGGTGATTCATCATCTTGATTTAACTTATTTCTTGTAGCCACAAGTGTGCCAACTGGTGCACAATTTTCCATTCCAAATTTATTCAACATTTCTTTAGCATACTTTTTCTGGGAGATGAATATTCCTTTACTGGACTGAGATATTTACAATCCAAGAAAGAATGATAAATCATCAAGCATGGACATCTCAAATTCATTTTACATGTCTTCGGTGAATCTTTTAGACAACTTCTCACTATCTCCTCCAAAGATTATATCATCAACATAAACTACAATAATTAATTGATGCACACCTTTAGTTTTGATGTAAAAATTATTGTTGGTAAATCCTCTTTTGAATCCTTAGTCTTGTAAGTACTTATCAAGTCTTGTGTACCAAGCACTGGGGGCTTGCTTTAATCCATACAAGGTTTTATTCAATTTGCATACATATTTTTTATCTTCTAATAAGAGGAATCCTTCTGGCTACTCGATGTACACTTCCTCTTCTAATTTACCATTCTGAAAGACAAATGTTACATCCATTTGATATACCTTGAAGTTCTTGAATACAATGTAGTCAAGAAACATTCTGATTGCCTCTAATATTGCCATAGGAGTGAATGTTTCTTCAAAATCAATACCTTTGATTTGAGCATAACCTTTGCATACCAATCGAGCGTTGTTTTGCGTCACTTGGCCATCCTCATTTAGTTTGTTCCTGTATACCCATTTGGTGTTGATCACATTCTGATCCTTTGGTCTGGGTACCAACTTCCACATCTCATTCTTCTCAAATTAGTTTATCTCTTCTTCCATTGCTTTTACCAATGTTCATCATGACTTGCTTCTAAAAAAATCCTAGGTTATATTTTAGATAACAAAGAAAGATTCACTTGTTCATAATTTCTTACAATCCTTCTTCTGGTCTGTACTCCAACATCTATATTGCCAATGATTTGGATTTTTGCATGGTTCTTTTGAATGAAACAAGATGGTGCTTTGGTTTCTTGTCATTCATCTTCATCCATCTTCTCTATTTTAACATATTCTTCAATGATATCTAGTTCGTCTAATGGATCACTTGCCTTCTGAGTTCTAGTTTCATCTACTCTAACACTAGCACTTTCTACAATAGTTTGCGTTTTCTTGTTTTAGTATTTATAGGCCTTATTTTTGGTGGAATATCCCAGAAAAATTCCTTCATTGGCTCTTGAGTCAGATTTCCCCAAACCATCTTCGGTCCTCTTAATAAAGCACTTACTTCCAAATACTTTGAAATATTTGATGAAAGTTGGTCTTCCCATCCATAACTCATATGGGGTCTTGTCATTGTTGGCTCTAATCCATCCTCTATTTAGGATGTATACAACTATGTGGATTGCTTCTCTCCAAAATTTGTCTAATAAATTGGATTCATTTAACATTGTCCTAACCATTTCTTGGACAGTCTTGTTCTTTCATTTTACTACCCCATTCTGCTGTGGGGTTCTTGTAGTTGAGTAATGTCTTTTTATCCCATGGTCTTCAAAATAATCAATGAATTCATTTGACAAGAACTCACCTCCTCTATCTGACCGTAAGCATTTGATCCGTAAACTGGTTTCATTTTTAACTAATGCTTTAAACACTTTGAATTTACTAAAGGCTTCAAACTTTTCTTTCAGAAATGCAATCCATGTCATTCTAGTGTAATAATCAATTAGCAACATAAAATACCTCTCACCTTGTATATTTTTCATTCTGGTGGGTCCACATAGATCTATATGAATGAGCTCTAATTTTTTCATGGTGCAATATTCCTTTTTTTTAATCTTGTCTTGGTCTACTTCCCATGCTGGCATTGCTTACAAAGCATGCTTTATGGATTTGTTATCTTCAGAATGTCTCTTACAGCTTGCTTCTTGCTGATATTCACAAGGTTAATGGCCCATTATTTTGTGCCATAGCTAATTCTATTCAACTTGACTCAGACAACACTTCTATCCTTTGACTTTTGCAAACATGTATAGATTGTTTGTTATCCTAAGGGCATCTACAATTAGTTCTCCCATGTCTCTTTTTTTGATTTTGAAACCTTCAACAAAGAAATTGAGTTTGTTTCCTTGATCACACATTTGGATCACACTTATAAGATTATGCTTTAATCCTTCCACATATAACACATTCTCTATTTTGGTTCCTTCAATATCAAGACTAAGTGTACCTTTTCCTGTTATTTTGGATGTAGTGTTGTCTCCGAACTTCACGGTGCCTTCATTGACTTGTTTTAATGAGATAAACTTGATTTTATCTCCATTCATGTGTCTCAAACATCTACTATCAATAAACCATTGTTGTGCTTCATCTCTAGCATAGAATGTTATTTGAACGATCATGGACTCTTCCTTATTTTGCTCGTTGCCTTCTTACTTCTTCTTCTAGGTCTTTGTTGGTTCCCTTTTCTTTATCACTATAACCTTGAACTTCTGATCCTATATTATAGATTCAGACACACTTCTACAATAGCATGATATATGTCCATAGTTGTTACACTTGTAATAGACCATAGCTTCTTCATCAAAGTTTGATAGGGGAGCAAATGAATTTTAGCTTTTGTTCAAAGCTCCATAGGTTCCTTTGTTTATACTTTTGATTTCAATATCCTTGGTTATCATTCTACAATCTAATTTCTTATGACCAAAATGATTACAATAATAACCATATCCATCAAAATAATTACCAAACCTGGTTTTATTGGTATATCTTGGAGCAAGTGGTATCCTAAAGTTTTGTTCACCTTTGCTTTCCTTGTTGATAGAGCTAGTTTTTGTATTATGGACTTCTTCCTTCTTGGTCTCCTTTTTCATAGGTTCCTTAAGAATTTCAGCATAGCTCTTATCCTTCTCGTTTTCTTTTTCATACCCAATGCCTAACTTGTTGGATGGTGATATTTGACCCTCTAGAATCTTATTCAAAACTTGGGTGCTTTTCTCATATTTCAAGTCACTTGCTATTTTAGTATTTGATTTTTCTATATCCCTTTTTAAAGCAACAATCTCATATTCATACCTTTCATAGTCTTATCCTTTCTTCTTTAGTTGATTCATTAGATCTTCTTCAATTTTTTTCCTCTTTGGTTTGGACTTTTAGATCAACAATCATCTTCTTTGATTCCTCAAGACCTTGTGATATTTTGGCTTCTGAGTCTTGACTCTCTTTTTCATATTTTTGAATCTGAAGCTGTAGTTTCATGTTCTTTTTTGTAAGACCTTTTATCTCTCCTAAGGCACATATAAGCTCTTCTTTGAGATTTACCTTGCCTTAATCTTCTTCTTCCTCCAAGTTATTTCTACTTGTGTAATCATTGTCTTCTATGTCAATGAACAATATTTCCTCATCGTCGTTGTCAGAATCACTGACTCCGCTTTCCTCGGATGAGCTATAGTTCCTCATAGAGTATAAGATTTTCTTTTTCTTCTCAAATCTCTTCTTGTCTTTATTTTTCTTGAACCCCTTCTTGAATTTTGGTTTGCTCTCTTCTTTATCAGTATTGTCTTTATCCGAGCACTTTGTTGTAAAATGACCAATCTTACCACAATTAAAACATTTGAATGGTAACTTACCTTTATATTTGCCCAAACCTTTCTTCATATTTCAAATGAATAGAGACTCCTTTTCATCTTCTTCATTGCTTGAGCTATCGCTTGGCTCAGGTTCCTTGACTTTCTCCTTCTTTGATGATTTGAATGTTGCTTCTCTTTTTGATGGTCTTTTAGGTTCAGTCATCATTTCATATGATGTGAGGATTCCACAGCTCGTCCATCTTTAATTTATACAGATCTTTCATTTCTTCAATAACATATAATTTTCCATCAAATCTCAATGATAAGGACCTCAACATAATTTTGGATAATTGTAGACTCTTCCATGGTTTTTCCAAGTCCTCAAATAACATTGAATATTTTATCAACTTGGAGTAGGTATCCTACAATGTTCTCTTCTTCATTCATCCTTAAACTCTCAAATTTTCTCCTATGAGTTTGGAGTTTTGCTTGTCTTACCTTGATATCACACTCATAGATAGTTTTAAGATTTTCCCAAATCTGTTTCACAGAATCACATTGCATGACTTTTACGAATTCATATTCTGGAAGGCCACATAAGATGGTATTCATTGCTTTAGCATTATTCTCACTAGCCTTCTTTTTAGTAGCATCTGTTGGTGGCGTTTGTGGTGTTTGGTACCCAGTTACTACTACTTTACAAATATCAAACCCAAGATCCATTAGATATGTCTTCATTCTTATGCTCTAGAAGGCATAATTTTTGCCATCAAATAATAGTGCCTTGTTAGTGGAAAATTTATCCTGAACTTGTGATCCAACCATGTGTGCTCATACGATCTACCTTCTAGCGGTTAATCTATATATGAAGGAACCCACTCTGATACCAATTATTGAGCACAGGCTAATACTAAGAGGGGGGGTGAATTACTATTATATATTATTTTATTTTCTAACACTTAATCACTTATTTCAATTAAGATATTCAAAGCAATCAAATCACAACATAAGATAACACAATATAAAGTGATACCAGATATATGTGGAAACCCTTTCGAGAGAAACTGTGGAGAAATCTTTCTCAATATAAATATTCGTAGGCACCAACCTACAGGAGCACCAAACCCAATTACAATTTCGTAGGCACCAACCTACAGGATCACCAACCCTGTTCGCCAAGCACCAACTCATCAAGAGACACTAATCTCTTCAATACGAAGGCAACAACCTTCTTACAAGAAACACTCTTCTATCTCTATTTTGTTGCTAACACAACTGATGATAGAACATTGATTTTTCTCTTTTAGATCTAATCTATCCTTGAGTATTTGAATTGCTATAGAACATTGCCTTATACTTAAGGATATTTCTTTCAATATTATAACAATTTTTGCTTTTAAATATTTATGATCTTTTTTATTAACTCACACTTTCAGATCTGCTCATTTTGCCACTTGCTATGCACCTTTTTATAGCCCATGGAAAACCATAAATTAAGGTTGTGACTCTACAACGGTCACAACTCCTCCCAAAGGTGGGATGACATCCTAGAAATTAGTGTCATAGTCTTTTAGTAGGTCGGCCAAGGTTGGGAGCCATTTCAGCCTTAAAACCTACCTTGAAAGCTTCGCCATAATTACCTTTTTAAGCCCGTTTAAACATAGTTAATTTGTCTATGATTCTGTGCAAATATATGACCGTTATTTGCACGTTTAATTGCCTCAATTAAATTAAATATTCTTTATTTAGTTTAATTCTTTTATCGAAATACTTTGCTATTTATCATATTCACAATTACCCTTTGACATCAATGACAATATTTCCAACAATGAAGGATGAGTAAAATTAAGAGAATGTCATAAATATAAAATAAATACAACGTAAATTTTTATATTAAAAAATTTCAATTTTTTTTCTTTCAAAATTTAATGTTTGATATTTATTAATCTTTATGTTTGTTTATTATTTTCAAATGGGTTTTCTTTGATAATAAGGTTTTTATCATACTAAAATTTTATGAAGGGGGTGCATGTTTGATGAATATGGTCAACGATATAAATATTTTATTTAATAGAGGAGCAGGAAAAATATCATACTATATTCAACATACATACAAGAAGTCATGTTACAAAGTAGGGTGGCGCTGTAAGCAATATTTTTTGTAATAAAGATATTAAAATATAATTACTAATTTTATACAATAAAATGTTGAACCAAGACTCATCGAGATCTGGGATGTGAAAGGGGTAAGCTAAAAAGAGATAAATACTATTAGACAATAACCAAAATGTATCTAAATTAATGATTATAACCAAGAGGTATCTAAATTAAGGATTGAAACAAAGATGTATAAGTAAAATTAAAAAAAATAGACAAAGGTAACATATACTAATATAAGCATGCAAGATAATAACATACCAATATAACATGCATATACACATAGATACATATCCATCTGAGTAAATAAATAAAAGTATAGGGATAGAGATACTTACCTTGGGTTGATTTGTTGGTGCATCAATCTCCCCCTTGGTTCAAGTGGTACTTTGTGAGAGATATTATAGGAGAAGCTCAAGATGTAAATAAGAATGCCTAATATTTTTGAGTTGAGGACTCAAAATATTAGGTGTACCTTATAGGTCTAACTTCTCTCTTTTAAAACTTTTAAAGACCTTATACTAACTAGCCTTCAACAAGTATGCACTCCTATACCATAATTCATCTTCTTATTACTAAGGTGAATTTGTACCCTATGTTAATTTGTTGGCACATCAATCTTCCCCTTGACTCAAGTTGTACTTTGTGAGAGATGTTATAAATGATGCTTAAGATGTAAATATTGATGGGCTCTTAAAATAAAATGGTGTCTAATTTTTTCTTTCCTTTCATTTTTATGTTTCTTGAAATTTTATTTTAAAAAATGTTTAAATTATGTCTTTAAATATAAGTTTTATTACTTCAAGTGGGATATACTTCTTTAGTATATCCTACATGTAAACTTAATATATCATAATTTTTATGTGAATAAGTAATGTCGCAAAAACTAATATAATAGTTATATGATTGTAGGATAAGTATACTTACTCTTCTAATTTAAGTCAACATGAAAACTTTTAACTCATTTAATGTTTGTTATAAAGTTGTTTTACTTGTCTAAATATATTTTATTATAAATAAAGATTTTATTGAAACTACTCAGTTGAATTCTGAAATCATATCATATAATTTGATGTAGTTTTGAAAACCTCCACATTTATAAATATAAAGAGTTGTGGATCTCCATAATGAATGGTTCATAAGGCATGACACTTACTAAAGGTTTTACAAATGGGGTCGCAAGCTAGATGTAATGGATTGAATTCTCAACTAGATGCAATGAGTATTCAGTGGACCATTCAAACTCATGAGATATGGGTTCTTATTAATCACTACCCATGAAATATGAATTAACATAAATTGACTCAAAACTGCTAGTTGAATCTCTAAACCCTGACACATAATTTGATTCATTAGAGAAAACTACATATATAACATTTTATTATTTATTAATTTTTATTAAAAAGTTTATCCCCGTATATTAATAAAAATATTATGTTCCAAAGCTATTTGTACAAACAAAAAGTGGATAAATCACATTCTATAGCATTTACATTAGCTAAAATCTTAGAAACATCAAAATAGTAAGCTAAATAAGCTTTTCAACCAGAAAAGGTAAAAATATAATTTAAAAAGGGCCATATAAAGGTAAAAAATAAAAACATTAGGCAATTGGAGTAATGAGTAGTGATGGAGGTGGTGGCGGATCATCTGGTTTATGCCCCTACCCCTCACCCTGTTTCCCCCCAAGCCTCTTCCAGTAGGCGGGTCTGTCATATCAAGCATAGATCCCAACTAATCATTATATTTTCTTTATCTTTTTCCTCATGTGCCTCTTTCCTAGAAGGAGAAATGGCAAGCACCAGTTGAGGGAACTTCCTTTATAGGGGTGCTAACCACCTAAAGCCACTAACAATAGGAGGACTCACAGGGAATGTTGGAAAATGCTATCAAGTGGAGCCACTGTGATGTTTTCTCAGGAGTGGGTTCTCTCTTGTTGTCTAAATTCGTAGTCCCACAGGGTGACCAATGGAGAGGATAATAAGGAGGACCTAACTAATAGCACATGGGGCACTCCCCTAATGATCTATTAAATTCTAGAGGTGTTCCATGCCTCTAAATGAATTTTTTTTGCTTGAACTTAAATTTGAAGCATTATGTTAGATATAACATTAACCTTGTTAGAAGTAGAGAAATATTATTTAAGAGAAGCATGGGAAAAAATAACATCATTTATGTTTTCCATAATTGAAATAGAATATGAGCTCGATAAACATGCCAAATATATGTAAACTTTATGTGAATCATGATCAAGACCCCTAAGAGCACCATATTCCAAGTAAAATTTTATAGGCTAAAGGGCTTGAAAAGGGTGTGAATCCACAGCTAGGTTGACTAGACATATTTGTATAACCAAAAAACATGCTTAAGATATTTTGGGTGATTGCAATTTGAGAAAATAAGAGGAGCCATTCCCATGTGAACCAACTAGGTGATAATTGGCAGCTTGTGGTGTAGGATGAACTAGAGGAAGTGTGCTTGTTTGGGCTCAATAATGGTAGCCCATGCATGTTTAAATATTATTTTTCAAATTAACTATGTGGAGTTGACCTTTCATTTGACATCGAGAGTGTCAACTAGAAGGTGAAAAGAGGAAATGAGTTTATAAGCTAATCAAGTTAGTACTGGGGGAATTGTGTCTCAAGAGGCCATTTCCAATTAATCCACCATATGATGAGATATTGGACACAAATTTTGTGTAAATACACTTCAAGTATACAAATCTTAGAACACTAGCCCATAAATTAAACTGAACCTGATGAACCTATCAAGGAACTCAATCCCTAGTGTGTTTGCAAAAAAGGTTAAAAATGACTATGATGCCTTTTATGAATAACCTAAGTCTCTTGATCTAGGGAATAAGAGAGAATGACACTTCATAAAATTTATGAATGGGAGACCAACACAAGGAGTGTGAAGAGAGAGAGCCCAAACCTGAAGCCATCTCCATCCCAAAATAGATGCCTTTTGAGAAGCTCCCACACCTTCTAAATAGTTTTAGAAATAAACATGCCAATAATGGCAATATGGCCCTGAGTGATAGTAAGATTTTGAAGATATAAACCTTCCTAGGCTTCTTTTCCCACATGTGTGCCTTGTGTGATGCAATTCTTAAAAATAATTTTCCATGTTTATTATTGACCCAGACCTCTCAGGGATCTTAGATTGCAATAGATATACCAAGCAACTCGATGAAACCCTTGAGTGCCTTCAAAATTGACCCACATGGGGTCTCTTAATATTATTTTTAGTTTAGCATAGGCAAATTTAGAAGGAACCCAACTATAGAAGTAATAAACATGAGTAACAACCAACACCATAAAATGAATCTGAAATTTTATTGTTAAAGAGAGGGGCTTAGAAATCCAAAAACCAACTTTGTTTTCAACACTTTGAACCACATATCTCCAGAGATCTGAGAGAGTGTCTTGAAAAGAAAAGGGGATACCCAAGAATTTAAATTGCTCCCTCGACTAAATCTAGAGCCATCTATATTGGAGAAGATGGATAGGCAAGGGGTGATAAAATTCCTGTAGCATTCGATTTTTTCCATTGGATGGAAGAACCGAAAGCTAAGAAAAAAATATCTAGACATTTCATGGCACAGGAAATAGAATTTCTATCCTTAGCTAAGGTGAGGAAGGAGTCATTATAAAAATGTACATTAACTATCTATTGTGAGAATGAGGAAGAGAAATGCCCATAACCAAACCTCTATAAGTGTAGTCTATAAGAAGATAATTATCCCCTTAGTAGACAACACATATAGGTAAGAGGAATGAGAACACCCTTAACTAATAGACCCAAAAGAGGCCAAACTAATCAGACTGGGCACCATTGATGGTGATACATGCATCTGCATCTTGGAAAAGCATTTTAACCATGCTGACAAACATAAAAAATATATCTAAGAGTCTAGAGCTTGGCCAAGATGAAGGTCCTTGTGTTGAATTCTAGAATATCAAGAATTCGGTTCTATATCATCCAAGAATTTCTTTCAAGCTCTTAGCTCACCAAGCATGGACATCTAAAATTCCTTTTTCATGTCTTTGGTGAATCCTTTAAACAACTTCTCACTATCTCCTCCAAAGATTATATCATCAACATAAACTACAACAATTAACTGCTGCTCACCTTCAGTTTTGATGTTCAAATTATTGTCGGTAAATCCTCTCTTGAATCCTTGGTCTTGTAGGTACTTGTCAAGTCTTGAGTACCAAGCTCTAGGGGCTTGATTTAATCCATACAAGGCTTTCTTCAATTTGCATAAATATTTTCTATCTTTTGATGCGAGGAATCCTTCTGGCTACTCGATGTACACTTCCTCTTCTAATTTACCATTTAGAAAGTCAAATTTTACATCGATTTGATATACCTTGAAGTTATTGAATACAACATAGTCAAGAAACATTATGATTACGTCTAATCTTTCCATAAGAGTGAAGGTTTCTTCAAAGTCAATACCTTCGATTTGAGCAAAACCTTTGCATACTAATCGAGCCTTGTTTTGTGTCACTTGACCATCATCATTTACTTTGTTCATGTATACCCATTTGGTGTTGATCACATTTTGATTCTTCGATCTAGGTACCAACTCCCATGACTCATTATTCTCAATTTGGTTTAGTTCTTACATTTCTTTTACCCAATGTTCATCATGGCTTGCTTCTAAAAAATTCTTAGGTTGTATTTTAAATAACAAAAAAAGATTCACTTGTTCATAATTTCTTACAATCCTTCTTCTAGTCTGTACTCCAACATCTATATTGCCAATGATTTGGATTTCTGCATGTTTCTTTTGAATAAAATGAGATTGTGCTTTGGCATCTTATCGTTCATCTTTATCCATCTTCTCTACTTCAACATCTAATTCTTCAATGATATTCAGTTCATCTAATGGATCACTTGTCTTCTGAGTTCCAGTTTCATCTACGCTGACACTAGCACTTTTTACAATAGTTTGCATTCTCTTGTTGTAGCATTTATAGGCCTTGCTTTTGGTGGAATATCCTAGAAAAATTCCTTCATCAGCTCTTGAGTCAAATATCCCCAAATCATATTCAATCCTTTTAATAAAGCACTTACTTCCAAATACTTTGAAATATTTGATGAAAGTTGGTCTTCCCATCCATAATTGATATGGGGTCTTATCATTATTGAATCTAATCTGCCCTCTATTTAGGATGTATATAGATGTGTGAACTGCTTCTCTCCAATATTTGTCTGATAATTTAGATTTGTTTAGCATTATCCTAGAGATTTATTAGACAATCTTGTTCTTTCATTCTACTATCCCATTCTGCTGTGGGGTTCTTAGTTGAGTAATGTCTTTTTATCCCATGGTCTTCACAATAGTTAATGAAATCATTTGACATGAACTCACCTCCTCTATCTGATCTAAAGCACTTGATCCTTAAACTGGTTTCATTTTCAACTAATGCTTTAAATGCTTTGGATTTGCTAAAGGCCTTAGACTTTTCTTTCAGAAATACAACCCATGTCATTCTAGTGTAATCATTAATTAGCAACATAAAATGCCTCTCACCTTGTATACTTTGCATTCTGGTGGGTCCACACAGATTTATATGAATGAGCTCTAATTTCTTTATGGTGAAATATTCCTTCATTTTGAATCTTGTCTTGGTTTGCTTCCCATGCTGGTATTACTTTCAAAGCATGATTGATGGCTTTGTTATCTTCAAAATGTCCCTTATATCTTGCTTCTTGTTGATATTCACAAGGTTATCAAAATATATATGGCCCATTTTTTGTGCCATAACCAATTCTCTTCAACTTGACTCAGACAACACTTTCTCCTTTGACTTCTACAAGCATGTATAGATTGTTTGTTATCATGTGAGAATCTATAATTAGCTCTCTTGTGTCTCTTTTTTTGATTTTACAACCTTCAACAAAGAACTTAAGTGTGTGTCCTTGATCACACATATAGCTCACACTTATAATATTATGCTTTAATCCTTCCACATAAAACACATTCTCTATTTTGGTTCTTTCATTATCGAGACTAAGCGTACCTTTTCCTATTATTCTAGATGTAGTGTTATCTCTAAAGCTCACCATGCCTTTATTGACCTTTTTTAATGAGATAAACTTGATTTTATCTTCAGTCATGTGTCTCGAACATCCACTATCAATAAACCATTGTTGTCCTTCATCTTTAGCATGGAATGTTGTTTGAACAATCATGAACTCTTCCTTATTTTTCTCATTATCTTGCTTCTTCTTCCAGGTCTTTGTTGGTTCCTTTTTCCTTATCACTAGATCCTCAAAGTTTTGATCCTATCTTAAAGATTTGAACACACTTCTATAATAGCATGATATATGCCTATAGTTATTGCACTTGTAATAGACCATAGCTTCTTCATCAAAGTTTGATAGGGGAGAAAACAAATTTTGGCTTTTGTTCAAAGCTCCATAGGTTCCTTTGTTTATGCTCCTGACTTCAATATCCTTGGCTCTCTTTCTATAGTCTAAGTTCTTATGACCAAAATGATTACAATAATAGCAATATCTATCAAAATAATTACCAAACCTGATTTTACTGGTATATCTTAGAGCAAGTGGTCTCCTGAAGTTTTGTTCTCCTTTGCTTTCCTTGTTAATAGAGATGGTTTTTGTATTATGGACTTCTTCCTTCTTGGTCTCCTTTTTTCACAAGTTCCTTAAGAGTTTCATCATAGCTCTTAGGCTTCTCTTTTTCCTTCTCATACCCAATTCCTGACTTGTTGGGTGGAGATATTTGACTCTCCAGAATCTTATTCAAAACTTGGGCGCTTTTCTCAGATTTCAAGTCACTCACTATTTTAGTATTCACCTTTTCTAGATCCCTTTTCAAAGCAACAATCTCATATTCATACCTTTCACAGTCTTATCATTTCTTCTTTAGTTAATTCATTAGATCTTCTTCAATTTTTTTCCTATTCAGTTTGGACTTTTAGATCAACAATAATCTTTTTTGATTCCTTAAGACCTTGTGATATTCTAGCTTCTGAGTCCTAACTCTCTTTTTCATATTTCTAAATCTAAAGATTTAGTTTCATGTTCTTTTTTCTTAAGAACTTTTATCTCTCCTAATGCATGGATAATCTCTTCTTTGAGATTTACCTCGTCTTAATCTTCTTCTTCCTCCAAGTTATTTTTGATTGTGTAAGCATTGTCTTCTATGGCCATGAACAACATTTCCTCATTGTCGTTGTCAGAATCATTGACTCCACTTTCCTTGGATGAGCTATAGTTCCTCCTGGAGTATAATATTTTCTTTTGCTTCTCAAATATTTTCTTTTCTTTATTTTTCTTGAATCCCTTATTTAATTTTTGTTTGCTCTCCTCTTCATCACTATTGTCTTTATCTGGGCACTTTGTTGTAAAATGACCAATCTTATTAAAACATTTGAATGGTAACTTACCTTTATATTTTCCCAAACCTTTCTTCAAATTTTGAATGAATAAAGCCTTCTTTTCATCTTCTTCATTGTTTGAGCTATCACTTGGCTCAGGTTCCTTGACTTTATCCTTTTTTGATGCTTTGAACGTTGCTTCTCTTTTTGATGGTCTTTTGAGTTTAGTCATCATTTCATTTGTTGTGAGGATTCCACAGCTCGTCCATAGTTAATTTATCTAGATCTTTCATTTTTTCAACAACAGAGACTTTCGCATCAAATCTCAATGATAAGGACCTCAACACATTTTTGGACAATTGTAGACTCTTCCATGGTTTCTCCAAGTCCTTGAATAACATTGAATATTTCATCAACCTGGAGCTAGTATCCTGCAATGTTCTCTTCTTCCTTCATCCTTAAACTCTCAAATTGTCTCCTATGAGTTTAGAGTTTTGCTTGTCTTACCTTGCTATTACCCTCATAGATAGTTTTAAGTTTTTCCCAAATCTCTTTCATAAAATTACATTACATGAATTTTATGAATTCAGATTATGAAAAGCCATATAAGTGGCATTCATTGTTTTAACATTGTTCTCACTAGCCTTCTTTCCAGTAGCGTCTGTTGGTGGTGTTTGGTACCTAGTTATTACTACTTGCCAAATATCAAACCTAAGAGCTATTAGATATATATTCATTCTTATGCTCTAGAATGCATAATTTGTGCCAACAAACAATAGTGCCTTGTTAGCAAAAAATATGTCCTGAACTTGTGATCCAACCATGTGTGCTTGTACGATCTACCTTCTATCGGTTAAGTTATTTCTGAAGGAACCCATTCTGATACCAATTATTGAGCACATGCTAATACTAAGAGGGGGGTGAATCAGTATTATATATTATTTTATTTTCTAGCACTTAATCACTTATTTCAATTAAGATATTCAAAGCAATCAAATCACAACACAATATAACACAATACAAAGTGATACCAAATATACATGGAAACCCTTTCAAGAGAAAACTGTAGAGAAATCTTTCTCAGTATAAATATTCGTAGGAACCAACCCCAATTATAATTTCATAGGCATCAACCTATAGGAGCACCAACCCCTTTCACCGAGCACCAACTCATCAAGAGACACCAATCTCTTTAATATGAAGGCACCAACCTTCTTACAAGAAACACTCTTCTCTCTCTAATTTGTTGTTAACACAAATGATGATAGAACATTGATTTTTCTCCATTACGCAATAACCAAAAGGTATCTAAATTGATGATTATAACCAAGAGGTATCTAAATTAAAGATTGCAACAAAGATGTATAAGTAAAATAAAATAAATAGACAAAGGTAACATATACTAATATAAACATGTAAGATAATAACATACCAATATAACACACATATACACATAGATACATATCCATCTAAGTAAATAAATAAAAAGTATAGGGATAGAGATGCTTACCTCAGGTTGATTTGTTGGCGCATCAATCTCCCCCTTGGTTCAAGTGGTACTTTGTGAGAGATAATATAGGAGAAGCTCAAGATGTAAATAAGAATGCCTAATGTTTTTTAATTGAGGACTCAAAATATTAGGTGTACCTTACAGGTCCAACTTCTCTCTTTAAAACATTCAAAGACCTTATACAAACTAGCGTTCAACAAGTATGAGCTCCTATACCATAATTCATTTGCTTATTACTAAGGTGAATTTGTACCCTAGGTTAATTTGTTGACACATCAATCTCCCCCTTGACTCAAGTGGTACTTTGTGAGAGATGTTATAAATGAAGCTCAAGATGTAAATATTGATGGGCTCTTAAAATAAAATGGTGTCTAATTTCTTCTTTCCTTTCATTTTTATGTTTCTTGAAATTTTATTAAAAAAAATGTTTAAATTATGTCTTTAAATATAAGTTTTATTATTGTAAGTGGCATATACTTCTTTAGTATATCTAACATGTAAACTTAATATATCTTAATTGTTATGTGAATATGTAATGTCTCAAAAACTAAGATAATAGTTAAGTGATTATAGGATAAATATATTTACTCCTCTAATTTAAGTCAACGTGAAAACTTTTAACTCGTTTAATGTTTGTTAAAAAGTTGTATTACTTGTCTAAATATATTTTATTGTAAATAAAGATTTTATTGAAACTACTCATGTGAATTCTGAAATCATATCATATAATTTGATGTAGTTTTGAAGACCTCCACACGTATAAGTATAAAGAGTTGTGGATATCCATAATGAATGGTTCATAAGGCATGACACTTACTAAAGATTTTACAAATGGAGTCGCAAGCTAGATGCAATGGATTGACTTCTCGACTAGATGCAATGAGCATTGAGTGGATCATTCATACTCATGAAAGATGGGTTCTTATTAATCACTACCCTTGAAATATGAATTAACATAAATTAACTCAAAACTACCAGCTGAATCTCTAAATCCTAACAAATAATTTAATTCACTAGAGAAAACTACATATATAATATTCTATTATTTTTTATTTTTTATTAATAAGTTTATCCCCTTATATTAATAAAAATATTATGTTCCAAAGCTATTTGTACAAATTTTTTTTGAATAAATCAGATTCTATAGCATTTACATTAGCCAAAAGCCTAGAAAGACCAAAATAGTAAGCTAAATAAGCTTTTCAACCAAAAATGTAAAAATACACTTAACAAGGGCCATATAAAGGTAAAAAATAAGAACATTAGGCAATTAGAGTTGTATGCACCTAAAATTGCTCGCTCTATTACACTCGACTAATATTCCTATAAGTCGACACTAATTCTGCTTATCCCATTTTAGTCCACTAATTAATTCTCCTTCTTAGCCATTTATCTAATATCCCCTTTTATAATTCTCCATTTCACTAAATTTATCCCATCCCACTATTCTATTAATTCTTTTAAATCTCCCATTATCCTAATCTAATTCCAATTATCCATTATATGGGAATTTTTAATTCCCATAACCCCATCTAACCACCTACTAGCCTACCTCCTAGGTTTTCCTACACACCTACTCACCTAATCCCTCTCTAATCCCCATCTAAATCACCCCTAATCACCATTATATTCTCTAATGGAATCTAGAAATCTCTACCACCCTTCTCCTTCTCTAGAGAGTTCTCTCTCTAGAGAATTCTAAGGAATTTTAAAATTCCTTAGAATTCCCTCCTTTTCTAGAGTCTTCTTCTCTAGAAACTCCCAATGAATTTTTAATTCATTGGATAATTCTTCACCATTGATCCTCATCATCCAAATTTGAATAATGGCCATTGATCTTCCCTCCTATCTATTTAAACAAGCTCTCCCTCCACTCTCAAACCATCCTAAAAAAGCATACCAAATCCATGCCAAAATCAATCCTTATATCTTCATCAACAATCCAACATCAAGCAATATCACTTTGTCAATCTGAGTCTACAAGCAATCATCTACTTGCAAATCCTAGAAGGAGGTAACGTAAACCAAAGGAATTGGTAAGCTTCTTATTACTATTTTGATTTGCTTTATAAATCCTTCCTATTAAGTAGTTTGTAGTTTGAGTATGAATTAGTTTGTTTTAATTCATAGTGTGCTCAAAATTTTGCTACAGGAGCAATGAGTAGTGATAGAGGAGGTGGTGGATCATCTGGTTTATGCCCCTACCCTTCACCCCCTTTCCCCCTAGCCTCTTCCTATAGGCGAGTATTTCATATCAGGGATAGGCTCCCAACTATCATTATATTTTATTTATCTTTGTCCTCATGTGCCTCTTTCTTGGAGGGAGAAAGGCAAGCACTAACAGAGGTAACTTCCCTTACAAGGGTGCTAACCACCTAAAACCACCGACAATAGGAAGACTCACAATCAATGTTGGAAAATGTCACCAAGTGGAGCCACTGTGATGTTTGCTCAGGAGCAGGTTCTCTCTTGTTGTCTGAATTCGTAGTCCCACAGGGTGACCAATGGAGAGGAGAATCAGGGTGACCTAACTAATAGCACATGGGACACTCCCCTAGTGATATAATAAAGTCTGGAGGTGTTCCATGCCTCCAAATGATTTTTTTTTGCTTGAACCTAAATTCGAAGCATTATGTTAGATATAACATTAACCTTATTAGAAGTAGGGAAATATTATTTAAGAGAAGCATGGGAAAGAATAACATCATTCATGTTTTCCATAATTGAAATAGAATATGAGCTCAAAAAACATGCCAAATATATGTAAACTTTATGTGAATCATGATCAAGACCCCTAAGAGCACCATATTCCAAGTAATTTTTATAGACTAAAAGGATCGAAAAGGGTGTGAATCCAAAGCTAGGTTGACTAGACATATTTGTAGAACTAAAAAACATGCTTGAGATATTTTGGGTGATTGCAATTTGAGAAAATAAGAGGAGCCATTCCCATGTGAACCAACTAGGTGCTAATTGGAAGCTTGTGGTGTAGGATACACCAGAGGAAGTGTGCTTGTTTGGGCTCAATAATGGTATCCTACACACGTTTAAATATTATTTTTCAAATTAGCTATGTCGAGTTGACCTTCCATTTGACATCGAGATTGTCAACTAGAAGGTGAAAAGAGGAAATGAGTTGATAAGCTTATCAAGTTAGTACTAGGGGAATGGTGTCTTAAGAGGCCATTTCTAATCAGTCCACCATATGGTGAGATATTGGACACCAATTTTGTGTAAATACACTTCAAGTATAAAAATCTTAGAACACTAGCCTATAAATTAAATTGAACCTGATGAACCTATCAAGGAATGCAATCCCTAGTGTGTTTGCAAAAAAGGTTAAAAATGATTATGATACCTTTTATGAATAACCTAAGGCTCTTGATCTAGGGAACAAAAGAGACTGGCACTTCATAAAATTTAGGAATGGGAGACCACCACAAGGAGTGTGAAGAGATAGAGCCCAAACTTGAAGCCATCTTCATCCCAAAACAAATGCCTTTTGAGAAGCTCCCACACCTTCCAAATAGTTTTAGAAACAAACATGCCAATAATAGCAATATGGTCCTAAGTGATAGTAAGATTTTGAAGATATAAACCTTCCTAGGCTTCTTTTCCCACATGTGTGCCTTGTGTGATGTAATTCCTAAAAATAATTTTCCATGTTTCATCCCCTTCCAAAGCAAAATTGATCAGTTTGGCACATAAAGTGTGTCCTTGGATATTGATGTCTAAGAGATGAAGCCCTCTTAGGGCTCTTAGATTGCAATAGATATACCAAGCAACTCGATGAAATCCTTGAGTGCCTTCAAATTTGGCTTACATGAGGTCCCTTAATATTATTTCTAGTTTAGCATGGGCAACTTTGGAAGGAACCCAACTATAGAAGTAGTAAACGTGAGTAGTAGCCAACACCATACAACATATTTGAAATTTTATTGTTAAAGAGAGGGGCTTAGAAATAAAAAAACCAGCTTTATTTTCAACACTTTGAACCACATATCTCCAAAGATCTGAGAGAGTGGCTTGAAAAGAAAATGGGATACCCAAGAATTTAAACTGCTCACCTAAGTAAATCCAAAGCCGCCTATATTGGAGAAGATATATATGAAAGGGGTGATAGAATTCCTGTAGCATTGAATTTTTTCCATTGGATGGAAGAGCCGAAAGCTAAGAAAAGTTTATCTAGACATTTCATGGCACAAGAAATAAAATTTCTATCCTCAGCTAAGGTGAGGAAGGAGTCATTATAAACATGTCCATTAACTATCTACTGTGAGAATGAGGAAGAGAAATGCCCTTAACCAAACCTCTATAAGTGTAGTCTATAAGAAGATAATTTATCCTCTCAGTAGCAAACACATATAGGTAAGAGGAACGAGAGCACCCTTAACTAATAGACCCAAAAGAGGCCAAACTAATCAAACTGGACACCATTGATGGTGATACATGCACCTACATCTTGGAAAAGCATTTTAACCATGTTGACAAACATAAAAAAAATCTAAGAGTCTAGAGCATGGCCAAGATGAAGGGCCATTTGATTATATCATAGGATTTTTAAAAGTCAATATTGATGAATAAATCCTTCTAGTGAAACTTCCTAACCCATTCCATTCCCTCCAAAAAAGATTGTGCAGGATATATTGGTTTTGAATAAAACCAATTTGCTTAAGGAGACTTATGAGGGGTAGAAAATATATAACCCTAAGAGAAAGGGCCTTATAAAAAATACTATAGGAAACATTGAGAAGGGTAATTGGATGCCAATTGGTGATGAGCTCATGATCCCTAGCTTTGGGTATGAATTTGCTATTACTTTAACTAATAAGTTTGTAGAGGGTATTGATTAGGATAGATTCCAAGTAGACTTTGTGTAAATCGGGATCCACTATATCCCATAACTCTTGGTATATCTCATAGGGAACTCCATCAATGCCAAGGGATTTGTCAACAACCATTTGTGATATGGCCACCTATAGTTCCTCGATAGACATGAGTCTATCACGTGTCAATATTTGCGCTTTGGTGAACTTGTAAGGCACAACTTGGAGGTATTGGAGCAAAGCTTGCTCATGTTCCGACAAGGAAGGTTAGGAAAAAAAAACCTTATGGTAGTGAGAAATAAAGGTGTTCAAAATATTAGGAAGATGTGCAAGATAGTAGCCAACTTCGGTGATTACTTTGATGCACTCAATCACTTGCCTAGAACAGAGGACGGAAAATAACTCTTTATAAGTTATATTTCCAAATTTTCGCTAGTGCATTCCCCTCAAAATTTAAGTGCCCATGAATTCATAATGCTCTTCAACTTTGAGTTTATGCTACCACACGACAACTTGGTTTTTCAATAATAACGTCTCTAGAGCCCCCTTGCCCTGAAACTTCCTCCTCGATATAACCGCCCATGGTAAGACACTTTCTCTGTGCAATGTAAAACAGTAAAGTTTTCATTGACCAAAACATTGATTATCATTTTGGAATTTACTATGCTTCAACTTGAAGTAAAATACTTTATTTTTTGTCTAAAATTTTGGCTGAAAAGTTACAAAATTTTAATCAATTATTTACCAAAGCCATCTTCATTTTAAATCATTGTACAACGGTTGCATGTACTACCTATTTGCTTGATGTTATTTATGGTTGCAGAGACAATGACATGCAACATTAGTTATTAACTAGAAAGTGTTGAATCAGCAAATTAATATCCTTATTTATGTCACACCAGAATTATTTTATAAAATTATCCGAATTCATTTTGACACGGTATGAAAATTTAAAAAAAAATGGTTGGATTGCATTTCTCTTAAGAAGAGAAAAACTACTTGAATATTTATTTTAGAGGATTTAAGATTATAGAAAGAAAATTACATATGCGCTCAGTTTGAAAGGAAGATACCTAATAGAATAATTTTGTATTATTTTGTCAATACTTAGATTTGTTAGACATGTTTTAAATCACCGATACTTTTTAATAGTTTGTTGGTTCTTCCTCCAGACTCCATCACATCTTTTTGTATTTTGGCCAAAACAAAAAAATAAAACTAGAAAAAAAACACTCTCAATTGCAACATAATAACACCAAGCAATGAATGAAAGACATTTAGAAATTTGAAAAACAAAATTGAGAGGTCAAAAAGGCATAGATCATTACCTTTTATAGCTTTGGGAGTGCCTCGTAACCAATATTTTTGATTGTGCAATGATTTTTTTTGTTTCAGCGGAAGTATAAAATAAATTACAAAAGCACATTTCTCAAAATAATTGTAAGCTTTATCAAATTCAAAGTATTCCAAAATAATATTAAGAATAATTTTAGGTGTAAAATTAATACTTCTTGGAAGACCTTGAAACAAATTTATATGCTTTCTTCAACATCATTTTTATTCACAACTCCATCAAAAGCACTTACAACAATTACTACAAAACTCAAGAAAAAAAACATTTAAAAGAAGGCTATCCAACCCAAAGGGCAATGATTAGGTGCAGCACAATTAATTCACAATCTTATTAAAATAAATATTAAATTACTCTTAAAAAAAAGAGAGATTGATTAATGACAATGTATCACTGAAACATGCTTGCAAATCTTAACAGAGCTTCCTTATTGATACACAAATTGGAATAAATCTAATCTTCAAAATTATCTTAGTTACTTACCCTTCACACCCTTCATGACTTTAACAATGGAAAAATGAAAAAGTTGTGATGATAATATCACAACTGCTAAAGGCCTTGAATCTAACACTACTATGAACTGAACTATGGAAGTAAATGGACGTTATGCTTAACAAAGAAAGTATCCATCAAAGGAAAATGAATAGACATTGGCATGAACACTGTAATGGGGGATGTGGAGGAAAATAGAAATTCCACAAGAAAATCATCAAAGAAGTGGGGCATCTATGCCTCGAGTGTGATTAGTTGGTTGTTTAGCTTAAAACCCACCAAGAGGAAGGGCCCTCCAATATTTATGATAGTCATGGAAGAGAAAGAAATAGTGACATGTTGAAAATATATGGCTGAACTTTGCCATGGTCTTGAACTTATTCACCTACAGGCCTATGTAACTCACTTCTATCAATGTAAACCAAATCCATTCAAAGAGGGACTATTAAGAAGGTCACAATAGTCTATATTCCATAGATGTCATCCTGATTTGAAAATAAGAATTGCAAAGGGCCTTGATTAAAATAAATGAGTCTTGTTGAGGCCAATTTTTTTTTGTTACTTTCTATGATAACTTTGTATTATCCTTGGTCACAAGACATTTAGATTTTGTTGTGTCAATGTTGGTTTATAAGGGACCTACTCATACATAATATGGATATAAAGGGGTGGTTGGGTGTGATTAGATCACCAAACCAGCCTAAATTTCCCCAACCAACCTATTTGGGATTGAAATCAACCTAAATTGGCCCAATTGCACATTAATGTGCCCCAAATAGACATAAAAGGTTGGTTGGGTGTGTTTATAGTTTTTTGGTATCAATTATGGCCTGTAAAGGACCTAATCACACATAATTTAATTTAAATTGGTCTCATACCACATGAATGTGCCCCAAATCTTTACCTTTCCTCTCATAGCAAAGTGGTTGGGTTTTTGTTGTGTCAATTTTGGATTAAAAGGAACCTAATCACACACAATATCAATAGAAAAGGGTGGTTGGGAGTGCATAGTTTACAAGCCAAAAATATTCACTTTTTTTAAAAGAGCTCCTTACTATTATGATTTAGATGGAAAATGATAAAGACAACAATTTAGATGGTTTTCATGAATTCTACAAGGTCACTTGTAATTTTGTAGGCCCAGACTTTCTTCAGGTTTATATCTAGAGGCTTCATATTTAAATTCCTAAGAAAATATTATAAATCAAGATAATATTAGATTTATTCCTAAGGATGGGATCTCATAGTTAATTACCTATTATAGGACCATAAATTTGTTTAATGTGTCTTATAAGATCCTTGCTAAAGCCCCTGAGATTCACCTGTGATTTCTTATTCCTGCAATTGCTTAAACTAGAAAAACTAGGTTTCATTAAAATTTATTATATTCTTGACAATAGAAGTGTAGTTTGGTAAGGTATTGAATACACTCAAGCCTCAAGAGAATGGGTTTTGTTTCTCAAGAACTATTTTAATAAATCTTATGGTTTTATCATTCTTTCTAGCCTTGTAGAAAACCTTAGGGATTGGGGGGGTTTCTCCATTATTCAAAGCCCCTTTGCAAATTCCTTAGATTATTTGACTATCAAAAGTCATAAATCTGAGATATTTATATTTTTTCTCAATCACACAAAGATGCCCATGAGATCCTTCTTTGTATGTTCGTGTTTCTAAGCCCTTTGGGTTCCTACTAGCCCATAGAGCCTAATAAGGTCTTCGTAAAGGAAACACTCTTCCTGATAGAAAAACTCAACTTCTTAATGGTCATTTTGTTGATTAATCTTTCCTAACCCTTACATAGAATAAGTCTTCGCCTTATGAATCTATTTCATGAATTGACACCTTCTATGAAGCTTCATGTTTAAACTTGCAATGGGAAAAACCTCTATGATATGAATAGAGAGTGATTTTTGTGGCCTGAGTGGATTTAATATCTCATCTGCAAGTGGATTAAGTAAGGAGATGTGTTCAAAATTTAAGACATCATTTTTACCTTCAAAATATCCCAATTCTCCTTTTGGAATTATGTTTTGCAACAAGTTAAAACTAAGATTTTCTACTAGATTATGAAGCCAATATCCTTTGTAGCTAAATTTTATGTTGGCAAAAAAAATTGTTGTGGCCACTCATATCTATTATTCCTGTTGTTGGGCTCCATTAAGGTAGCATATGGAAATATTCCCAAGTTACTAAGGGACATCTATACTTGTGATTTCCATAGAATGGCTTGGGAGATCTGTTGTCTTCTCCAAGACAAAGGAGGAATGGCCATCATCGATGTCCATAGAAAGATTATTTTTGTTTGTGCTAAGTAGTTCAGTTTAACTATTGAGTAACCTGAAGCATGGAAAATTATTCTCATTGCATTTTTTCAAGTTATCTATATGGTTAGAAGGTTCAAAATGGGATTTGGCTTCATACCTTGCTAATTACAACCAACCTGGTTAAGATTGAACACAATTTTGTTGGTCATAATATTTGGAAAGCCTTTGAGTTTGTCAAACCATTTCTCAAATGTGTTGTGATTGGTATAATACTAGCCTTTATTTTCATAACTATAGCCTATGATGGTCTCCCATATTCAATTGCAATATCCTACCATTAGCAAATATTCCCAGGAATTAAAGCATTTAAATTTTTTCTAAATGGCATTTATATTGTTCATTATAATTTTCCTTCTCAAGATTGGATTATGTTGTCACCAACTGCCCCCCATTTCTTTGGGATAAACAAGGAAGCTATTTTTAAAAATATGAGATATATTTCATTTTCAAAATCTTCCTTTTATCTTAATTCATGAACTAAGTTGATTCATTATCACAATGCATTCAAAATCTTGGGTTTGATTTGATTGCATTGGTCAATATGGATGTTTTTGAGAGAGCGTTTACAAATTCTAAGGAGGATAATTCACATGATTGGCATGATTTACTCACATGGTAGTATGAAATGATAATTTTTTTACTAAAATAATTTTACAATATTCCATCAAATAATGTTATTGTTATGTTTGATATACAAGCATTTATTGGTATGATTCCTTGCAACTTCTACAATGACAAAGGTGATGCATGATCTCCTATGGAAATAAAATACCACTCACCAAATTGATCAAGGATGAATTGGAAAAATAAACTATCTTCAATGTCATTACTATAAGGAAATTGATGAAGCTCCATTATTTTATTGATGAAATCAAAATGCACATATAGAGTTGGTAAATTTGTGGAATAAGAATATTAAGATACATGGTACATGGGGAGTTAAATAAAAATATACTAAAGGCCCTAATAACCCAACTGTGATAGAAACAATACAAAGATTTAGAGAATAAAAACTAAAGATAAATGCCCAGAAGAAGAAACCAATTGCGTTGGCCAATGATTATGTGTCATCCCCTCCAACAAATGACTCGTCACTTAAGAAATACACTTAAGAATGGGGTCAACATACTTGTTAATTTATTTTTATTTTCTATACTTCAAGTTTAGGGTCAAGGTTAGTTTATCTATATACATAATACTAATCTATTTATATATACAATACTAATCTAAATAGATAGATAGATGGATAATGTGAGGGGTAGATATCAAACTATTTGGATGACTACGATCTATCTCTATTTATATATCCAACCCATCCGTCTATGACATGATATAACTCACATTGTTTGATCAATCACATCATATATATAGTCATTAGTTGTATCGTTTTCATGTATATAATGGTGATATGGTGGGTATTGAGATGGTGGCAACACTCGACCATCAAGGGAGGATAGGGGCACTCGATGAAATAGGGCCCTATGCGAGGGACATAACTTGTATTCCCTCTACCTCCTATGAATAACCATACATAGTGCCATTTGTGTGAGGCCCTTTCTCCTTCAGTTACGTTTAAATAGTCTAGAAACAAAATCCTTCCAACATCTCAACACTCTACCTTGCCACTATTATGGTACCATTTATAGGGGATGGGCATTTGGAGTGAGGAGAGTAGCTTAGCACCCTAGTTTGACTCTATAGGAACATCTCAAACCCATCGATAATAATTGATTCCTCCCTATCTATCTTGATTGGAGGATAACTAGGCTACTAAAGGTATTGATTGGCACAATCTAATAGCCCACTTAGGCAAGATGTAAATAAGAGAATGAATGCATTGCATTCATAAACCCACTCATTTGAGTTGGGGTTGAGATGTGAATAATAATAAAAAACTACTAAATTGATCCTCCTGATAACCTACTATCTATATATAGCTAGGGGAGGGACTTTCCTTAATCTATTGATCATGGTCCCCTATCTGTAGTCAATAAAAGTTACCATGATGAAACTAATTATATATATATGTGTGTGTGTGTGTGTGTGTGTTATACTAAATTGACTTTACATTTGGTTATGGGTTCTTATTCTTGTTTTTGAGTTATAAATAGAACCTCTATAGAATGTATACTTCACATTTTATTAATCTATACAATTTTGTAATGGAGATATATGTAATGAAGCTTTGTGTCTTTATTGAAAGGAAATACAAGATTTGAGACTGAACTTAATCTCATTCTTACTTTTGTTCATGATCTTATCATTCTCAATATTTGACAATATATGAATTCCTTTCTAGGTAGATTTTAAAGATACATGTATTGAAGTTGATGGTCAAAATCTATATATTTTCTTTCTTCTCACATGCAAAATAAACTTTGTGTCTATTTAATCCTACAAGCAGTTATTATATTTTCTCTTTTTATTTTCATTGAAATGTAAAATATTTCATACAATTTTATTTGTAAATTTGGGAATATTTAAATCTTGATTTTTTTTAGAATAAAGGGAACCTCCCCTTAAAGAAAGGCGGGATTTTTTCCTATTCACAATAATAAATTATCATATTTTTTCTTTGTACAAAATATTTTGCCTCATACATTTGCACACACGCACACACACATCAAAGTGAGGCAAAATGTAGACACCTAAAAATCATTCATAGACATTTATTATTAATTAAATTGAATAATTGTAAATAGTGTATGATTTTCATTATCGATCTAAATTAGGCATTATTAGCTTATTTTTGGTTTGTTGTTGTGTCTCTCTTCTATTAATTTCACAGTGATATATATATATATTTTTTAAATCTCATATTTGAAAACATACACGAAAAAAAAAAGGCTCACGCGCGGCATTTTAAACGGCCATGCTTTTTCAATCACCGCCTTACAAGCTGATGGTCTCAGCCGCGCAGGTTCGAACCCTACAGTCGAAAACCATGGTGGTTTATTGTGGAGAAGCCGAAAAATTCACCTACAGGACATGACAAATCATCATTTCTGTAAGTGTTTAATTTTCCTCCCCTCTTAAGGCAATTTAATTTATTGAATTATGTAATTACTTTGAAAATTTCAGTACTCTTTAAAATTTTATTGTATGGGATCGAGCACGGTTTGAATTATCAGAAGTTTATATTTCTCAGTTGGAGATCTGGTGAAATTCAATCATAAATTCCATTCTTATGCAGCAGTATTTTATACAGATTTTAAACATGCAGCGATATTTGTTCCCTGTTAACTTGTGTTTTATGGATTCATATATTATTATTTGTATTAAATTATGTAAATGTTTGCTGATTTGCCTTTCCTTATCTGCACAAGAGGGCAACCTCTGTTTAGGCTTCAATCTGGCCAAGTCAACTTTACAGTTCTCAGTTAGAGTGATGGTAGGATCAAGCTATTGTACTTTTAATAGATACTGTAAAATTTCCATTTCTTTTTAGCAGATGAGGGTAACCTCTGTTTTTTTTAAATAAAAAGATCTTCTGAGTTAGGTTTAGACATTCTATTTTGCAAGTCAGGAATGAATGCAAATCTGTTCTGTATTTATGTGTTGGAAGTGCTGGTGGGATAAAGATCCTTTGTCGTCGTGAGTTTTCAAATTTTTTGTTGTCTTATCACAAAATCCTGGTGTCCATTATCACAATTTCCGAATCTCAAAATACTTATAAAAACCTTACTCTTATCTTTTTATTGCTCTAGTTTTGTAAAATTAATTAGGTCTGATTCACTATTTTATGTCATGTTTGTAGGCCTAAAATGTTTATGGGGTGTTTAGGTTAAGGAGACAAACTTAAAATCTGTTGGTCCCGCCTGTGCAGGTTCAAACCCTGCAGTCGAAAAACCATGGTGGTTTGTTGTGGACAAGCCAAAAAAAGTTTCCCTTACAGGACATGGCAATTCATCATCTCTGTAAGTGTCATAATTTCCCCCCCCTCTTAAGGCAATTTAATTTATTGAATTATGTAATTGCTTTGTCAATTTCAGTACTCTTTACTATTTTATTGTACGGGACTGAGCACGGTTTGTAGTTTATATTTCTCGGTTGGAGATCTGGTGATATTAAATTATAAATTCCATGCTTTTGCAGCAGTATTTTATACATATTAAAAAATGCAGTGATATTTGTTTACTATTTATTTATTCATATATTATTATTTGCATTAAATTATGTAAACGTTGGCTGATTTGCCTTTCCTTTTCAGTACAAGAGGGCAACCTGTATTTTTTTTTTTTTTTTCTAATTTTTTTAGGTGGCTTCTTTTGAATATTGCTGGTTGAGTTTAGGCTTTTTATTGCTCAATCTATGAATAGGGCTAAATCAACTTTACATTTCTCAGTTAGAGTGATGGCAGGTTCAAGCTATTGTATTCATAATAGGCACTGTAAATTTTCCATTTCTCTTTGGCAGAAGAGGGCAACCTCTGTTTTTTTTCAAATGAACCATCTGAGTTAGGTTTAAACATTCTATTTTGTAACTCATGAATGAATGTAAATCTAATCTATATTTATGTGTTGGAAGTGCTGGTGGGATAAAGGTATATCTAATTTTAAGAGATATTTTGTGTCAACATATATGGTACTTTATTATACAACGAATAATATACAAACAGAAAGGATTCTGTCTTTACCACTGTTAAAAGGACTCTGCTACCCAAAAAAACTCTTTGCAAAAGATGGTTTGATATTATGCATCCATTGATTTTATTAGGTAGAATGCACTCCATTAGGTACATATTGGCTGTTTTGCCCTGTTTTTTTAGCAGCAGAGGGAGCCTCTGTTTTTTCTTTTCCTATTTTTCAATTCTTGAGCTGGTGCAGAGACATTATAGATTTCTCAGTTTGAGTTCTGGTGGAATGAGGATATGGTTATAGATATTTCAACTCAACCACGAAAGGTACCTTATTATGCAACAGATAAAAATTAATTCCTAGACATTCTTTGTCTCTAGTATTTACCACTATTAAAGAACATTGTTACCAAATCTGTTTTCAATGGATGTTTAGCTGCATGGTATTTGTTTTGTTCGCCTCTAGTTTAGAAATATATTATAGAGTAAGCATTTAATGGATATAATAATAAATTTAAAATATATTATATAATAAGAATGGTTAATGTTATGTTTAGCATATATATTAATTATTTATTTAAACAATTTAATGGATATAATAATAATTTTTTAATCGAGAGTATTTAAGTATACTTATTTATTTAATAGTTTTTAAAAAGATTATTCATTTAAACAATTTCATGTTTAAATACTCTTGTTAAACTTGCACTTATTACTTAAGTTAATATTCACTTAATAGATGTTTAGAATAAATTATATATATATATATATATATACACAATGTTTTCAATTTTTAAAGGTTTAGGGATTTTATCTATTTAAGTGAATTATAAAATCTTTATTATAATTTTTTTTATATTATATGATAAATATTTTATAATTCACTTAAATAGATAAAATCCCTAAACCTTTAGAAATTGAAATATATATATATGTGTGTGTGTGTGTGTGTGTGTGTGTGAATATTAGTTTAAGTGATAAGTGCAATTTCATTTCTTTATTATTAGATCTAAACACTTGTTTGGAGTTAGAATATACCTTTGTGTACATATAAAAATAGCATACTCAAATATAGTTATTTCGCTGCACCTTTGCCTTTAATTTATTATTATATCCACACAAAGGTATATTCTAACTCTAGACAAGAGATTAGATCTAATAATAAAGACATGAAATTGCACTTAAGATCTAAGACAAGTGCTCAATACTCTCATTGAATATTAGCCTTCTTCTAAATTAAATACATGGAATCACACTTATCACTTAAGCTAATATTCACTTAAATAGATGTTTAGAATAGATATATATATATATATATATATATATATATATATATATATATAAATTATGTTTTCAATTTCTAAAGTGTTTTATTCATTATTATTTATCTAAAGGTATTATAATCCTTAATAAGTATGTTTAAATACTATTCATTATTAAGAAAGAATAGAGAACTTTATTCATTATTATTTATTTAAAGGTATAATCCTTAATAAGTATGCTTAAATACTATTCATTATTAAGAAAGAATAGAGAACCAAATTGATATTTAATGCACCATTTATCTTTAATAAGTGTTATAATTCATTTATCATGTGTACGTTGAGAAAAAGATGAAAAAACTTTTTTAAGTTTAGGAGCATAAAAAAATCATATAAGAATTCATTTGCAAATTTTTATTTACCTTGTTTAATTAGAATTGGTTCAAAGAGTAAGTTTTGGGTAATTTAGGAGGGAGATAAATTACCAAATAAATATTATGAACAAAAATGTGGTGTTCCTAACCTTTATATGGGAACTTTACAAAATTTACTCAATATTGAACCAATCCAAGGTCCACATCCTATGTAAACACCCCAAGGTGAACAACCCAAAGAGAATCCATGCCAAAAATATTTAACAATAATATTATTCATGGGTAGTACTTATTTTTAGAATAACCATATTGATCCTACACAAACAAAAACTACTTGCAATGTAAGACATTTACAATAGCTTAGCTTTGATCTAAAAGACTTAAAAATACTTGTCTGCAAATAACATTAACACACTACAATATTAGGAAATATCTTTCTAAAATCAGCCATATTAGTAAAATCAGCGTAATAATCAAACTAGTTAAGTACAGGGTCCTTAGTAAATTAAAGTGGGAGAATATACTAGAATCTCACATCAATATTTGAATTGTTATTGATTTTATTATATTTAAGCTTTTACAGTAAAAGTAAAGAGGCAATTAGGCTCTGCTCAAGTTTAGATTTTTTATGGTTGCCTCTAATCTAACAATTTAATGGTTTCATGAAGCTCATTTACAATCTTTAAAGATGGGTCAGCTGTTTATTTTCAGTAGAAGAAGGAAACTTTTGTTTTTTATTGTTTTCTTTTCTTTTGAATCTTCCAGGTTGGGTTTAGGCTTTTTTTTCTATAGGTCAACCTATAAATGGGTGAAAATCAATTTTATATTTCTTAGTTTGAGTGTTGGTGGGATGAAGCTATGATTAATAGATATTTTGTCTAAGTTGCATAGACAGTGCCTTACTCTTCAAAAAAAGGGTAAACCAAAGAGATTTTCTGTCTCTACCATTGTTAAAAGTCTCTGTTTTACGAATTCTGTGCCATGGATTATTTAGCATTATGTAAATATACATTGTTTTACCTTTTCTTTTCAGCGGATAAGGGCAACTTTTGTTTTATTTTTCTTTATTTTAAAACTTTTAAATTGGATTTAGGATTTCTATTGCTCAGTCCACAAATGGGTGAAAGCCAATTTTATATTTTTTAGTTGGAGTGTTGGCAGGATGAAGATATGGTTAATATTATAAATATTTTGTCTCAGCTAAGTAGATATTACCTTACCATGCAATAAATGGAATATAGAGTGCATCAATTTTCTACCTTTAACACTATGTGGCGTATAATTGGACCACATTCCCAAGATTTATAAACATAGATCCCATTGGAATTCCCCACATAGTCACTACAATGCAACCTCCCCACATGTTTGGGTATGTTATGAGCCACCTTATTGCATTGGAGGGATTTGAACTTGAATTGTGCTCTCACAAGTGTTCTTCATTACCACTATACCATAACCCCTTGATTTGTTTATATTAATTTGTAGTTTCTTGATTGGATTTACATTTAGATAGATTACATCTCATTCTAGTTTCGCTTGGCAAAATTAAGTCAGAATAGCAAAACCACTATGAGACATTATAGATCCAAACCTCTCCTTCCTTATCTGAACCATAATATATTGATTATTTCATCTCTTAAGGTTATATGGGAACTATAGGTGGGAGGTTCATAACTACATCCTCCATGGTCAAATATTCAAGAATCTAAGTGACCGCTTGTACATTAGTAGTTGTTTGATAGACAATAACCAATTGGTTTTATAAGCCAAGTAGATTAAGTGTAGAAACATGACTTTGTTTCTTATTTTGTTATTTTAGGTCTTATGATCAAACTACCATACATAATATTGCTCGATAAGGTTCTAAGGGTAGTGTACCTTTACACGGGAAGGAAGGATATGCAAATGCCCACTGTTGTTATAGGCACATAGATTTTGTCTAGTCATTATGTATGAAGCTTTTGTGGCATTTCATCATTTGTCATTGAGATTGTAGCAATCAATCCAATATTCATCATCATCATATATGTGCCACATTTGTTTAAGAGTAGTAAATTGACTAGCCATGAAATTTATTTACTAATTTTCTAGAAGAAAAAATTGAGATAGTGTGTACTAGGTCAAATACTAAAATAATTAGCCATAAAAATTGTTGATAAGAACAACATGTCACAATATGAAATATGTTAAGCTTATTGTTTTAGGTAACGATGGGTTAAGAATGTTGTTTTAGGGTTGTCTTATAACATTTACATTGCCTAGCCACAATTACATTTATGTTGTGTTACCTTAGGAAGGACCAAGTAAACATGCACAACTTGATTCATGAATTAATTAGATTTATGTCTTTTAGAGATGGGAGTTGTCTCAAATGAAATAAAAAAAGCTTTTTGAAGTGGGCTTCAAGTCAAAATTTGTCTACTTAAATAGTTAGTATTTATATGAGAATTAAGTTTTAGGTTTCAGCAATTAAACATTGGATTCCAGAAGCATCAAGATTATTTAATTATCTATAAATATAAAGTTGTTTGAATTTAAGGTATTTCGGATTATAGATTAGTAATTTACAACACAATAAGGCATGAAATGGTGAAAATGTTGCATACATACTTTTTGGTAAGTTGAGTCATGGATTGTTATATTTTCTTGAAATTGTTTTTCAAAGAACTTAGAATATATGTAATTGCATTATTGGTAAATTAAAATGTTGT
Organism: Torreya grandis; assembly: GCA_037957365.1. NCBI lineage: Eukaryota > Viridiplantae > Streptophyta > Pinopsida > Cupressales > Taxaceae > Torreya > Torreya grandis. Next base: position 2,267,057 of record JARHVA010000517.1, on the reverse strand, counting down.
TATGGTTTGAATATCTTTAGGCCATGATATTGGTGTAGAAATTAGCATTTATTCTTTAGGCCTTGAAGATTGATACTAAAAAGAGAAAGGAATGTGGGAAAATATAACACTATTACTATCATCATATGCAATTTATTATATTGAATTTATTAGAAACCCATGACCTTATCTCAGGAGCATCTACAATGTTTAATTGGAAATCGATTTCCAGTGTTGATAATTTTTGCCTCTTAGAAAAGTCTCTCATATTTTACTTTATTGTTGACACATTCTCATATTTGATATTTGAAGCACACAAAATGACTTAACCATGTTTTATTTCCTAGAAATTAGGCCAACTATATACAAAAAAACTTTATGGTAGAAGTCTTCTTGCATATATATGTATATCCATTGTTTTAATTTTTGTTAAAATTGTTTTTTTATTTGTTAGGAAACACAAAGCTTGGTACATAAATTTTGTTCAACTCCTAATCCCCTGTTGCCGACTACATTTATTATCATCATTATTGTTAATATGCCCTTGAAGTTAATGCAAGCCAATGAAACTACCATCATCTTTCTAATTACATTATGCACTCATTATAGCCAGATAAATTGAGTTGAGAATCACACAATATTGGATATACCATATACATCATTGTTCTAAAATATTTATTCTATTGTATATGAAGTACCTTTGAGGAAGTGATTGAATTTTATAGTCCTGACATGCTTTAATTGTTATGCTATGTTGAAGTGACCTTGAGAGTATGGTTATGTGAACTTATTTTATTTTGGAAGTTCATCATTTCCAAAAGAAGAGAGTATTTTATGAAGAGAAAAACAACTATGCAAAAAGATGTTTCTTTGAATAAGATACTAGCACTTAAGAATCTAAGATTGCATATAAACTAATGGTGTTCTTATCTATCAATTTGTAGGGTATTGTACAAATCAAGTTTTAGCAAACAACTACAAATTATTACAGGTTTGAGATACAAACCAAGCAGAAATAGTATAAGTTAGTTTTTTGCATCACATTTATAGTCATTCCCCTCATTTTATCACATGAATCCTTAGTGGTTTAGGCATAGGGTATTTTCATTGATATATTTTAGATGTTTTGTTTTATGTCCGTATTGATGACAACTATCGCGTAATTTTTTTACCTAAGCTTCTTAAAGCATGTGATAGATTTCTAAGTATTTTAGTTGTTATATGAATATTGGTTGGAGATATGACAAAGTATTGAATTAGAACAACCTTGTACATTTATGATCTTAAATAATAAGTATGCCTATCTTCTAAAGTGGGAATGTTTCATTTGGAAAGAAGAAACAAAAGAATAACTTAAGAACTTATAATATGGCTTAGGTTTCATTATCCATTCTATTTATTTATTTATTAAAGAACATGACTACAAGTTAAACTTGAACTCTAACTTGATATATGTTCTTAACATCACAGGAAGGAAATACATTCTAATTTTTTTTCCAATGACAACAATTTTAAATACATTTGGAAAGGTTTTGCGGTGTTGCATGGATTTCAAGTCTTTCATTGATGTCGATAAATTCTAGCTATAGATGCCACTTGTGATATCAACTTGGGCCTAGTATACATTTTTTATTTATTGGCGAATTTCCCTTGTGGGGTGACCTTCGGCTAAGATGCCACTACCAAGTAGTATCTATTCCATATAATTCACTTGGGGTGAACTTTTTTGTTGGGGGATACCACACCCAGCGAGTTGGATAAGGTATTTTATCTAATTTCAATATATCTTTTGGGGATTTAAACGTTGGGCTTGACTTGGAAGTCCTAAGCTTTTAACATTTGAGCTCATTCCATTTGATTGAGTACACATTTTGTTGTTTTCATAAAACACAAGTAATGCTTTTAGCTTTATGAACTATCTTAGAGTACAAATGACCTATTTGTTATCATTCAATGCTTAGATCAGCTGAATAAGTTATGCATAAGAGTAATTATGGTCATGCTTTAGCAAGATCCATTCAGATGACATATTTACTAGAGTCATGCTAGTCTCTAGTCAAGGTGACTTTATTTATCAAACAAAGAAATCTTCAAATATTATGGAATAAAGGCTACTTTCAGCCTCCTAATGTTAGAAATTAGGGGTTTGGTTGCTGCTTAATTTATATATCACAATATTAGCAACATACGAAATTTGAAAATATTGCTAAAGGTACATGGGATTTAAAGAGAACTCAAACCCAATAAACAACAAAGCCACCCAAATGGAAAAAACATAGACTGGGAATAAATGAATAATCATGAATACAAATCAAAAAGTTCATATAGTCAATACAAATACAGGCCCTAGACCTATACAACAAAAAGAAAAGGAACCATAAATTATTGGATTGAAGATGAAGATCTAGTCGAGGCTCTTTCTGCTTCTTCAACTTGCTCTAGAGCAGATAAAATAGGTGGAAGGAAATGACCAATATTTATTCATGACTAACTGACAATTATTTGTTTGCTTGTTTTAGCTTATCCAATCCAAATAATGTTTAAGATGCTGGTCAAGAATAAACAACCCTGAAATCCTTATTAATAATTCTGAGTGAAAATTGAATCAATGCTCCTCATAAAAATTCTACAAGCATGTCTTGTAATTGACCCTTGCTTATTCTAAAAATTCCTTCTACTGATATAAGAAAAAGTGGGTTCTGCTCTAGGAGTTCCATAATCATCGCAATAATCAATTGCAATTTTAGGAGGCTTCCTCGATGAGCTGAGCTGAGATGCTTAAAATAGAGATCATGCCCCTCTTTGAAAAGAAAAGTTGTGTTTATTCCATTTCAGCTCTCATGTTTATTGATGAAGAATCAAAGCAAAAACCAACAATATCCATGATGAAACACCTCACTAAGTGGAAGGAGTCCATAATCACACACCTTTTCATTTTTAAGACTACGCTTAAAATGACTAAGTGGAAGGATTCCATACTCACACCCCCATTCATTCTAAAGATTACTTTGAAAATGCAACTTGATGCAAATTATTTCCTTTTCTATATAGGAATTTGAACAGACATGCAATCTCTAAGAAAGACTTATCATAATTATTGTCAACACAAATATCAAAGGCTACCATTCCTTTTTTTTAACATACCCAAAATTTTATCTCTATCTGAGATAAATAACACAATATTTATCAGAGTAAAATGCAAATTAATGATTTGAGCCACTATGATGCAAATTGTTAACAAGTCTTGGTATTATCTAAAGGCTCAAAGTTTGGCACTGTGCAATATCAACAAAAGATGTTGCTACCATATGGTAGAATCCAACATAGAAGGTCCATTGTCAGTATATAAATTAGTTTAAAAGAGTATAAATTTTATATAGGTAGATTCAATATCTCAAAAGACTCATTTTTCTATGTAGTCACAATGCACCGAGCTTTCAAAGTCCATAGTTCCATTATAGGCTTTTTGAGGGCAATGCATAAGCATGTCTAGCTGAAACCTTTATGAGCTAATAAGTCTATTTAGTCCCCCAACATTCAGAATTTCAAACAATCATCATATACAAAGGATAAAACTAAAAACTCACACACCCATATAGCTGTGGCCTTGAGGCAAACTGCTTATCCTGACTCCTGAATCCATTGGTAAACCGTGTGTCAATTCATTATTAGTATTTAGAGGCCATTCCAAATTGATCCATCTCATACAATCATTATCTTTCTCTATATAGTCTCTCCCCATCTTTCCTCAATAATAATTTTGAGGGCCTCCATGCTTGCTTTATGGATCAAGGGTGAATCTTCCAACAAGGCATCTGCCAACAACCTAGTCTTATCTCCCTTTTTCAGTCACCATCTTAGATTTATTGTTATTACGTCTCTACAAGTTCTATTCAAATAGGTGAAGTTGGGAGAATAAGTGTTCTACATGCTTGTAGTCTAGATACTTAGCTTGAAGAACTATACTCCACATTTTATTTCCCTCCTTACATGCTTACTGTAGTAGTTTTGCTCCAAGACCTCCGTTCTTTTGTTTACTCATTCTAAAACCAAGTAATTTTCGCTGGTGGACTTTCTTCCATGCAACCAAAATCATTTTATCCTTTTCTTTGATTTTTTATTGATTCTTCCAAGTGTGGAGGTTGGGTCTTGAAAGGAATACATCATATATGTGGGCATAGCTTTCAGAGAGGTCTTGAGGAGTTGACGTGTAGTAGATATGATCGGCCACTTACCTTCCTAAGACACAAACTTACCTTGAATTCTGTCTATTATATCATTCCACATTTACTTCTTGATGTTTCCTTCAAAAAGAGGCATACCAAGATATTTTATGGGTAAGGACCTTGTGTTGAATTCTAGAATATCAAGAATTCGGTTCTAAAGGTTTAGACGGGTATTGAGAAAAAAACTCTTGGATTTGTTTTCATTAATTTTTTTCCTAGGTACAATATCATGTGTTAAGAATTTCTTTCAAGCTCCTAGATTCCCCGACACTAGGTTCTCCTACAAGAACTATAGTCTATATCATCCAAGAATTGGAGGTGAGAGATATTTGGAACTTTATAGAAATTAGGATCCCTCTGATTATGCTCTATATTTTAGCAATTAATATTGTTTTTCCAAGGTCTTCTACCAGCATAATGAAGAGGGAGGGAGAGATAGGGTTCCCCTATATTAAGCCTTGAGAGGCTTCAAATATTAAAAAATGTAGATATATAGATACAAAGCCACATCCATTGCCTCCAAAGTGTAGATGATACAAAAAGAAAAACTTGATTCAAAAAATCCCAATTCACTCTTATCATTAGATTTGTTCATATCAAGTTTGACTATCATCCCTTATGTTTTCCTTATTTGAGGGATTGAAGGGCCTTGTGCACAATGAGAATTCTATCTAAGATTTGTCTACATACTAGAAATTCTGCCAATTCTCTTGAGATAAGATTTGGTAGAAGTAATTTAAGCTTGTTGGCCATAACCTTTGTTGCAAACATATATATTGTATTGCAAAGGGATGTGGGTATGTACTTGTAAAAAAATCTAGGTCATCTTCCTTGGGAACTGGGGATAATAATGTGTTGTTCCATTATTTCAGAATAACCTTCTTTTTTCTACTTTCTTTCACAAATTTAACAACATTTTTGCCTGTATTTTCTAATATTTTTGGAAAAAAACTAGGTTTAAATCCATCAATACTATAGGTTTTGCTCTGAGTGCACTTGTTGCTTTTCAACTTCTTCCTCTGAGAGCTTTTTCATTAGCTTTTCATTGTCTTTATTTGAGACAAGGTATGGTATGTAGCTCAACACTTCATTTTGCTATTGTTCCCTCAGAAAGTCCCCTTCAGTAAGAAGTGCCATGAAGTGTGAAACTAGATCTTAACTAATGTCTTCATTTTTTGTTATGATGCTTCTTTTTGGAGTGATTATTCTACTCAATTTTATTATTTTTTATTCAAATGATTGGACATGTGGAAGCATTATGTGTTTCTATCCTCTTCCTCGAGAAATTTGACTTTGCTTCTATAAAGTTTCCTCCATCCTGTTGGGTGAATATTTTGTCAATCAGCTAACTGATGAGTAAAATACGTCTCTTCAACCACATCACAGGGAAATTGGTCATCCAGATGCAGGTGTATTACATCAAAAGGGGACAAATCTCTCCTCTCATCAAGGGGAGGTTCCCTGTAAATATGTGGGAGTTATATACTATATATATAAGCAGAAAATAACACTCAAGGGTAGGATAAATCATCCATTTCTCTTTTTTCAGAGATGATATCCACAAATCAAAGGAGAAATCTTGATGAAATGACAGAGAACACTCCTTTTCTTTCAGAAGTGTTGTTCAGCAGACAAAAAGAACCTTTCAAGTAGTGATAAGTAACTGTAACAGGGCACAGTAATGCAGCAGGATGAAATGTAGCACAAAGTCTCCACCTCAACTGCCAAAGAGTGAAATACAAAAGACAATGAGGGCAAAAAATCGTCCCAAGGTCCTTTACACAGAAACAGAATACGAAGGATAATGAGGGCACAAAGTCATCCCAAGATCCTTTACACAGGAATAGAAAGAAAACACACTAAAGGCAATTATGGGGGCACAAAGTCTCTCCACAGTTGGCTTCAGGACACCTTCCTGATTATTTTCACTAATTCTGTCAATTAAATGGACAAAAAATGTATTAAAAAAACAAACATAAGAACAATTTCCCCAATAGCCAAGCTATTCCAGCACAAAGTCTGAAAAGTCACTTGTTTTCTTATTCAAATAACGAAATATGATCAACAATCTGAGCTCAAAGTCTCAGTAATGCCTTTCAATTTGGGCAGAGTTTTGTTTCTGATAACAGAGAGAGATCCCCAAAACAATAAGAGAGAGTCCAATATATAGTGCTCTAAGAAAGACTTGGGTGTTTTGTTTCACAAAAATGTGTTACGATGCTTTCAATGTATTTAATGCATTTTAAATTCTGTCCATGGGCTATGGAATCGAGCATCAGTTTTAATATGGGCCGCCTGATGTGTTTCCTGATGTGCGCATAGCTGTTTGCTTTACTCGATGCAGAAAAATGGGCCATGCCATTGAATGTTCGTGCTCTTTTGATGTCCACCTGGTGGCTTTACCTTCTAGAAACATATCCTATGCGCAGATATTTTTGATCTTTCTCGATTGTTCCCCCTTTTCTTGCTGTATTTTGTCCTTATCTATGCGGTTTGAGCTCTCGGGCTATCTCTTTAGCCAGTTACTGAATTTGTTCATAGGATCTGTGTTGTATTTAAAAATCAACAGATATTTCATTATCTTAAATTTGACATCCGCAGGGACGTCAATGGTTCAATCACTTCCCTGATTCAATCACTTTCTTGGTTCAATCGCTTTCTTGGTTTAATCACTTTCTTGGTCTTTGACTGAACCATCCCTTTGTCCGGTGCTTTCTTTAATCTTTGAACCAATATTTTATGCCCTCTGCTAGGGTACCTGTCCTTAGTTCACCGCCCTCCACAAGGGCACTTGTTCTTTTGGCTTTGGGACACTCCTTTGAACCATCCACGTTGAACCTTTGAACCCTTGAACCATTTTGGTTCAAGGTTCAATCAGTTCATTGGTTCATTTTTTGGGCTTCGAGAATGGTCTATTTTGCTCATCACCTGCCCTCCATAAGGGTATTTTGGCCTATGGGCTTTGGGGCACTCCTTTGAATTGACTGCTTGAACCTACCGATTGAACCTTTGAATCTTCCTTTGAAATCATCCGTCGCTGCCCTTTTCTTTGCTTGAGGTTGCTTTTCGCTGATCTCAACAAGTGATACATGGCAGCATCCACTATGAAACAGGCGAGGACACGTGGCACATTCTGCTGCAACTTTATGAGGGACACGTGGTGGCTTTCGCTTAACTTATAGAGGCTTTAGATGTCTTTTGAGAATCTCGCAGAGGATGACACGTGGCAGCTTCCACTACTTTTTAGATACTTTTTGAGAGTCCTATGAAAGAAGACACGTGGCGGCTTCCGCTGAGCTCTTAGAGACACTATGGAAACATTCGAGACTCTTTTAGATTTATGCGAACGATGACATGTGGCACATTTCGCTCGAGTTTAGCCACTCACTTGAGACCCATCACAGTCCTTACTCAATAAAAGGAAGAAGCTGCGGATGTTGACACGTGGTGACTTCTGCTGAGTTTTGTAGATGACATGTGGCACGTTCTGCTGCTTTGAAAGTTACTAGAAATTGTGTCTCGACAGACGACATGTGGCGGCTTTCGCTGCACTTTGTAAGGGACATGTGGCGCATTCTGCTACAACTTTATGAGGGACACATGGCGCATTTTTGGGCTTTTATTTCCATGACGGGTTTTTTGTTTGGGCGGACTTTTCCTTCAGACAAAAAGTCTGAAGGAATTCTTCCAGACACTTTGTCTGAAGGAAATCTTCCTTCACTTTGCCTCTGCTTTCTGTTAGGTTTTCCATCAGGTTTTCTTCCCAGGTGAAAGAGAACTGTGCCCTCTGCAAGGACTTGTTCAAGCATGGAAATATCCTTCGGGTTTTTGCAACGATCCATCTGTTCCTCGCCTACCCTCTGTAAGGGCTTTTTGTCCTTTGGCTTTGCCTTAGTCGATTTTCCATCGGTCTCAATAGGTGACACGTGGCAGCATCCACTTAACTTATAGAGGATTTGGATCTCTTTTGAGAGTCTTATGGAAGATGACACGTGGCGGCTTCTACTAAGCTTTAGAAACATTGTAGACACACTTGAGACTCACTTGGATTCATGTGGATGTTGACACGTGGCGCGTTCCATTTATCTTATAAGGGACACATGGCAAGTTCCACTGCTTTAAGAAGCAAATCATAATGTGTCTTCGTAGATGACACTTGGCAGTTTTCACAATTTCTTCACGATAGAAAAATGGCTGTGTTGAACCTATTTTTCTCTTGTAGAGTCCGTAGAAACTAACATGCTAAGTCTATGGAAATGAGCTTGTAGAACTGGCAGAGTCCACAAATTCAAGCCTATAGAGTCCGTAGATTTAAGCCTGCAGAGTTTGTAGAAATCTGAAAAAGCTTGAATAATGAAGAATTTGAATGCTCAAAACAATTTTTTAGGAGGGGAGAGAGGATTTTGGTCTGTTGGACCAAAATAGTTCAAATATTATCCCAATAATGAGTGATATTTTTGGGGGACAACAACTGGCTCCAGTTGGGGAACTTCCTTAAGTTGGAATAGCTGAGGGGAGTAGAAACCAGAATCTCCAGTGCCTTGAAGTATGCCATTGGGTTATGGGGTCCTACTACCCAAAAAGAAAGGTGACAAAAACAAAAATGAAAGTACAAAAATAAAAATAAAGATTATACAAATATACATATGTACAAGTTGATCTTATCTAATACTTCACGGATTGAAGTGCTTCAGATGATGCCCATTGTAAGGCAGAGAGAAGAGCGTGTTGTCTTGATATTTCAATAAGAAGCTGTTCTCACCATTGAGCTGATGGATAATAAACGGGCCTCTCCAAAGAGAATCAAATTTTCCATGCATCCCCTTTGGTTATTTTCTCTCGTCCCTCCCACAGCAAGACTTGATCTCCAACCTAAAAATCACAGTTTTTTGCCTTCTGGTCGAAGAGCTTCTTCACCAGACTTTGATGCACAGCAATTTGGTCCACCACCATGGTTTCTAGCTCAGTCAAGCACATGATTCTCTTGTCGATGGAGCTTTCATATGTCTGATCTTCAATTGCCTTAGCCAATTTTAATGTTGGCAATTCCAAGGTGATTGGTATCTCAGCATTGATACCATAAAGAAGTTGGAAAGCAGACATACCAATTGCCCTTTTTGGTGTAATTCTGTCTGCCCACAAAGCATCAACCAATGCTTTATGCCATGTCCTTTGGTTGTCATCCTCCAGCTTCTTGATGATAGTCATCAGGTTCTTGTTATTTGATTCAACTTGTCCATTCCCTTGTGGAAAGTAATTAGAAGAGTGAGAGAGGGTGATCCCATAGTAAAAATAGAACTGAGTGATCTCTTAGGAAGTGAAATAGGCTGCGTTGTCTGTGACAATCTTGGTTGGGACCCCAAACCTGGAAATGATATTCTCCTTGAAGAAATTGCACACTACTTCTGAAGTAGCATGCTTGGTTAGGATGGCTTCTACCCACTTGGTGAAGTAGTCAGTTATTGTAAGGACATAATCATGTCCAGCACTTGAAGATAGGTTTATAGCTCCAATAAAATCAATTCTCCATTACTGGAATGGTTCCTCTATGACCACTGGTTTGAGAGGCAGGGTAGCTAACTTGGGTCTTCCAACAAACTGATGGCATAGTTCACATTTTCTTACCCACTTGTATGCATCTTGGAAAAGAGTTGGCTAATAATACCTGGCTTGCAAAATTTTATGGGCAGTCACAGGAGCAGAAAAATGTCCTCCATAGGCTAGATTGTGGAAAGATTTCAAAAGTTGGCTTTGCTGCTCCTTGTCCACACAGCAAAGGAACACTCCATCAAGGCTTCTCTTGTATAGGCCGTTATCCCAAAGGACAAAATTGGCAGCTTTCAACTTGATAGTCCTCCTTTTTTTGTAAGATAGGTGAACATGACACTCACCATAAGTAAGGAAATGAGCAATACCTAAATACCACTCATTTGTGATGGAGACAAAGAAGACTATTGGTGTGTCTTCATCCTTTGCTTCTTCATGCTTTGTTCCTTTTGGTTTGTTATCAGCAATTAAATTGCATAGGCCTTTTCCTCATATCAGCTTTGTTGGCTTGATGACTAGATCAAACTCCTGGATCTTTGTAATTCAATTGCCTCTTTTTGTCCCAAACTCCTGCTAAATTAGTATGGATTTGATCGTGGTATTAGGAACCAAGGCAGTAGTGTGAGAATTCAAGATGTAGAAGCGGAAATATTGACTGCGTTCACTACTGCATAAGCATGCTTCTCCATGTTTGAATATTTTATCTCATGAGCTTTGAGAGGACAACTCATGAAGGAAATGGGAGATTCCATACCTTCTTTATTCTGTTGAACTAGAATTGCTAAAAGTGTGTGTTTAGAAGCATAACTGTATATGATGAATTCCTTGTTATAGTCTAGACAAACCAGAATTGGGGTATGGGCAATGGCAGTTTTGATATCCTCAAATGTTGACTTGCGTTCTTCAGTCTAGCTGAAGGTGGCCTTCCCCTTCATCATGTTTACAATATGTCTAGTTTTCTTAGCAAACTCGGGGATGAACCTTTGTAATAAATTCACCTTCGCAAAGAAAGAGTGAACAACAGTCTTACTTGTGGGTAAGGTAAGCTCTTGGATAGACATGACTCTGTCTGAGTCAATATTTATGCCTCCTTTAGACACAATGTGTTCGAGAAGTTTCCCCTCTGTTACTCCAAAAATAGACTTCTTGAGGTTCAAGAAAATGCCATTCTGGCGGCAGCGTTCCAACACTTGTTGCAAATGGTGTACATGTTCAAAGCGACATTTGGAAAAGATGGTCAAGTCATCAAGGTATACCATAATAAACTTACCCATTTCATCTTTGAAAGCAAGGTCCATTACTCTCTGGAAAGTGGTGCCAACACTTATTAGGCCAAATGGCATCCTTCTATATGCAAACGTGCCCCAAGGTGTGGTGAAGGCAGTCTTGTGTTGGTCTGCTTCACTAACTTCTACTTGATTGTATCCTGTGAAGCCGTCTAGCATTGATAACATCTCTGAGCCAATCACTGTTTGGAGCACTTGATCCATGATGGGCAAATGATAGTTATCCTTTAAAGATGATTGATTCAGATTCTTGAAATATACACAGATTCAAATTTTGCCATTCTTCTTCCTCACAGGGACTATGTTGGCAATCCATGTGGAATGATGGATTGGGAAAATTTTTCTAGCATTTAGCATTTTCTGTATCTCAAACAGAATAGTACTTGATATCTTTGGATTATACTGTCGAGATTTCTGCTTGTAAGGGATTGAGTCAACCTTGAGAGGAATGTCATGGTAGATTTCGTCAGGCCTGAGAAACTTCAGGTCATCATAGGAGTATGCTAAGACGTCCATGTATTGGCTGAGCAAAGTAGTAAACTTGAATCTTTCCTTAGGAGTGCAACATTTCCCAATATTCACCATTTTGGGATCTTCCTTGGTACCTAAATTTGTCTGATCAAAACCCTGGGAGGAACTTGAATCTATTTGTTGTTGTTTGATGAATCTGTCATGCTTGTCAAACATCTTCTTGAGAGAAACCATGCCTTTGAGAATTTTATTCCCTTTGAGTTGCAAGAATTCTTCATCTGCATCTGAGTTCACTTCAGGAGTTGATTCAATCTTCTGAGGATTACTGCCTTCAAAGTGCAACTGTTCGAAGCTATCTCTTTGTTCCAAAAAGGTGATGATTTAGTTGTCATTGTTAAACACCTGCCAATGACTGGCATTATCAGGTATGCTTGGTCAAAAGACCAGCTTGATGGTGTATTTGCCTCCTGTGAAGTTTGGGTGAAGGACTAAGAGAGTTACTGAAACAACCATTGCATTAGCTCGGTCATTAAATTTTCTGGGTATGACAGAGATGTTGAAAGCATCAAAGCTTTCAATTTGATTCTAGACTAGATTGCGGTAGTGGTGCAATCTTTCATTTTTTGTTTGATACAGATTCTTTACTTGACAAACCACCAGTTCAACATCTCCTTTGACATGAAGGAGGTTGATGCATTTATCTTGAGCGGTCTTCAATCCAAGCAATAGAGATTCGTACTCAGCTATGTTGTTGGTGTTACTGAACTGTAACTTGTATGAAGAAGGAAAAATATCTCTTTGAGGAGATATCAACACAATCCCATCCCCTGAGTCGATAGAAGAATTGCTGCGATCGAATTCTAGGGTCCAAACATCATTAAAAATTGATCTTTCCTTAGGTTTCTCTTTGGTTGAAAGGGGGAATTCTTTTGATGTCTTATCTGAGTCGATTCCTAGATTGCCACCTACAGGACTTTCATTTGCTGAAACATGAATATTCTCTGTGGTTAAGAAGTAATTTCTCATGCCTGAAGATTCAAATAAAATTTGAGCTTCAGGGGTTGATGTCTGAGTAACAACATATTTTGGTTCTTTTTCAAGAAGCAACCTCTAAATGATGCCTTTGATAGGGATCCTTGCTTCAGACAGGTCCATGCTCAATTCTCCACCAACATCTTTGCAAAATTTTTGTCCAAGCAGAATACGATAGGACGCTGGGACATCGGCCACTAGAACTGTCGTCTTGATTCTTTTGTCTGGGAATGCTACAAATGCAAATTGGGCATCTTTGATTTATCCCAACAGAGGTACTTGTTTGTTCTCTATGGAGAAACATCTCTCAAAGGTTTTGGTCAGTGTGAGTCCAAGAGATTTTGCCACTTTGGCAGGCATGACATTGTCAGATGCATCGAAATCAATGATGCAATTGCTCAGTTTGTAACTATTTATCAACATGGAAACATAAAAAGGCTCTATTTTCCCAGGGGCAACTAGAGGAGTAATGACAAGATTGTTTGGAATGGGGATGTTCTTTTGAGAATCATGAGTTACCTTCTTAGCACCTTGTCTTGGAGGGACAACTTTATTCTTCACACACTAAACTAACTTATCCAACTGTTCAGGATTGGCTTGTAGGAATTCAAATTCAGACATTTGAATTTTGGTCTTCTTGATATGGTCGATTATATCAAATGACTGAAATGGGTTAGGAACAAAGGAAGGGAGTTCATCTTTTTGATTTTTGGAAGGGGGAGGACTGGTTTGTGGATTTGAAGTAGAAGGTGCAGAGATGTTTGATGTACTTACCTTTCTGGCAATCACTGGGTCCTTTGGCTAGAAAGGTAGAGAGGTTCCACGTTTAGCAATTGAAATTGCTAGTTGAGGTTGCTCCTCTGTCTTCCCTTTATCAGCTTGTTGGGCTGATTGGTTCTTGGATCGGGTGAACAAAGCATATGATCCCTCAACTACTTCACCTTCACTTCTGGGTTCATCCTGGTATTTCAGGAAATCAATATTGGAGTCGCCAGCTGATTCATCTTGGTCTTCTACAAGGAGATCAACATCATTTTCTTGGTTCAATTCAGGCTGGAAAGAGAAATCAGATTTTGTTTCGAGATATCCAACTGCTGAATTGGGTGGGGGTGCTTCAATGGCAAGTTTACCTTGTGGGGGAGGAAGACGATTTGGCTGCCCTTGACTTCTGGCAGCGTTGCCATGATATGGCTGGTTCTGAAATGTCCTCCTTGGCATATCCCGATAAGGAAGAGTAGACATACCTTTGGCCATTTGTCTTTTTAAGGCTAGCAGTTCATTTGCCAACTTCTGCACCATTGGATCAGTGGTACCTGTAGATGGATATTCAGAAGATGAAAGATATTTACCTCTGTTAGGATCTCTCCTTATCTTTCTTGCCAAAATAAGGTCATTTTCTACCTCAGTAGCCAAATCTTGAGTTGCAGCAAGGTCTATTTGGCCAGCACATCTTAGCAAAAAACTCACTTCAGGCAGCTGTGAGTTGATGAAGAAGCACTTGAGATTCTTAGGTGTAGGTTGAACAATGATAGGTATCCGATTTCTGAGCTTGTCAAACTTAGCAATGAAATCCCTCATAGGCTCATGAGGTTCTTTCTTCATCTGTGTGAGCTGGGCCAACAAAGCATGTGCATCTTTTACAGGTTTGAACCTGGCTTCAAATTTGGCTTTGAGAGTGTTTCAGTCAGTTACTGACTGAGCTTGTAGGTGGTAGAACCAGTCTGTAGCAGCACCTTACAATGTTTCAACAAACAGTCTGACTGCCACGTCCTCAAATTCCATGCCTATCACACCACAGGGTATGCTGAAGGCTGCAATGTGTTCATCAGGGTGAACTTTCCCATCACCATAAAACTTAGAGAAATTATTCTTTGAACTGCGTGGGAGCTCATGTAGGGGTGGAGTTAAATTAAGTGGACCAAAAGAATTACCCTAGGGGCCTTGAACTGCCATAGTATGACTATGGAAAGGTGGAATAACAAATCTCAAAGGGGTAATTATTGGCAAAGCTTTATTAATAGCAAAAATGGAGGTTTTGTCGATAATGGAGACTTGACTTTAGGAGGAGGAAAGATCCTGGTTCGTTGGAGGTGAGATGGTGAAGGAAATAGATCAAAATTACTTTGATATACCAACTCGAATACAGGGTCAACAATACCTTTAGCCCTTTGGCTTGGCGTATATCGTGGATCTGCCAGATTGTAAAAAAAATAGGAAAGAACTAACCTTGCTTCAGCTTGAAGCTTGAGCCTTCAAATTGCGCGTTCTATCCCAGTTGGCATGGAGGTGGAGGGAGATGGTAAGGCTATAATGATAATGGGTAAGACACAGAATGGAGTCGCAGAGTCTATAATGGATAAGGGTAGGGACTGCTTCAATCTGAAACATGAGGCTTCAGATTGTGTGTAAATCCCCAACAGAGTCGCCAAAAACTGTTGGGTGAATATTTTGTCAATCTGCTAACTGATGAGTAAAATAGGTCTCTTCAACCACAACATAGGGAAATTGGTCGTCCAGATGTGCAGGTTTATTACATCAAAAGGGGACAAATCTCTCCTCTCATCAAGGGGAGGTTTCCTGTAAATATGTGGGAGTTATATACTATATATATAAGCAGAAAATAACACTAAAGGGTAGGATAAATCATCCATCTCTTTTTTTAGAGATGATATCCACAAATCAAAGGAGAAATCATGATGAAATGACAGAAAGCACTCATCTTCTTTCAGAAGTGTTGTTCAACAGACAAAAGGAACTTTTCAGGTAGTGATAAGTAACTATAATAGGGCGCAATAATGCAGCAGGATGAAATGTAGCACAAAGTCTCCACCTCAACTGCCAAAGAGTGAAATATGAAAGACAATGAAGGCACAAAATCATCCCAAGGTTCTTTACATAGAAACAAAATATGAAGGATAATGAGGGCACAAAGTCATCCCAAGATCCTTTACACAAGAATAGAAAGAAACACACTAAAGGCAATTGTGGGGGCACAAAGTCTCTCCACAGTTGGCTTCAGGACACCTTCCTGATTATTTTCACTAATTCTGTCAATTAAATGGACAAAAATCGTATTAAGGAAACAAACATAAGAACAATTTCCCCAACAGCCAAGCTATTCTAGCACAAAGTCTGAAAAGTCACTTGTTTTCTTATTCAAATAACGAAATATGATCAACAATCTGAGCTCAGTCTCAGTAATGCCTTTCAATTTGGGCAGAGTTTTGTTTCTGATAACAGAGAGAGATCCCCAAAACAATAAGAGAGAGTCCAATATATAGTGATTTAAGAAAGACTTGGGTGCTTTGTTTCACAAAAATGTGTTACGATGCATTCAATGTATTTAATGCATTTTAAATTTTGTCCATGGGCTATGCTGGAATCGAGCATCAGTTTTAATATGGGCCACCTGATGTGTTTCTTGATGTGCGCATAGCTGTTTGCTTTACTCGATACAGAAAAATGGGCCACGCCATTGAATGTTCGCGCTCTTTTGATGTCCACCTAGTGGCTTTAGCTTCTAGAAACATATCCTATGCATGGATATTTTTGATCTTTCTCCATCATTCCCCCTTTCCTTGCTGTATTTCATCCTTATCTGTGGGATTTGAGCTCTCGAGATATCTCTTTAGTCGGTCATTGAATTTGTTCATAGGATTTATGTCATATTTGAAAATCAATGGATATTTCATTATCTTAAATTTGACGTTCGCAGGGACATCAATGGTTCAATCACTTCCCTGGTTCAATCGCTTTCTTGATTCAATCGCTTTCTTGGTTCAATCACTTTCTTGGTCTTTGATTGAACCATCCCTTTGTCTGGTACTTTCTTTAATCTTTGAACTAATGTTTTCTGCCCTCTGCAAGGGTACTTGTCCTTAGTTCACCGCCCTCTACAAGGGCACTTATTCTTTCGGCTTTGGGACACTCCTTTGAACCATTCACGTTGAACCTTTGAACCTTTGAACCCTTGCACCATTTTGGTTCAAGGTTGAATCAGTTCATTGGTTCATCTTTTAGGCTTTGAGAACGGTCTATTTTGCTCATCACTTGCCCTCTGCAAGGGTATTTTGGCATGTGGGCTTTGGGGCACTCCTTTGAACTGACCGCTTGAACCTACTGATTAAACATTTGAATCTTCCTTTGAAACCATCCGTCACTACCTTTTTCTTTGCTTGAGGCTACTTTTGCTGATCTCAGCAAGTGATACGTGGCAGCATTCGCTGTGAAACAGGCGAGGACACGTGGCATGTTTTGTTGCAACTTTATGAGGGACACGTGGCGTCTTTCGCTTAACTTATAGAGGCTTTAGATGTCTTTTGAGAATCCTGCAGAGGATGACACGTGGCGGCTTGCGCTACTTTTTAGATATCTTTTGAGAGTCTTGCAGAAGATGACACATGGCGGCTTCCGCCGAGCTCCTAGAGACACTATGGAAACATTTGGGACTCTTTTAGATTTACGCAGATGATGACACGTGGTGCATTTCGATCGAGTTTAGCCACTTACCCGGGACCCACCACAATCCTTACTCAATAAAAGGAAGAAGTTGCAGATGTTGACACGTGGTGACTTCCACTGAGTTTTATAGATGACACGTGGCACATTCTGCTGCTTTGAAAATTACTAGAAATTGTGTCTTGGCAGACGACATGTGGCGGCTTTCGCTGCACTTTGTAAGGAACATGTGGCGCATCCTGTTGAAACTTTATGAGGGACTCGTGGCATGTTTTCGGGCTTTTATTTCCTTGGCAGGTTTTTTGTTTCGGTAGACTTTTCCTTCAGACAAAAAGTCTGAAGGAATTCTTTTGGACAATTTGTCTGAAGGAAATCTTCCTTCGCTTTGCCTCTGCTTTTCGTCAGGTTTTCCATCAGGCTTTCTTCTCGGGTGAATTCCTTCGAACAAAAAGTCCGAAGGATTCTTGCCTTAACTATTTTGCCGTGTTCTTTTCTCGAAAGAGAACTGTGCCCTTCGCAAGGACTTGTTCAAGCATGGAACTATCCTTCCGGTTTTCGCAACAGTCCATCTGCTCCTCCCCTGCCCTCCAAAAGCACCATTTGTCCTTTGGCTTTGCCTTAGTCAATTTTCCACCAGTCTCAACAGGTGACACGTGGCAACATCCACTGTGAAACAGGCGAGGACACATGGCAGCATCCGCTTAACTTATAGAGGATTTGGATGCCTTTTGAGAGTCCAACGGAAGATGACACGTGGTGACTTCCACTAAGCTTTAGAAACACTATAGATACACTTGAGACTCACTTGGATTCATGCGGATGTTGACACGTGGCACATTCCATTTATCTTACAAGGGACACGTGGCAAGTTCCGCTGCTTTGAGAAGCAAATCATAATGTGTCTCAGCAGATGACACTTGGCAGTTTCCATAATTTCTTCATGATAGAAAAAATGGCTAAGTGTTGAACCTATTTTTCTCCTGTAGAGTCTATAGAAACTAACCTGTGAAGTCTGTAGAAATGAGCTTGTAGAATTGGTGGAGTTCGTAGATTCAAGCCTGTAGAGTCCGTAGATTTAAGCCTGCAGAGTCCATAGAAATCTAAAAAAGCTTGAATAATGAAGAATTTGAATGCTCAGAACAATTTTTTAGGAGGGAGAGAGGATTTTGGTCTGTTGGACCAAAATAGTTCAAATGTTGTCCCAATAATGAGTGATATTTTTTGGGGACAACACATCCTAAGAACTTTATTGAATATTATCAACTGGTCTTTTTATCTTATCTCCATTTATGATTTTATTGAAATAAAATAGCCAGATTACAAATAGAGCCAAGGGCCAACATGGAATAAACTACCTTATAGTGGAAGAAACCATTTCAACCAAAACCTAATAGATTCAACCATTGTCAAAACTCTAAAAGACACCTATCATAACAATGGAAAAGTATAGTAGTATGCATAGTTACTAAGTTCAAAAATCTGGATCTGTTCATAAGGGCAAAAAAATCCAAAATCCAAAATTCTTGAAAAAGTTCAAAAAAATACTATCCGGAATATATATAGATATATATGTGAGCATAGTTTTATAAATATGCAAAACTGAAAAATATAATGAAAAACATTAATAAAATAATATAAAATGTTAATATTATATCATATTTATGGTTTTTGGGTGTTTTTTTATGCATAAAACCTTAAAAATAAAAAATAAAAAATAAAATAAAATTGAAAAAAAAACAGAGGCGACTCAGACGAACTTATCCAGGTCGGCCAAAATATCTGGATCCGGTCGGATTTGGTAACTATGGTAGTATAGCCTCCTTAAATAAGCAAAGAGAAAAAGGCCTATTTCTCTTCTTCTTGGTCCCTTGGGTATTCCTCTTTCTTCTCCTCAAAGGCCACCTTGGGAACCCTATTCTCATGGCACATCCAATGGTGAACAAGGTGGTGAAAGATGTTAAGATCTTGGTCAATTTCCATGAAATTATTTTTAAAACTATCCAACTCATTATTGTTTCCATGAATGACATCTAGGGTCCTAGTTTCCATTTGAATCTCCCTTTCGTAGAGAGCCATGACTTGACTACACTGGTGCAAATGGTTATTAATTCTCCCAAGAATATATTTTTGAGCAACATAGGATTATTTCCAATTAGAACAATGGAATTGTATGCCTATTTGAATGGTAGTCATCTCCAAGTGATTTATCATCAAATAGTCACTAACCTTAATCAACATGAGACATTGGGCTCAAAATACCTCCCTTCCTTGCACATTCTCCTGCCACACCTCTTTACAACCATTCTGCATTTTGACCATGATGTTGTAAAGATTGAGGTGTTTCAGATTCCTCATGTCATTAGGGAGATTACAAGGGAGAACAAAGTTGTTTCTATTGGAATTTTCACCCTTAATAACACTAGAGAATTCTTCCTATTCCCATGTACTTGGCATAATGGAAGCCTCATCTTCGCCTACTTTACCTCAATTAGGCCTATCATAGAAGATGGCATTGGGATGCTTGGAGGGGGAAGCCTTATGCTATTTGGACTTCCTGCCAGCATGGGAGATTTCAACACTATCAAATCCACAGATGAGAAATGAGGGCTTGGGTTCAATGAGAGGGTTGTTGACACATTACTCATGCTAAAAAAGGATGATCAACTAGCACTTATGGAGTTTTCTCAAGGCCTCTTCACCGAGACCGACAGGTGAAAAGGTATTTCACCCATGGCTGAGAAGCTTGACATATTTGTAGTCTTAGAAACTTGGTTTTCCTCTTATCTATTTCTCTAAATGCAAGGAAGTGATTCCACGTAAAGACTATTTCCTTACATATTACAAAACACAAAACTCCAATTAAAAGTCCTCAATTCCAATATGATCAAATGTGGCTTACACATGTTGAGTTTAAACCAAATATTGAGCAATGATGGAAAGAAGTGGATGGAATTCATGGTTATGCTATGCATAGGTATTTGGGTAATCTGAAATATCTAAAAAATAAAATAAAATTCAGGAATATTTTCTCAAATATTTAAGTGATATCCTCAAAGCTTACTCCAACAACATATTTGTGATAACGAATTTGCAACAGCCATGGCCTCTCAAGAACATTCTCTTCTTTAACAACTTGCATATTTATGGCACAAAGAGGAACATTATTGGGCCCAAAGATCAAGACACCAATGGTTCTGCCAAGGAGAGACTCGAACACAAAATTATTTCACAAGTATGCACTAAATAGGTGACATGTTAATAAATATTCAGCAAGAAAAAACAATAAGATGGCACATACATTGTGCCCATAAAAGAAATCAGAAAACATGCAACCATGTATTACAATGATATTGTAACATGATCTCCTCATTCTCAAAATATCAGATATTAGAAGGATCTTGTTGAAAACCTTCCCAAAATAAATCAAGTGCAAAAAAATGATAATATTCTCAGCTAAAAACCATTTTCTTCTCCTTCCAACCAAATAAAGCCTTGCAATTGGATGGATTTCCATAGCTTTTTTTATCAAGCCTTCTAGGTTTGGTAAAAGGCTAAAGCCGATTTGTTAAATGTTGTAGAAACTTCTAGACATGATAAGCAGAAGCTTTGTCAAATGAATGCCACAAAGTTGGTCCCATAGAAATTAAGTACACTATTACAAAATAAAAAAAGATATGCTCTAAGAGCTCTCACATAACCCTCTCTTATGATCCTCAGCTTCCCAAACCAGCTCTTCCTCCAAATCACAACGACAAGATCTAGTCCTAACTTACTTCCATTTTGACCAATATCCATTTCACTTGGCCTTGAGGAGGCCATTGGCTCCTCCAAGAACCTAGATTTAAAAAATGCTAACTCAAACAACACAAATACGATTTTCAAAGATCATTTGTAGCAATTTCTCCAATATCATGCTAAAAGAAAGGTAAAAAGACCACATTTCCCAATAAAGGAAAATGGTTGTTATTTTAAGCTTGATATACACCCAAAAGTGTTCACAATGGATAAAATGGAAGGGAAAATCTCTCACCTCAAGGAAAAGGCCCTAATCTATAGATTCATGGGTGCTTTCTTTGGCCCTAAGTCTCTAAAACTTTGGATTTAGGAATTCCTATAAGCCTACAAGATTAGTAAATATACTCATGATGCCAAAAGGATAATACATGACTATCTTCTCCTCCAAGAAAGGTGGCCAATCCTTTCAAGGTGGCCCCTAGTTAATGAAACAAGCTAGCCTCTTCATAAAACACAAGACCCCGACATTTAATCGTACATAGGATCTCACACCACAATGCTTGTCTAGGTAATATTTCCTTGTTTCGTAGTGAGTATTGGAAAGAATACTCCCTAAAAAAATAGGGAACGCTATAGGAGAATACATAAAAACATTGGAATTCACCAGGAATTTAAGAGACCTGAACTACTCAAGGATTTATGTGAATCTAGATTGGGACAAACCTTTGACCATTTGTGTAATCCTTGACATTGTAGGTATATAATGGGAACAAGCCATAGACTATGAGAACATTCCTTTTAGATTCCAGCTATGCCATGTTCACAGACATTAGACAAAAGTGTGCCCCTTTTAGTTAGCTGAAGATAAAGCCAAAACACAACTATCATCTCTACAAACACAAATAAAGCAAAAGAAGCATTGATTCAACCACAAGCAAGGAAAACTAAACACAATCATCAACCAACATGAAAGTATGTGGGTGAATATGAGGAGGAACACATTTAAAGAAAATATATGACAAAAGTGAAATGTTCCACTTAGAAGGCAAGTCCAAAGGCACTCTACAACCCTTTTGCGGCTTTGGCTAATTTAGACACATAAGCATTGGAATTTGCATTGAGCCTTTAGGATACTTCATTACCTCAAACAACTCCCCAAGTTTCTCAAAAAGGTAAGGAAAAAATCTTCCCCAACTTTTCCTCTAAAGTAGAACCATTGTCTTCTCAAGTAAGAAAAAAAAAAGGTATTTTGAAAACAATGTAGAATGCTTTTCCTCTAAATACAGCCATAACTCATTCCAAAAGATCTGTTGTTTTGGGAAGCGAAAAACCAAACTGCAATGCAAAAAATTGTAAGCTAACCTTTGAATCTGAGGAGCAAACTATAATGAAATCAAAAGCAAATTCAAAGTAGACGTTAACAACATATTTGAACCAAGGGGCAAACACTCCTTCCTCCTTAGGTTTTTAATGTGTATCATCTCATGGAATGTTAGAGGCTTGTAGATAGCCAATAAATGTTGTTTTCCAAGAGATGGTGAAAAAATAAGGAATAGACATGTTCCTCCTTCAAGAGATATGCAAATCAGGTACAACTCAAGAAACTCCTAATACAAAAAATTAGGAATGCAAATCAAGTACAACTCAAGAAACTCCTAATACGAAAATTTGGGACTCCAAACAAAGCATCAACAACAAAGAAACCCACACAATGATTCAATGTGTTATGTCTAGGTATGGTTTACTCCCCTCACAATTTTTTCCTTAGGGAATATATGTGTTCTTGTACTCCAATGAAATGCAATTGATATGGGTAATAGTTTAATATATACATGTTGCCATCGGGAAGCAGCAAAATTATTTGTTAGCATAGCTTGCCAAATGGATAACTACCTCCCAACCCTAAAATCTAGTGCTAATGGGGGATTTCAACACAATAAAAGTCCTCAAGGAGAAAAAAGGAAGCTCAACATTTAAACTAAGAACAACTATAGCTCTAATAGACTTATAAATCCCCATAACATTGGTGGACCTAGACTTTGTATAAGGTTCCTATACTTGGTGCAACAAAAGGAAGGACATTTATTAAATATCAGAAAAATTATGTAGGATTATCGAAACAATGGACTCTAGCTAACCACAAAGCCTTCATGCAAGTCAGTGATTCCACTTTATTTAACCATTGGCATGTATTCCTTATATATGTAGCCTCTAGGCAACGAGGCAAACATAGGAAACTTCAATTCAGATTGGAAAAAATGTGGCTCACACATACAAGGTGAGTATGTGGATTTTCACAAAGACAAAAGTTAGAGTAATTATTTTTTTGGATTTTGGATTTATTTTCTTTATACATGATAAATCAAGAAAACAATTACTCTAGATATAATGTTTTGTGATGTATAAATTTATGGGAAAGTTGAAGTATCTCAATCTGAAAATTAAAACCTGACACAAATCTGCATTTGGTTATCTTTCTCACAAAGTTTCACCTGCATTTTTTTTTGATAGGTAATTGAGGGTTGTGGGGGCCCTCACCTTTCTATTAAGGGAAAAAGAAGATTACCAAAAAACTGATGCTTATTGGATAAAATCCATGATAAG
Source organism: Torreya grandis (assembly GCA_037957365.1). NCBI lineage: Eukaryota > Viridiplantae > Streptophyta > Pinopsida > Cupressales > Taxaceae > Torreya > Torreya grandis. The sequence continues at coordinate 2,243,719 of JARHVA010000517.1, read as the reverse complement.
ACCACCAAAAAGAGGCCAAGGCCAAATAGTTTATACTAGGCATGACTGAGGGCAAACACCCCCAAAACCACCAAACCATCTAATGCTTATGGCCAAAAAAACTCAACTACTACACTATGCATATATGGGGATTACAACATAAACAAATATCAAGGGAAAACATGCATCCATGTCAGCTTAGGTCCATTAGCATCCACTTTAGCGTCCAATTTAATGATGCCCACTTCTTTGGGAATATCAACTTGTCCAATGTCAGAATCCTTGTCACTATTTCCATCCCCAACACCTCCACCACCAATGCTACCACACCAAACACCACTCTTAAGTATGCCACCACCACACCATTTACCACTTTACCCACTATTATAGCTTGTTAGACCACCACCTTTGACCATGCCACTGTCGAGGGCACCTCTGATTCCTAAAGTTTTTCCACCCTTGTTCCTCTACCACCCGTCCTCTTGCTAGCCCTAGTTTTGATTCCTTTAGGCTATTGTCTGCTTTGTTGCTTTCCTCTTCTATTGCCAGAATTGGACTTGTCTTCCATCATTTTGGAAGTACCATCCCAGTCCTTAAAGTCTTCCATAGGGTTCTTTGCACTTGCCAATGTCACTAACAACTTTGCAGCACTTGATGCCCATCTAACCAGCTTCTTCTCAAACCGAGGGTACAAAGAAACTAGGGGCAACTTTAGAACAACCAAGTCGCACCTAGGGAAATATATTCCATGTGCAAAAATTGCCAGAGAGGAATAATTTATGCATTTTCTCTACATTTTCAAGGAGGAGAAATAACCTCTCTCCAAGTTCCCTAAATGCTTGTAGAGAAACTAACCCCCTATTTTCAAGACCCAAAAGGGGAAGAAGATGGGGATTCTCCAAATCCACCACAACAAAAGCTAACTCCGTACCACCCTTGAAATTTGGTTTTAAAAAATTCTCACCATTACCTTGGTCAAAACCTTGTCTCGAAGAATCCTAGGAAGACTACTAGTGAAAATAAATGCTGATTTAGAATTTACGTGGTTCCGAGTTTCCATTTACATATAATTTCCTCCATTACCTCCCAAATGGCCTTCAAAATGATATCAAAAGTACCCATAAAACCTTCTTCATCCTCCCATCCGTCACTACACATCTGAATACCATTTCATGCTTCTTAGTAAAATAGAAAAAGAGAGGTTCCATGGTGGAAAGCTTGTCTACTAGGCCCATCATCACCACACAATCCTGGGCACAAAAAAAAACACTAACCTGAGAGAAAATTATTTCTGCAAAGCGCAGAGGGCTCCCTTCAAAATAAGACTATGATGGGTGGTGGGAGAAACAAGTTAAAATAAATGGGTTCCTAAGCCCAAGGAAGAGAGTAGGGGTGACAAGACCTTTCAAGCATTTGAGGAGGCATTCAAAACTACCATGTAAGCAAACACTCAATCATACCATCCCAACAAATGATGGCGGGAATTTATGAAGAATCAAGGGCCATGCTTGAAAGTACCTCATCAAAATGTCCCCCCCATCAATTAAACCAGGCAAACTATCATAATAATTATCAATACTAAGATCAACCAATTGAGAAATTCCTTGCTTGGCCAAGAAGTCCACCTCCAAATTCTCTTCACAAAACCAATGAGTAACTTCCCATTGTTCCAAGGAGGGAAGCAAAGGCCAATCTTTGGACAAAATTTATTGAGTTTCCAAGATTTTGACCTTCGGTTACGAAGAGTGTGGATTAATACCATCAAGTCACCCTCAATGATGACTCATCAATGCCACATTGGGAAACTACTTCTAATCGAAGGATCAACACCTGAGCCTCCACCTCATTGTTAGTGCCATCTACCAAATTTTGAGATGTTGACCGAATTAGAGAACCCAAGCAATCTCTCATAATAAAACCAACACCGGATGCCCTAGGATTACCTAGCACAACCCCATCAAAATTAAGCTTCAAAAATCCCAGGTGAGGAGTAGTTCAAGCCACAAGAACATCCCTATGCTTGGCACAAGCATAAGCCCTTGACCCATTAAAAGGGAGTCCTTCAAGAGGACCCTATTATGCTTGATTTGCAAATCCAAAGATGAGAAATTCAAATTAGACCGCCTCGCATGAGAGGATACAACTTTTAAAATGGCCACCTCAGCTTTATTCAGAACCTCCTTAAGCTGGCACTCCTTCCCACTGAAAATGCAGTTGTTTTGCTCCTTCCAAAGGGACCAAATGAGGATGGTTGGACTGGCTTTCTAAATCCCTTAGAAAGTGTCTTGCTATGAATCGAGAGACCATGAGGAGAAAGCCTATAGGAGAGGATGCCTAGTCTATCTCCGATTCAACATTTACAGAGCCAATCCTAGTGAGTTAGGCAAAAGGAATCCAAATCACCATCCTTCAAACATAAATAACATCTAGAGGGTGCTTCAAAACCCATTCTCTGAATCCTATCTTGGGAAAGGATCCTATCTTGGACAACCAGTGATGCAAAAGCCCCTGCTTTTGGTAGCCCAACCTTGTCCCAACAAAGAGACTTCGCCAAGCAAACAAAGGGTCCAATACCTCAACCATTTTGTAGCCCAAAGTAATTGAATAAAATCCTACTTTTGCCCCAATCCACTGGATATTATCCTCCTTGACATTAACAAAAACCTATTTGGAGAGAATGCCAACAAGAGGCTCCTTTTGGGCAAGAGGAATGGGGGAGGCGGTCAAGTCTCTCCACAATCAGGACCCAATCCTTGAATCTTGCCCAAGCTCAAGATAAGCTTGAACATTTTTGCCCCAAACAATAGAGAGAATAGCCTTAGCATCCTCCAACTCATGAATTTCATGTAGAGGTTTACGACCAATGCAAGAATCATCCTAGATATTATCCAACCTTCTGTTATTAATTACCCATGAGGTATGATAAAAAATGGAGCTACATTTCTTAAGAGAGTTCCACGTGTGAGATCCCTGTGGAGGGTTAAAAGTAGTGAAGATTCTTTGGGTTTCTTGCCTTCCAAAATATTTCAATTGCAACACTCTACTTCATAAAGTTTATGGTTGACAGTAGATATGCCAAACCAACTTTTCCCTTAGAGCAAGGTCCTGAAGATCAAGCTTCCTAATCCCTGCACCACCAACCCCTTTGGAAACACAAACCCTATCCCATTTGAGTAATGAAACTTTCTTTTTTTTTCTTTAAAAGCTTACCACATATTTTTTTTAATGATATGGTTCAGAGAGCACAAAACCTTGGCCTGGTGTAGAGTAGTGCCATCATATATGGGCAAGGTGCTCAATGCTGATTTTAGAAGGGTAATATGACCAGTAAGGGAAAGCCACCCACCTTTCCAAGAATTCAACTTAGACCAAAAATAATTTACTAGGTTGTCCCATAGAGAAGGCTTCCCAACTCCAAAAAACAAAGGAATGTCAAGATACTTACCTGGTAGTTTGCCAATATTGAAGGCAAGGATTTGGGCAATCTTGGATTGAGATTGGCTTGGTGTATTGATGAAAAAGATTTCTAATATTACCTTGTTGATTTCCTGCTGAGATGTAGCTATGTAGTCTTCGAGGATATTTTTGAAATTTTGAGCTTTTCTTTTTGAAGCAGAGCTAAAGAGGAAAGTATCATTTGCAAATTGATGATGGTTAGGTTCTCTATCCCTTAAGTTACATTTAATCACCCGATGATTCCTTCATTACATGAACTTGTAATGGCCAAACCCAATGCTTTTGCCATTAGAATAAAAATAAAAGGAGAAAGAAGATCTCCCTGTCAAAGCCCCCTAGTCACTTCAAAAAAATTGAAGGGGTAACCATTTGAAAAGACAAAGAATCTCAGAGAGGAATTGTCACTGAAAATCCAATTATACCAATCTTTCCCGAACCCAAACCTTTCCAAAGTCTTCATTAGAAAATGCCGATTCACCCTGTCATAAGCCTTGTTGATATCCAATTTTATTAGCATAGCTTAGTTGCAGGAGGAGAGCAAAAAGTGAATGATTTCATGTGTGACGATCACTCCTTCGTGAATATTTATTCTATGCATGAAATTGCCTTGCTCAACAGAGATAAGATTTTACAAATTGGTTTTGGCCTAAAGGAAATAGCCTCATAGATGATTTTAGAAATGGTGTTGCATAGAGAGATAGTCTAAAAGTCAACAGATGAAGTATGTTGCTCGCCTTTGCGAATAAGGGATATGAAAGTGTAATTCAAATCATAAGAAATCAAATTTTTCCTATGAGATACCTATACCATGTTGAACACCTCAAGTCCCACAATGGGCCATAGAGCTTGAAAGAAATCAGCTGTGAACCCAACTGCTTTGACTTTGTTTATAGAGAAGACAACTGATTTGACTTCTTCATTAGAAAAAGGGACCATTAGATCTTTATTTTTCTATTTTGTGATAAGACGAGTGATATGCCTGAGACTTAACTCTTGCATTCCAAAGTTGGAAGCTTCTAGGCAAGCAAGATCTTCAAAAAATTGGTATGTGCTTAAAAATTGGTATCAGAGCAGTTCCTTTAGAAACAGTCTAATCGCTAGCAGGTAAATCTTGAGAGCACAAATGTTTAGTCATTATGTACAAGAAGGTTTATCCACAAATAAGGCTCCATTGTTTAACGGAACAAACTATGCATTCTGGAGCATAAGGATGTGAACTTATCTAATGGTCCTTGGTTTTAATATCTGGAAAGTAGTAGTGATTGGTTATAAAGTGCCATCAACTCCAGATATGGATCAAGTCGAAAAGAAGGCTAGTGAGAATAATGTCAAAGCCATGAATGCTATCTTGTGTGGCCTGTTATAATTTGAATTTGTCAAGGTAATACAATGTGATTCGACAAAGGAAATCTGGGACAAACTTCAAAACATCTATGAAGGTGATAACAAGGTGAAGGACAAGCTCCAAAATCATAGAAGACAGTTTGAGAGTTTGAAAATGAAAGATGAAGAAAATGTTGTGGGCTATATTCTTCGTGTGGATGAAATTGTCAACACTATCAAAGGGCTCGATAAAAAAGTTGAAAAATCCGTGATTGTTCAAAAAGTGCTAGGGGCACTTCCCTTGATATTTGATGCAAAAGTTTCTGTTATTGAAGAAATAAAGGACCTAGACTTTTTAACAATGGATGAGTTGCATGGGATCTTCACGGCGTATGAAATGAGAACTGAAAAAGAGAAGCCATAAAAAAAGGAATTGACTTTTAAAACTTCAAAGAAAGTGAAGAATAAAGATCTTGAATCAAGCAATAACACCAGTGATGAACAAGATGAAAAGGAGGCCCTATTTTTGAGAAACCTTAAGAAAGTATCTGGCAAACATAAAGGTAAGCTAACTTTCAAGTGTTTTAATTGTGGTAAAATAAAACATTTTGTTGCTAAGTGTCCATATACGGATGATAGTGATGATGAAAAAAATCATAATGAGGAAAGGAAAAAGGAGAGTAAACCTGAACAATACAAGAAAAACTATGAACAAAATGAGTATAAGATTTTTTTTTATAAACAAAAGAAAAGTCTCTATTCCAAAAAGGATAGTAGCTCAGTTGAGGAGAGCGATGCAAGTATATCAGAGAGTGACAGAGAAGAAACCATTTTCATGGCTATAGAAATAAAAATTAATGCCTCTGCAAGTGAAGACACCTTGGTAAGACAACGAAAAGAAAAAATATATTTAGAAGAGGAAGATGTTGAAGATGAAGGAGAAGTAGATCTTGAAGATGAACTCATTTGTGCTTAAAGTGAGATAAAGGTGCTTAAGAAAAAGAATCTGAAACAAAAATTACAACTTCAAAAATATGAAGAAGAGGATTAAGTTTTAAAAACAAGAATGTCACAACATGTCGAGGAATCAAAAAAGACTATCATTAGCCTTAAAAATCAACTAGAATAAACAAAAAAGGGTATAGGAGGCGAGAGTCAAACCGAAGACAAAGGAAGGCAATTGCAAAAAGCTAGAATTTGAAGTAGTTGTTTTAAAAAAATAATTGGAGAAGACAACTGCTCAATTGAAAAATAGTTTAAACTTTGAAAAGAGTACCAAAATGTTGGGTGGCATACTAAATTACCAAAGTTCACCATTCATTAATCATGGTCTTTGCTATGAAGGAAACTAGAAGATCGTTAAAGAAGGCTAGAGTTCAAAAACTATAGAACCACTAAAGAAAAGTATATGCAGAGAAGCCCAAGAGCTACGTAGATGTACTCAAGGGGTCAATGAATGGTGGAAGTGACAAGAGGAAAGAGCATGATACTCCTCATAGAGCCAACAAAGGTGAGTATATCCCCATTAAAAATTTCAGAAGATCATTCACTCCAAGGCAGTTTAATATGATTAAGTACCCAAATTCTTTCTATGGTTATTGTTATTTATGCAATCATTTTGGGCATAAAGTAATGGTGTGTAAGACATGTGGAAGAAATAGGTATGCATAGGACAATGGAAGAAAGTGCTTATGGATTTTCAAGTAGAAATTATAACTCATTTTCCTCTTTATCAAATTACAATGAGAATAGTATTGAATTTTATAAGTGCAATATCTATGGACATATAACATGTTTCTACAGAAGTATTTTTGTAGAACCTCCTAGACAAGATAAGAAAGTGGATGCTCCTGCTGTACAAAAAATAAAATTTACAAAAATTGGGAAAAAGAAGCAAGAAGAAGATAATTAGGAGGAGGAGAAATCTATGCTTGTACAAACAACATTTCATGCACAAGACGAAGGGAAGCAATGGTACATTGACAATGGGTGCTAAAGTCACAGGACTGGAGACGAGCAAATTTCTATCTTTGAAGGAAGTAAGTGAAGGCAGTGTAAAATTTGGAGATAATGCTACGACAATAATAACAGGGAAAAGTAACCTTAGTCTTAACAATGGGAAGACAAAAATAGGAAATGTCTTGTATGTTGAAGGTTTGAAGCATAATCTTATAAGTGTTAGTCAAATGTGTGATCAAGGATACATCCTCACATTTTATGCTCAAGGGTGTGAGATCAGGAAGGTAGATACAATAAAACTAGTTTTAGATGCTAATAGAACAACAAACAACTTATACATACTTAGTGAAGTCAAGTGAGAAAAATGATAGTTGAGTCAAATTGATGAAATATGGCTATGGCATAGAAGAATGGGCCATAGGAACTTTCATAATCTGGTTAAAATCAATGCCAAACAAATTGTAAGAGATATGCCAAAAATTACAAAACCTGCAAATACTCTTTTCAAACAGTGTTAGCAAGGAAAACAGACAAGGGCAAGTTTCAAATCAAAGGAGTACTCAACAACAAAGCCATTGGAACTAATCCATGCAGAGCTTTGTGGGCCTACAAGAATGTAAATCATACAAGGTGACAGTTTTTTTATGTTGCTCATTGATGTTTTTTCTAGAATGACATGGGTCACTTTTCTAAAATAAAAATATGAGGCATTTGAGAAATTTAAAACTTTTGAAGCCTTGGTTGAAAATGAAACCGATTCAAAGATCAAGTGTTTGAGATCAAATCAGGGAGACGAATTCCTCTCAAATGACTTTAAAGAGTTTTGTGAGCATCATGGTATAAAAAGACACTTCTCAGCTGCAATAACTCTACAACAAAATGGAGTTGTAGAAAGGAAGAATCAAATTGTTCAAGAGATGGAAAGAACAATGTTGAATGAATCTAAGCTATCAGATCATTTTTAGAGAGAGTTAGTTAACACCGCAGTCTACAATTTGAACAGAGGGTAAATTAGAGTAAACAATAGCAAAACACCTTATGAGCTATGGAAGGGTAGACCAACATTAGTTAAATACTTCAAGGTGTTTAGGAGTACATCAAAAGAGATGACGAAGAATTGGGAAAGTTTGACTCCAGAGTTGATGAAGGTATTTTTCTTGGATATTCCTCAAGAAGTATGGCATATATATGTTATAATAAAAAACAACAAAAGATTGTAGAAAGTGCCAGTGTAAGAATGGATGAAATAAGGCCTTGAAAAGAGAGTGTACAAGTAAATGACCATTCAGAAGAACCAGACTACAAGGAAGAAGAAGAAGAAGAAAAACAAAAGGAAGTGGAACAGGAAGATACAAAGGCACCATCTAGATTTGTTTAAAAGCATCACTCAGAAATTGAAATTATTTGAGATATAGATGCTAGGGTGCATACTAAAATAAGATTAGTGAGTACATTTGAACAAGTAAAGTTCTCTTTAATATTTAAAATAGAGCCTAAAAACTTTGAAGAAGCTGGCAACGACAACCATTTAATTGATGCTATGGAAGAAGAGCTAAGTCAAATTGAGAAGAATGATACTTGGGAACTCATTCCAAGACCAAAAGATAAAAATGTGATTGGTACCAAGTGGGTGTTTAGGAATAAGCTGAATGAAGATGGCCAAGTGACAAAGAATAAAGCAAGGTTAGTTTGTAAAGGATATGCTCAAATTGAAGGTACTAATTTTGAAGAAACCTTTGCCCCTGTTTGACTAGAAGCCATTAGAATGTTTTTGGAATATGTTGGTTTTAAGAATTTTAAATTTTATCAAATGGATGTCAAGTCTGCTTTTCTCAATGCAAGTTAGAGGAAGAGGTATATATCGAACAACCAGAAGGTTTTATTTTAATAGAAAACAAGGATTATGTGTGTAGGTTGAAGAAAACACTCTATTGGCTAAAGCAAGCCTCAGAGCTTGGTATTCAAGACTTGATAACTACCTACAACAACAAGGTTAAAAAATAGGAGTCATTGATAGTAATCTCTACATCAAGACTGAAGGTGAAAATCAGTTGATTGTTGTGTTGTATGTGGATGACATCATTTTTGCAGGAGATAGTGAAAAAATATCTCAAGAATTTGCAAAGGACATGCAAAAAGAGTTTGAGATGTCCATGCTAGGAGAATTGTTTGTTTTTCTTGGTTTACAAATTTTTCCATCTAACAAAGGAATATTTATATCACAAACTAAGTATGTCAAGGAGATGTTGAAAAAGTTTAGAATGGAAGATTGCACACCAATTAGCACACCCATGGTTAGCGGATGTAAGTTAATTAAAAATGATGAATCTCTTGAAGCAAATCAGACAATTTACAGATCCATGATTGGTAGCCTACTATACACCACAACATCTAGGCCAAACATCATGCAAGTTGTAGGCTTAGTAACACGGTTTCAAGTAGCACCAAAAGAAACTTGTGCAAGTTATCAAAAGAATATTTGAATATCTAAAAGGCACTTTGAATTATGGTTTGTGGTATCCAAGAGGTGAAGCTTTCACTCTAATAGCATATATAGATGCAGATAGGGTAGGAAGTGTTGATGATAGAAAGAATACAAGTGGAGGAGCATTGTTTCTTGGCAACAATCTAGTGTCTTGGTTAATCAAGAAGCAGGCTTCTGTTTCTTTATCCACGGCTAAGGTAGAATATATAACAACAGTGTCCTATTGTACCCAAGTTATTTGGATTAAGCAAACATTGATTTTTTAAAAAATAGAGTATGATCATCCAATCTCCATACTTTGTGATAACACTAGTGCAATAAATATTTCGAAGAATCCGTCTATGCACTTTAGGACAAAACATATTCCTATCAAGTATCACTTCTTGAGAGAATATGTTGCAAAATAGCATGTAAATTAGGAATACATTGCCACAAAGGAACATATAGCAAATATCTTCATGAAGCCCCTCCCAAAAGAAACTTTTGAGTTTTTAAGGCAGAAATTGGGAGTGATCCATGATTCATCTAGTCTTCACTAAATTCTTGAAGAGAAGCTTCGGTTAAGGGGGAGCTCATTACTGCATTATTTTTTTAGCTCCATGGATACTATGGTGATAAGCATTGTGATTGTATTGTATGTCCCTTTGACATTGATGTCAAAGGATGAGAGTTAAAGAAAGGGGGAGGAAAGGAGGAGAACTACAACAAGGGGGGTTCTTCAGCAAGGAGGAGATTCATATACTCTTTCTCTACAGGATTGCCCTCAATGACAAAGGGGGAGATTTTTGGAATACCGATATTGATGTCAAATGAGTTCTTATTGAAATAATGATGTCAACAGAATTATCATTAATGTCAGCAGATGTCAAGTAATGGCAACGTGATTAGCATTAATGTAAAAAGCATTATATTTGTGGAAATTAATGCCCACAAATGAAAGGGCCGATCACTTGTGTTTAATTGCCTATGAAGGAAGGGCCAATTCTCTTAAACTAGGCCAACTTAATTTAAAACTCTATAGGCCGACCCCCTTTTGAAAATCGTGCCTCTTAGTTAAAATAAAAAGTTAAATGAATGGACACCTCTTTTGGTGCATGGGTGTCTTTTGAAAAGGTCGACTCCCTTGTGAAAAGGCATTGAAGTCTATATAAGGAGAAGAGAAGGTAGAGAATAAGTGTAGAGTTAATTCTTTATATCATTCAAGTATAAGCAAATTTTTGTAGAGAAGAAAGGCGATTGAATTTGCCATCATTCGTTGATGAAGCAACAATGGTGTGGTGAAAGATCGTTTCAGTGGAGGTCGGTGTCCCTTGCTAAGTTGGTGCTTGGTGGTGAGGATTGGTGTCTCTAAGTAGGTTGGTGCCTACAAATTTTGTAAAAGAATTTTTATTTTGAGATTGGATTTGAATGGTAGATCCAATCAAGTCTTCTTTGTGGTTTTTTTCGAGAGAGGGTTTTCCACGTAAATCTTTTGTTTATTAATAGATAGATCTTGTGAGGATGTTTTTATTGTGGACATTAATTCACCCCTTGCCCCCCCTCTTCTCAGTGTGTTGTGTGCTTAACAAGTGGGTGAAGAAAATATAGTTCAAGTTGTCACTGCTAATGCCCCAAATTGTGTAGGGGTTGAAAAAATGCTTATGGAAAATTTGTAATGTCCCCATTTCCAAATCACTTATGAGCAGGTACAAAAGACCTTTAGTCTACTTTCTCCATAGACTAAAGGATTTCTTTTGGGCTTTTATTTCATTAATTAATTATAATTGCTTGAATAGTGATTTTAATCATTTGCTCATATAAGACAATTATTAGTTGATTAATAGAATATTTTATAAAAATTGTTTTTACCACTAAGGTATTTAATTGAAATAATTATTGAATTATTGCCTAAAAGTAATTTTTATTACTATTTATTATTTAGGCAATTATTTAATATTATTTTTGATAAAAAATGAATGTCAGCTTGTAAGTGATCAAAGGAAAAGAGGAGATATGCTAAAATTTGACAAGGAGCGTTAAGAAAGAGTATTTGGCCTTCCCAAGGTGGTTCGACCCCCTTTAAAGGGTACAGGTACATGTTGGAGTTCTCCTTTGAGGGATATGCTAAAAATTGATATTGATTCTTATGCTTGAAAAAAATATTGGGATGTATGCCCAATAAGTGTTTGAATGTTTTTTAAGCTGATTATTCAATAAAATAGTGTTGTTTGATGCCATCTTTGCAAAGATGGATTTGATATTTTCCCTAGAGTGGGGTGACTTGCTTGGTGACTTGTTTGTGAGGATTTCATGGTCAATTTGAGGCTCAATTGACCTAGTTTCATTTTTGAAATTTAATGATGAATATTGTTGAAGTGTGGCGTAGATTTTATATATGCTTTGGCAAGGTTTTCAAGGTCTTTTCGAGTGGATAAATAAATAATAAATTTTGATTTATTTATTTATATTTTTAGGCAGATTTTATGAGGATTTTGACTTCATAAATTATGGGTTTGTAGCTAATATTTATTGAGTGATTTTTTCCAAGTGTGGCGACTTGATTGGGCTTGAGGGATTGATGTTTGAAGGGGTCTAAAACCATAGTTGAAGGGTAAATATTAATTCTAATTTTTATATGTTGTTTTGACCTAGGATGACTAGGTTTGGAGAGGTGTTTGATCATTTTGAAGGTCTAAAAAGGGCATTGAATTTGTGTGGCTATTTTTGGTAATTTATTCATGATTTTTGACAAGTGTTTGAGTGAGAATTGGTAAATATTTAGCTATTGTTTTATGCATAAAATCAGATATTTTTTAGCGAGATTAAATTTGATTTTCATGCACATCCAAGGGGTCAAAAGGTTAATTTTTTTTATTTTTAATTGATGGCTTATTTTGGATCATTTCGAGGTGATATTTGCTCAAGGTAATTGATAAAAATTACCTATCTGTTTATTGCACTTTGATGCCTAGGATTTGGAAGTAAATTGCATGTTTTTTAGGAATATCTTTGAGTTGGGATTTGCTGATTTTGCTAATTTCAGATTTTAGAAATTTGTGAATTTTAGGGAAAACCTTTATTTGGCCTTTTGGCCCAAAAATAGGATATTACAGTGGTATCAGAGCACCAATATTGTCCACCTTTGAGGGTTGGTGTTGCAGATTTGGATACAAGCAGGGAAAAAGATTTTGTGTTATCAGAGAAGAGGAAGAAGCCATGGAAAAAATGGAGAAAGAAAGGCTCTACAATGTAGGAAGAAAGCTAGGGAATCTATGCCAACCAATGGATAGTGTAATCAACACCTTGAAAGAAGTAGAAAGTAGGTTATCCAAGGTGAGTCAATCTTAATATGAGTCCATGAAATGGGAGGTACAACCCTCAATGATTTACTTGGTTCAACATCAACTGTTGAGAGACACAAGTGAAAAGGAAAGATTTTTGGTTATTAGTTGTGTCAATAAAATTTTGAGACTAATTGCTCCCAAGGTTCCTTACAGTGGCAAAATTATGAGGGAGATATTTCAATTAATTACAGAGAGTTTATGAGGTCTTATGGATATCAAGGGAGACTCCTTTGCTAGAAGGGTCACACTGCTAGAGACTATGGCAGAAATTAGGTCATGTGTTTTAACGTTAGATTTAGAATGTGGTGAGCTTTTTGAAATGTTTCAACATTTTTTTGCAATTGCTTGTAAGAATCCTACCAAAAATGTTGTAGCTTCTGTGCAGAGAATCTTGACCTTGACACTTAATGAGAGTGATGATCTTTTCGAGCCATTATTATCTATCTTGTCGACAGGTTTGAGGTTAGAAAAGATTTTTTTTTCAATTGCACATATGCTGTTTGAAAATGTTGTAATTAATTGTGAGAAAAAATTGAGGTCTTATTTGATGGTGGAGCATGTAGAGGAAGAGAAGATTGAACTACATGGAGAGTTGGAAGGAAATAATATAGGCACATCCCTTCGTGAGGGTTCCTATGAAGGATCCAAGGAAATGAAAAAATAAGATTTAAAGAGGAATGTGACCTAAAAAAAATGACACTTTGGGGCAGCCTAGTGTAGAAAATTGTGAGGACCAAAAATTTGAGTTTTTAGAGCAGCAAAGGGGGCCGCAAATGATTGATGAAAATGAGGAAATGCTAGGTGCTTTGGGGCATCCAAGTACCTCAAACTCTGGTATTCAAAAAGATGATTTTGAAGAATCCAAGGAAACCAAGATATTCATAAAAAGGTATGAGTTGAATGATGATTTTTGTTTGGTATCTAATAATTGTTCAAATTTGTTGCATGACTCTAGATTTGATGAAAGAACTTGGAAGGAAAAATTCCTAAGCAAAAATAAGAAGGGAGTTCAAGCCTTGAAAAGGTTGGATGGCACAAAGTGGATTCTTGATAGATCAATGCACAATGAGATGAGGGAATGTTTGAAGGAAAAGAACACTATGATGGAATTGCATACAATCAAAATGGATATGGGAAAAGGTCAAGATTCCAACTTATTGTGGAATGTAAAAGGAAATCCATTGTGTGAAATGGATAGGAAGGAAGGATCAAGACATCAAGAAAGGATCCTAGAACTTGACAAGTGGATCAAAGAGGTGTTATTAAACACCAATGATTTTCCTAGTTTGTTTGTTTCATATGTAGGTTTATTTGGGAGATCTCTTGCAATGGGCGATGTAAGGAGTAAGTTGGTTCCCATACATAGGCTACCAATTGGAGGAGTTGAAGATGAAAATGTGGATGAAGACTTGATGACTACCCTAGAGCAGGCAAAGGCCCAAATCATGAGCAACCTTGGACAAAATGAATTGGTGAAGGAAAATTTGTTTCCTACCTTTCCAAAAAAATATTGGCAACATTTTGGGCTTTGGAACCCCATAGAGAGAAGCACAATTGGTACATGGAAACCAACTAAGAGTTCAAAATTTGTTGTTGAAAGGTACAAAAACATTACTCCCAAATTTTTTTGAGTTGAGTAACCTATGGCAGCCACCTATCATGCATAAGAAATCTGATTTTGGGAGCATTCTAACACTTGTGACAAGGGAAAATGTTGTTGGGTGTAATTTTGATTTGGTACAATCAGAGAACTCAGTTTCTATGTCACTATTATAGTCCTTTCACAAGGGCAATAGGTTTGATTTCATTATGTTCTTTCAGTTGTCCATAAATTCTAGAAATATCAATGATTGGGGTCATGGTTTGCATAGAAAAAATGGGAATTATAAGGACACATAAAAACAATACATTCGGATTCATTTTAAGTATCCCTATGATATCTATTTGGTCACACATGGTAGCCATGATGAAAGGAATAAATCTGATCCTTGTGGCACTTTCCAGCACTTGGTAGGAAGAATAAAGATCTTGGGACATGAGAGATATATGTACAATGAATTCTACATATTTTCACATGAAAAATCAGAGGTTTATTTGCATATACAACCATGTCAACATGAAGGAAAAAGTGATTTATTTCATATAAAATAGTTTTCATAAAATTCTAGAAATGTAATATTGTTGGCATCATGTGAAGGTAACATAAGGAACCTCCTCACCAGGAAGGTACAACCTTCTTGTGAGAATGTTGGAGAGCTTTTGGGAAGAATGAAGAGAATCATATGCATTTTGGAGGTAAGTAACATGGGGCAACCTCTTATTGAGTGCGAATTTCACACTTGGTTGTCCATACATGGTGGTGAATGTGTCTTGGAGGCCTTTTCTCATAAATGATACAGTTCTGATTTTTGTTTACATTTTTTGGGGAACATGGTCTAGCACATGAGAGGATTTAATAAAGGGCAACAAATGGAAGGATACATATCTCACATAAGGGGATCCTTACAAATTTGTGTACTTGATTATGACATGCGTTTGCAAGGTATATTTTTCAATTGGGTTAAGCTTGTTTTCTCTTTGCAAATGGAAAGATTACATTTTTGAATTGAATAAGGTTTGGTATGACATTATTTACCCATTTGGGAAATGTCACGCTATGATTTTTGGCAATAGATATTCCACTTAATAGGTACAAAAGCAAATTTTTTTAGCACTACAACAGGGTTTACCACTTGGACATGGTAATTGGACATATAAGTTTTGTTATTGCTTGAGGGCAAGCAATTTGGGGAAGGGAGCACTGTAATGTTCCCATTTCCAAATCACTTATGAGCAGGTATTGAATACCTTTAGTCTACTTTCCCCATAGAATAAAATATTCCTTTTGGGGTTTTATTTTATTAATTAATTATAATTGCTTGAATAATGATTTTAATTATTTGTTCATATAAGACAATTATTAGATGATTAATAAATTTTTTTATAAAAGTGGTTTTTACCACTAAGGTATTTAATTGAAATAATTATTGAATTATTGCCTAAAAATAATTTGTATTACTATTTATTAATTAGGCAATTATTTGATATTATTTTTGTTTTAAAAAGAATGTTGACTTGTAAGTGATCAAAGACAAAGAGGAGATATGTTAAAAGTCGGCAAGGAGAGTGAAGAACGAGTATTTAGCCTTCCCAAGGTGGTTCGCCCCCCTTTGAAAGGTACAAGTACATGGTGGACTTCTCCTTTGAGGGATATGTTGAAAATTGATATTGATTCTTCATGCTTGAGGAAAATATTGGGATGTATGCCTAATAAGTGTTTGCATATTTTTGGAGTTGATTATTTGACAAAACGGTGTCTTTTGATGCCACCTTTGCAAAGGTGGATTTGATAATTGCCCTAGAGTGGGGTGACTTGCTTGGTGACTTGTTTGTAAGAATTTCATGGTCAATTTGAGGTCCAATTGACCTAGTTTCATTGTTGAAATTTATTGATGAATATTGGTGAAATGTGCCGTTGAATTTCTATGCGATTTGGCAAGGTTTTCAAGGTCTTTTCGAGTGGATAAATAAATAATATATTTTGATTTATTTATTTATATCTTGGGTAAATTTTATGAGGGTTTTGACTTTATAAATTATGGATTGTGGCTTATATTTATTGAGTGATTTTTTACAAGTGTGGCAACTTGATTAGGCTTGAGAGATTGATGTTTGGAGGGGTTTAAAACCCTAGTTGAAGGATACATATTAATTCTAATTTTTATATGTAGTTTTGACCTAGAGAGGCTAGTTTTGGAGAGATATTTGATCACTTTGAAGGCCTAAAAAGGGCATTGAATTTGTATGTCTATTTTTGGTAATTTATTCATGATTTTTGGCAAGGGTTTGAGTGAGAATTGGTAAATATTCAATTGTTATTTTATGAATAAAATCATATATTTTCCAGCGAGGTTAAATATGATTTTCATCCACATCCAAGGGGTAAAAGGGTACAAAATTTTTCTTTTTAGTTCATGGCTTATTTTGGATCATTTTGAGGTAATATTTGCTCAAGGTAATTGTTAGAAATTACCTATCTATTTATTGCACATTGACGCCTAAGGTTTGGAAGTAAATTGCATGTTTTGAGACATCTCTTTGAGCTAGGGTTTGCTAATTTTGCAAATTTCAAAGTTCAAAAATTTGTGGATCTTAGAGAAAACCCTTATTTGGCTTTTTGGCCCAAAAAGAGAACATTACAAAATTATTCACAAATTTATTGGAGACCTTATGCAACACATTGCCTTAATTTTCTACTTCAGGACTAGGTCAAATTTCCATGGGTGCATGACACAATTCAAATCGAGAGGACAGTTGCTAATTTCACAAGGAACTACCACCTCACATTGAACATTTATAGACAACATGCATCTAATGAGTTGTTGAGGCCTTGTGAAACAAGTTTTGCCTATTTTTATATAACTCTGAAAAGAGTGGTTGAAGAGAAAGCAACAATAAGGTTAGTGATTTGTTGTAATGAATGGAAAAAATTGCACTTTCAACAAGTCCTAAGGGAAAGCAAGCGAAACCAATCATTATCAAACCTAACTTTAGGGAAAGTGAAAACAAAGTTCTAAAAATATGGGAACCTATTGTTGATGTGTTTTGCATGGTTGATGGTGACAACCCTTGTCTTGACATTCTTTATGAGGCTATGGACCATTGTAAGGAATCCATTCAAAAAGCATTCAATGATGTGGAGAATGACTACAAAGAAATATGGGATGTGATTGATTTAAGATGGAAAATGATGCAAACACCCTTACATAAAACAAATGGTTATCTAAAGCATAGGTTCTTTAATAAGATAGAGAGAGTGATTCTAAAGTCATGAGTAGGCTTTATGAAGCCATTAACATGCTTTTTCTAGATTTTGAACTTGCATGCATAATTAGGGATCAAACAAGGGTATTATGGGTGGAAGAAGGGGTATTCAGTTCGACAAGGGCCAAGTATGATAGGCCACATCTTGAAGGTTACAAATGGTGGAAATATTATGGATTAAGCACAAAGGAACTAAAGCACTTTGCTTTTCAAATTTTGAGTCAAGGAGCAAGTGTATCAACGTATGAAAGGAATTGGTGTTGTTTTGACCACATTCAATCTCAAAAAAAAAAATGGGTTATTGTCTGAAAAGTTAACAAATATTATTTATGTTCACAGTAATTTACGGATGTGCATGAACAAAATGACAAAATAATCTTCTTCTTCACAACCCCACCCTATTGCAGTTGTCTTAGAGGACAAAAATGAACTTGAATTTTTTTGTGATGAATCTAGTGATGATAATGTTGATAAGCCAAGTTTTCTTGATGATATGGAACTTTTTGATGTAGGTAGTAGCCTATAAGGACATATAGTGTATTGGCTTTTGATGATACAAAACTTTTTGATGTGTAGTTTGCATGAAGCTTAAGAACTTAGTATTTCATGTTTTAGATTTTGAGACACTTAGTTTTTCAAAAAGTATCTTTAATACTCTAATTTGACTTATTTTTATATATTTCTTGTGTTTTTCTATGGTTTGATTGTAATGGTGTTTTTTTTTTCAAACTTTATCCATTAGAAAGCTTGAACCGAATTATCCTCATCAAACACGAATTGGAACTCAAACTTGAACCTTGTGATGTAGCCTACAAAGAAAAAACAAAGCAAAAGGAAGCATTGCTTCAGCCACAACCATTTCAATCTAAACACATTGATCAATAAACTCAAAAATATATGGGTGAACCTAAGGAAGAAAACAAATTCAAACAAAATATGAGAAAAGGGAAAGGCTCCACTCAGATGGCAAATCCGAAGGCTCTATCCAACCCTTTTGTGGCTCTAGATAGTTTGGACACATAAGCAATGAAATTTGCATAGAGCATTGTAGAGACTTCACTACCTCAAACAAATATCCAAGTTTCTCGAAAAGATAAGGAAACAAATACTACCTTTTCTTCTAAAGTGGAACCTTTGTCTTCTCAAGGAAGAAAGAAAAGGATATTTGAAAAATAAAAAAAGCAAACATATCTCATCCCAGAAGATTTGTTTATTTTGGAAGCAAAACACCAGACCACAATGTAAAAAATGTGAGCGACCGCTTAAAATCGTCATGTTATTCAGGGAGCCAACTCTAATGGAATAAAAACAACTTCAAAGGACAAGTTGACAACATATTTGAACAAGGGGCAAACACCCTCTCCTTTATAGTTTTTTAATGTGGATCATCTCATGACACATTGGAGGCCTGACCATGCCCATTAAACGCCGCTTTATCAGTGCCAAAATGAAAAAATAAGGAATAAAAATGGTCCTCATTCAAGGGACATGTAGGTCAGGAACAACTCAGGAGATTCCTAATATGAGGATCCTGGACTCCAAACAAAACTTCAACAACAAAGAAACCTGCAAAATGATTTGATGGAAATTCTCACAAATTTTTTCCTTGGGGAATATATGTTGTGTACTACTCAAACGAAATGGAATTGATATGGGAAATAGTGTTAATATATACATGCCGTTATTGGGGAACACCAAAATATATTTGTTGGCATAGTTTACTGGATGAATAACTACCTCCCAACCTCCAAATCTAGTGCTATCGAGGGATTTCAACACTATAAAAGCCCCAAAGGAAAAAAAAAGAAGCTGCATATTTAAATTAAGAACAACTACATTTCTTATAGACTTAGAAACCACCACATTTTTTGACTGCTGGCCCATATCCCTTATATCTCTATGCAACAAGGCAAACAAGGGAAGCTTCAATTCAGATTTGAAAAAATGTGGCTTTCGCACCCTCAATTTTCAAACAACATAGCCAAATGGCATGTTGAAGAAAATTACATACAAGGTTTTGTGAAGTATATATTTATGGAAAAGTTGAAGTATCTCAAACTGAAACTTAAGACTTGACACAAATCTGCATCTGGCAAAGTTTGACTTGCAAAATCTCATCTTGAGGAAGTAAAAGAATATTTAGGAAGAGGGATTCATATAGGAAAATTATCATAGGGAACAACAACTAATACACAATTTGAATACTCTACAACAGCAAGAGGAAACTTATCGGTGGCAACACTTAAGGGAAAATGGATGAAATTGGAAGACTCCAACCCACATTTCTTCCACAAAAGAAAAATAGGCCATGCAAAAACACAATAAATCAAATAAGAAAGCAAAATGGATTCCTCGTAACTGTTGACAAAGATATCCTACATCATGCCATATCATGTTTCGAACAAATTCTAACTAGAGAAGGAAATGAGCCAAGGAAAATCTAGGCTTAAAAATAGCTACATCAACATATTCCACATTCAATCACAGAAGGAGAAAATTAAAAAAATGTTGTAGCCAATAACAAAAGAACTAAAAATTGTTGTATTCTCCTTCTAGCTGGATAAATCCATAGGCCTTGATGGCTTCCCAGCCTTGTGTTGGCAATCTTTGTGGGAAATTATGAAAAAAAAAATTCTTTCATTGGTGGAAGAATCACAAAAAAAGAATAAAATGTTGCGTAATATCAATATGATCAAGGAAGTATTGTATAACATGACCTAAAAAATCATCTCCAAAATAATAACCATGAGACTAAAACTACTACTACTTAAAATTAGTACACATGCATTGCATTATGTAACATGGCATACAAGGTTGTTGAAGTAGACTCTTTAGGTACCAATCAATGCAAATTAAAATCAAATCAAACACAATGTTTCAATGCATATGAAACTTGATAAAAAAGGTTTCTGATCGAATCAATGCAAGAATTGATTTGGATTGATCGAGGATCAATGCAGGAACAAATCAAAGTAGGAACGAATCAAGCAAGATCAGATTAGAATAGAAATGGGTTTCAACTCTATATGCATTATCATTTAGCCTTAGTAGTCCTACATGGTTTAACCTATGGCACAAAGGTGTTGCAAGGGGAGTCTCCCCCTCTTCTATTCTCTCTGTCAGTGTTATGGATTCATCTTCAAAGGCCCCCTCTCACATAGGACTAGATCCTAAACCCTTCCTTCAAGCTTTGATCCATAAACACCCACCATCCGTCGCTATGGCCCTTGAAAAGGCTGCTACGTTTCCCATCACTAATGTTTCTTCTAGTTGTCTACAGGTTGCATCAACGAACTTTATCATCAAGTTACCTAAAGGAAATTTGGATGTTGCTACATCCCCCCAATGTGAAAATCGTCTCATTTGGAGATTCATGGCTTTCTAGCCTAATGAGACCGGATTATGGATATGGATCAAAATATATTGGAAGTCAATGAATCCTATTCAAGTGACATGTGGCCCAAATGGGTATGTTTTTGTCTCTTTCTTGTCTGCTGAGGAGCGATAGGCTATGTTTGAAGGAGGCCCATGGTTTTGGGGTAACCGTAACCTTTTCATGAAGCTATGGGAGGACAACTTCAATGCTAAAAAGGACATCCTCTCGTCAGTCCCATTATGGATTCACCTTGGTAAGTTACCCCTAAACTTTTGGGTTGAATCCATTTTAGAGATGTTTGGAAACACTTTGGTTCCTACATTTTCTCAGTAGAAATGACCAAGAGATGCCTATATGCATCTTATTCTAGAATTTGTGTTCTGATAGATATGAGTAAGCCCTTCCACAAAAACATCCTCCTTAAATTGGAAGATGGTCTGGAGTGGAAACATGAGTTAGACTATGAATGTGTACCATTTAGATGTAGAATATGTAGAGAATGTGGTCACCTAACGAAAGATTACAAGACCCATATGTCTTTTATTCAAACGACTAAATAATCTGAACCATCAACACTTGATAAAACAAGATTAGCTGACTTTTATCAAGTAAAAAGGAGAAATGTTTTTGGGAAGGGCACCCCAAGCCAATATATTCCAAACATGAATCAACAAAATCAAGACAAAGGCCCCTTATAAGTGGATAACTCAGGGATGCATATAGGGAATGAAGGAAATACAATTCCCAACCTACCATCTTCTATATCAATGCCTATTAATGAGGTTGAACTCGAAGAGGAAGGGGAAATTCTAAGTGAAAGCCTAGAGGAGAAGAGAATGGATCAGAGATCTGATTTAGGTGAGATGGAGTCCCCCCAAAAATCTCACACTCTCTTAGAAATTTTGCGAGATGCTAGAAAAATCAATAAATCCAAGCATGATTTTGTGAGCTCAAAAAAAGGACGAGAAACAAAAAAACATCTACTATCTCAAGAGGGTCTAATCTTGATCTCTCATGGGAAACAACCCTAAATGGATTCAACTGTTGAAAAGACTCAAGCATGCCTATTAAGAGATTCCCAATGATATGCATATCTTGGAGCTGCAAAGGTTTGAAAGATTCTAATAGGAGGAGAGCTTTAAAAGAACATATTAGAGTATGGAATCCAAATATTTTATTGTTGTAAGAAACAAAATGCTTGGAAGCTAATCTTCTTTCTTGGAGCCTATATCTTTGGAAGGCTACAAAGTTAATGACGATGGATACTTGTAGCCAAAATGGTGGTCTTGCCATTGCTTGGAACCCCATAAAATTCACTTGTAAAATGGTAAGTACAGATAGAAATTGGATGTGTTAAAATAAATGATAGATTTAGTGATTTTTTTTTCTATTTGGTTAATATTTATTCTTTAAACTCCATGAGAGGCAAGGGTGAATATCAACATGAAATATCAACACGTTGGCTAGATTTCCCCAATGATGCCTAGATACTTGGTGGAGAGTTCAATGCCATTCTCTGTAATGTCCCCTTTTTGGGTAATTTAATGAATTCTGGAATTTACTGTGATTCCTTTTCAATATTGGATATCAAACAAATTCTAAAACATCCCATGTGCAATATTGATACTAAAAACTCAATTGAAACTTCATTGAATCCCTTGTTGTATTGAGATGAAAGCATACAAATACTGGTAATGAAGAAATGAGATAATAAATAGCACATGCATTACTGGAATTGAAACCCACTGAAGCCTTTATTTAATTGACTGAATACAAATATAATTCTAATGAAATTGTAAACTAGATAACAATTGTAAACAATAAACCCTTACTTGTTACAACTCACAAGGAGATCAAAATGTACAATGGTAAAGAGACTGTGAGTAGTACAAGAAGAGCAAACTAAAAAATAATAAGACTTAGCAATAAGTGTCTATATACAATAGTAGTTCACAACAACCTTGCACCATAGAATGGGCGCCTAACAATAACTAATAATCCTCCACAATAAAGTCTATGCCAAGGTACATGAAACCAAATGCTGATCACAATTCCCAGTAGCTGAATCGAACCCTCATTTACTATTATAAACCTTCAAATGCATCAAACAATAGATCTAGTATGTAGATGGTCAATTCCAATCAATGTGTTTGTTTATTTCTGCGTGAACAATAATATCAAACCCTAGAGCGACAATTGATCTCTAGTATGCTTGAAAACCCTCCAACAAAGATGATACATCAGCAGATATGGGCAACGACAATGATATATGGTGGCAACAATATTAGGAAGAATGGTGGTGGTGTATGGTGGCAATGTATGACAACAACAAACCCTAAATAAAGTCTGATTTTTATATTAATAGCAGCAAATAATGATTATCCTCAATTTGGCACTCCAAATAATGAATATTGATGATGAACAACAACCACATATGATGATAAATTCTGAAAATCAGCAATAAAAATAATTTTCTTGCAAGTAAAATCCAATCCAATCCTCTACAATCTGAAATCTTCAACAATTTACTTTGGCAACACTCTAGCGATATATTAGCAAGCTGAAAATGAATTCAATTCTTTGAGCACAAATGTGATCCTTGGGTGGAATCACCTCTTATGGACAAGAGGATTTTTGTCCTCCAATCCAACCTTGGAAACCAAGAGGGTTTTCATCCTCCAAGATCTCCTAACAACCAATTTTTCGTTCTCAGATGGAGATATTGAGCACAAAGATCAAAATCTAGAAAAAGGGTTTTTTTTCAAAGATGAATAATGAATCCAAATGAGAGAGAAATCTCAATATAAAGATTCAATTGTCACTTTTAGGGTTAGTGTTTTACCCTTTTCTTTTATTTTCACCTTTTCTCTTTTCTCACCCTTTTCTTTTATTTCTAATAATAATAAAGAAATATTAAGTTGTCACTTATTAATAAAATAAAAAGTGACTTAGACAACTTAAAATATTAGCTTTATTATTTTTTTACTTTATTTTAAAAAAGGGACATGACATTCACGAAGAGAAGGGTGGATTTATGTTTCTGAATGAACAAGACAAGGAATTCATTACATTCATCGAAAATGTAAAATTATAGGGTGTCAACCCAAGAATGATAACCACACATGGATAAATAGAAGGTTAGGAGAAGGTTCTATGGAAACAAAAAAACTTGATAGAGTTCTCTTGGATGATAAATGACTTGAAGACAAAATCCATATTGAATCAAATATCTCCCCAGTGTTGGATCAGATCATTGGCCGATTCTTCTCAATATCCGGTAAAGAAGTCAAAAGGTTTTCGAACCCTTTTAGATTCGAGGCCATGTGGCTCCTTCACATGGACCTTAAATTCTCAATTGGAACTTGGTGGAAAGAGTGTAGTTGTATCGGGGTCCAAAATGTTCATCTTGGTTAAAAAACTCAAGTATATGAAAGAGAAGTTGAAAATATGGTGTAAAATGATTTTTGGAAATATCTTTTTGTGAAAAAAAAGCATTGTTTAACATATGGAAGATGTTCAAAATAAAATCTAGGTATAAGTCAATGAATATGATACTTCTCAAAAAGGAAATCTATTGGTGACATAAACCTAGAGCCCTCTAGCTCAAAGAAGGAGAGAGATATACTAAATTCTTCCACAAATCAACCATTTTAAACAGATTTAAGAGCTCTATCAGAGAGATTATAACAGTATAGGGAACCACTTTGAATAATGAATTGCAAATTACGCATGAAACTACTAATGTTTTTTAGAATGGTTCAAGAGAGTTAACTCGTGCTATCTTGCTCAAGAAAATTTGTTATCCAACATTCCTAAGCTTATCAGTGACCGAGATAACTTTATTTTCTTGAAACTAGAAAGTATGCATGAAGTGGAATTTGTTGTTAAGAATATTAAGGGTGATAAGGCTCCTGACCCAGATGTTATTCTTAACAAAAAATTGACGTGTTAGATGTTATTCTTAACAACAAATTCACCAGTAACAAATTCATTACCCTTATAATTCTTTGAAAAGTTGGCTTCATTAATAACATTCCTAAGCTTATCAGTGAATGAATAAATTTGGGAGATAATTAAAGTTAACATGTTAGATTCTATTAATGAAGCCATCTTTTCAAATAAAATTTTACACGAGCTTAATACCACTTTTCTCATGTTGATTCCTAGAACAGGGTAGGCCGATTACTTTGACTCTTATCGTTTGATCTCTTTGTGCAACATCTCCTTCAAAATTATTGCAAAAGTGCTAGCAAACAGACTCAATGTTCTGCTTCCAAAAATAATATCCAAAGTGAAAGGAGCCTTTGTCCAAGATAGACATATCTATGATGGTATTATCCTAACCCATGAAACCATGCATTAAACAATAAAAAGAAAAAAGGTTGGGATGTTTATAAGCTTGATATAACAAAAGCCTATTAATGGGTTAACTGGGAATTTTTGCTGAAAGTTATGGAAAATTTTGGTTTTTCGTAGAGATTGGTGTGATCTTATTATGAAATGTATAAGAACTCTCTTATTTTCAATCTTAATAATTGGTTCTTCATCTGGTTTCTTTCACTACCAAAGGGGGATTAGACAAGGTGATCTGTGATATCAATCCTTATTTATTATTATGTCAAAAGCTTTAAGAAGGGTTTTAAAAAAGGTTGCAAACTGAGATAAAATACTCTCTTTAGGTCACCAGTCGAGGCTAGCTCATGCATCTCCAATTTGCTGATGATAACTTCATGACGCTTCCCACTCTAAATGATGTTGAGGAGATGAAGAAGATCCTAAACACCTATCAAAGTGCTTCACATCAACAAATAAGCAATCATAAATCAAAAACATTTTTCACTAATATTCCTATTTGTGTTTAGGTTAGATTAAGCTCGATCTTAGAATTTGGAATTGGGGAGATGCCCTTTACTTATCTTAGAATCCCCTTCTTTTCAGATAATGGGAATGTTGGAAGTTGGCAAGGACTGATCTATAGCTTCAGAAGAAAACTAGAGAGTTGGAGTGGAGGATGGCTTTCATGGGGAGGCAAACTTCAAATCTTAAAATTAGCGCTACAAGCTATTCCAGTTTACTTGTTATCAATATTGAAAGCTCCGTAAAAAATCTCCAAAGAATTGGATAGGATTCAGAGCAAGTTATTTTGGGATGGCAACAAAGCAAAACATAAATTTCCACTTGTCAAATTGGAAACCATCATTAAGCCAAAGGAATTTGGGGGCCTTGGTCTATGATCATATCACTAGTTGAATATGGCCTGTGGGGCTAAATTGAGTTGGCACATTTTTACAAAAGTTGATAAACTTTGGAGCCATGTGTTAAAGCACAAATAGCTCAGCTCTATTAATCATATGGAAATCATCCCCAGTAGAGTATCACATGAAGGATCAGTTGTATGGAATTTCATTGTCAAATCCAAAGAGATCATTGCTATGGATTTAATCTAGGGCATTCGAGAAGGAAATGAAGCAAACTTTTGGAATGATTCCTAGCTATACCCCATCCCTATTAGTGCTCAAGAAGGCATGGCTATTCCAAAAAAGGTGGGTTGAAGCCCCCATAAGGTGACTGATTACATGATAGAGGGAAATTATGAAATGAATCAAGACAAGAAATGGAAATATGTAGTGAACATCATCCCCAATGCTACACATCTTATATCCACTTCCAGAGGGATCTTGAAACTATAAGAATAGGTAATAGAAAATACAAAGGAAAACTTATATGGAATAGTTCCACAATTGGAAATTACGCGGTTAAAGATGGATATAATTCCATTCTTAACTAAACTTCCATTCTAAATATCTCTCCTACCCATGAAAGCATATGGGTGAAAGAAGGATGGCCCAAAGCAAAAATATTTTGTGGCTTGCTTGTGAAGATAATATTTTAACATGGGATAATTTAATGAAGAGATGCTTTATTGGACCTTCCCAATGCCCTCTATGTTTTCAGTTAGCTGAAGATGTCAATCACATGTTGCTTCATTATTATTATGCATGGAACTTGTGGTTTAAGTTACAACCTAAATTTAAACATCAAAATCCTCTTCTAGCTAGTCTAGAGGAAATGATTTTACAATGGCCTTATATCTCTTAGTCTAAAGAGAGTCAAATTCAATGGAAAATTGGGCTTTCTCTCCTATCATGGCTTCTAGGGAATGGAAGAAATAACAAAATCTTTCAGGGCATAAGCACATGGACCAAGCAATTGTGGAATAACAAGCATTTGAAAACAATAGTTTGAGCGAAAGTTTGGGTTTCTAAGCTCTCTCTCAAAAAAGGGAAAACTGTGAATCGAATAAGAATCAAGTGGTTCCTCCACCCATGGATGTGATCAAATTTAATTTTGATGGGACGACTCAAGGTATTCTTGGCATGGCAGGAAGTGGTGGTATTTCACATGATATTGAATGATTTTGCCTATTGGTTCCTTCCTACTACGAGCAATAAAGTTAACTTATGGCTCTTAGTACTTGTGTGCTTATTGCTATGAAGTATAAGTGGCATAATATCATATTTGAAGGAGACTCTCTATTGAGTATTAAGGAAGTTAATAAAGCAAAATGTTATTATTGGGAACTGCAAGGCTTGTTTGGGGAAATTTTAGAACTTAAAATTAAAATCGCCAATGCACTGTCAAGCATTGCTTTGGGGTAGGTAATTGGGTTGTCGACTCCCAAGCTACTATTGAAGTTGAAGGAGTTCCTCTTAAAATGAAAATTTGGAAAAATAAAGATGAATTTTTTTTCGAACTTGAAACTCAACGAATTATCAAGGAAGAGGAAACCTCGGATCAAGGTTTGTGTTCTTCTCATGCTTATTAAATTTGCATGGTTTTCCCCAAAGGGCATGGTGAAAGACTCTATCATCTCTAAAAGAATATCAAGAATCCTTGCTCTTGATGGTATCAAAGGGTAGTCCCCTCACCCTAGCCCTGATTGCATAACTAGTACACATACTTAGATTATGGTTTTTGATATGATCAATTTCAACAACATAAATCTTGGTTATGTCTGGAGCACTAGCATCTATGTTTTGCTCTGTTTTGATTAGTTTTAAAGGGGTTTGACTTTGAAGAGTTTTACTATTTCCCTCAACATTAATGCTTGTTGGTGGTAGTTTTGGTTGCCTCTTGTTTGGGTTTCTTTTTTGAATATTTCTCATGTTATCTATCACTTCTGTGTGGTTCCTTCTTTACTATGGGACATTATGTGCCTTGAAAACTATTTATTACTCCACCAATAGTGGGTTGTGTAATTCTTCTGAATAATGTGTGTTGTCCACTATATCCTTTGTATTAAGTTGGGTAGGGCTTAAGTGAAGCTCATACATTGCCTATCCCCTGATCTGTGCTTCTAGTATTCTTAACATCAATTTTAAACACCTTTATTTAGCAGAAAAAAAGGGCCTATAAATTCATTTGCAAAATATTAACAATGAGATTGAAATTTCTTCATAGAATTGTCTTAACCACTTGTTATAAATGTAAAAGAGACTAGGCATTCTCATGAAACTGGATGTCTTCAAAGCATTTGACATATGGGATTGGGAGTTATTGGAACACACATTAACAACTTTTGGCTTCAATAGATAGGTATTTGTTGGGAACAATAATTGCATACAAACACCAATGTTCACCATTGACCTCAATGGTGATCTAGGTCTCCCATTTTTATCTTCTAGAGTACTTTATCGAGGTGACCCATTCATTCCATATTTATTTATTATTATGGGAGAAACCGTAAACAAGATCATAGAGGATGTAAAAATGTTGAGAAATTCATGGTCAAAACTAACTAAAAATGGGGGGATGATACACCAACTTCCACTTTGCAGATGACTACCACTCTCCACGGTTATCACTAGGGAAATTAAAAAATTGAACCGTTTATTACAAGAGTTCAATTTGCCTTATGTCAACAAATATATATCACAAATCCCATGTTATATTTTTAATGTGGTAGCCAAGAAGAAAGGGAAATAACTAGAATTTGGCAATTCCAGTAAGGAACTATGAAACATCTAGGATTCCCATTGCATCATAAGTGGAAAAAATAATCGTGGAATGGGATGATATATTGTCTTATCTCTTTTTCATAATTAAAACAATAAGAAAGCCCATAGCCTATTTATTTCCTGTAGACTAAGGGATAAAGTTAGGGAAAAAATTTAATAATAATGTTTTATGTTGTAGTAAGTCACTTTGTTTCATAACATGGAAAAATGACACTTATGTTTTATTGCTAGTAAGAGGGCCAAAAGTAATCATCATTAAGTGGATGAAAAATGATGGTTTATTAAAAGTATTTTTAATACTTTTAGGGCAAAATTGGAAAAGATAAATTAATTGAGGAGAAGTGGGGCTAAAAGAGTCATTATTCATTATTCATCTTTGAAAACAAAAACCTATTCTAGAGTTTGAGTTTTGTGTTCAAATCTTGTCATATGAGGATGAAAACCCTCTAATATACAAGTTAGGAGGATGAAACCATCTAACCCATTGAGGGGATTCTATTTAGAAATCATAATTGTGCTTACAAATAAAGATTGAAATCTGATTTCATTGTGGCTAAAGATTGGTATTAGATTCCAGTACTTTGTGAGGGTTTGGAGTATTTACAGACTATTGTGTTGGGTTTCTTCTAACCCAATCATGTTGCTTTGAGGTTTCTACCCTATTGGTTTTTGTGTTGGAGTTTTTCCTTTTAAAATATATTGCATGAGGTTTAATTCATAATGTAAGCTGCTATGTGGGGTTCTAGACAACATTCAGGGCCACCATACCATCCTCCATCTTAGTGTCATCCCTCCTTGCAACGCTACGATTTGTTTCTCTAGATTGTTGTACCTTGTCCATGGTAAATCAATGTTGTACTAGGGTTGTTGTTGTTGTGCATGGTGATTTTATTGGGAGTTTGACAATTAAGGGTTTGCTATTATGAATTTACTGCTCTATTTATATGTATTATTCAATATTAAAAGTGTAGACACCACATTGAATAAAATATTGCAGTTGGGTTGTTGATAGATTTGAGATTTTTGTATTGCAACATGTGAAATTTATTATCTTGTTTCTTCATTGCCAATATTTTGTATGCTCTCATCTCAATACAATAAGGATTTCAATGAAGTTTCAAGTAGGTTTTCAATATCAATATTGCATGTGGGTTATCTTGGTATTTGATTGATGTTTAATATAGGAATGGATTCACAGTAAATTTTTGAGTTTATAAAATATCCAAAAAGGGACATTACATAACACAATGCAAATCATATTGAACGATTGGACCCATCAATGGCTATCCTTTACATGCAAAATTTGACTTCTAAAATCAGTAGTATAGGCTGTCCCAGTGTATATTCTCAAGTTTCTACCAGTTCCCACATTGACTACTGAATCCTTTTTAATCATACAATGAAATTTATTTGGCAAGGTGTGTAATGAACACAATGGTATATCCCCTAATGTAATGGGAAAAAATATATAAATCAAATCCCAAGAATGTTTAAAGATTCTGGAAAGACCCATCATCTCAAAAAATACATGCTTATTTAGAAGGATCGACTTTTCCAACAATATTGGAAAACCAATCTCTCAACACCAAAAAGACATCTTGATTTTGGATTAATGTTAAAATAAAAATTAAAATGGATAGATGGAAATGGTGTCATATCCCCAATCAAATCGCTAGTAAAATCCTCAGTCACCAAGCAAGACACCAAATTGGTAAAATGCAATCAGCAATAGGGAATCACAGCAATAAAGAAAATCGTAGGTCTATGGGAATTGTAGGTATTAAAGGAAAGTCATGGCCAACAATGAAGGATATATAATTTGTTTTCCTTGAAGAGCAACGTCACATCTCATTTAAAGAATCACCATATAGAGGAATGCACAAAAAATTGCAGTCTTTACCTATTAATGAAGAGCGTCTAAATCAATCAAAAGTAATTAATAAAGTATTAATTAAACACAACATCAATTAATCATTAAATAATTGGTCATTTGAATTCATTAGATAAATGGACACCACCCTTGGGAAGACACACCCCTTGGGAAAAGGCATTTGGAAGAGACATGTCTTTCGATGGATGGTGATGAAATATTAAGTCATTTGTTGGTATGGAAGGAAATCATTCAATCAGGTATTAAAATATATAACCATGTACAAGAATTATGCTTTACAACCACTTTTAAGGATGAAATCCCTTAATTATGTAATTTGATTACAAGGACGAAAACCCTTGTATTCATTATATCCCAAGGACAAAACCCCTTGAGGATTTGTATTTTATTATTAATACAATTACATTTTTTATTTTAAATATTATTTTAAGTACAAGTTACATGTATAAAATATTATTTTAAAAAGAATTTTGAGGAATCCAAATTATCAAATAATATTTCGATTTGGGATAATATAGTGGTATCGAAACTGGTGATCTTGCCAACCTGTAGGAAGCTAACATTTATGGCATAACTTCAATTACAAATCAAAAAATTGTCGTAGTTGATTACCAGTCTCATTGGCTTCATATATATTTGCATGTTGGTGACCACCACTTGCATTTCCATTCTAGTGCCATTATTTGATAGTTGTTAGAAGCAAATTTGAAAAGATGACTACATATAAGTCTATATTTGAGTCGATGCAGGAAATGACCATGCTAATGAAGGACCCAAACATTAAAAAGGCATATTTAAAGGGTGCATTGGCAAGTGAATAAGAGTTGGGCAATAATATTTTTAATGCAAGAGATAAACTTGAACACCTATCCCAACGAAAAGATGCTCTTTTCAACACTTTGGAGGAAGTAGAGGAATGTCTTCACGTGGTGGAACAATCACCCTCTCAGGGAATGCCAGCAGCTTTGTTTCTTACAACATCTTCCTTGGGTAAGCAAAGGTTGTTAAGACACAATGATAATGAGGTAAAACTTCTCTTCACTTCATATTTGAGTGAAATCACGAGAATTTCAGCACCTAAATCTCCTTACAATGATAATACAATGAAAGAGGTAATTCAACTGGTGGTGTATAATTTCTAGGATATTGATGATATCACATGTTCTCACTTTTCTAGAAGGGTTGCTATACTTAAAACATTTGCAAAAATCAAATTGAGTAACCTCATGTTAAAATTGGGATTGCATGATTTAATACACAACATGTTTCACCATCTCCTTGCTTCCATCAGGAAAGATCATGATGATGATGTTATTGTAGCTATACAAATAATTAGGGTTTTGTCCATTAATGAGAGTTATGATGTGCCACAGTCTCTGTTTTCTATCCTATCGACTAACAATGATGAAGGGAATTCTTGCAATCCTATCAGTTAAAGGAAGGTTAGTTAGAAGATTCATTTCTCGTTATGAATATTAGTTGAAACCTTTCTTGGATGATAAGGAGCAGGTGGTTGAAAAGAAGTCCATAGCAGAGAAATCTAATGTAGTGATTACTAAGAATCATGATGAATGTGAGACAGAGCCACATGATGTTTCTTTGGTCATACATGAGGGAAATGACATAATAACAACCTGGAATACACCTCTAGAGCTATCCACTAAAGTTTTTGACACTAGTACCAAGGTTGACATAGTTGAGATCATTAATACATCTTCAGATGATGGGCTTGTTGAAGGCAAAAATGATGAAGTTTTCAAAAAAGCTAACAATGATGATTCTTTATCTCATTATAGTGATGGTGACACAGGTGGCTTTTGGTTTGACTACCAGACCAAGCTTATAGAGAGAGACACTTATTTTGACATCAGTATTGGTGAGTTAGAGATTGATTTATTCAGAGAGACAACATCACAGGAGGAGCATAGTGAACACATATTCTCTGAACAAAGCAATCAACCTTTTAACACATGGGATTCAGGTGTGATTACACCTAAGTATAATGAGGATCCTACATGAGATGAATTTTCTTTTGATCGTGATGATGTTCAGATTTTAGAGCACAATGCATGTATGGAAGATGTCATTGATGGTGTTGATTTATTTCTTGAGAATAAATTTGATTTATCTACACATGAAGCTGAATTTGAGCAGAGGTTTAGTGACTTTGATGATTTGGATCCAAATTTTGTGCTAAAAATGATAATAGAAGGCTAAAGTGGTTTGGGACAGCCTTGGAGTCATTGATGATAGGTATGAAGGTTCCAATTTTAGTATTAATCATAGTAGCTGTTCACTTTCTTCGCATGAACATGATTGGAAGAATAAATTTGTGGTGATTGCTAATAACCCATTGTTTGAGATGGGTGTTGGTATGGCATATGACAATCCACCTTTTGAGTTGGATGATGGGACTACTCTTGGTTGTAGCATTGCACTTGGTGAAAATAGCAAGATATGGGATCCAGGAGAAGATTTAAAACT
Organism: Torreya grandis; assembly: GCA_037957365.1. NCBI lineage: Eukaryota > Viridiplantae > Streptophyta > Pinopsida > Cupressales > Taxaceae > Torreya > Torreya grandis. The sequence continues at coordinate 2,210,562 of JARHVA010000517.1, read as the reverse complement.
TGAGTTGGAGTGTGGTTTTTAGCTTGGTTTTGATTTAGGTTACATTATGAGGTGATTGGTTACCCTCCTGGGAGACCACTAGATATGAAGTGTGCAAAGGAGGAGACAAAAGAAGATTGCATAAGGAGTGTTGTGACACTAGGAGATGCAGTATCTTCATGGGATGAATTGATTCATGGAGAATTCTTCATTTCTTATTTTGAAAAGTTTCCAAATAATGCCCTTGAACTTGCTGGAAATTTCAGAACAACAGCAAGGAAAGTTGTTGGTCATCGTTATGTGGGAAGATAATAGGAAAGGTCACCCACCATTAAGCCAATTGTAGCTCAATGATATTTAGTGAAAATTTCCAAACTATGGGTTTGTTTTTATGAAGTATTACTATCAACCTTCTTCCACCAATCAAATTGTATGGACCCCACCCAAAATTCAATTAGTTGACATTGAGGATCAAGCCCAATACACTACACTTGTTTAGATTTTGCAAGAAAGAATAACTTCAAAATCAATTATAAAGAGATGATGATTTGCATGTATAATCATGATGGAAATTGTGGAGTCAAATCACCCTATAATTCTCTCCTAGACACAACTCCAAGCTCACACAAAAATGTAATACTCTTTGATCTATGCGTACATGGAAAAAAATAGAAGGCTTTTTATGGATTTTACTGCATATATTCTTGCATCATAAAATATTTAGGAAAGAGGATGGGTTGGCCCTACTAGGCATGCAAACTATCAAGTAGCTGAGACCACCACCTATTTTTTGTACAAATGTAATCTAAGCGCTAAAATATTGGAATAGTTGGCATGTTTTATTTTGAGAGGAGGGGGGAATATCAATATGGAGTACATTAAATCCAAAAAAATCAAGTGTAAAGTTTCTAAATCCAACATGTAGTTCCTAAAGATAATCTCCAAGATAGCTTCGAGCTTTGTAATTTGGCAAATATGGAAAGAGCAAAATTCTCACACCTTTACAAACGGCTTGCACCAAACACATAGTATTTCTCACAACATCAACTCCTACATTCATTCCACAAAATATTGACGAGGTATTCATTTTTGTTGATATGATGGATTGTAAGTTGGCTGGTAAATGGAATATTACGTTCCAAAATAAATTTAGAGTTTTAAAAATAATCAACTTTAAAAATAATCCACAAAAACACTTAGGCCCCACCACCTAGAGTATACTATAAAGTAAATTTTGACGGTGCTTCGAAACACAATCTTGGGTTTTCGAGTGTGGGAGATATCATCTATGATTGATGGATTGCAAGTTGGCAAGTGAATGGAATATCTGATCCACTATACATATAGTGTTTTTCAAATAATCCAAAAAACACATAGTTACCACCACCTAGAGGATAATATAAAGTAAATTTCAACAGTGCTTTAAAATACAATATTGGCCCCTCAAATGTGGGAGGTATAATTTGTGATTTAAAGGGTGGACTGATAGTTAGCTACTCATGGCTCTTAACATAGGTATCCAACAAGCCATATCAAATGAGGTCATCAACCTAAAAATATAAGGGGACTCTCAAATAGTTATAAAGTATATTAATTGAGAGAGAGTCAGGGCACAATATCCCAAAAAGTTCCCATTGGTGAGTCAACAATTTTGCTCAATAAGTACTACTAAATATTCATCACATGCAACAGGGGACACCACAATGTTATCAACAAGGTCATGTGGTTTCGGACATGTTATCTCATGCTCTCAAACCCACACATATGCCAAACTTACACATGTATTAATGCTTACCTATGACAACCATAAAACCACCCTAAAAAAAGTGTTCATGTCTAACCGCATAGAACCAAACCTCCATTCCATTCTAGACATCTCCACTAGATATTTTTTGGATTTTATATTCAGTTTATACCTTTTACTTTCCAAGAGAAATTACACCAACCAATTAAGTTCATTTTCATAGTCACCTTGTCCAGATATTCACACCAACCAAATCCCTCTTTTATTTAACAATTTTTTTTAATTATAGACTTTCATACCTCTAAGTCTTTACCATCCTTCACAGCTCACTTTTAAATTTGATTTTGACACACTTTTTAAACCTGTCTTCTATTCTATGCTTTTCGAACTCCATATCTCCCATGATTTTATTCTATTTTTGTAAACAACTTGCAATTCATCCTCCACCACTTCAGTTCACACCCCTTGATATACTTTGAAATGCTTCAAACCACTCTAAATACATGAAAACCCCTAATGTGACCTTAGGATTTATGAATAAATCTTCCAAATGTCATGTAAAACCTATAGCCAAATATAGGTATGGAGGAGGTGTCCATGTACCTCAGGCCACTAATCACACAAGGAAAATCAAGATTCAAAATTATGCTAAGCACAAGGATAATTTGATAAGCCGACACACAAAATGTCCCTTTAGCATGCACATCATAATTGTACTACATGCCAATATATATGTCATTATGGTATTCATGCATATGTTGTCTAATAAAGCTACAAAACATTTTAAATATTTGCATTTGTAGAACCTGTAATGTCCCCTTCTCAGGTTTAGCACTGTCTGAAGACTCTTAGCCTATTATGTGGTTTCCCATCGGGTAAGGGGATGAAGGAAAGGGGAAACATAGTTCTTTTCTTTTCTAAGTTTCCAAAATTAGCTTCATGTCGACAACTTTTCCATTTTGAAATTAAAAAGGATCACTTTTAAATATATTATTTTAACCCTTGGAGCGTCAAACTTTTGCAGTTGGATTTGAGGGAAAAGGGTATAAAAGGAGATGGTGAGGTTCATCTTTGGGAACGATCATATACTGTTATATTGTTATGATTTGGGCATGTTTGCTTCTACTTTCATCAATTGAGGATAAAAACCATCTTTGTTAATCTGATATTGGGGATGAAAACCCTTAATATTCAATTGTTGGCTTCATCTGGGAGTTACATTTGAGGGAAAGATTGTTTGGGACAAAGCACAAAGGTTTGAATTAGTGTGGCGTAATAGCCAGGGCATATTTTAAGGTGGGTGCATCAGTTGAGAGACATTTTAAAGGTTAAAGACCTGCTCAAGAGGATTTCAATAGGCTTACATCACCTCTATTAGGGTTGACATCACCCTAGGAAAGTTATTGTGAATGTTATGCATCTTTTAATTGAACTGATTGGTCATTTCTTATTTGAATTTGCATTGATATATTCATCTGTGAATTATCTAATTTGTAAGGTTGATTATAAAATTTAGATTTCGGGTTTAAGAGCTTTGGCATTGAAGGAGATTTGATTAACCTTAGCTTTTTGAGATTTCCTATATGTTTCATATTGTCATATCATATTTTGTGAATGACTTTTAGAATTTTGCAATTTCTTGTTTGGGTTTAAATAATATATTTAGTATTGTGTTAGGGTTTTCTACAAATTCCAGAATTGTTTAATTTGGCTATAAAAGGGATGTTACAGACGTTTCATAGCCATTTTCTTGTCTGCCTATGATCCATGAGGTCACTTCATAAGGATATTGTGGTTAGTTTTAATTTATACAAAGTCTGCCAACAGAGATTTGAGAAGAAATATCTTTTACAAGCTTTATGGAGTTGGAGACACAGAATAGACAAGGGCACTATGAGGAAGTGTGGTCAGATAAAGGGAAGAAATGTTGGAATATTGTCATTGATGGCAAAGGGAATAATCAATAGAAGTATTTTTGAAAAAAAAATGGAACTACTGATGGAAGTGAACGGATCTGTACAAAAAAAATGGAATTTTTGGACAGAAATTTCCCATCATAAGTATGCCATTTTTGAAAACGGATCCCTACGCATTTGAGGATAAATTGTTTTTACTCAAATGCTCCATAAGGAAGGGACCAATACTAATCACAAAGGACCAACATTAAAATATTAATTTGCAGCAACAATTTATTAATGAAGGGCCCAACAACAAAGAGATTTGTATTGCAACAATTGCAGATGAGTTAAAGTATTTTTTATGATGGTTTAAACCCCAAGCATCCTATCATTTATTATTTATTTTTTAAAAGAGTCCACCTTGGGACAATCACCCCTCTTGGAGGGTTAATTATGTTTTAATTAAAATAAAATTTTAAAACACACCTTTTTGGTGAAAGGGTGTTTCTTGGATAGGATTTCACTCTTGGGTGAAGTTTTTAAAGGCTATGTAAGGGAGAAGAGATGTGGAAGTATTACAAGCATTTGATTTGATTGAAGATCATACAAGTGTGAAAGAGAAGGAAGAGAGGAAGAGCAGAATTTTGTTTATGCATATCATTTGAGCGAAGAAGAAAACAAAGTAGAGTGCTATTCAAAAGATAATTTATTTTGTGTGGGGATTGATGTCTCCAGGAGGTTGGTGCCTTCAAATTTTCTGAGTTGGTGCTTGGTGTTGGGGATTGATATCTCCAGTGGGTTGGTGTTTACAAACACTTTGTATTCATTTATATTTTTGATTGGAATTGGATGTTAGATCCAAGCAGCTCATCATTTAGGATTTTTTACCCCAAAGGGTTTTCCATGTAAATTTGGTATCACTATGTTATCTCTTTTTGTGAATTTTTTATGTGTTGATTTCAATTTTAAAGGAAAATTTTATATAATACTGATTCACCCCCTCTTAGTATTAGTGTTGCTTATCAATTGGTATCAAAGCGGGTTCCTTTAGGAACAGTCTAATGGACGGAAGGAAGATCTCGACAACACACATGGCCAGTCATCGAGTACAAGAGGGTTTCTCCACAAACAGGGCTCCACTATTTGATGAAACAAGTTATGCTTTCTGGATCATACGAATGAAAACCTATCTAATGGCTCTAGGGTTCAATATTTGGCAATTGGTAGTAATGGGAATACAACTCCTCAGACCCCTCTGAATGATCAAATCAGAAAGAGGGCTAGTGAAAATAATGTCAAAGCTTTAAATGCAATATTATGTGCCTTGTTTGAATTTGAGTTTGTTAAAGTTATGCATTGTGACACAATCTCGACAACACACATGGCCAGTCATTGAGTACAAGAGGGTTTCTCCACAAACAGGGCTCCACTATTTGATGAAACAAATTATGCTTTCTGGATCATACGAATGAAAACCTATCTAATGGCTCTAGGGTTCAATATTTGGCAATTGGTAGTAATGGGAATACAACTCCTCAGACCCCTCTAAATGATCAAATCAGAAAGAGGGCTAGTGAAAATAATGTCAAAGCTTTAAATGCAATATTATGTGGCTTGTTTGAATTTGAGTTTGTTAAAGTTATGCATTGTGACACAATAAAGGAGACATGAGACAAACTACAGAATATCTATGATGGGGACACCAAAGTGAAGTAGGCTAAGCTCCAAACCCACAAAAGGAAGTTTGAGAGTCTAAAAATGAAAGAAGAAGAAAATATTGCAGCCTATCTTCTTCGTGTGGATGAAATTGTGAATACCATCAGAGGACTCGATGAAAAAATAAAAGAGCCAATAATCATACAAAAGGTACTAAGATCTCTCCCCTTACAATTTGATCCTAAGGTTTCGACAATTGAGGAAATAAAAGATCTAAACACGTTAAAAACTGATGAGTTGCATGGAATCCTCACATCATATGAAATGAGGATAGAAATAGAAAAATTGTCAAAGCGCGAAGCAAGCTTCAAAGCTTCAAAGAAGAAGAAGAAGAAGAAGAAGAAGATCTTTTTGTGAGAAATCTTAAAAAGGGATCTGGCAAGTATAAACCTTTCAAATGTTTCAATTATGGTGAGATAGGACATTTCATTGCTAATTGTCCTCATGCAAAAGATGGTAATAGTGATGAAGAAGAAATGATAAGGTAGGAAAGAGCACATATTCATACAAATGGAACTATAAGCCAAGTAAATGTGAAAAAAAGAAAAACTTTGACATATATCAGAAAAGCCAAGGAGAGTAGCTCAGAAGACGAGAGTAGTGAGAGAACTTCAAAGAGTGATAAAGAAGAAACTCTTTTCATGGCAATAGAAATAAATAATGATGAAGACCAACTGTTTCTAGAAGAGGAATAAAATATTGAGGAAGGAGAAGTGGATCTGGAAGAAGAACTTGTCTGTGCCTAGAATGAAATAAAGAGGCTTAAGAAAAAGAATTTGAAGAAAAAATTGTGGCTTCAAAAATATGAAGAAGAAGGTGGAAATTTGGAAATGAACATATCTCAAAGATTTGAAGAATCTGAAAAGATAATTACTAGTCTAAAAATTCAATTAGAAGAGGTGAAAAGAATTGAGGAGGTAATAAGAAATCAACTGAAAGCAAAAGAGGAAAATTTTGCTAAGCTTGAATCTAAAATTGTTGATTTAAAAAAGGAATTGGAGAAGTCTAGTGTTAAGCTATGAAATAGCTTAAAATTTGAAAAGAGCACCAAGATATTGGATAACATTCTTAATAGCCAAAAGAAATCACTCATCAATAACGGTATCGACTATGAGGAGAAACAAAATATCACCAAGGATAATTCAAAAGATGTTGAATCATTAAAGAAGGAATATAAGATTCTTCAAAATAACAACATTCCTCAAAAGGATGATAAATATGGGAACACGTGGCATGAGGTTCCCACAAGAAATTTCAGAAGATCTTTCTAGCCAAGGCAATCTTACATGATTAGGTATCAAAACTCCTTTTATGGCTATTGTTTTTATTGCAACAATTTTGGTTATAAGGCAATAGATTGTAAGATCCAGGCAAGGAATAATGGTTGGAATAAAAGTTTTTATGGTTATTAAAATCATGACTCATTTGTTGTACTATCAGATTACAATGAATATGATATTGTGTGTTATAAGTGCAACAAAGGTGGACATATAGGACAATATTGTAGAGGTGTTTATGTAGAGAATCCAAATCAAACTAGGAAAGTGGACACCTTGGCCAAGCAGAAAACAAAATCTACAAAAGCTTGGAAGAAGAAACAAGAGGAAGAGAAAGAGAAAGCTATGCTTGTTCAAACTGATTTCCATGTGCAAAATGAAGAACAACAGTGGTATATTATTTGTGGATGGTCGAGCCATATGACAGGAGACGAGCAAAATCCATTCTTCGAAGAAAGTTAACGGAGGAACAGTATAATTTGGACACAACACTACAACAAGGATAACAGGCAAAGGTAACCTCAGTCTAAATGATGGAAAGACAAAATTTTAGAATGTGTTGTATGTTGAAGGGCTGAAGCATAATCTCCTAAGTGTAAGTCAAATGTGTGATCAAGGACACATCCTCACTTTCCATCCTCAAGGCTATGAAGGAAAGCTGATTCAGGATGATTAGTTGTAGATCCAAACAAAACCACAAATAACTTATATGTGCTCAATGAAGTTAAGAAAGAAAGATGCTATATGACATAATCAGATGAGAGTTGGTTATGGCACATGAGAATGGACCATATGAATTTTGACAATTTGATGAAAATCAGCAATAAGCAGTGTGTGAGAGATATGCCAAAAATCATGAAACATTCAAACATCATTTGCAAGCCATGTGTGCATGGAAAAAAAACTAGAGGCAGATTTAAATCAAAGGAGTATTCAACCACAAAGCCTTTGGAATTAATCCATTTAGACTTATATGGGCCCACAAGAACTCAAAGTATAAAACGTGAGAGTTACTTTATGTTGTTAATTGATGACTATTCTAGAACATGGGTTGCTTTTATAAAGGATAAATTTGATACATTTGAGAAGTTTAAATTTTTAGTAGAAAATGAAATGGATCTAAATATCAAATGCTTAAGGTCAAATCGAGGGGGTGAGTTCCTCTCAAATGAATTCAATGAATTTTGTGAGGAACATGGAATGAGAAGACAACTCACAGCTACATGAACTCCACAACAAAATGGAGTTACTGAAAGAAAGACTGAACAGTATGGCAATGACTTTGTTGAATGAGTCCAAATTGTCAAATAGGTATTGGGGAGAAGAAGTTAAGTGACAGTTTACATCCTTAATAGAGGACAAATTAGAGTAAATGATACCAAAACACCTTATGAGCTATGGAAGGGTAAACCAACTATCATTAAATACTTTAGGGTGTTCGGAAGTAAATGTTATAGTAAGAGAAATGATGAAGATTTGGGAAATTTTGACTCTAGATCTGATGAAGGTATTTTAATTGGATACTCCCCAAGGATTATAGCTTATAGATGCTATAATAAAAGACTTCAAAAGATTGTGGAAAGTGTCGATGTAATAGTAGATGAGTTCAAAGAACATAAGGTGACCACACAAGTGAGTGATCACTTAGAAGAATCAAACCAAAATGAAGTCGAAGAATAAATGGAAGAAGAGGAATGGGAAAAAATTAAGACACCATCAAGATTTGTTCAGAAGAATTATGGAGAAAATCTGATTCTCAGTGATAAAGATGGTGTGCTAAATCGACGGAGGATTGTAAGTATATCTAATTAATTTCTTTTTTTTAATAAAAAATAGAGCCTAAAAATGTTGCAAAAAATAGTAAATATGAACATTGGGTCAAGGCCATGGAGGAAGAATTGAACCAAATAAAAAGGAATGAAACTTGGGAACTTGTTTCAGACCAAGGGACAAAAATGTTATTGGCACCAAATGGGTCTTTAGAAATAAGCTGGATGAAGATGGGGATGTAAACATAAACAAGGCAAGGTTAGTATGCAAAGGGCATGGCCAAGTAGAAGGTATTGACTTTGAAGAAACTTTTTCTCCTATTGCTCAATTAGAAGCCATTAGAATGTTCTTGCCTATGCTAGTTGTAAGAATTTTAAGGTTTTTCAAATAGATGTCAAATCTGTGTTTCTAAATGGAAAACTAGAGGAAGAAGTTTACATTGAGTAGTTGGAAGGTTTTCTATTGTCAAAAAACAAGGATTTTGTGTGAAAATTAAAAAAGGCATTATATGGGCTAAAACAAGCCCCCCAAGCATGGTACTCAAGACTTGACACATCTTTTTCAACAAGGGCTCAAAAGAGAAGTAGCAGATAGTAATCTCTACATTAAGGTAGAATGTAATCATCAATTGATTGTAGTTATGTATTTCAATGATATTATTTTTGGAGGAGATGATATAAAAATGTACCAAGAGTTTGCCAAAAATATGCACAATGAGTTTGAGATGTCAATGTTAGGAGAGTTGTCATTTTTCCTTAGTTTACAAATTTCTCAATCTGAAAATGGTATATTTATCTCTCGAACTAAGTATGTAAAGGAGATGTTAAATAAGTTTGAAATGGAAGATTGCAAACCATTTAGCACATCCATGGTTATAGGATGCAAGTTGAGTAAGGATATGAGTCTCCTGAAGGAAATCAGACTCTATAGATGTCATTGATTGACAACTTATTGTACACAACTGCCTCTAGGCCAAATATCATGCAAGTAGTTGGTTTAGTTGCATGTTTCCAAGCAACCCCAAAATAAATACATGTGCAATTGGTTAAGAGGATATTTAAATATCTAAAAGGGACTTTGGATTATGGTTTGTGGTATCCAATAGATGCAAATTGGGCAGGCGATGTGGATGATATGAAAAATGCAAGTGGAGGAGCATTTTTTCTTGGTGGAAATTTTGTGTCATGGTTGAGCAAAAAACAACCTTTTGTTTATTTGTCCACAGTGGAGGCTAAATATATAGCAATAGTATCATGTTGCACACAGGTTCTATTGATGAAGCCGACTCTATAAGATATTAAGGTAGAAAATGATGATCCCATTTCTATATTCTATGATAATACTATGCAATTAATATTTCAAAGAATCCAGTTGTGCACTCTAGAACTAAGCATATTCCAATCAATTATCATTACTTAAGAGAGAAAGTAGATGAAAAAAATGTTAAGTTGGACTACGTTGCCAAAAAAGAGCAGATAGCAGACATTTTCATAAAGCCCCTCTCAAAAGGGATTTTTGAGTACCTTAGACAAAAGTTGGGTGTAATACCCTTCTCATCAAGTCACTAAAGTCTCAAGAAGAAGCTCCAGTTCATGGGGAAAATTGTGGACAACCCTTTGCCATTGATGTCAAAGGGGGAGAATTGCAGACAGGGTGAGCAAAGAAGGAGAACTAAAGAAAGGGGGAGTTCGTGAACTATCTTGTTACAAGATTGCCATCAATGACAAAGGGGAAGATTTTTGGAATATTGTCATTGATGTCAAAGGGAATTGTCAACAGAAGTGTTTTTTAAGACAAACGGAATTGCTGATAGAAGGGAATGGATCCATCAAAAAGTAACAAAATTTTTGGATAGAAAATTTCTGTCATAAGTATGGGATTTTTGAAAACGGATGCCTACCCATTTAAGGATAAATTGTTTCTATTCAAATGCCCCATAAGGAAGGGACTAACACTAATTAGAAAGGACTAACACTAAAAGATTAATTCGCAGCAATGATTTATTAATGAAGGGCCCAACAACAAAGAGATTCGTATTGTAAGATCCCTATCTTATCCAATTTGAATTTTTCCCCTTTGCTGGTCTAAATTTTTTTTATATACTTTCTTGAAATGTACTTAGGCTTTTGAGTTTTTGTTTTCAACAATTGGTTTGCAATACCATGAAGCTTGAAAGGTTGCAAGAATACATGAATTGAACATGAAACATTGATATTATATCATCAAATAACACACATGAACATAGATAAACATACGCAGAATTGAAATTCTATCTCCTTTATTGAAATTGAGAGCTGATTACAAAAGATGTTGGCTAGAAATTGAAATCAATTAAGTCTGATTTAGGTTTTAGACCTTCAATTACATGCAAAGTACCCAAAATATGAGTCCAAACTCTAACCGTATGAATGGATGATGGAGCCCTGTGAAGTATGGATGAAATACCCAACAATAGATGACTAAAAAGCAACTGTAACAGCCCAATCTGAGGTTTGATATGACTGATATAAATCCTATTACAGCTGATGCAAAATCTGATTACAAACCCTAATCAAATGAAGTGCCAAAACTCCTCGAAATTGGATCGCTATAGGTTGGAATAGAAGCAATTTGACCCTAGAATGAAGTGAAACCCTTATTCCTTCCAAATGAGCTGATCAAACCCCCAGACATATGATTGATATGAACCTGATAAAGTATGATATGAATTTCTAGCAAGTTGTATGATGTGAAAACACTCCAATGTGCCTCCTAAATGATGTGTCAATATGCCAAAGTGAAGTGTTGAGATTCTAGGAGAAAAATATCATCAAACTATAACCTGATTTACCTTATTCTTCAATGAACCTGCAAATAATTCCTTCAAATTTGATTCCATCTAGCTGCCATAAAGCCCTCAAGGTGAAATCTGCAATAACTAAATTCCTCTTTGACTGCTATCAATTCAGAATTGCAAATATAAGCTCAGTAAGAAACCCTGTATGGATTCCTCTCAAAGGGTGGAGTTGGGTTTTCGTTTAATCCACCTAATTCCAAGGGTTTTCATCCTCAGAATAAGCTAGGCAAACTTGACCAGCTAAAAATATGGAGAAGTTTCAATATCACATAATGAGAAAATGAAAGAACTAGGGTTCTTTTATAATTCTCCATTCACTTTTGGAATGCAACATCTCATTAGGAAATAATATAAAGTTATTTCGCATCCATAAGTGGGCACCCACCCTCATGGGAAATAATAAAATATTCCCTTTTTAATATTTTCTCACTTAACTTTATAATTCTACTTTATAAACCCACTCTATGATTTTCTTTTATTTATTTTTATAATTTCACTTTATAAAGTCACTTTTATGATTTTTGACAAAAAATAACTTTATAATGAAATATTATAAAAACTCATTATGGATAAACTCACAACAAAGCTCCTCCAAGTGGAAAACACCATCATACCTCGCAATTCATCCCCTCAACACCTCCATTGGCCTATGGGAATGATGGAATATGTTAATCCAATAAACTGAATGATCACTCCGAAAAATGGGACATTACACATATTGCAACAATCGTGGATAAGTTAAAGTATTTTTGTATGATGGTTTAAACCCCAAACATCATATCATTTATTGTTTATTTTTTAAAAGAGTCCACCTTGGGAAAATCGCTCCTCTTGGAGGGTTAATTATGTTTTAATTAAAATAAAATTTTAAAACAAACCTTTTTGGTGAAAGGGTGTCTCTTGGATAGGATGCCACTCTTGGGTGAATTTTTTTAAGGCTATATAAGGGAGAAGAGATATGGAAGTATTACAAGAATTTGATTTGATTGAAGATCATATAAGTGTGAGAGAGAAGGAAGAGAGGAAGAGAAGAATTTTGTTTATGCATATCATTTGAGCGAAGAAGAAAAGAAAGCAAATTGATATTCGAAAGATAATTAATTTTGTGTGGGGATTGGTGTCTCCAGGAGGTTGGTGCCTTCAAATTTGCCGAGTTGGTGCTTGGTGTTTGGGATCAGTGTCTCCAGTGGGTTGGTGCCTAAAAACACTTTGTATTCATTTATATTTTTGGTTGGATTTGGATGGTAAATCCGAGTAGCTCGTCATTTGTGGTTTTTCTTACGAAAGGGTTTTCCACATAAATTTGGTGTCATTATGTTATCTCGTTTTGTGTGGATTTCTATTTTAAAATAAAAGTTTATATAATACTAACTCACCCCACCTCTCAGTATTAATGTTGCTTTTCAAGAAAGAGTCAAGATCTAAACCTCAAAACCCTACTGAAGAGCAAAAGGAAGTCCACATCCAAGTTGAAGGTAAAGATCCTTCGATAGTAGAATATGTTTTATTAACTTCTAATGATTATGTATGCCAACAAGATATTGATGAATTCAAGGCAAAAAGGGCTTCATTTTTTGGATGTGAAGAGTTCAAGGTGAAGGAAGGTGAACACTTTGGTGACAGCCTAAAGTATGACAAGGATGGCCACATTTCAGATTTGTTGCTTCATACTATGCCATTATAAAATTCGTGTCATCGTGAAAAACACTCTTAAAATGATGATGGGGTCAAGGATACAAATTGGAACATACGGCATATAGCTTCTTTGATACAAGTTCAAAATTGTTGGGGTGCATTGTACTCCAGAGTTATTTCAAAGAAGAAAGCAGAGGACTTAATTCAGATGGGTGGTTTTTTTGATACCAACCTCGACAATCTGGTTGAGTATCCAACACTAGCTCTCAGCGTAGGTAGTGGGCTTGATGTCCAACTCAGAGTAGGTGGCATGGCAAATTATGCAAGTGAAATACATGCATTAGAACCAAAAATGGGGATTTCAACACAAATTTTGTCAAACCTGTTATTATTATCATCACTAGAATGAATTGCACTCAATTTATTCATGGAATCCTCAGCAACAAAAGGAATATGGAAAATGGTTGATGTATTAGATTATTGTATAGCTATCATGGTAAATGGTTCATTATCATGTTGTGGCAGTTCTCTTTTCCTTAGGCATCACTATGATGTGGGTTACAATCTTACACTAATAACACAATCACTATGTAAATCCAAAACTATTGATATTATTTTTTGCCATGTGCCTTTTGCAACACTTCTTACTGATGTTGGGGTAGAGATGTCATTCCAACTCCCACTTGCATTGGCTTCCTCTTTTGAAGAATTGTTTAGGGATGTTGAGAGGTTTATCAAAAAATAATGTAATACTACAGCTATAGAAAGCAAAAATACTGACTTTGAAAAAATATCTTGGTATTGAGAGTTATGGTTTTTTTGTGACAACATTGGAAGAAGTATTCTTAAGGGTTATTGGATTTGACTATGATGAAAATGAACGTTATGTCTCTCTAGCACAGTGTTGAAGAAGAATAATATGCTCAAATAACTGGATGGGATTGGAAACAAGGTGCATTGTATTCTTTAGAAGAGCAATAGCAGCAATTGTTATAGGAAGCTTATCATAATGTTTGGATTACTTCTCAATTTTTAAGGTAGAATATATAGTTGGAAGCCAAATAAAATTACAAGTTCAAAATCGAAGACAACAAACTAAGATAGTTGAGGCATTTTGTATAGGAAAGGTTTATATAATTGTGGCAACCCAAGTTCTTAATGAGGGTTTCAATATTAAGGAATGCTACGTGGTTATATGTTTTGACTTCTCATATATAATTTGACGTGGATTGGAATGGAGGAATTAATTCAAAGATTTTAGAGAAATTATATTCAATATTCAAGCTTACTTTTATTTTTGTATAAAAGGCAAGCTATAAAGACTTGCAGAAGAACAAGTTGGTTATAAAACCAACTAGCAGATAAAATAACTCGAATAACTAAAAAGAAAAGAAACAAACAAACAAACTATTAAATTAACACTTTGGATCATAAATGATCCAAAAAACTCCCCCTTGATCCAAAGGGGTATAGAAAGGCTGGAGCAAAGAACTGCGAGTCATCCAAGTAGACTCTGCCACGACTGCAACTGGTACACTACATCCTAAACTGATCACATCTTGATCATCCCCGCACTGTAGTAGAACATGATCACGCATTGTCCAACTACATTGATCCTCACATAGAATCCATCCAACAAGTGACTTCCCTCTATATTGTGTATGACACATCTCAAAATGATTCCCAACAATTACCAACATTTCTCGCAGGCCTTTGCTCAGCACTAAGAATGCTAGCAACACAATGTTGACTCATATCGTACATCACTGACAACTGATCAAAAAACCAATATGCAATATCTTCTCCCCCTATCAGGGGAGAGGTGAGAATCCATGCAAAAAATAAACCAAGTACAAATCACTGAAATGCTCTACATCAAAGATCATATCAACACTACATCTATGAAAGCAAAGTACAGAAGCCGAAAAGTGCTACAACATCAAATCCCAATCTTGAGCCTAGTAGCTCACACAAGATGGGTGTGTCGCCAACCTAGAATATATAATCATCAATTGTGAAGCAAGAAACTTTGTAGTCATCCCCATCCATTAGAAGAATAGCCAAAAGAGTGACTAGAGTGACTAGAGTGATCAACAATATTTTCTTTTGCCTTTTGTCGATGTCGAGAGGATCTCCTTTTGGAAGGGCACTCTATAGAGAGGTGTCCTATCCCACCACAATTGTAGCATATTCTCTCACATCCACTAGAACTAGAGGAAGAGTGGCCAAATGAAGAAGAATGCATGTGCTTGTGTTTGTGTCCATGTGAATGTTTATGGTGATGCTCATGCTTCAGAGAACCAAAGTGATGTCTATGCTTAGGAGAGCCTGAATGATCCCTATGTGTAGAATGATGCTTATGTTTCGAAGAACCAAAATGATGTTTATGCCTATAACCATGCCTCTGAGAGTGTCCTTGTTTCTCTTTGTGTCTTTTGTTGGGCTCATATAATGAATTTCCTATTTTGGAATAGTGTGCCTCAATAGATTTATTCTTTGCAAATTGTCGCTCATGTTGAGTGAGCAACTCACAAATGGAATCAAAAGTAGATTTGTTAACTCCAAAAAATTCTTGTAGCTAGGGCTAAGACCATTTAAAACAATATAAATGAGCATTTCATCATCAATTTGCATGCCAGTAGTGCCATATTCTTGTTTCAAATTCTTAACGTGTGACATATATTCTGAAACATCTTCATCATCAGTGAATTTAGTGTGAAGAAACTACATAAGGAGATCAATTTTCTTGTAAGTAGGTTGTTTATCATACAAGTCTTTTAGACATTTCCATGCTTCAGATTTGATGGCTTAAATGTGATTTATGACTTGTATACTGCAAGTTGATTTCAACAACGTGAGAGCACGCTTATCACATTTTTGGAATTCAGTAAGCTTTGCAACTTCAGTGGGCAATGTGGGTTATTTTTCAACTACTTCCCACAAGTCATTAAAAATTAACTATATTTTCCATGTTTATTGACCATTCTTTATAGTTTTTAGGAGTTAAACGTCCATTTTTACAAATTAGGCTACAATTTTAGCCATGGTGCAGGAGAAAACAGAAAACAAAGAATGATATTGGGGTTTGGCCTTTACCTCCGAATATATTTTGATTTACAAATAATTCCTGGGACTTGTAAAAATTTACGCCTTATAACTCCACTTACACACTTATTTCACCAAATTTACCCTTATTACTCCGTTTATACAAAAATAATGTCAAAAATTAATTTTGACAAAATAAAACCAATGGGTTTTGAACGCTTGACCTTATATATTGTAAGTGACTTACAAAAGTTTGTATAACCATCTCTACTACAACAAATATGAAATCTTAATGAGATAATCTTCTATATGACATGAGATTATCAGATCTTACAAAAAATGAAAAATAGGTAAAAATATTTTACCTTGTTTACTCAGATTTTCATATGAGCTTTGTATTTTTATTGTGGACATTTAGTTCATAGCTATAAATATGAAAGCAAATTTCTACATAGTATTTCGATAATTTTGGTGGAAAATAGAGTTTTCAAATGCGTTTTGGAATGGCACGACTCTTATAACTTTGAAAAATTCTGTCAAAAGTGAAGATCAAATTTGATTCAAGAGCAACTTCAACATCTAGAGAATTGAAACCCTTCTATCAAATTTATTCGATTGATGGGCATATATACATTTATTTGTAAACAATATGGCGGTGAATGGAACACCAAACAATATTCTGACAATATTTAGGGTTTTGCAACCTCCCACTATGATTTGGAGTGACACCTTGTTAATACCATCGTCATGTGATGTATTCTCCTACACGAGAATACTAGGTTAAAGAGGCAAGGAGTCCTTATTGTTAGAAATTGATGTGTTGCTCATCACCCAATCGTATCACTGCCAATTTTTTGTTCAAATTGCCATACTCAGATCGTTTCCCCTACTTTGATATGTGTTGGAAGTTCTACTAAATAAATCTATATGTATCCTTCATTGATTGGTGTTGTGCTTATACTTGGATATTCATGACTTCCTCCCTAAAAAAAAATGGCTCTGATACCACTAATGTGAACCAAAATGGAGGAATTAATTCAGAGATTTTAGAGAAAATATATTCAATAGTCAAGATTAGTTTTATTTTTGTATAAAAGGCAAGCTATAAAGACTTTCGGAAGAACAAGTTGGTTATAAAACCAACTAGCGGGTAAAATAACCTGAGTAACTAAAAAGAAAACAAACAAATTATTAAATTAACACTTTGGATCATAAATGATCCAACACAATTTGTGATTTTATATAATCACGTGGTCATGCAAAAATGCAGAGTTGTCATTATATTCTGTTTAATAAGAGTGGGAATGTGAATTAGGACAAACTAATTAGAAAATTAGTTGAAATGAGCAAGTCGTGAGAGATGTGGCATTGAACAAGACCCTCAGGTCAGATGACCTTCACGTAGTACAAAGTCCACTATCACTATCATTTCATTGAACTCCAGTGTAACGTTGACCATTATTAATACTCACAGTTGGCTAGAGAGATATATCATTCACTTCGACTGATATTTCATATCAACAAAGAAATTGGTGGGTGCATAATGTAATTGCCTAGGAGCTATCCCATCTTGACCGTTAAGGGTCAAGGAATTTGTAGTTTTTTGAAGGCTCCATATTTCCCATATCAGGTTGGAGCGAGTACTCACCAAGGGGCCAAAATGGGTAACCAGTGGTTATTAGACCAGCTCAATCAAATAACTGACAAAGGCAAAAAATACTTGAATTTATCAAAAAACATTTTTTTATAAAAATTATAGAAGCAAAATAGATGAAATGAGGCTATAAAACATAGGGAAAGTGTTTTCTATTAGATTTGAATATAAAGAAAGTACAAAATTGCATAATCATGTGATTGCAACAGAGTCACAAATCACAAACTATAATGATACTTATAGACTTATAGTCTTATACAATAATCTACAAGACTACAAGTACAAATTATAATAATCTATAGTTTTATCTTCCCTACTCTTTGGAAAACTAAGGGAGATCAAGAAACTCTAGTTCTCCCACTCGACTGCCTTGCCTCGCTCTGTCTAGAAGGATACACCTATCCATGTGGCTCCACCTTTGCCTCTATCTCTGCCTCATATTCAAGGATGTCCTCCAATCCAATCTCTCTTTCTTTTACTTCAGCTGCACTCTCCGTAGCTTGCCTCTCAAAATCAACAATCTCCTCCTCTGTGAACATGGGGGCATCCTCCTCCTATGCAATCCAATCGTTGTAGGGATCGATCTCATCTAGATCGATAGGCTCCTCTGATGCATTTTCCATCTTCTTTATGTGAATTCAAAAGTTCTATTGCACAAAAACCAAAGCATTGAGGTGTTGTTGGTTCAACTTCTTGTGCTTCTTCATGTGAATGGAGTTAAATAAACTCCAAATATGCTCACATCTAGAAGCACTACAAGGATGAGATAAAATCTGGAGGGCTAGCCTTTGAAGATTTGGGGTATTTCCACCCCAATTTCCAACCACGACCCTAAAAACAAGATATTCAAAGCTTTATATGAAACTAATAATTGTAAATATGTAACTGGTAAGGTACAAATAAAGACTTCATTTTCTATTACCTGGTGACTGCATGACTCTCCCTCAGATAGTGAGTGCTAAAAAAAAAACCTTCCCCTTGCCTGCTTGTAGTTATGCATCTCTACAATAATGAGGTTCCTCACTTCAATATTAGGTGTCATAGTCTCAATGCATGTTGAGGTCCCCTCCATAACCTCTCCACTAACATTTGTGAAGCTATCAGAGTAGAAAAACTTGGGGTTAAGGTAGTACCCCGCTGCATGGATGGGTTGATGGAGTTAATTGTTCCACATCTAATCAATAAAATCCAAAATGGGATCAAATCTAGCATGACCCCCTCTATAATAATTTTGGACTGCCTCTTTGGCCCTATCCATGGCCTCATAAATATAACCCATTGGATTTTGCTCTCCATCCACTAGTCACAAAACCCTCACCAAAGGCTCACATAGCTACAAAGTTACAAACAAATTTTAGTTAGTGTTACGAACTTATAGATAAATTATAAAATAAATACTTGAAGTTTAAAAAATCAAAAATAAGGGAAACAATTTGACATTTGAATTACAATTGCAAGTTACCTTGACGATCTCTGGAGCTCTCATTTCGAAGGCCTCACTAAAAATTATCTTTGTAACCTTCACTCCATTTGCTTTCTTGGAATATGATGACTCTATCCATATTTGAGAGACAAACATCTACTTCAAAGGAGTCAACAAACTAAAAATACTTTTCAATGTAAGAAAGTTCATTGCAAACCTTGTGACCCCTGCTCAAACAAACTCTTTTTCCTTGGTATGCTCTCTCATCAAGCTAGAGAACCCAAGGGTGATTGTAGATATATTTAGTTATTTTTTTATCTTCTTCTACAACTAGTCCCACCCAATCAATTTTGCCTATGTCCTCCAAAGAAGGTCAAGGCAATGTGTTGCACAAGGTGTCCAAAAGAGAGATGGATGTCTCTCCCTAAGAAGTCTCCCAGCCACCACATATATTGTTGCATTATTTGTGATAATTTGGACAACACTCTCGATGCCAACCTCTAAGACAACTTCCTCTAGCATCAAGCTCAAAGTTTATGCATTTTTTATTTTACTTGATGCATCAACAGACTTAAAAAAAACTAGCTCTCCATTTGAAGACACCAAAAAATTGATGAGGGTGCAGTTTTTTCCATCCGTCCATCAATCGAAAAGAATGGTGCATCCAAATTTTTGCCACAACCCCTTTTGATCTTTGACAATCACCTTTACATCTTCAACTGGATTCTTGAGAAACTTTCAACTCAAGTATTTTGGAGAGGGTGCCTTGTACCCTTTCCCTGCAACTATCAATGTTGTAACCAAATATTTCTAGTACGAGCTCCTCGTCATGTTGAAGAGAAGGTTGTTGAAGTAACAAAATTTTGTGTAATCTATACCTGTTTCGGCATGTGCCTGTTTGTTCCATCTTATGGCCTCGAGTGAAGGTTGTCCCGCAAGTGTATTTTTAAGCACAAAAAATTAGTGTAACTGAGTCGAAGCTGGTACAAATGTGCCATGGCACTCATATGGACCACGACTAGAGCCCACATTTTCTGTCATCATTATCACTTCTTCATCTGCCAATGTGGCACCAATGGTCTCTTTTAGGGTTTCTTGCATCCTTTCCCTCTCTAGTTTCTTTTCATCTAGTGAATCAAGCTCCACCATCATCTCTCATTTTGCCTCTTTAGTGACATTGGGACAAGGTGTGACATCGCAACAAGGAATGTATGAAACGTAGTACTTCATGCGATTGATGCCTCCTGACATCCTCTTC
Source organism: Torreya grandis (assembly GCA_037957365.1). Classification (NCBI taxonomy): domain Eukaryota; kingdom Viridiplantae; phylum Streptophyta; class Pinopsida; order Cupressales; family Taxaceae; genus Torreya; species Torreya grandis. Next base: position 2,190,327 of record JARHVA010000517.1, on the reverse strand, counting down.
GAGCAAAAGTTATAAATGAAAATCATCTGGAATGTTCCAACCCACGTGACATACTTCCAAGCACCAGTGCGAGCATTAGGGAGAGTCGATTGACTACCACTGATTAAATCTGAGCTCGATACACTATCGATGCCATTATTTTCTAATAGATAACTTGCAAGGTGCAAACATGTTAAAAACAACATTAAAAAAAATAAAAAATAAAAACATTCAATATAATTTATTAATTAAAATATGATAAATAAATTATAATTATAAACTATAAAACATAAACTAAAATACATTTATGATTTAAAATTTTAACGAACAAATTGAAAACTATAATATGTAATAGTTAAAAATAACAATAAATAAATTGTAATGATAAATGGAAACTAACTATAATGCCAACAGTTAAAAAATAACATTTTTAATCAAAATTTTAAAAAAATTAAGCATAAATTATAAATACTAAACATGAAAATTTGACGGAATGCATGAAATTAAAACTGAATACATCAAATTTGTATACTAAAATTAAAAATATCTATCAAACATGTTTTTAATTAAATTACAATTTAAAAAAATTTAAGCATAAATTATAAATACTAAACATGAAAATTTGATAGAATGCATGAAATTAAAACTGAATGTAGCAAATTTGTATACTAAAATTAAAAATATCTATCAAACATGTTTTTAATTAAATTACAATTCCTTTACATGCTTAGAAATTTTAAAAAATAAAAACAAAAAACAAATGCACTAACCTAGAAATATATTTGCTCAATTCTCCTCAATCCACTCTTGAATGCTTCAAATCTTGTGTGAATGAAATGTGAGGAAGTGTGTTGCATTTTATAAGACTGAGTTATGTATTTTATCCAAAAATTTTGAGTGTTTTGGGACAAACCCACAGTGATCCATCTTCTTTATGTGCCAAATGAATTAGTTGTAATCTAGGAGCCAAATGTGGCCAAAGTTTTGTTTCATTGCTACTATTTGGCTTTTGAATGGAATTTTACATACAGTTCTACCTTTTGTGGCATGTTGTTGTATCTTAGGCATAAATTTGATGCAAGTGTAGAAACGATGCATATACACCTAGAGACAATTATGGGTGGTGTAACTATTCAAAGTGCATACGCTGGATTACATCAGCTTTACTTCCTATGAGGTAGAGATTGCAAGAAAAATCCAAGTAATTATTTTTGTGCTGCTAGTTGATCATAATTTGGATAAGCTGAATGTGGAAATCAATACAAATGTAAAGCCAAACATGATGGATTTACTTCTCCCAGTGGTTAATAATACTTCTCGGGGACTAGCTTCATCCATAGATTGGACATGCATCAGATGAGCTTCCTTTTTTGAAAGGCAGTCTCATGAAACTAGTTATATGCTACCAAATATGGTTTAGATAGGCATTGGAAATCTTCATTGGGAGATGCTCTAGAACAAATGTTATATCATGTAAGAAATGTTTTGAAGTACATAAATGGTAAATGTCGAATGGCATCAGAAGAAATTAGAACTAGTAAAATGATGACATATATTTGGTAATTTAAAGAATGCCATGGGATAAAAATCAAGTACCCATAGCAACCCTTACTCTTGCAAGGTATCTATTCATGGTTCATAATTTTTTGTTGAAGCGGCCTCAAGCAGAAAGAGATTCAACTATCAATCGTATAGGGAAATTACCCAAGAGCTTTACAATCCAATTGTATGTGGCATATATACAAGTGTTCTATACACTTTTTCCTTCATTCTGTTATGCATCAAATTAAAAACATACTCAGTTGCAAAACATATTTTCAAGTCAGTGACATAGAACAATAGTGACATCACCTAAAGTGTTGTTTACATTTGGTGATGGATATCTTGAATTTTTTGGGCATGGAGACACTAGATTTGTGCTCCTTTCGAAACAAGTGGGATCCTTGAAGGCCTTGAAGACAATAATAATAGCTTATGATCCATGGCATGTAGTTTCTATAGTTGAGGTTTTAGCTCATCAGTTGATGAAATGTTGATTAACAAAGGCAATGACACATGATACTCTTTCAAATGTTGAATGGATGCAGAAGCTATCATATCAAAAAAGAATAGATTGGGATACTAAAGGGACAAATCTCCAATTTTTCAAGCAACCATTCTATGACAGAATTTATAGAATTAATAGTTAAATCACCACATGATTTGACATCACTTTATGATGAAATGGTAGTCACAACTCATCAAGTGATGCTGAAAGGTTTGAAGTATGGTAATGACCAGGTTGAGAATGATTAAGGAAAATAGTTGCATCGCACGAGGATTTTAGAACTTGAAATCGCAAGTTCCCAAGGTGAAATTGGGATCTAGTTATTATGGAGATAATCAGATTAGGTGAGTCAAAATTTGAGCTTGCAAGTGCTTGATGGCAAGCAATTTATAGAGGGGAGGATTGTAATGTCCCTTCTCTTTTTTAGCACTGTTTGGAGACTCAGCGTATTATGTGGTTTCCTGTCAGCTAAGGGGATGAAGAAAAATGAGAAACATAGTTCTTTTCTTTTCTAAGATGCCAAAAGTAGCTTCATTTCGGCAACTTTTCTATTTTAAAAGTTAAAAGGGTCACTTTTTAAATATGTGATTTTAACCTTGGAGTGTCCCACTTTTGGAGTTGGATTTGAGGGAAAAAGGTATAAAAGGAGATGGTGAGGTTAATTTTTTGAGGATGATCATCCACCTTTTAGTTTTTATGACTTGGGCACGTTTGCTTCTAGTTTTAGCCATTAAGAACGAAAACCCTCTTCCGTAATCTGATATTGGGGATGAAAATCCTCAGTATTTAGTTGGTGGCTTCATCCGAGAGTCCCATTTGAGCAAAATATTGTTTGGGACAAAGCACAAAGGGCTAAATTAGTGTGGCACAATAGCTAGGGCATCTTTTAAGGTGGGCACAGTAGCTAGGAGACATTTTGAAGGCTATCAAGCTGCTTGAGAGGGTTTCAATGGGATTACATCACCCCTCTTAGGGCTGGAGTCACCCTAGGAGGGTTATTTTGAAGGTTATGCAGCTTTCAGTTCAACCAGTTGGTCATTTCTTGTTTGAGATTGCATTGATTTATTCAACTATGAATTATCTAATTTTTAAGGTTGGAAAATTATTATAAAATTCAGATTGGGGTTTAAGATCTCTACCATTGAAGGAGATTCAATCACCTTATTTTTTTTAGTGTTCCTATATGGTTCATATTGTCATATTATATCTTGTGAATGATATTCAGAATTCTACAATTTCTTGTTAGGGTTTCAGTAATATATTAAGAATTGTGTAAGGGTTTTCTAAAAATTTCAAAATTATTTAATTTGGCCCTAAAAGGGATATTGTAAAACCAAATATCTTCAATATCCTCCAAGTCTCATCTACATATACAACCAAGATGAAAGATGGCCATTAATTTCAAATCTCATTACTGAATGTCAATCAAATATTGGGTTGTTGACAAAATGAAGAAAAAACTCATGATGGAGGGTTATAGGGTTTTATGGGTGCCTGTGGGTAGAAGTAATGAGATTTTTATTGTTAATATCCAACACTTGATCCTTAAAATATCCATCAAGCAAACATCCATTAAAATAAATCCTATTTAATCACCGCCTACTCTGACATCAATAAAAAGGTGAAGGCATTCGAAGGAGTAAAGAGAACAATATCCATATTCAATCGATCATAAAGGAACAGATCTATGAGATTTGCAAAACCCCCATTCCATCAAATCATTCAAATCTTTCTAGAATCTTCATGGATGGGTACAAATCCACAAGCTTGAGAAAAAGTCCCCGCCTTCATGCTAAAGTGGTAAATGCTTCTTCATCCTCCTACAAATGCAAATGGTAGATGCAAAATATCAAGAGCTTATGAGTAAACAAGGGAAGGTTTAAAAAGCAAAGAGCCATTTCTATTAACTACCAACTTAAAAACAACAAGAGCATCAGCAAAAAGAGAAAAGGGATGCAACTAATACACCTAGATGAGGAAGAAAGAGTTTTGGAGGAATTTTCTCCCACTATCAACATGATGAAGTCCACTCATATCATATCCCTCTCTCTTGAAGGCTCCCAAGTATGTATTACTATCTTATTACTTCTAAAAAATTGTCCTCTTGATACTTCTGCTTTAAAAAAAAAAAACTACTTTGCTAAGCTTTAGGGTAATAATTTACTTCTGGATGTTCCCTTCAATAACCTTTCTAAGAAAAATGCCACTTTTACAAATCCACACAAACAACATCCCCTCATTACTGCCAATCCCTACAAGTTTCATACCCGCATGGCAAACAACTTTATCCTTTTTGAAATTGTTTGTTCTCATGAAGTCAAACCTTGTGGCTTTGGCCCAAATCCAACTCCCAACTTCGACATCTTCTTTGCGGCCCACAGGATGTCCAACTGCTTCTACCCATTATCCTTCCAGAACCTCCATGGTTGAAGTTTCCAAGACATATATTGCACATGAAATAATGTGGATACCATTAATATCCAAATGCTCAAATAATCCACAAGAGTGTAATGTTACTACACATGAATCCAAGATGACCACAATGAGAGGGAGAGCTTTCATTATATCAACTTTCACATACAATATGTACAAATGGCAGTTTCAATAAGCATGCAAGTTCTAAGTGGAATATTATACAGAACATGAAAATCATAATCAAAAACTTGCACAAAGTATGCAAGTTACAAGTAAAATATTCCACAAAGTATGCAATTTAAAAGTGGCAGAATGTAAAAATGAAATCACACAAAGACGTGGAAGATTTTTCATACGAGGAAAAAGGAAAAGAGAATCTCTATGCAAATAAAGTAAATATTGGCTCCTTTTGCAATACCTAAGTAAATATTATAACCAACTTACCCCCATGATGTTTACCTAGGGGAAATAAAAATACTAAGAGACATTGCAAGGATTTGGCATTACCCAACCACCCCTACTAATGACAACTCCTTTGAGCTTAAACATGTCACAAAACTTAAAAAAAATTGGTTTGCATCAAGTATTTTGTAAAGATGTCAAAAACTTAGTCTTTTGTTTTACAATATTCAAGGTAAATTGTTCAACCTTGAATCAAGTGTCAAATATAATGATGATGGACCTAAATATGATTGGTTCAGACATGGAACATAGGATCCTTAGCCAATTGAATATCACTTTGATTCTCGTATATGAGATTAGTGTTATTTTTTATGCAACCAGAACTCTTCAAGCTTCTGATAATCCAAATTACTTGTGCAATATAAACAATACCTCTATACTCTTCTTCAGTAGTAAAGAAGGCAATGGTTGATAGCTTCTTCCTTTGCCATAAACTACCCCAAAGCCAAGATAATATGCAAATCTAGAGGTGGAAATTCTATCACTAATATCACTTGTCAAATTTAAGTCAGTGTGTCCAAGCAAAGGAACACCCTTCTCTGCTCTATACTCTATGCCAAGAGTAGGTACCCTTAACATACCTTAGAATATGCATAGATGCCATCCAACAAGGTTTCTTGGAAATTTGTAGAATTTGGAATTTAGACTGACAACATAAGCATAGTAGGGCAAGTATGAACCAAGTAGACTAGATTGCCAACCAATTGTTGATATAGATTTGCATCAACTTTTTCTTCATCATAGTGATCAGTCAACTTGACCCGTGTTTGAAAAGGAGTAGAAGCTAGCTAACAATCCTCCATAGGGAATCTTGTCACTAGGCCCAAACACACATGGTCTGAGAGATTAAAAATTTGTGTCACTAGGTCTAGGCCATACTTGGTCTAAGAGATGAAAATTTTACCTTTCAATTTTTGCACTTCCATTCAAAGAAAGTAATGTAGAAGTCCCAAGTCTGTCATGTCAATTTTGTTCTTTAGACTCTGCTCGACATTATACATAACACCAATGTGGTTGCTAATGATGATTAAGTTATCACAATACAAAAGAACAATCAAAATATGAGCATGAATATGTTGAATATACAAATTGGGATCAAAATGGCTACAAACAATACCTTGATTTTGGAAAAACAAGTAAATTTCCTCATAGCAGGTTCTATGAGTTTGCTTGAGATGTTAAAAAAAACTAAGGGGTTTTTGTGTATATATTTATTCTTTTAGATCATCATAAAGGAAAGCCTTCTTAACATCCATCTTATGTGATTCCCATTTAAATGTGATAGCAATAGAAGTAACAATATTAATGTTATCAAGTTCAGCAACTGAAGCAAAGGTTTAATCATAGTAAGTACTTTTTTGCTAAATGTATAATCATGATATTTCAACTATTATTCTATAGAATTAAATAAAATTTTGACAAGTTTTCTTCTATAAATATCAAGTACCTTCTCTAAAATCCCCTCAACATACCCCAACATGAATTTCCCTCAAATAGCATAAGTTGCATTGGTTTTTGGCTTCCTTATAGGAAACCCTTGATTTCTCCCTCCTTGGTTGGCTTTGATTTCAAATTAGTTGTTTCACAAGAAACCCCCATATCAACAAGACAAACTTTTCAGCCATGGCACATAAATTATGACACATGATACACTTAATTTTCCTTTGAAGACAGCTCTTGAACTAGCACTGGGCAATGGAAAGCTAGAAAAGGATGAAGTTTTGGTTGAGTTCCATGAGGACGCTACAAAAAAGTATGATGTAGCTTCTGATTTTCTATTTTATGACAACAGTCATAATGTTGAGCCTACTCATGAGATAACAGTCATTCCATGTGAGGATGATGGATGTGTGGAGTTCCCTAACATTGACACTCAAGATTTGGGTGTTAAAAATGAATTATATGTTGCAGATTCAAGCCAAAACAAGTCTAATTTTGCAAATCAGTCTTTAGAAGATGTGAACAAATCAAAAAATTTACTTGTTGGTAATGGGTCCTAGGATAGCTCTTTGGATGAACATGAATCTACTTTGGAGGAAGAAGTATGAAATGATTATGTCCAATCAGTAGCTTCTATTATGTCATTAGAGCCATCCCGTGAGGTACATAACAACTGTACATTTTTTGAGGAAGTGTGCAGAGCTGATGGCACACATGATGATGCCTATCAAATAGTGAGTGATGATAATTCAACCTCTTACCATAGTGCATATTACAAATCAAAAAATTTGTGTGGAGACAATTTGTCACAGGGGTCTCATCATTTGGCAAGGCAATTGAAGGTGAACGAAGGCATGATTTCTTCAGCCTTAGAACACTTTGATGTTGCTCAGTAGTTGGTGGCACACTGTTGTTGGACTCCAAGTATATATGATCACGTTGATATTGGACTTTCCCTTGCAGAGTTTTAGGCACTTAGAGATTCAATCAGGTAATGAAGAATAATTACCTAAAACTATTATCAAATATATATCATCTTCTCATGCTTGATGGTATCTATTTTGATGCTCTAAAGGGAAAGGAAGAAGAGGTTGATGAGCTCACCTATAAGCTTGAGTTCACCATAGACTCTTTGAAGAGCACTCAAATAGCCCTTCAAAATTCAAAGTTATGGATAGATGGGCTTATCGTGGAGTTGAGATTAGCACAATCTTCACCACCAGTAGATACAGTTTCGATATCTATGACAGTTATTGGTGATGAGTATGCACCCACGAGTAGTGGTAAGGAGCACATTGAGGATGTGGCTACATCCATTTCAATTACAGGTGTAGGTGACATAGATGGGATGAGTGCTTTGGATGAATTTAGCATAGAACCATATGTTGCATCAAGTGTCTCTGAGGATAGTCCCATTTTAGGTGATGCTAAGTAGATTATTGATAGATCTTGTGGTGAAGTAGTGGATTCTCAAGACAGTTGTGTGACAGATCACTACATTTTTTTGTCTTCTTCACAAGAGGTATGCAGGGTATCATCTAGTTGGGATATTGGTTCTCATGTTGATTTGTTTCCATCTCCTAGAATCAAATCAGAGATTACATCCCATGTAGAAAATTTTGATCGATAGCTTATTGAGCCACAGAGATGGAGAGATCAGCTAAAGGTTATAGGATAGAAGGTTGATTCAACCTTATCTTGTTTTGATTGCACTCATAAGTATGTTGAGTACCTTATTTGGAAAACAAAGTTTGAGGAGAGATGGTATGGGGTCTCGGCTGGTACTCACATTCATGATTTGCAGTTCATCAAGAGTGCTTTGGAGGAGATAAAATTAGAATATCTCCAATTATTTCATGATAGAGAGTATGCTATTGGGTATGTAGAGAGGGTTGGCAGAGCATCTACCCAATTAGCCATTCAGGATTAGAGACGTGAGCCATCTTCTGATTCAAGTGATAAGAGTGATGAGGAGTGTGTTCCTCATGACTATGACAGTCAACCATTGACATAGGCAAGTGCTTTTTATCTTGACTGTATAGTGAGGAGTGTCCATCACTTCTTCTTTAGTCCACACATTGATGAATTGATGACACCTAGGTGTGGATTGGCTCAAGATTTATACCATCCATTGTGGGAGGAAGAGTTACCATCTTTAGAAGATGGAACTAGATATTACAGGTGTCTGACTCAGTTATATTCAGAGGATTACTTGCAGGGTTAGAGATCGAATTACCATCATGCTGGTGTGTACTTGACAGAGTTTGCCACTTCTTTGTCTTAGAGATTTCCATTGGATACATGGTTACAGGGAGATGGTGGTGTTCATAAGCATGATGGCTTGTTTATCCCTTACAACGGTGATGGAGGAGATTTTTATCATTCCCTTGATTTAGGAGGAGCATTTACATATCTTCCAGCACCTATGAGGGATAGTCAGCACATCCATAAGAGATTTATAGAGGATGAAAGGGGATGTTTTGGTGTAGACATGTATGGATATTCTTACCTCATCTTGACTGATGAATGTGATTTTATATTGTATTGGGATCCAGGTGGTGATAGGATTGGCACTGTGGTTCGGATGGGTCCCATTGGGTTGCTTCACCACTCTCGGCATGGTGCATTTGATATCATATTAGTATAGTAGAATTCAGAGGATGTTATGCATGTTAGACTTCCATTCTGGGTTTGGGATCCAAGGATGTATTATTGGACCCTCTACAGTTTGTTGTGGGATCCTTCTTGTGCATCAAGATTCCAATCAAGGTTTGATGATGAGTTTTACAACGTGTACATTATGTGTTACACATACAATTTCACCTTTGGCTCACATGTACATGACTGATTTCAATGCACAAATCTTGTGTGCATGAGTTGGATAGTGGGTATGATGTTTATCCTTGAACAATTATGCTTTTGTTGATGTTGCTAGAGTTATTTGGAGATATTTGGGTCATTCTACAGTTCTTACCTTGGGATTTTGTTGGAGTGGTGTTTTCATTTCAGTTGCGATTACTTGAGGACAAGCAATTTTAGGGAAGGTGGACTGTAAGGTCCCCTTTATAGCAAGCATCAAAATTTTGGTGGTTTAGCCTATCATCGGGTCCTCGTAGGCTAATCAGGGTGATTAGAGGGTGTAGTGTTGGAGTTAGTTGGTTCTCCAATGGGCAGTTGGAAGTGTTTTCATCTCTAGATCCTTAGCTTGTTCAGAGGCGATGTTATTCAAGGGTTTATGGCTTCATTTGTGTATACTTATTATTTATAGTAAGTCAATTGGATGATAGAGGCCAACCTTACTATTTATAGTAAGGCAGCCTGGTTAGCAGTGAATGCAGTGGGCTACCTTCTAGTGAAGTCAGAATTGATTTACGATGATTAATGATGGAGTTATAATATTATAATTATTATTAAAGTTATAATTTAATAATAATTAATTATTAAGTGTATATCATTAATGAATTAAGTGGACTTTATTTAAAAGGGGAATTTAAATGCTTTTAAAATTATACTTTATAATAAGTGTTAAAGTGTTATTTTAAAGGGGAGATATAAATGAATAATAAAGTATACTTTATATTTTAAAGTTGTGCACCAAAAAGGAGGGGAAAAGTAAATGAAATTAAAGTAAATTAAATGAGAAGAAGTCAAATGCAAATTGAATATTATAAAAGGGTATTTAAATCTCATTTTCATTGATTCATGGTTGAAGAAGAAGAATTTGGCTAAGGTCTTTGTTGAAGATTGGAGAATCAGAAAATCTCAAGGTTTTTGAGGATGTAGCCCCTCAGGAAGAACAACTTGCAGACAATTCCATTGCAAGGATTGTGTTTGTGCTTTATCGAATTCAAAAATATTTCTTTATTTAGGGTTTCAAAGGATTTATCAAAATATTGTGCACATATTGTTCATCATTACCAAACAAGGGTTTGATGATCTAATTACTACTATGTAGAGACCATATTGGAGGAGTTTTTAATTCAGATTTTCAGAGTTTTTTTGTGTAAATCAAATGGTTCATACTAGCCTTAGTGTCATTGGAAAGATTTCTTGCAGCCATCATCAGAGGATCATTTGCATTTCAAAGGAGATCTAGCTCCATACAAACCAACCGTAGCATATAATAATCTACAACAGTCTTCTAGTATCTCAGACATTAATCTATAGCTGGAGCAACATATACATATGAAGGCAATTGGATTTGATACCTTGTTTGTAGTTTAGCATTGTAACTTCATCATGGCACAAGGGAAAATTTTGGTATGTTGACATTTCATTGTATAATTTGAAACTAAATGTAATCAGGAAATAACTCTATTCAAATCTTTAATTTGAATACACATATCTTGTTTACTTTTGTTGTTATAAGTGTTAATATCAGTCATTGGATGTTGTTTGGTTATTGGCATATGCGTGTGAAATGTATGCTTAATTGTTCATTGAAATGCCTATATGAAACAAATTGGAAAAACTTATCACAAATAATCATTGAAACTCAAAAAATTCAGTGATAACAACCAACATGCTAAGTGTTTGACAAAATGTTAATACACTAAATTCAGGAAATTCAAGGCAGATTTGGGGTGGGACACTACGCCAAATAAGAATTTGAAATCAATTATATCCAAGATTGATAAAGACAATAAGAGAGATTGGCATCTTCATCTCCATCCTACATTGTGGGCTTATAGGACGAGTATTTATATGTTTGTGGGGGAACCCCATATTCCCTTATTTTGAGAGTTGAAGTAATTCTAATTCTTGAGGGAGAAATTCTTATTTTGTATGGCTCTCTTTGGTGTCTCCTTGATCATGAAGAGTATATAAACATATGCTTGACTAAGCTATAAATTATATATGAACATTAACTTGAAACTACAATAAACCACATTGCTTATGTAGATCATAAGTGTCGATAGTATAATAAGAATGTTTATGAACACCCTATTCAAGTTGGATACCTTGTCTTAAGACTCGATAACAAATTTGATAAAATGAAAAGAGAAGGTCAAAAATTTAGACGTAATTGGTTAGGCCCATAGTTAATAATAGAATACTTTCAAAATGGATATTTTTTATTATTCACCTTGGAGGGCTAGGGGTTTGATGAATTTGTGAACTATTTGGACCTTAAATGTTCCTTTGCATAGATTTTGCATTCCAAGTTTCCCTATTTTCATTAATAAAACCCTCATTGTTGTTGTGTTGTTCTTGCATTTAAGCTATTTTGTTAGATAAATTTTTAGCATAGATTAGTTCGCGTGACAAAAACTTTCAAATGCAACATATCATCTTACTCCATCTTTTCATACCACCCTTTTTCCATTTATATAACAATCTCAAAATCAGCATAGAATAGGAATCTTGTATTAATTCTTACGAGTATTTTGCACCTCATTCCCATACACTTTATTGTAAAATTAGAAGCCCTGACCTAGTGCTTAGTCTAGAAGCTTGCCCATGATAGAAACACCTTTTACAATCCTTTCTAAGAAAAAAAAACTATGATGTTAAAACCAAGTAAATTTAAAACCTATTTTTTGTCCTTAATATATATAATTTTGTAAATATCAAGTTTTAGTAAACAAACTTATGTGGAGGGAAAATGTATCTAAAAATCTAAAAAAAAAAAAAGAGTAGCCCTAGACTAGACTATGATCCACCATGTTGCTATGTTCCTTCAGAAGTAGAGTGCCTAGGTATATTACTCCTATTCATCTAAGAATGTCCTAATGTAGAGTGGTGGGGGATTTGGTTCCTGCTCCTATGACATTAGTGGCACATGCCTACCTAGGAGGTCTCCCCTCCCACCATTTGTTTGTTAGAGGAAGCCTGCCCACCTTTAGTTGCAAAAATGTCACTAATAGTCTTCACTTGAGACTTTAATATTTCCACCTTGCCTTGTAGGCCAACATTCTTCGCCCTTTGTCAAATGATATCTAGATCTCCATGATACATAGAGGCGAAAACATGTACATGCTTGTCCATAACTACATGAATATCTGCATCAGTGAGGAGCTACTCCTTGTTGAGCCTAATATCAATGTAAACAAGTTCACCAAGGTATCTATGATCAAGTGCCTCCAATACATGGTTGAATATGCAAATAGATGCACACACAAACACACATTAGATAAATATTCGAATAGAGAACCAAACCTAAATAAAATAGAAAATATGTTAAATGCAGTAAAGATATTAAAATAAAACAAATCATTGGCTTACATGAGTCCCCCTCCTACCCATCTAAATTTGAGTCCTCATTTGAACTCATCTTAGCCTCCTCCTCATCGATTGTGGGCTCGTCTCCAGTAGGGTTTTTCCTCCCTTTACTACTCTCCGTAGTCTCCTCCTCGTATAGTTGCCACTAGTTGTTGTTATTATTGTTTTAAATCTATATGTGGTGACAACTATGTTGGTCGTTGTTGATCCTCTCTAGCCACTCCATGTGCCACATAGGCTTTTGTTAATGTAACTTTCACTACACCCCTTCCTCTTATTGTTAATGTTGTAATCTACACTACAATCCGTCTTCCTGATACAAGATACTAGCTATCTCATGTTGCTCCTCATCCTCAATAGCCTCTGACCAACACAATGATGGGGGTCCCTAGTGTCAATGGCTTCCACCCAAGTCTCCTCAATTTTGCATCTCTAACCTCCTACTCCCATCTATATAATACGAGGATAATATTAGTTTGGATACATATTGTAGCCAAAAGTATTGAGGCACCCTATCAACAAGTTGCATTTCAGCCTAATTATGTATATCTCGCACATGTCATGTAATGTTGCAGGTTGATAGTGTAATCTCATCATCTTCTCACTATCCAACCATCCCCTAGTAGGGCATCAAGATTAGATCTCCCACCATCAGTGTACCCATTTCTCGAGGTGCATCCCTATCCCCTAAGAAGTCATGATGAACCTCATTTCCTCAATAGTTACTCCCCTTTAGTAGGGTGTCATGTGTTCATACACCCAACACATGATGAGTGTTAGGTGGTTGATGGAGATTTTGTAAAGGTCTTTGTATGTCATAGATAGAAAATCATGTACCTAGGTGAATGTCCTACATATCTCCTCTATATTCCTCACTATAAGAGCCCAACTGTAGAATAGGTGATCTGACACCTTTTTAGCAACTAACCACGAGGCAAGGATCCCAATAATCACTTTGTAAAAGTTTAAGATTTCAAGTTGCTCAAATCTCACCAATATTACACCCTGATTAGCACCCACATCAAGCACATTTTGATCTCCAAAATACTTTTCCCAACCATGGGCCTTAGCTATGTTGATCACCTCTCTCAGTTTCACTACCCTGCATATAACCAACAATCCAAGAAGATTGTAGAAGTTTGTAAGAGTAATCATCCATTCCCCAGGAGCCTGAGGGAGCCATAAACCATTTTGATTTGCATCCCAATAGGTGAAAATTTTACATAGTATCATGCTCGCTAGGGAACAATCCCCACCCACACAATGTTGGGTGTGCCCACTCTATCCATAATGGTAAATTCATCCATTGTCAATAGTCCCAACACTCTCAGGATCTAGTCCTACTCCCTAGCAATACTCCATCAAATATAAACACCCTACAAACACCAAAGAAACAACCTGAAATAGTCCCTTAGCTTTCAAAAATCTCTAAAATGCACTGTGGTGAAACTATCGTTGCCTAGAGGCAGAGGTCATGAAACCAGTATAGTATATTATGGAACCGTTGTTCTTTGTAGACCAACAATTATGTAATTGTCATGGAAGTTATGAAATACCTGCACACAAAAAATGACTACACAATTGATGTTGTGATTTTGCAACTGCTGACACAAAAGCATAATTGTTGGTCTACAAAGATTGAAAGTTTCATCCCACAACCATCAGACGGTAAAAATCTCGATGTGCCCTTCTACCCCGCCCAAAAAAAAACTCATCAAAACTCAAAAAATTAAAACATTTTCTCAACCTATACATTATTACGAACCCCACCCCATTAATGTTTTTAGAAAATATTGACCCTAACATGCATTTTCAAATAAATTCCAAACCTAGTGTTATGACACAAAAAATGAGATAATTTACTCGTGTCTACATGTCACCTGTTAATGTTAGTACCTTGCCATCCTCTCATTGCACTCTGCAACTTGATTGCTCTTTCACATGATTTCTTCACCAGGATCTCAGAGCTAAAATTTTATCAAACTCACAATGCACAAATGACTTCTCAGTTTGGTAAGTTTTTCAATTTATAGCTCAATTTTCTAGCCATTTTATTTCAAAAATATCCATTTTTAGCAATTTTCCTTCAAAAATGGCATTATTTACATATTAGGATGAATTCATGAGTTTTCAAAACTAAAATAACATTGGATATGCTCAAATGCCCAAAATTATAGTATTTCATTTCCTGTAAGTTTGTTACAAAACATGTCATTTTTTGTATTTCAGTCTTGCAGGTTGATATCTATTCACACAACATTGAGCTCAATCCCCTAATAGGACAGTTCGATTAGTATTTTCATTCCCACATAAATGATAAATAATGTTTGTCAATATTTTGATGAGTTAGTATATTTTTTGCTTTCATCATAATTTTACACTTAATTCATGTCTCTTGCTTGCAAATCACGATAACATCTCAACTAACTTTATTACGCATCGCACTATAAATAATAACTAATTATACAACAAATAATATATTGAAAATGAATTAAGTAGAATATTCATCTCTTTTATTCAAGATACATATCTTACTTTTTAACACTCTCATAGCTTATCCTTTTTTTTTTTAACTTGCAAATTAAACAACTGTCCCACAAGACGTGTTTCTAGCCAAATATGCACTTAGTTAATAGTAAACTATTATTCAATTATTAATACATAAATATTGGTTAATGAAAATCATATTAATATTTTATTTATGTCAAAATTTAATATAAGCATTTCGAAAATAATTTTTCAACATCTTTTACATAAATTAATCTAAAATATATATAATAATTTATATAAAAAAATATCATTACATGTATAATAAATATTATAAATTAAAATTCACTACAAAAATTTAATATTAAATTATTAGTAGAATACATAAAGAATACACTAATTAATCTATTACATTATTGTACACAAAAATATCTTCTAACCAATTTAAAACAAAGTAAATTAAATGAAATATTATCAAAAATATTATTATTCTATTGTTTAAATAAAATGATTTAAATATTTTTATTTTTATGAAATTTTTCACAAACATTTGTATGATGCTTTTTATAAATATATTTATTTTTATGTTTTTATTATAGACTAAAGAAAGTCACCTCATAAAAGTCATTTTTTTATATAATTAAAAGCCCATTATATTAACATTGGAAGAATGTGACGAGAACATAGAAGCATGTTGTATATAGGTAGAAGCCAAAACATTTAAAAATTATACATTTGAATATTATTAAGTGAATTCAACATTTCTAATCAATGGGGGTATTCATAATGTTTTATATCCGATCAACATTTTCATGATGAAAAGTTGTATAAATATTTACATTATATTAATATTGAAAAAATGTGACAAGATCATCGAAATTTGTTGTATATAGGCATAGGCTAAAACATTTTAAAATATTATATTTGAACATTATTGTGTATCCAACATTTCTAATCAATGGGGATACTCATAATGTCTTATATTCGACCAGGATTTTCATGATGAAAAGTTGTATAAATATTTACATTTCAAATGACAAGAACATATCAAGTAAACACTGCATAAAATTAAAAACTATTTTTAAAAATGAGTGGTTATATATGAGGCTATAATAACCTAGTCAAGATAATCTCACTCCAATCAATTAAAATATATATTATACATTAATTCCAAACTCTATCAAATAAGTGTTGTGATGTAGCTTTTTTCCCTGCCCAGAAATTCGCATAACATAATTTTATAAATTAAATGAAAAAAATAAGTAAAAATAAAAATCTTAATTATGCCAATCATCTTATTTTTTAGACTCTTGGATCATGTGCAAGTGGTTGTAACTGTAGTAACATAAATAACAAATTGTTTTCCACGAGATATTCAAAATAGAGTGTTCATGCCTTACATTTTTCTTTATCTTAAAAAGAATAAATATCTATTTAAGAACATAGTTAAATAAACAAGCGCATCAACAAGACAAACAAAATATTAATGCAATAAATTAGTTTCTTTTGGATTTTGTTAATAAAATGAGATGATAAATTAAGGGGGTTGGTCTCCTGGAATGAGAGAATTAAGCATTGCATGAAACTTTTAAGGGCATTAAGACTAATATATGAATGAAATATTATCTGAACATTATGTTGTGTAGGGTGTTTTATCTGAGTTGCAATCACAATATGCAAAAAATAGGCATGTAACTGAATGTTTTTACATTCCACTTCATTCTACAAGTATGTCCCAGTTTAAGGGTGTCCATGATTGCATATTTAGAAGTGGGTTGGACATTAATATTTGTGTAGAGATGGCACCCATAGACATGTATGAAAATGCAAGAATTTGGAGGACATAAGCAGAGTGTTTGACAAAATTTCTCAATGAAATCTAGTATCATGGACTGCAATGATTGCAGGGTTTGCATAGAATGGGCATGCTGAAAAATACTTAAAGAACTAAAAATAAAGCATCAAAAGTAGCTTTAAATTTTAAATTATTTAAAGTCAAAAAGTTCAAGAACGTAAATAAATATTCTATTCAACAAATTAAACAACGAAAGTCCCCAAATATTTGAAAGAAATATTAAAGCAATAAAAGTAAACAACTGAAAGTAAAGCATTAAATTAAAATTCTAAAAATGAAATCAAGTAAGGTAGTGGCCACTATAAATATTTAAA
Organism: Torreya grandis; assembly: GCA_037957365.1. Classification (NCBI taxonomy): domain Eukaryota; kingdom Viridiplantae; phylum Streptophyta; class Pinopsida; order Cupressales; family Taxaceae; genus Torreya; species Torreya grandis. The sequence continues at coordinate 2,173,106 of JARHVA010000517.1, read as the reverse complement.
CACTCAATACATGTAGACTATACAATGAAATAATACTACAATAATATAATAAATTTCTAAACTGGAAAATAAATAAAAATAAATCTAATATAGAAATATCAACAAAGTTGTTTTTCTTCTTAAGGTTGAGTGGGCGCTTGTTCCTCCTTTGGAATAGGACTGATAACATTCAATAAAAAACTATGAAAGTATTCAAATGCTCCAAATTCAAATTCTTATTGATCAACAAAGTATTTAAAAAAATTCAAGACTTAATGTGTTTTCTTATTTGAAATTTTGTTCGGTATCAACTTATTTACCTAGAGTTGGGAGGTGATATTTATATCATAATATCCTCAACCAACTCACTAATTTTAATTATTATTCCAATAAATCAAGTGTACATATATATTTATCTTTATTTTTTTTACATCATTATCAAAACAACACTCATCTCCACTCTTTTAGGGGAAAAGATTGGGATAATGTTAGATCCGAGGGTTTAATATCTTTTGCTTTAATCGTTTAGAATCATGTATGTTTCACAATTTTCTTTAGATCAACTATACTCAGAGATATTAACAACACTTTGGAATACTATAAGTACCCTACATCCTTTAGGAGATTATATATATATACAACACACTTTCGGAGCTACAATATATGTATTGTAAATTTATTCTAAAATGAGGCATGTGACATTCTTTGGAGCTACTTGTGTAAGTACTTCACGACTAAAATATTTTGGAGCTAGTTCTAGATGAGCACTCTGGAGTTGAAAATTCTCTAGGGATGTTATATTATAGAGCTTAAATACTCCGAAATTAGCTCAGAATTGAAAATGAAACTACTTGTAGAGTAATATAAGAATTTAGTTTTTCTTTGAAATATATCTGGCTATACATAGTTTTGATTAGTTTAATCATATAGTACATCAAGATCATAGGTATCCATATTTAAGTGGAATTTTGTTTGATAAAATTTTAAAATGGCCTTCACCCCGCAATACAATTAAGAATCTAGCTAAACATCAACCTAAATATTACTATAAGTTATTTAATAATATAAAAATTACAACTCTAAACAGTTGGATTAAACCGCCATATTAGAGCAATTAAGCCACAAGAGCTAGAAAAAAAATCACAAAGTAATTACAACAAAAATAAAAAAAACTATAAATCATCAAAACTACCAGTTAAATTGGAAGAAAAGCCTTGAGTAATCCAATCACATCTCCAACCTTTACAAACTTGTTATTTGAAAGACAAGTAAGTATACAGTTTCCATATATTAGGGAATAAAGACATGATGAATCTGGACTCCCTCTAGCACTAAAAATTTCAACAAATTCCATTTATAAGAAGGAATTTTGAATAAAGCAATCATGTTTTCATCCTTAGTCATCAAACATTCCACAAAAAATTAGATCATTTACATTTTACAAGGATAATATTAAGAGGTCATCCTCCAATCATAGTATCTCACCCCATTATCCGCTACTATAAAGTCTTTCGAAATAGAAAAAACATTATGCTCTTCAAAACCATCCTTAAATCCATGATCTAAATACACCCCATATTCTTTACCTTGATTTTCAACCACTTCAACATTATCACACAAATCAACTACCCCATTCAAACCCTTAACCAACAACATAATGTTATCGACTTTATTCTCCAACAAGTGGAAACTTATTAGAAATCACTAGTCATAACATAAATTTATGCTTTGGTATTATTCTTTTGCCTATTTTCAAATGACTTAAATATAAAATATTTAGTAGTAGGCTCCAAATTTTTATTTTCAACAGTAAATCCAAAAATAGAGCAAATTTGATTAGCATACCACTCTCTATCCTCATCATTCAACATGTATTATCATATGCAATGTTTAAAAAAATTCAAGGTAAAAGAAGAAGAAGGATTAAATACCTATTATAAATATTTGTCATTCACAAGAGTAATGATACCAACATAAGATGTATTATTTTGGTCACGCAATCTAATTGACTTCTTCCCATTCTTAATGTTGATCACAAAATTATTTCCCTTAGAAGAAAATATGGTTCAAGAAAAATAGCTCTACCACACTTCGGAATGAATGCACATTTAATCCAAATGCCTTGAGATTTTACTCCACCAAAATCCATCCATCATTTACCTCAATTTAAACCAAGAGGTCCAATCAATTAATTATTATAGTTATAAACACCACACTGCCTCACTTCACTCTCTGACATTGGACACAAGAGTTGGGAGTCAGGATTCGAATAACTATGTTATTGTGCACTACAGGGTCCACAAGAATGAAACTAATGCAGCAATGCCAATTGCTAAGTCTTGATTTCATTCATTAATTTGTATATTATGTGCCATAACTCTAAGTCTTGATATCTATCAAATATTAATGCAGATTGCACAACATTAAATATGTATATTTTAATATCTTATGATGGGCACTTTTTCTACATAACCTTTTGTCATTTTCAATAAAAAAAATTACACTTCGTCCTTGTCAAATAATTTATAATATTTGATTTTTTTAACGGCCAAATATTGAGTCACATTTCTTTGACAGGTTTGAATCCATTGGATGGGGTGGGAGCGCTCAATTTTGATCACTACTTGTTACTCATATGAATGTCTTCCATCACATTTTACAAAATGTGGATCTCATCCTCTCAAGTTCCATTTATTTCAAATCTCAAGTGATTACAAATCATGTGCTTCACTTTATTATCCATAGCAAAGGACAACCATAACCTATTTAGTTCACTTTGGATCACATTTTGACCATTTCTCACTAGTGTCAATTTAGAAGCTTCATTATGTCGAATGCTTAACACCATATGCAAGCAATTACAATATAATATAAATTGTGATTTTATTTTTAAATATACAAACTTTATTCTCTTTTCTCTAAAATCAATATATAAACTCCAGTATGCAAGTTTTTCAGACACCATACATGTATGCCAATTATAATATAATAAAAATAATAATTTTACTTTTCAATATATAAGTTTTAATAATTTGTTCTTAAACTAGGGGAGAAGTGCCAATGGGTTAATATATACCAATAGTTGATATGGGTTTTGAACACATAATTCCCTATAGTTGAAATGGCAGTACCTAATAGTTATGATAAAACTATGTACTAGTTGCCCACCTTTTACCCCATAATAGTGAGTCACATCATGACATGTCAAATTCTCAATAATTAGTGCACCAATGTATAACATATTTACACAATGTTCAAGTATTAGACACCACTTCTTTTAATGCATTTCAAACTTCCTATTTTAAACAAGATTCATGAAATGGATAGTACCTACCAAGTTTTGGTTGTTGAGTATTGTCATTGATATCAAAGGTGCTTCTTGCATAGGTTGATGTCAAAGGTGACTAAGCCTAGTTGGCAGTGTGTGGACAAGGGGCATTAAGAGAGTGTTGTCATTGAATTATTTTGTCATGAAAAATAATTTGAAGGCAAAAGAGAGAATTTGAATGCATTCTTTGTGGTTGCATGAAGGTACAGGTCATTGATGAGAAGTTGCATAGGAAGCCTAGTCATGACATGAAGAGGTATGTGAATTAAAATGGATGAACACATGCATATGAAGGCTATATGTCACTATTCAAGCATGTGATTAATGTGTAGAATCATCCATGAGAGTCTCAGGGTGAGCCTACAGGGGTAGGACCTTCAGACCAAGTCTACACCTAGACCACTATTAGACCCTACTTGGCCTAATGAGGTATGAAGATTAGATTTCAATGCAAATTTTCATATGTGAGCATGGCTAAAGGTAATATAAGTTGTTTTAGGTATGTTCTCAAAGTTTTAGGTCATGGTTTGAAGGAAATTGCATGAAACACCATTTTAGGCCCTCTCAAGTTCACAAAATGAGGTCTCAAGACCTGAGAAGCACTTTCAGATGTCTGTTGGCATGTGTAGCCTCTGCATGGTAACCTGATATATTAAGGAGAGATGGGGAAGGTTCTTATCTAAGATCTTCAGGCATTGGTTTTAGATTTAAGGGGTAGTCCTTTATGAACAATCATTAACACCAAAACATGTGTTAAACCTCCCTAAAACCCTAATAAGGACCCGATATGAAAGATCTTGTTGAAAACAACTCAAAATAGTCTCAAATTCCTATAAAAACTATTGTATCATGTATTAAAATCTTTCAAGTACCCAAAGGTGGTGGTGGTTAGTCAGATGAGAGAGAAAATGTGTAGATATAGGCTTATTTGTTAAGAAGTTATTGTAGCTCTTAAAAGTTGCATTGGTCAATAAAACCAAATGGATGGTATAGTTAGTTATAGACTCATAATACATTCCCATGATCGTTTATGGATAGGTTCCACCCTTCAAGTTTGATAAATCAATTGTCCAAGTTAGCCAGTTGCAGACAGACCTAATGGTGTGAACAGTGAAAACCCCAGGCAGAGATGAGAAGATGAATTTGAGGGTCTGAGCATGTCATTTTGATGAAACAAAGTACATGAAAAGTTTATTATATGAATTTTAAGTCATTTTCATGCTTGGAATAAGTTTTGGAGGTTAGTGAATATGGTGAAAAAGTTGTTCATAAGTTGCCCTATCTGGTTCAGATAAGACTATGTGATATAGGGTCAAGAAATTGGTCTACAACACCAATTTTTGCCATTAGACCATATGATATTTATATCTGAAGATGGTATAGTGATCTCATAGGACCATATACATGCATAAGGAGTCATGGAAAGTGTCTACACAGGTGTTGGAGGTCTAGTTCATTATGACTAGTCTTTAAGGTAAATTGACAATTTTGAGTAAGTTGCAGAGATGTTCTTGAATCTTTATCATCTGAGTGAAAGTGTTCCAAGAAATTGGTGATGACCCTGAGGTCATGGAGAACCTATCTACATGTTTAGTTTATCATAATTAAATAGCTTAAGGATGTTTAATCTAAATTTTTGAAAGACAGATTTTTGACTGTACACAGGCCTAATAGGGCAGTTGGTCCTGAAAGAGCTTTCACAGTATGAATGGAAGACATAGGTCTAATCAAGCATGGAGGAGGTCAGTATAGATCTTATGCTAAGTGATTGAATGGTTTTCAGTTGTTGGATAAGGCCATTTAGGCCCAAAAGAATCAAACTTTGGTGTTAAGAAGATAGACCTAATGCAATTAGGTCTCCATGAGGCCTAAAAGAGAAATAAGGCCTAGCTGGGTTGTTGACCAAAAAGGGTCCAAATTTCATTTGAATCATGTTGATGAGGTGTTATAAGACCTATTCTATGTCCAACCTAATATTTTGAAGGTGTGTGGCTGACCAAGTGGTGTGTGACCATGAGAATGGTATATATACAAGGCAGTTTTAGGCCTTTTGTGTGTAAGCAATTAAAGCAAATAAAATATTGCTTGGTGAGCAGAAGGAAGTCTTGCAATGAGACCATAACAACAGAGCATAAGTGTGATGAGGTTACTGATTTGGTTCTGAGTCATCTAGGGAGTTGGTGATTCCTTGCAAGTGGATGCTTGCTAAAGCCTAGTCAAGTGGGTGTTTGACTTCATTGGGGTTGGTGCTCCAAGTTAAGTTGGTGCTCAACAGATTTTAATCTTTTATCTTATAGGATAGTAGTCTATTTGCAGGGGTCAAAGTGGGTTTTCTTCCCCTTGAGGTTTTTCCACTCAGATATGTGTTCTATGTGTTATGATCTTGTTTCATGCTCATGTGATTGGTTCTTTATGCATTGCTATATCATTAAATTGCTTTGATAGTTCAAGGAATGTTAAGTTACATGTGAAAAAAAGTTTTAAACACTGATTCACTCCCCCTAGTGATTGTGCTTCCAAAATTGGTATTTATCTATTTCTATTTGAGTATGGTCTAGTGATCTCATAGGACCATATACATGCATCAGGAGTCATGGAAAGTGTCTACACAGGTGTTGGAGGTCTAATTCATTATGACCGGTTTTTAAGGTAAATTGGTAGTTTTGAGTAAGTTGCAGAGATGTTCTTGAATCTTTATCTTCTAAGAAAAAGTGTTCCAAGCAATTGGTGATGACCCTAAGGTCATGGATAATCTATCTACACTTTAGTTTATCATAATTCAATAGCTGAAAGATGTTTAAGCTTCATTTTTGCAAGACAAATTTTTGACTTTACACAGGCCTAATAGAGCAGTTGGTCCTAAAGGAAATTTCATGGTATGAACAGAAGACACAGATCTAATAAAGCATGGAGGAGGTCAATATAGGTCTTATGCTAAGTGATTGAATGGTTTTCAGTTGTTGGAGAAGGCCATCTAGGCCCAAAAGAATCAAACTTTGGTGTTGAGAAGATAGACCTAATGCAATTAGGTCTCCATGAGGCCTAAAACAGAAATAAGGCCTAATTGAGTTGTTGTTGACCAAAAAGGGTCCAAAGTTCATTTGAATCATGTTGATGAGGTGTTATAAGACTTATTCTATGGCCAACCTAAGAGGTTAAAGGTGTGTGGCCAACCAAGTGGTGTGTGACCATGAGAATGGTATATATACAAGGCAATTTTAGGCCTTTTGTGTGTAAGCAATTGAAGCTAATAAAATCGTGCTTGATGAGAAAAAAGAATTCTTGAAATGAGACCATAATAGCAGAGCAAAAGTGTGATGAGGTTACTAAGTTGGTGTTGAGTCATCTAGGGAGTTGGTGCTTCCTTGCAAGTGGGTGCTTTCTAAAGCCTAGTTAAGTGGGTGTTTGACTTCATTGGGGTTGGTGCTCGAAGTTGAGTTGGTGCTCAATAGAATTTGATCTTTTGTCTTATAGGACAATAGTCCTTTTACAGGGATCAAAGTGGGTTTTCTTCCCCTTGAAGGTCTCCCACTCATATATGTGTTCTATGTGTTATGCTCTTGTTTCATGCTCATGTGATTGGTTCTTTATGCATTGTTATATCATTGTATTGCTTTGATAGTTTAAGGAATGTTAAGGTACATGTTAAAGAAAGTTATAAACACTTATTCACCCCCCCTTAGTGATTGTGCTTCCAACATTGGTATTTATGTATTTCAAAATTAAGCACCAAAATTTAAGACTGCATCTGCTTAAACAACGATTAATTTTATTTAGCAGCATAGGTGGGAAGCTATGAGATGGATACGGTGCTTTTCCCTCCAACGCTTCCCCAGCTCTCATCAATAATTGGGCCCAACCCCCTAGATAGAGTTGGGGTAGAGGAGGCCCCATTTTAAAAATAATGACATAATGACACCTTATGATATAAAAAAGTATTTTCAAATGTTTTTTAAATGTTAGATTTTAGACATTTCAAAATTCTCGGTCAGAAGACAAGATATTTAACCTTGTTGATTCCTATATTACCTCTAGTGGCAGGTACAATAAAATTTACTATATTAAACCATTGAACACAATAATAAGTAGCCACTAGTAATCAAATTTAAAGGGCTAGTCTAAATTTCATTGTGAAGGGTAAATTTGACCAGCCCTTGTATAATGAAAAGTTGTATAACTATTTACACTTCACATGACAAGAATATATCAAGTAAACACTTCAAACAAATTAAGATCAGTTTTTTCAAATGAGTGGTTATATTTGAGCTTAAATAACTCGAGTTAATGTAATCTTGCCCCACTAAATTAAAAGATACATTATAGACTAAGTCCAAACTCTATCAAAAAAGTGTCGGGATACGGCTTCAGTCCCTACCTAGAAATGAACATAACATAATTTCATAACTTAAATAAAAAGAATAATTACAAATAAAATCTTTATTCGCAACATTTGTCTTGTTTTCTAAACTCTTGGAACATGTGCAGGTAAATGTAATTGTGGTAACATAAGTAACAAATAGTTTTCCACAATATATTAAAAATAGAGTGTTTATGCCTTAAGTTTTTCTTTAGCTTAAAAAGAATAAATCTTAATAATAGGAACATAGCTAAATAAACAAATGCATCAATGGTACAAAAATAAAATATTAAGTCAATACATTAGCCTCTTTTGGATTGTGTCAATGCAATGAGATGATAAATCAAGGGGTTGGTCTCCTTGAATGAGAGAATCAAGTATTTGAGGAATATTTTAAGGACGTTAGGACCAATCTATGAATGCAATATTATTTGAACATTGTTTTATGTATAGTGTTTTATCTGAGTTACAATCACAATATGTAAACGATGACCATGCAATCGAATGTTTTGACATTCCCTTTCATTATAAAAGTGTGTGCTAATTTAAGGGTGTCCATGATTGCATAATCAGAAGTGGGTTGGACACTAATATTTGTGTGGATATTGATCTAATAGATATGTATGAAAAATGCAATAAGTTGGAGAACACAAGCAAAATGTTTGACAAAATGTGTCAAAGAAATATAATGTCATGAATTGCAATGATTGTAGGGTTTGCATAGAATAAGCATATTGAAATTTACTTAAAAAACTAAAAGTAAAGTATCAAAATTAGCTTTAAAATTTAAATAATTTGAAGAAACAGAATTAAAAAATATAAATAAATATTCTATTCAAAAAATTAAACAACAAAAGTGCCCAATATTTGAAAGAAAATTTAAAGTGACAAAAGTAAATGACTGAAACTAGAGCATCAAATGAAAAGTCTAAAAAATGAAATCAAGTAAATTAGTGGCCACTGTAAATATTTACATACTAAATACATGCAAGTTATACAATGAAACAATATTATAATTATAAAAGAAATATTCAAACTAAACGCCGAACAAAAATAAATCTAATCAGAATTACCAACAAAGTTGTCCTTCCTCATGTTGAGTGGGCCCTTGCTCCTCTCTTGGAATAAGACTGAATAAATTCAATAAGAAATTGTGAAATTATGCAAATGCTCCAAAATCACTTTTTTTAATGGGCCCTTGCTCCTTGCTCCTCTCATTGATCAACAAAGTGTTTACAAAAGTTCAAAACTCAATGTCTTTTCTTATTCTAAATTCTATTGCGTATCAACTTATTTACCTACAGCTAGGAGGTGATATTTATTTCATAGTATTCTCAACCAAATAATTAAAATTTTGATTATGTTTATCATCCAACTCAGTTGGTAAAACAATTATTGTCAAATATGAGTAATCTGCGAATTTATGAGATTTAGAAAATGCTAGTTTCTATTATATGAGCTAAAAAAGCATTTTTTGGTTTCAAAATTAATTTTAATTACATATTTATATCTCTATCAAAAAATTATACAAGGTTAGAAAACAAGACATGTCATTTTGAAGTCATATGCAAAAGGTATAGTAGTTTGAAGTTGACAAACTTGTTTTTTATTCGATCTCAAGACCCTGACTATTCATCCCCAGATCCAGGACTAGGGACCTCTAGAGCCAGAGAATATGAAGCATTTTTTAAATGTTTGGCTTCACTTTGTGAAACAATTGAGTTCTTGGCAGTTTTTAAGGCTAAGACAGGTTAAATAAAGGTCTTGGAAGGCAGATTACATTAAAATAAAATAAATAGTCAAAAGAGAAGTTTGAGGAGGCAATCAGGGAAGATAAAAAACAATAGCAAGTGCAATGAGATGTATTTTATTTGGGTTCATATTACATATGTGCAACTTTGAATCATTCTTATGTTCTCATTGTTATTTCGCTGTAGATGACTATTTATTATAGAGTTCGTTATGAGTGTATGGAGTTATTTTCCTTGTAAGCTTAAAATGCGGATTTTTTTTTAAACTGTAGAACATAATAGAGATAGGGAAGCATGGCCTCACTCTTACTGTATTTTTCTCACATTGAGTTTCTCCAGGGTATGTCTTGTGTGATCTCTCTTATGGTTGATGTGTTCATTTTCTTTACTTTTATATTTACATTTGTTGCAACTAGGCTAATACACAAACATTTAAGAGAGCTCAAGAATCAATCATAAATGCTAAAGAACTTCACATTTGGCATCAAATCTCTATGGAAGTATTTTTATTTCAATCATGTATGGAATGATATGCAATGTATGTAGCATGTAGAGATTACATGTGAAGGGTTGCATATTTTTTTATATGTTGTATATGATAGTCATAAGAGCTAGAGTACATCTTAAAGCAACATTTTAAGTGTTTTTCTATGACAGAACATGATAGGAAAATATTGACTTGAAAGGATTTGTGTTGGTGAAACTTAGATTAGAATATTCACCTAGATTATGGATCACTAACTCCCTAATTTTAATTATTATCCCAATAAATTAGGGGTACATGTCTATTGCTCTTTATTTGCTTTTACATCATTATCAAAATAGCACTCATCTCCACTCTTTTAGGGGAAAATATTGGAAGAATGCTAGATTTGAGGATTTACTATCATTTACTTTAACCGTTTAGAATCAAGTATCTTTCACGACTTTCTTTACATCAACTATATTCGGAGATATTAACAATACTTTGGAATACTATTAATACCATGTATATACTTCTAAAGCCTCTATGAAAAATTAATAAATGTGCTTAGAAATTTTCTATATGCCAATGCTAAGCAAACTTGAGGTTTCCACAGAGTAGCTTGGGACATTTGTTTCCTTCCTCATGGCAATAGAGAAATGGGCATTATTGATATTTATAGACAAAGCACTACTCTTTTTGCTAAATAGATTGTAAGGGCTATTAAGGGAAATGAGGCTTGGAAAATTCCCCTAAGACACTGCATTTATGCAGGTGCTCCTTAATGAAGTAATTGTTAGAAAAACACTAGATTTCACTCTTTTGATTACTTTTGTCCCTCTAACAATAAAAGGATACATTGTGGCTAAGAGCATTTAGAAAACTTTTGAGTCAATGAAGCCTTATATAAAGTTGGTCAGTGATAGTTTTTGAACTAGTCTCTCTTTTAATGACTACAATCTATGGGGGTCCCCTGTCATGACAAACTCTGGCCTCCCTCTCACTGATATCCTAGGCATAAAAGCTCTTTGACTTTTCAAAAAAGGATTTTGCACTATTTGAGATTTGGTTTCCTCTCGCTATTGGATCTTGTGGATTGACATGAAAACTAAGCCTAAGTTGCTAAATTTAGACATGCCTTCTATTTGTGTATTCAATAATTGATGCTAGATGTCATGCTTCATAGGATGGGTCTGTAAACAATGCTTGTTTGGGAGAAGGATTGGAGGTGGAATTGCAATATTGCCTTCCAAAATTATTCATTTGGACTCCTCTATCAAATTATGAGTCATTTTTCTTCATCTTTGGGTAAGCACAATAAGCAATGTACTATGAAATCCTCACCTAGAACCTGGCTTCCTAGACTTAACATTATCTGGAATGCCAAGCTCAAGCCCAAATTAGCTCACTTTCTTTGGTGTCTTGTTTATCAAGGTCTTACTCTAAGGAGTGTCTCAAGCACATCAGGGTTCCTAATCCCAAGTCCCTAGCCTACTCCCACCCTAAAACCTTTAGGCACCTTTTTCTAACATGTTTGCGAGCCTAGATAGCCTAGTAGTGGATTCATAGCTTATTTCATCCTTATCACCCAAATCCATTCAATTAGAAAATGATCTTCATTAAGGACAATGCTTAGTGGCCTCCATATATTGTCTTTTGTGATTTTTTTTCAAAGCTATTAACCTATGCCAACTACAGAAGTCTATAAATGCATCTATTTTTTACAATAAAAAGCTTTCAATAAATTACTCTATTAACAATAAGCGCTGTTATTTTTTCAATGTTTCTACAAATCCAAGCACAAGTAGAGAAGGTGGCTCTAGAATTTCAATGTTTGTAGGAGCTCCTCAATCATTGCGCAGTGCTCCCTATACCATGAGTCATGTTCCTCATGACCGATGTTTGCACGGCACTCCAACAACACCTAGATATTGTTAGAGTCGTTCCCACAATGACTTCTCTTCCCCTCCTCCTTGATGAGGGGATAGAGTCCGCCACCGTGTAAAAAGACCTTTGTTGCCCTGTTTCGATGGGCTTCCCTTATGTATGGTAGTGAAACAATGGGGCCCTATGTACCACCATCTCCTAGTTGAAGAATTATAGTTTATTTAGCTCCTTTTGAGACCATTGGGTGGCACCCGATCCTCCTTTAGTGGAGCCCTATTATGAGTTACTTCACTCCTTAACTCCGTTAAGATGATTCGCATCCCACCTTTATATGGTGTTATTGTTTATACTTAACTATCTCACTTATCTTGTGATTTGTTACTTTGATTATGCTTCTATATTGCTAAGTTTAATTAAAATTTTAATTTTATTATTTTTAATCATATTTATTTACTGACATGGAGAACAAAATGTGATTACCATCCAAGTACGTTTTTATTATTGCCATCTAAATATTATATTTTTCTATAATTAACAGATATATTAATCACTTCTAAATTCAATTATAAAATTAAATGTAGTTCATTATTTTCATGTCAACTTCAAACCAGGGAAGGGACATGGTTTGTGTTTGGCATAACTTTTTCCGCTTTCCTTATTTGACTTCTTTTAATTAGAAAGCTGCTACAAAGTCCCTCAAGGGATCCCAGCTATATAAATGAAGGTTTTAATAGGTTTTGCATCCCATTATACTAGTCTGTGTTAAAATAAAAAATAAGTGTCTTTTATTTTATTTTATTTTTAAAAAAAACCCAAAAGCTTTCTGCTTAAATTGGACCCATGTGTAATAAAATTCAACCAGGGTAATATTTCATATGCTAAATAGACATATGAGACAAAAACATATAATATTACATTTTCTGATGAGCCACACCTCTTGCTCAGCACCATAAAAACTGAATGACTGACTGGTAAGGCACTGTAAGTATCTTGGTGGATACATGGCATCTCAACTTACCATTCTGTACTGCTACGATTATCATTTCTACCATTCTGTACTGCTACGATTATCATTTCTACCATTCTGTACTGCCACAATTATCCTTGAAAGGATAAAGAATGGTAGCCTAGTCAGTAAACTTTTAAAACGAAAAAAAATATAGCCTTATACATAGATTTTTAAATATATTTATCTCCAATTAAAATACCACTAACAAAAACGAATTATGATGATGAACATCATATAGATACCAGTCACAAAAATACAAAGAACTGTACCACATAAATGCCAATATATTTGATTGATAAGTAATACCTCAAGTCATCTCATTCTCACAATTGTTACTGGTAAGATTATTCATGACACAGTTAAAAGGGTTCTTTTCTATGCTCTCCTACACTTAGAAACAGGCTTTTGACCGCCCTGGCAGAGCAAAACATTGGAGGGACAACTCTTCAGACAGTTGTTAGCAAAGCTCCCATTGATTTCCTCAGAAGAGATTCTCAAAAACTCAGGTGGAACCCCTCCACTAAGATAATTCCCATCCAAATACAATCTAACCAGAGGGTGCATATCATCAGCAGCCTTAGCACCATACTCTGCAGGGATTGGACCATGAAACCTATTGTGTCTCAGAGACAGAGCAGCCAGAGATTGCAGAGTTGAAAAGTTGGAGCGCAAAAACCCAATGATCTTGTTGAATCCAACATCCACAGTCACCAATTGGCTGTCCATTCCAGACAAATCAGGCACTCTGATTGCGCTAAAACTATTGTTTGACAAATTAATCTGCTGCAATTCAGGGTTGGAGAACAAGGACCCATCAATGTAACCACTCAATCTATTGTTGCTAAGATCCAATAAAGCCAGTCGTTTAAGCTGTGTCAAGCTTGCAGGCAGGGTCCCTGTCAAAAAATTTGATCTTAGAATCAGCTGTGACAGAGACACAGGCATCTCTGATGGAATGGCACCCACAAGCCTGTTATAGCTCAAGTCAAAGTAATCAAGCTTTTTAAGACCACCCAATGGAGGAAGCATGCCATTCAGCTTGTTATAAGATAAATCCAATCTACTCAAAAATTTCAGGCTGTTCAAGGACCCAGGGAAAGCTCCACTTACCCTATTATTAGACAGGGTCAAACCTTGCAAATTCTTGAGCTTTCCTAAGGAATGTGGCAAAGAACCTGAGAACGTGTTTCCTGATAAGTCAAGGTGGTTGAGCTTATTTAGCCTTGTAATGCTCTTGGGGATGGTTCCATGGAATGCATTCCCTGCTAAGGACAGTTCTGTGAGCTCTCTTAGATTTCCAATGGAAGGATGCAAGTAGCCCCTGTATCCTGGATTATCCAATGTCAGGCTTGTGATTCTGCTCTTACCCTTTGTTTTTACATCACACCTGATTCCACAGACAAATTGGCTGGTTGCCCTGAAATCACAGGGATCAACTGAAAAACTCCATGACCCCAAACATGCTGATGGTAGGATTGAATCTTTCTCCACAGCATTTTTGAACATAATCAGAGCTTTGATGTCTGATTCTAATGTTGTAGCCCATACCCAGTTGCACATGCAGCAAAAAAGCAGAAATTGCAGGACTGATTGCCAATGGTTTTTGTAAAATGCCATTGAAAATTCAATTCAAATGAACGATACTGAATTCCCAGAACATGAACTGTATCATATCAACCCCATGTATATATAGAAATTGAAATTTAAAAACATAATTAAAATAAATTTAATATAAATATAAATATTCAATACGATAACATTAGTGATAAAGCATTAGGGTTTTAAGGGGAGGTTGAAGTTCAAACTCCTAAAAAGTGAAGTGATTCAATAAAGTATTTAAAAAGGTTTTAAGGGGAGGTTCAAGTAAAAATTTCGAGGGAGGCTTAAGTTCAAATTCTAAAGCAAAGTGATTTAATAAAATATTAAAATTGGGTAAATATTAATATGGTATATAATGGGGTAGTGGGTATAAGTTTCTAAGGAAATATTGATCAGTTTTAAATGATAAGGTTAACAATGACAGCGATATCATTCATAACAGGGTGATAACGGGGTAGTGGGTGTAAGTTTTTAAGGAAACATTTATCAGTTTTAAATGATAAGGTTCACAATTGCGGCCATATCATCCAATGAAAAGTTTGGTTTAAGTCCCGAGTGAAATGGCAATTGCACCCAACAAAAGGTTTGGGTTCTAGTTTCTACCGGAGTTAAAACCTCAAGTCATCTCATTCTCTGCAAGGTTTGGGTTCAAGTTTCTAAGGGTTTCAAGGGAAGTTCAAGTTCAAATTCCGAAAAGAAGTGATTTAATAAAGTATTGAAATTTTGAACCCAAACCTTGTAAAAATGAGATGATTTGAGGTTTTAACTCCGATAAAAACTTGAACCCAAACATTTTGTTGGGTGCGGTTGCCATTCCACTCGGAACTTAAACCAAACTTTTCATTGGATGATTTCACCCGTCATTGTGAACATTATCATTTAAAACCATAGTCACAAGGTTCGGATTCGAGTTCGAGTTCGACAAGGATAAAGTTGATTCAAGTTTGCCAATAGATAAAGTTAAAAAAAAAATTCGCCATTAAATTCAACTTATATAAAAACATAAAAAATATTTTAAAAAAAAGTCAAAAAAAAATCCAATAAAAATTAAAAATAATTGTAAATAAATAAATAAAATTAATTTAATAAATAAAATAAAAATAAACATAAGAATTTCAAACTTGAATTACATTAAAAGATATCAAAATATTCATAGTTTAGAGCCTAAGCTCAAAATTGATATAGAACTTAAGTTTCAAACATTTGCAACATCAAACCCAACTTCAAAATCAAAACTAGCACTAGCACTAGCACCATCAACGAATCCTCCATCCAGAGCATCAACACTATCTATATTTTTCTCAACTCCTTCAAAGGATGGTTCTCCAAGATGAAGATTGTCATCTTCTTTTGCAAGATTGTGCTCAAGCAATCTTAAATTGCTATGAACAAACACAAGATCTGACAACTTTTTGGCCCCTAGTCGGTTTCTCTTATTAGTATGGATCAAATCATGCATGCTCCAATTTCTTTCGCATGCAGAAGCACTGGCACATTCACTGTGGACACGCACGGCAAGCTTTTGTAACTCTGGAGTAGAAGAACCATACGTCTGCCACCATAAATGGGGATCCATGCTAACAATGTCTTCATGTGCTGCTTTAAACCACTCGGCTACTCTCCCCCAATGTTGAGACCACTCGCAGGGACAATCTCATTTACTGACACTTTCTCTCACAAGGGCTCATCAGTGCATTGAATCTCACAGAGTGCATGCCTTAAGGGGTGCACTGGGAATGGGGTGGGATCGGCTTGTGGCACTTTGCGAGAGATATTCTCATACTATTCGATCACGCATACATCCCTTCATGCAGCATTCATACCCCTATGATGTCTCCTTGAAATCTTGAAAACCTGAAATATGGCTAAGTTTGAAACCCTGGAATCTGACTAACTCTGAAATATGATAGGATCCTCCAAAACGTAGAATTTGCATTATAGCTCGTAGCGGTCCAAAACCCCTCTCAAACACCTTGAAAGTATATAAATAAAATATAATTTAAAGTATAAATGTAAACTTATACTTAAAATTTTATTTATAAAATTTTATTTATATATTGTTGGGTCCGAACATGAAATTTGTCGAAGAGGTCAAACTTGAGCGAATTTTTAGTGAAGGGCATTAAGTTCGCCAAATTCCGAATTTTTAGGTAAAAATTCGGCGAACCTTGTGACTATGTTTAAAACTGATAAATGTCATATTAATATTTTATCCAATTTCAATACTTTATTAAATCACTTAACCCTAATGTTTTATCACTAATGTTATCCTATTGAGTATTTATATTTATATTAAATTTATTCTAATTAAGTGTTTAAATTTCAATTTCTATATATACATGGGGTTGATATGACGCAGTTCATCTTCTAGGAAAACAGTATTGTTCATTTGAATTTTCAATGGCATTTTACAAAAACCATTAGCAATCAGTTCTGCAATTTCTGCTGTTTTGCAGTATGTGCAATTGGGTATGGGCTACAACATTAGAATCAGACATCAAAGCTCTGATTCTGTTAAAAAATGCTGTGGAGGAAGATTCAATCCTACCATCAGCATGTTTGGGGTCATGGAGTTTTTCTGTTGATCCCTGTGATTTCAGGTCAACCAGCCAATTTGCTTGTGGAATCAGGGGTGATGTAAAAACAAAGGGTAAGAGCAAAATCACAAGCCTGACATTGGATAAGCCAGGATACAGGGGCTACTTGCATCTTTCCATTGGAAATTTAAGAGAGCTCACAGAACTGTCCTTAGCAGGGAATGCATTCCATGGAACCATCCCCAACAGCATTGCAAGGCTAACTAAGCTCAACCACCTTGACTTATCAGGAAACATGTTCTCTAGGTCTTTGCCACATTCCTTAGGAAAGCTCAAGAATTTGCAGGGTCTGACCCTGTCTAATAACAGGCTAAGTGGAGCTTTCCCTGGTTCCTTGAACAGCCTGAAATTTTTGAGTAGATTGGATTTATCTTATAACATGCTGAATGGCATGCTTCCTCCATTGGGTGGTCGTAAAAAGCTTGATTACTTCGATTTGAGCTATAACAGGCTTGTGGGTGCCATTCTATCAAAGTTGCCTGTGTCTCTGTCACAGCGGATTCTAAGATCAATTTTTTTGACAGGGACCCTGCCTGCAAGCTTGAGACAGTTTAAAGGACTCGCTTTATTGGGTCTTAGCAACAATAGATTCAGTGGTTACATTAATGGGTCCTTGTTTTCCAACCTTGAATTGCAGCAGATTAATTTGTCAAACAATAGTTTTAGTGCAATCAGGGTGCCTGGAATGGACAGCCAATTGGTGACTGTGGATGTTGGATCCAACAAGATCAGTGGGTTTTTGCCCTCCAACTTTTCAACTCTGCAATCTCTGGTTGCTCTGTCTTTGAGATACAATATGTTTCATGGTCCAATCCCTGCAGGGTATGGTTCCTAGGCTGCTGATGATGTGCACCCTCTGGTTAGATTATATTTGGATGGGAATCATCTTAGTGGAGGGGTTCCACCTGATTTTTTGAGAATCTCTTCTGAGGAAATCAATGGGAGCTTTGCTGAAAATTGTCTTAAGAGTTGTCCCTCTAATGTTTTGCTCTGCCAGGGCGGTCAAAAGCCCGTTGCTAAGTGTAAGAGAGCATAGACAAAGAACCCTTTTTAAGTGTGTCATGAATAATCTTACCAGTAACAATTGTGAGAATGAGATGACTGAGGTATTGCCTATTAATCAAATATATTAGCATTTCTGTGATACAGTTCTTTGTATTTTTGTGACTGGTATCTATATGATCTTCATAATTATAAATTGTTTTTGTATGTATATAAGACTATGTTTTTTATGTTTGAAAAGTTTACTGACTAGGCTACCATTCTTTATCCTTTCAAGGATAATTGTAGCAGTATAGAAGGTAATAATAAAAGCGCAGTTGGATGGTACTCACACTAAGTTCTCCACGCCCACAAATAAATACGATTCAAAACAATGAAATGATACTTCCAATTAAATATAGTAACACATAGGCATGATTAAAGCAACAAATCACAAGAGGGGCCTACCTATGCAAAATGGACGACCACAACTATTAACCCTTAAGGAAGGATTGTAATGATTCATTTGACAGCTTCCAGATCCTTGATAAATAGTAGGCATAAGGTTGCTGAAACCATCAGATCCACATATATCAAAACCTGTTATTAAAGGGGCTTAAAAACCTCAGAGACTACCCACACTGATAAACTGAAAAAACAAGAAATATCCCTTCAAATCTCTGCTAGAGCTTCCAAGTTCAATTGGGCAATTGGAGAATCTGACTCTATCCATTGTTTTTTTCCCACTAATGCATTAAATATTTCTGAGTGGATCTCCATTTATCTCTAAGCTTGTGAAATTATAATAAAATCAAAAGTAATAATATAATTAACATTATATTGATGTATTGAATATTTCAAACTCAGTATTTAATTACCCTTAAGCATGTCAAATGATAATTAAAAAAGAGGTTTTCAATAGAATTAGAAAAGAGAGATGGCTTAAATTATTATTTTTTAGATTAAATTATTTTATAGCATTTAATAAAATATGTAAACTAGTTCAGATGTCTTAAATATATATCTAGTAAATGTTCACATATATTAATTTTGAGGTGTTTATACAAAATGTTGGGTTTGTGTATTATAGAGCCATCTCGAAGTTGATATTTTTAGATGTTTAATAGATATGTATTTAAAATATTTAAATTGGTAGCACTTACCACTGCGTAAAGTAAAAATAAATATTTATTGTTTATGAAGACATATTTTATATAACTAATTTTTATATTCATGTTAATTTCATTTAATACAATATTAAAATGGGATATAGAGAGTAACAAAAATATTAATAAAACATGAATATATATATATATATATATATATATATATATATATATATATATATATATATATATATATATATATATATATATATATATATATATATATTTTTTCAGTATAAAAATAAGTTTATGATATTCAAACTTTATACATTTGATTATCCAATGATTGAAGTCTTTATTCGATCTCATTTCTTTTCTCTACTCCTTTTTTCAATATTTCAAACGAGTCAAATGTGAAAGAAGTGAGATCCTCAATCCATTTAATGACTTAACATATGATGTAGCAAGAAATGTAAAACCTTGTTTTTCTATAAGTCCTAATCAATAGTAACTTTGTTAAGTTTTAATCCCATTGTTTTTTTTTTGGATCATTGATCCCCATACCCATTTCAAAGGGTAATTGACACATGTGACCCCTTTCTATAGGGATGATTGGAATTATATTTGGAGTTGCATCAACGAAATGAATACTTATGTAGTTATTGAATTGAACCATTACATATGTAAGTGGTTCAGGGGGTGTCAATCCTAGTTTGTAGAGACTGCTTTGAACATATTCGAGTGCACCATTGAAAAGACCTACCTTTGTCCTTAAGTTTGTAGCTAGCATCACACTTCACTATTAACAATCAATAATTCAATTTCTAATTGTTCATCATCCAATCCCACAACATTATTTTTTCATCCTCTAGTTGTAATGCTTCAAGTAACAGTTTGATTCAACACGTATAATTTTCTCTTATTATGTTGACACACATTTTCATTTTTTATAAATAAATGCATATGTTCATTGAACTCCTTTTCAACTTTGTCAAGTGAAGCATCAATTCTAGTCATCGACAAGTGTTAGTATTCAATGGTTGGATCTACATCCCTTCTATTTTTTAAAAGTTTCTAAAACCAATATTGTTTTTCACTTTGACCTTATTGTCTGAAAACCTTATCTAGTGTAACAACAGTTCTACAATTTTTCCATAATAACTTTGCTTGTGTTGTACTTCCATATGGATGTTTATCCATTCCCAGAGGCAACTGTCCCAAATCCCCAACAAATATTATGGACCTTCCACCAAAGCACATATCAATATTTTCTAGAAATGTTTGGCATAGTTGAGAATATATATTTTGAAGCATATTTTGACTCATAAAGCTCATCTCATAAATCAAAATATACCTAACATGTCATATTTCTTATTGAAAGCTCGTTAACCTTATTCCTCCTAATTTTTCACAATATCAAATAGACAATTCTAACGATGTATGTATTTTTGACACAACAATATTAAATGTTATAACTCTACTTGGAGTAAGTAGCATAAGGAGGCAACGTTGTGGTTGTGATATCTCTACAAGTGCTAGTTTAATCCCTCCAATAAGATTTTAAAAAAATGTTCATGTCGTTCTTTGGATTATCATATATAATAGATGTGTAGTTTATCCTTGATTATAATGTCTAGTAATTATATCAAATGCCATTTTTTGTTTCTCAATAAGGCTTTTGTAACAAAAATTAGACTCCATTTCTCCCATAGAAAGTAGGCCATTATATTTTACCATGCTTATGAGTTGAAGAGGTTTTTTCATTTATTATTCACCCAGGTTATGTGCATTCCAAGGTGCTTGCCTATCAATATCCATTTGACCCAACATATCAATCTCAAAACCATGCATTATTTGTCTTTGGTGTAGCCCTGATATGATCTCCCACTCATGTTTAGTTGTGTTTTGTTAGATAGTATCCTTATTTTCACCCTCTATTTCTCATTGAATTTCATTATTTATTTCAATAACCTCTCTTGTATGCCAATGATTATATTGAAATTGATCCCAATTTGATTTTATTGTGTTATCCTTAAGGCCAATGTCTCTTGCAATATCAGGAAATGGTTTGTACAATAGTAACTATGACCAACAAAAGTCCACAAATTGTTAACTATCTTGTTCTGGGATATTGCAAAACCTTGGCCATACCCTCACAATAGCACATGTTTTTCTCAGTTTTCACTTTTATCCTCTACAAACTTTAAGATTATACATCCAAAATATCGTGGCCTCAATGAGTGGTACATGTTCCATTAAGCGAGGTCTATCAATGTACCCATCGATTATTGATTTTCCATGCCTTTCATTTTCATCATTCTCTTTTAATAGTAGTTTAAAACTTTACGCCCAACATTCAACGATAAAAAGACTCTATTGTACTCCATCAAAGGAAGTTATAACAACATGTGGCATGTCTCCATTGCCCCTATATCTCTTTCAAAAATTGTTTATGTATAGGAGGTTTTTTAGGTTTTCAACATTTGCAAGTTGCATCAATATTTGTTGATATGTTTTTGAATTATCTTTGCTTTTACAACATACTTTTCAATGTAGTTTACAATGGCGTGTTTTGAAAGAACTAGTTTCCAGTCTACATGTGCATGCCACGATCGCAACACATAATGATTATGAGTGTTGATGTGGCCATCATTTCTTTTTGGATCATATCGTTTATATCATATCTCTGCATCTATGTATAGTTTTGAACCATCGAGATGCAAACGCCAAGGGCTTTGTACCTACAAAAAAGACAATCTTCTGTTAGTAGTCATGTACACATAAACATTTAATACATTTTCTTACAATAATCCTTCTCACCTGCAAACCTTCCTTTTTTTGAGGTAGGTAAGCCCCATGATTACACATGGTATGATGCTCCACATAATTAACTAATTCTTCATAGTCTTGTTTAAGATCTATTTGATTAACATTCAATGTGTTCCTTAGACATGGATGTGCGTTCAAATTGTGTATTCCCTACACCACACATGAAAATATATTCATTTACATTATTCTAAAGTAGTTACTTTTTATAGCATGCAAAAATAAATTGTTAATCATTTACTACTTGTATGTTTCGTTGATGTGCATCACCCCAGTATTCCAAGCATGTATAATTCTATTAAAATAGTTTTAGGCAAATTTAACTTGTTCTTTATTTTTTTATTCTAAAGTGTCTATATTTGGTGCTCCATCCAATTATAAGAAATCATACGCATGGGTAGACTCTCTATGCTTCCATCATATCTACACCAAAAATATTTCATCTTATCATATACTTCTGTAGTATCTCTTTTCAAAACATTGTATTTCGAATGTGCATGTAATAAGTGACTATATGTAGATCATCAATTACGTTTAATTGTCACCATCATTGTGCTTTGCATGGACTAGTAGGTGGAGTTATTGGCATCAGTACATGGAGGTCTAGGCAATACATGTTTGTTACACAAAGAAGATGGTTTGTGTTCAAATTTGATGCAATAGGTAGATTAATTTCACACGACACTTTGTCCAATAGAAATGTGTCTTTAATGTAGTTCTATATCACAACAAGTGATCATCAAGATGGGATACTAGCATATTCTCTATGTATTCATGTAATTTATCAATTGTAATGGCTAATTATTGAAGGTTTTTCTTTACAAATATAACTGATGAATTTTGAGCTCAATTTTGCATTATATTATTCATGGCGAGATACCTAAACTAGGGGTGTAACCCAAAATAATTATCTTAATATTGTATCATATGTTTCACATATTCATGTAGAAGTACATGCTTTCCTCGTTGTTCTAACCAATCACCACATTTCATTAGGGAATAAAGTCAGAAAAACCATGTCTAGTAAACCTTTTATCACATATTCATTCACTGGGGATGTACCAATTTGTGGCCAAGTTATTAGTTCATCGAGATCTATGTTTGAATCGTTTCCCCAAGCACAAATCACTTCCTTATCTCTTAGGGCCGCGTAGAAAATTAATTAAACTCATATTAAATTCTTACCTCTTACTCTGCTTCCTATTTGTTTCGGTCTTTATCTTTTCTTTTTGTTCCTTATTATTTATATTTATATGTTTCATTTTTTATTAGATCACATTGGTTCTATAATATCTTTTAGTATTTTATTTTTAATTATGTCTATAGCCTTCCACCACCACTTGTATATCATTGTAGGTTCGAACCCTCTTTTATAAAAAATTGTATAAACTTTTTTGAAAACAATATTTCAAATTTATCAAAATTTTATAAATATAATTTTTAAATCATTTTCTTGTTATACAAATTTATAATGTAAAAATAAATTTTAACTTTGAAATTAACTTAATTTTATATTTTTTCCATTTATTTTTATAAAATATTTTGAATATATTTATAGAAATATTTTAATATATAAATATTAAATAATAAATTAAATAAATATATAATTTGTAAATAAACTTTAAACTAAATAATCATAATTTAATATATAAAATATTAAATCAAAATAACCATTTTTAAAATTATTTTAAAACTAAATAGTCACATAAACTATTTTTTATATAAATATACATTTGCTATAGGAACTTTTTCATATTGTTTTAGATGAAATATTAACATGACATTTAATAAGAGGTAGTGGTGTTGAGTGCAAGTCGAAAAATGATCACCTATAAATGAAGGTGATGGATGCAAGTCACAAAATTTAATGAATGAAATGACCATAATATTTAATATTTAATAATTAGAGTTGTTTATAAGTTTAAAAAAAGTTATATTTTAAATAATAAATTTTGTTGGTTGAATATTTTGTCGATCAGCGTACTGATAAACAAAATACGTCTAATCAGCCAAAGTAGGAAGATTAGTCATCCAAATGTGTAGGTTTACCACATCAGAAGGTAATTAATCTCTCCTCTCATCAAGGAGAGGTTCCATATATATATATATATATATATAGAAAATAATACTTAAGGGTAGGACAAATCATCCATCTCTCTTTCTTCAGAGATGATGCATGCAAATCAAAGAAAAAACTCAAGGGAAATGACAGACAACACTCCTCTTCTTTCAGAAGTGCTATTCAACAAACCGCAAGAATACTCCTGGTAGTAATAGCAAAAGATGTAATAACCAGCAAATCGAGATGCAACACAAAGTCTCCACCTGAATTGCTCAAGAGTAAGATACGAAGGACAATGAGGGCAGAAAGTCATCTCAAGGTCCTTTACACAGAAATAAAAAGAAAACACATTGAAGGCAATTATGGGGGCACAAAGTCTCTCCACAATTGACTCTTCAAGACACCTTCTTGACTGATGTCACTAATTTTGCTTGTTGAATTAAAGGAACAGAAGATATATCAAGGAAAAAGACATAAGAACAGTTTCCCCAACAACAAAGATATCACATCACAAAGTCTGAAAAATCACTTGCTTTCTTATTCCAATAACAAAATATGATCAACAAACTGAGCTCAAAGTCTCAGAAGTGCCTTTCAATTTGGGCAGAATTTCATTCTGATTGTCAAAAAGAGATCCATTTACAATAGAAGAGAGTCCCTTTGATAGCCTTTTCAAGAAGGACTTGGGAACAATAACACATCATGTTATGTTGAAATCTGTTAAGAAGACAGGCTGGAACTTAGGGGCGTTTAGCCATTTGATTTTATCAATGCAGAGAAACAAGTCACGCTATTGAAAGTTTGCAACTTTCAATGTCTAGCTGGTGATTTGATCCTATCTTCATCGTTCTTCCTTTCCTGGTTAATTGAATCGGGTCTTGGATTCAATTTATTGTTCTGTTCCTTCCTCGCTTTCTACTGGTCTTGGCCTTAAAGCCTGTGAATGCATTCGGGTCTGTAGGTTCAAAGGATCAAAGGCTATTTTATGAGCTTTAAAATTGATGTTCGCGCGCCCATCACTATGTTTTCAACGGCTAGTTCTCTGTGTTGAATTTAATGTCTTCGGGTGCGTCACCCCTTGGTCCTCTTTCAATTTTTCTGTTTGGCACTTTCCCAGATTGAACTTGCCCTTTCGAGCCTTAAGAAATGACCCGCTTTGGGTCGGGAAGAGCCCCCCGCAAGGGTATCTACCCTTCGGGCAGTCTTCGAATGGCCTTTGGGCTTCTTTAGAGTCTCTTGCGGCTTTTTCTTTAGTGGACTATTCATTGGGCTTTCCTGCAGACAATTCCAGCAGGTATTTTCCCTGGGCTTTCTCTACGGGCAAATTCTCGCAGACAAAAAGTCTGGGGACAAATTCCCGTGAACAAAAAGTCTGCAAAAATTTCTCGCAGACAAAAAGTCCATGGAATGTTCAATCACTTTGCCTTTGTTTCTTTGTAAATTTCTTCGGGCTTTCTGCCCGTAGCCACTTTCCCAAATTCCTTCGGACAAAAAGTCTGAAGGAATTTATGGCTTTATTTGCTTTAGTCTTTTTTAATTCTGAAAGAATTACCTTTGCAGCCTCCTTCGAAAATGACCCTTCCAAAGGGTGTTTTTGTCAACCAAGTGCCCTCTGCAAGGGCACTTGTCCTTCGAGAGGCTCTTTGAACTTTTACATTGGATCGCTCCTTTGAACCAAGCTGTTGAACCAAAATGGTTCAAGCCGATGAACCCTTTGTTTGAACCAACCGTTAACCTCTTCATTGAACCAAGGCGTTGAACCAAAATGGTTCAAGCTGATGGTTCAATTGAATGAACCAAGTCGATGAAACGCTCCATTGAACCACAAGACGTTGAACTTCTTCGTTGAACCAAGGCTTTGAACCTCTTCATTGAACCAAGGCTTTGAACCTCTTCGTTGAACCAAGACGTTGAACCTCTTCATTGAACCAAGGCTTTGAGCCTCTTCGTTGAACCAAGGCTTTGAGCCTCTTCGTTGAACCAAGGCTTTGAACCTCTTCATTGAACCAAGACGTTGAACCTCTTCATTGAACCAAGGCTTTGAACCAAAATGGTTCAAGCTGATGGTTCAATTGAATGAACCAAGTCGATGAACTACTCCGTTGAAACAAAGCGAACGAAGCGATTGAACCAAAAGCGTTGAGCCGATTGAACCTTGAACTCGTTGAACCTTTAAACCAAAGTGGTTCAATGGTTCAACGGTTCAGGGCTTCTTTGCTTAGATGCTTGTCGATGGAGATTTTTGATTGAACCAAGGCACTGAACCAACCCTGAAAATGACCAAGTGTTAGAAACTGATTCTTTTGGTTGAACCCGCCTGTAGAAGCCTTTGAACCTGTAGAAATGAACTTGCCTGCAAAGTCCATAGAAACCAAGTCCGTAGTTTTCTCTAACCTTGATAGAGTCCGTAGATTTAAGCCTGCAGAGTCTGTAGATTTTTGAGGAGCTTGAAAAATGAGGAATTTGAATGCCCAGGACAAACTTTGAAAAGGGAAGAGACAATTTTGGTCTGTTGGACCAAAATAGTTCAAATGTTGTCCCAAAAATGAGTGATATTTTTTGGAGACAATAGCTAGCTCCAGTTGGGGAACTTTTGTCAATTGCAAAAAGAATTAAAAGGAGTAGAATCCATAATCTCCAGTGTCTTCATGTGTACCATTGGGTTACGGAGTCATGCTACCCAGAAATGAAAGGCTTCAAAAATGGAAACAAACAAAATAAAATAGAATTAAAAACTATACATATGTACATATGTACAGATGATATGATTTGATACTTTAGATGCTATTGAAGTATTTTAGATGTTGCTTCTTGGGAGACAGTGAAAATAGTGCTCTATTCTGATAAACTAGCAAGAAGACATTTTGCCCCCAGAAACGGTGACAGGCGAATGGAGCTCTCCACCAGGAAACCAATTTTCTGTGTCTTCCTCTTGGCCTTTTCTTCTTTTTATTCCAAGGTAGGACGTGGTCTTCAAACTGAAAACCATAACTCCTTGCTCTCCCTGCGAAGGGTTCCTTTGCCTGATTTTGATTTGCAGCAGCATGATCCATTACCATAATTGGTTGTTCTTCTGGTTCAGTGTAGCGTATGATTGGATTGTCCACATCAAACTCCTGACAAACTATCAGCTTAGCATTTCTTTTGATGTGAAGGAGTTTGATTTCTTCATCTTGAGCAATCTTCAATTCGAGCAATAGAGATTCACATCCAGCTGTGTTGTTGGTGTTGTTGACTTGCAAATTGCATGAAGGAAGAATATCTCTTTGAGGAGATATCAACATAGTCCCAACTTTATCATTGGTGGAAGAATTGTTGTCATCATCAGAAGCTGATCTCCTATCAGATTTCTCTTCATTAGAGATGGAAGATCCTTCCTTACTTGTACTGTGTCCTACCAATTCTCCTGAAGTCTTGTTTGGATCAATTCTTGGATTGTCAACTATAGGACTTTCATCTATAGAAAAATGAACATCCTCTGTGGTAAAGAAATAATTACCCCTGCCTAAAGACTCAAACAAAATTTGTGCTGCAGGGGCTGATGTTTGGATGACCACGTATTTTGCTTCCTTTTTAGGGAGCAATCTCTTAATCACGCCTTGGACAGGGATCCTTGCCTCAGATAGATCCATGCTTAGTCTCCTCCCACGTCCTTGCAAAAAATTTGTCCAAGTAAAATGCCATAGGATGCTAGGACATCAGCCACCAACACAGTCATCTTGATTCTCTTGTCTGGAAAGGCTGCCAATGCAAATTGGGCATCTTTAATTTGCCCCAGCAATGGTACTTGCTTGTTCTCCATGGAGAAACATCTCCCAAATGTCTTGGTCAGTGTGAGATCTAGAGACTTAGCTACTTTAGTAGACATGGCATTGTCAGATGCCCCAGAATCAATGATGCAATTGTTGAGTTGATAACCATTTATCAACAGGGAAACATAGAAAGGTTCTATTTTCCTAGGGGCAGCTGGAGGAGTAATGACAAGATTATTTGGAATGGGCATGTTCTTTAGGGAATCAGGAATTATATTTTTAGTTTTTTGCCCTGCAGGGATGGTTTGGTTCTTGATACATTAGACCAACTTATCCAATTAATCAAGATTGAACTGCAAGTATTCAAATTCAGACATTTGTATTTTGGTCTTTTTGACATGATCAATTATGTCAAATGGTTGAATTAGACTAGGAACAGAGGAAAGCATTAAAACCTTTTGGGTTTTAGGAGGGATGGGAGGAGGACTGATTTGCGAAATGGGAGTAGAAGGTGAAGGTGAAATTGATGTACTTACATTTCGGGTGATCACCGGATCCTTTGACTGAAAAGGCAGAATGGTTCCACACTTCGCAATCGTGACTGCTGGTTGTGGTTGCTCTTCTGTCTTCTCTTTATCAGCCTACTAGACTGATTGGTTCTTGGATCTGGTAAACACTGCATATGATCCATCAAAGCTTCTCCTTTGCTTTCAGGTTCATCCTCGTAGTTCAGAAAACCAATGTGGGAGTTGCCAACTGGTTCTTCTTGATCCTCCGTGAAGAGATCAGCATCATTTTCTTGATTTAATTCAAGCTGGAAAGAAAACTCTGATTTTGCTTCAAGATATCCCATTGTTGAATTAGTTGGAGGAACTTCCAGGGCAAGTTTCCCTTGTGGAGGAGGAAGGCGATTCTGTTGCCCTTAATTCTTGGCAGCATTGTCCTGATATGACTGATTTGGGAATGTCCTTCTTGGCATATCTCTGTATGAAGGAGTAAAAGACATTCTTTGCGCCATTTGCTTTTTCAAGGCTAGCACTTCATTTGCCAGCTTTTGCACCATTGGATCAGTGATGCCTCTAGATGCATATTCAGAAGATGATGAAAATCTATTTCTGTTTGGATCTCTTCTTATTTTCCCTGCTAAGATGAGATCGTCTTCTACCTCAGTGGCCAAAAGTTGAGCTGCAGCAAGATCTATTTGACCAGCACGTCTCAAGAGAAAACTTACTTCAGGTAGCTGAGAATTAATGAAAAAGCATTTGAGATTCTCAGCTGTAGGTCAAGCTCTTACAGGAATTCTGTTTCTCAGTTTGTCAAATTTGGCTATGAAATCTCTCATAGGTTCATGAGGCTCTTTCTTCATTTGTGTAAGTTGAGCCAGAAGTGTATGTGCATCTTCTGCAGGTTTGAATCTGGCTTCAAACTTAGCTTTAAGAGTATTCTAATCAGTCACTGACTAAGCCTGTAGATGATAAATTAGTTTGCAGTAGCACCTTGTAGTGTCTCCACAAAAAGCTTGACTGCTACATCTTCAAATTCTACCTGATTACTCCACAAGCTATGCTAAAGGCTGTAATGTGTTCATCAAGATGAACTTTTCCATCACCATAGAATTTGGAGAAATTCTTCCTTGAACTGCATGGAAGCTCATGTAGAGGTGGAGTAAGATTGAGAGGACCAAAAGCATTACCCTAGGGGCCTTGAACTGTCATTGTAGGATTATGAAATGGAGGGATAACAAATCTCAAAGGGGTAATTATTGGCAAAGCTTTATCAATAGTAGAAGTAGATACTTCATCTGGCAATGGAGATCTGACTTTAGTAGGAGGAAAACTCTTGGTTCGTTGGAGACGAGATGGTGAAGGAAACAGATCAAAATCACTTTGTTGTACCAACTCGAAGACAGGGTCAATGATACCTTTAGCCCTTTGGCTTCATGTATACCTTGAATCTGCTAGATTGTGAAACAAAAATGGAAAAAAATTGACCTTGCTTCAGTTAAAGCTTGAGGCTTTAAACAGTGTGTTCTTTCCCGGTTAGTGTGGAAGTGAATGGATAGAGAATAAATGGATAATGGATATGATATCCCCAGCAGAGTCACCAAAAACTATTGGTTGAATATTTTGTTGATCAGCGTACTAATAAACAAAATAGGTCTAATCAGTCAAAGTAGGAAGATTAGTCGTCCAAATGTGTACGTTTCCCATATGAGAAGGTAACTGATCTCTCCTCTCATCAAGGGGAGGTTCCCTATAGGTATGTTATATATATAAACAGAAAATAATACTCAAGGTAGGACAAATCATCCATCTCTCTTTCTTCAAAGATGATGCGTCAAATCAAAGGAAAAACTCAAGGGAAATGAAAGACAACACTCCTCTTCTTTCAGAAGTACTATTCAACAAACCACAAGAATACTCCTGGTAGTAATAGCAAAAATGTAGCAAAGGATGTAATAACCAACAAATCAAGATGCAACACAAAGTCTCCACCTAAATTGCTCAAGAGTAAGATATGAAGGACAATGAGGGCACAAAGTCGTCACAAGGTCCTTTACACAAAAATAAAAAGAAAACACTCTAAAGGCAATTATGGGGGCACAAAGTCTCTTCACAGTTGACTCTTTAGGACACCTTCTTGACTGTTGTCACTAATTTTGCTTGTTGAATTAAAGGAACATAAGATATATTAAGGAAAAAGACATAAGAACAGTTTCCCCAACAACAAAGATATCATAGCACAAAGTCTAAAAAATCACTTGCTTTCTTATTTCAATAACAAAATATGATCAACAAACTAAGCTCAAATTCTCAGAAGTGCCTTTCAATTTGGGCAGAGTTTCGTTTTGATTGTCAAAAAGATATCCATTTACAATAGAAGAGAGTCCCTTATATAGCCTTTTCAAGAAGGACTCGGGAACAGTAACACATCATGTTGGGTTGGAATTTGTTAAGAAGACAAGCTAGAACTTAGGGGCATTAACCCATTTGATTTTATTAATGCAGAGAAACAAGTCACACTATTGAAAGTTTGCAACTTTCAATGTCTAGCTGGTGATATGATCCTATCTTCATCGTTCCTCCTTTCTTGGTTAATTGAATCGGGTCTTGGATTCAATTTTTTGTTCTGCTCCTTCCTCGCTTTTTGCTGGTCTCGGCCTTAAAGCTTGTGAATGCATTCAGGTCTGTAGGTTCAAAGGATCAACGGTTATTTTATGAGCTTTAAAATTGACGTTTGTGCGCCCGTCACTATGTTTTCAACGGCTAGTTCTCTGTGTTGAATTTAACATCTTCGGGCACGTCACCCCTTGGTCCTCTTTCAATTTTTTTGTTTGACGCTTTCTCATATTGAATTTGCCCTTTTGGGCCTTAAGAAATGACCTACTTTAGGTCAGGAAGAGCCCCCTGCAAGGGTATCTACCCTTTGGGCAGTCTTTGGATGGCCTTCGGGCTTCTTTAGAGTCTCTCGCAACTTTTTCTTTAGTGGACTATTCATTGGGCTTTCTTGCGGACAATTCCCGTAGGTATTTTCCCTGAGCTTTCTCTGTAGGCAAATTCTCGCGAACTAAAATTTTGGGAACAAATTCTCGCGAAAAAAAAGTCTGTCGAAATTTCCTGCGGACAAAAAGTCTGCGGAATGTTCAATCACTTTGCCTTTGTTTCTTTGTAAATTTCTTCAGGCTTTCTGCCCGCAGCCGCTTTCCCAAATTCCTTCGGACTTTTTGTCTGAAGGAATTCTTTTAGACAAAAAGTCTAAAGGAATTTATGCCTTTATATGCTTTAGTCTTTTTGAATTCTGAAAGAATTACCTTTGCAGCCTCCTTCGAAAATGACCCTTCTGAAGGGTGTTTTTGTCAACCAAGTGCCCTCCGCAAGGGCACTTGTCCTTTGAGAGGCTCTTTGAACTTTTACATTGGATCGCTCCTTTGAACAAAGCTGTTGAACCACTCTATTGAACCAAAATGGTTTAAGCCGATAAACCCTTTGTTTGACCAACCGTTAAACCTCTTCGTTGAACCAAAATGGTTTAAGCCGATGGTTCAATTAAATGAACCAAGTCGATGAAACACTCCATTGAACCATGAGACGTTGAACTTCTTCGTTGAACCAAGGCTTTGAACCTCTTCGTTGAACCAAGGCTTTGAACCTCTTCGTTGAACCAAGACGTTGAACCTCTTCATTGAACCAAAGCTTTGAACCTCTTCATTGAACCAAGGCTTTAAACCTCTTCGTTGAACCAAGACATTGAACCTCTTCATTGAACCAAGGCTTTGAACCAAAATGGTTCAAGCCGATGGTTCAATTGAATGAACCAAGTCGATGAACCGCTCCGTTGAAACAAAGTGTTGAACAGATTGAACCGAAAGCGTTGAACCGATTGAACTTTGAACTCGTTGAACCTTTGAACCAAAGTGGTTCAATGGTTCAACGGTTCAAACCTTCTTTGCGTAGATGCTTGCCGATGGAGATTTTTGATTGAACCAAGGCACTGAACCAATCCTGAAAATGACCAAGTGTTAGAAACTGATTCTTTTGGTTGAACCCACCTACAGAAGCCTTTGAACCTGTAGAAATGAACCTGCCTGCAGAGTCCGTAGAAATCAAGTCCGTAGTTTTCTCTAACCTTGAAAGAGTCAGTAGATTTCAGCCTACAGAGTCCGTAGATTTAAGCCTGCAGAGTCCGTAGATTTAAGCCTGCAGAGTCCGTAGATTTCTGAGAAGCTTGAAAAATGAGGAATTTGAATGCCCAGGACAAATTTTGAAAAGGGAAGAGACAATTTTGGTCTGTAGGACCAAAATAGTTCAAATGTTGTCCCAAAAATGAGTGATATTTTTGGGGGACAACAAATTTAAATTTATTTTTTGAGAAATATTTATTTAATTAAATATAAAATCATATTATAATAAATTAATTTAATTTGAATAAATTTAAAATTATTTATTAATATTATAATAAAATAAATAATAAAAAATATTTTTTATTAAATTAAAATTTAACAAATTAGAATAATATGAGAAAGTTTTTGGAGCAATGCATATTTGTATAAAAAAATAGTTTGTGAATATTTAGTTTTAAAATAATTTTAAAAATAATTATTTTGATTTAAAAATTTATATATTAAATTATGATTAATTATATTTACTTATTTTAAATTTTATTTATAAATTATATTTTATGTAATTGATTATTTTTATTTAGTATTTATATGTTAGATAATTATAAATATTTATATAATTATATTCAAAATACTTTATAAAAAATAAATGTGGAAAAAATATAAAATTAAGCTAGTTTTAAAGTTAAAATTTATTTTTAAATTATAAAATTATATAAAAATAAAAGGATTTAAAATTTTATATTTTAATAATTTTGATAAATTTGAAATATTGTTTTAAAAAATGTTTATATATTTTTTATAAAAATTAACTATTTATTACGTCGAGAAGAGTTCGAACCTACAATGGCATCTAAGTGGTGGTGGAAGGTTATAATCTCTATGAATGCGAACGGTCACCTTAATGGTCGACATAATTAAAAAATAATAATAATAAATATTATAGACCCAATGTGATCTATGAAAAAAATAAAAAATGAAACATATAAATATAAATAATAAGGAACAAAAAAGAAAAGGCAAAGAGCAAAACAAATAGGAAGCAAAGTAAGAGGTAAGAATTTAATGAGTTAAATTTATTTCATATGTGGCCCTAACAGAGATGGAAGTGATTTGTGCTTGGATAAATGATTCAAACATAGATCCCGATGAACTAATAACTTGGCCACAAATTGGTACATCTCCAGTAAATGAGTATGTGATAGAAGGTTTACTAGACATGGTTTCTCTAACTTTATTCATTAATGAAAAGTGGTGATTGGTTAGAACCATGAGTAAAGCGTGTACATCTGCATGAATATGTGAAACATATGATACAATATCAAGATAATTATTTTGGGACACACCCCTAGTTTAGGTATCTCGCTATAAACAGTATAATGTGAAATCGAGCTCAAAATTTATCAGTTGTATTTGTAAAGAAAAGCCTTAAATAATTAGCCATTACAATTGATAAATTACATGAATACATAGAGAATATCTCAGTATCCCATCTTCATGATCACTTGATGTGATATAGAACTAAATTTTGAGACACATGTTTGAGATAAAGTATTTATGGTGTAGATATGATAGAAGCATATAGGGTCTACACATGTGCATGGTTTCTTAAATAACGATGGAGCACCAAATATGGACACTTTAGAATAAAAAAATAAAAAACGAGTTATAGTTGCCTAAAATTATTTTAATGGAACTATACATGCATGGAATATTGGGGTGATGCACATCAAAGAAACATACAAGCAGTAAACGATTAACAATTTATTTCAGCATGCTATAAAAAGTGACTACTTTAGAATAATGTAAATGAATATACGTTCATGTGTGGTGTAGGGAATACACAATTTGATTGCGCATCCATGTCTAAGGAACACATTGAATGTTAATCAAATAAATCTTGAACAAGACTACGAAGAATTATTTAATTATGTGGAGCGTCATACCATGTGTAAACATGGGTATTACCTACCCCAAAAAAGGAAGGTTTATAGGTAAGAAGGACTATTGCAATAAAATGTATTAATGTTTGTGTACATGACTACTAACATAAGATTGTCTTTTGTGTAGGTACAAATCCCTTGGTGTTTGTATCTCGATGGATCAAAACTATACATAGATGCGTAGATAGGATAGACAACAATATGACCCAAAAATAAATGATGACCATGCCAACACTCATAATCATTATGTGTTGTGATCATGGCATGCAAATGTAGATTAGAAACTAGTTCTTTCAAAACATGTCATTATTAACTACATTGAAAAGTACGTCATAAAATCAAAGAAAATTCAAAAATATATCAAAAAATAATGATATGACTTGCAAATGTTGAAAACCTAAAGAACCCACTATATATAAATAATTTTTGAAAGAGATATAGGGGCAATGGAGACATGCCACATGTTGCTATAACTTCCATTGATGGAGTGCAATAGATTATTTTTATCATAAAATGTTGAGCGTAAAGTTTTTAAACTATCATTAAAAGAGAATGATGAAAACGAAAGACATGGAAAATCAATAATTGATGGGTACATTGATAGACCTCTCTTAATGAAACATGTACTACTCATTGAGGCCGCAAGATCTTGGATGTATAATCTTAAAATGTGTAGAGGATAAAAGTGAAAACTGAGAAAAACATGTGTTGTTGTGAGGGTATGGCCAAGGTTTTGCCACATCCCAGAACAAGATAGTTAACAATTTGTGGACTTTTGTTAGTCATAGTTACTATTGTACAAACCATTTCGTGATATTGCAAGAGACATTGACCTTATTGATAATACAATAAATTATAATCGGGATCAATTTCAATATAATACTTGGCATACATAAGAGGTTATTGAAACAAATAATGAAATTCAATGAGAAATAGAGGATGAAAATGATGATACTATCTAATAAAACACAACTAAACATGGGTGGGAGATCATATTAGGCCTACACCAAAGACAATTTATGCATGGTTTTGAAATTGATATGTTGGGCCAAACGGATATTGATAGGCACGCACCTTGGAATGCACATAACCTAGGTGAAGAACAAATGACAAAAACTGAAACTCATAAGCATGCAAAATATAATGGCTTACTTTCTATGGAAGAAATGGAGCCTAATTTTTTTTTACAAAAGCCGTAGTGAGAAACAAAAAATGGCATTTGATATAATTGCTAGACATTATAATCAAGGATAAACTACACCTCCATTACATATGATAATCCAAAGAACGACATGAACAATTTTTCTCAATCTTATTAGAGGGATTAAATAGCACTTATAGAGTTATCACAACCACAACATTGCCTCCTTATACTACTTACTCCAACTAGAGTTGTAACTTTTAACATTGTTGTGTCAAAAATACAACAACCTTGTAGTTGTCCATTTGATATTTTGAAAAAATAGGAGGATTAAGGTTAACGAGCTTTTAATGAGAAATCTGACATGTTATGTATATTTTGATTTATGAGATGAGTTTTATAGGTCAAAGTATGCTTTAACATATAGATTCTTGACTATGCCAAGCATTTCTATAAAATGTTGATATGTGCTTTGGTGGAAGGTCTATAATTTTTGTTGGGGATTTGAGACAATTGCCTCCGATAATGGATAAACATCCATATGCAAGTACAACACAAGCAAAGTTATTATGGAAAAATTGTAGAACTATTGTTACACTAGATAAAGTTTACAGACAACAAAGTCAAAGTGAAAAACTATAATGGTTTTATAAACTTCTAAAAAATATAAGAGACATTGATCCAACCATTGAATATTGGTGGTTGTCAATGATTATAATCGATGCTTCACTTGACAGAGTTGAAAATGAGGAGTTTAATGAATAAATGAATTTATTTTCAAAAATGAAAATGTGTGTCAACATAATAAGAGAGAATTTATGATGAATCAAACTGTTACTTGAAGCATTGCAACCAGAGGATGAAATAATAATGTTGTGGGATTGGATGATGAATAATTAGAAATTAAAATATTGATTATTAATGATGAAGTGTGATGCTAACTGCAAACTTAAGGACAAAAGCAAGTCTTTTTAATGGTGCACTCGAATATGTTCGAAGCAATGTTTACAAACTAGGATTGACACCACCTGAACCACTTACATATGTAATGGTTCAATTCAATAACTACATAGGTATTCATTTCGTTGATGCAACTCCAAATATAATTCCAATCACCCCTATAGAAAGGGGTCACATGTGTCAATTACCTTTGAAATTAGCATGGGGATTGACAATCCAAAAAAACACAAGAATTGAAACTTAACAAAGCCACTATTGATTAGGACTTATAGAAAGAAAAGGTTTTACATTTGTTGCTACATCACATGTTAAGCATTAAATGGATTGAGGATCTCACTCATTTCACATTTGACTGGTTTGAGATATTGAAGAGTGGAAAAGGAGCAAAGAAAAGAAATGAGGTAGAACAAAGACTTCAATCATTGGAGGATCAAATGTATAAAATTTGAATATCATAAACTTACTTTTATACTAAAAATATATCATTTATGTATATTCATGTTTTATTAATATTTTGTACTCTCTATATGCCATTTTAATATTGTATTAAATGAAATTAACATGAATATAAAAATTATTTATATTAAATATGTCTTCATGAACAACAAATATTTACTTTTACCTTACGCAGTGGCAAGTGCCACCAGCTCAGATATCTAAAATACATATATGTTAAACGTCATTAGATATCAACTTTAAGGCGGATCTATAATACACAAACCCAACATTTAGTATAGGCACCTCGAAGTTGATATCTCTCATCATTTAATAGATATGTATTTAAGATATCTAAGCTAGTTTACAATTCTATTTTCTAATTCTATTGAAAACCTCTTTTTTAATTATAATTTGACATGCTTAAAGGTAATTAAATACCAAGTTTGATATATTTAATACATCACTATAATACTAAATATATTATTACTTTTGATTTTACTATAATTTCACAAACTTAGAGATAAATGAAGATCCATGTAGAAATATGTAATGCATTAGTGTGTGTGTGTGTGTGTGTGGGGAATAAAACAATGGATAGAGTTAGATTCTAAAAATGCCCAATTGAACTTGGAACTATAGTAGAGGTTTGAAATGATATTCCTTATTTTTTCAATTTATCAGTGTAGGTAGTCTATGAGGTTTTTTAAGCCCCTTTAATAACAAGGGTTTTGATATATGTGTATCTGATAGTTTTCGCAACCCTATGCCTACTAGGAAACTCCATGTTAGAAATATTTTTTGTTATCATGAGCCTTTTTTATCAAAGATCTAGAAGCGGGCAAATGAATCATTACAATCCTTCTTTAAGGGTTAATAGTTGTGATCATCCATTTTGTATAGGTAGGCCCCTCTAGCATTGTCCTTTTAAAACCTGGGCTAGGGATCTATTATTTTGATTTCATGTTCTCCATCAATGTGCTCTTGTCCATCATTCAAGATTCACTTTGATATGATCTTAACCTTTAGCATGTATTGGGATATGTGTGTTTGACTTGTGGCTAACATAACTATTTACATAGTCATATGATAATTTTTACATTTTCATATTGGTAGCAATGTCGAAGTATGGAGTGTCCATAACCGTACGAGAGTATATATAAAAGGTAGTGGTTAGAATTAGATGATCATATTATAAAGTATGTGTTTATTACAAGGATAAGAAGTTGGCCTGTCGAAGTAGTTCAATCACATATTTAAAATATTTTTCTCTATTATCAATCTTTGGTGTGGATT
Organism: Torreya grandis; assembly: GCA_037957365.1. Lineage (NCBI taxonomy): Eukaryota > Viridiplantae > Streptophyta > Pinopsida > Cupressales > Taxaceae > Torreya > Torreya grandis. The sequence continues at coordinate 2,135,016 of JARHVA010000517.1, read as the reverse complement.
TTCTCTATTATACTCTTATTAATGTAATACTTTTGTTGTTTCTTTGCTTTTGATAGTCCATCCATTTTTATGAATTTTATTTACGTGTCTAAATAATCTCATGACAAGTGGTATCAAAGCTTTGATTCGAGCAAGATTTTATTGTGATATTTTTTGGGTCTAGGTCAATATATCTTCAATTTTGTTAAAGGATTGAAAAAAATAACTTATCTCTAGAATGAATTTCAAATTTATGTTGGCGTAGGATTTTTTTATGTTTTTGTAGTCATCAAAATTATCTCGGTGAGGTGATCACAATAGAATATATTTCTATTAAACCTAGTTCTAGGGGTTTTAATTTTGATCAATTTTTGTACCCTTCCACAATATACCAGTTATTGGATTCATCTTGGCAAGACGATCAAAATGGTATAATTATCTTAAAACTATATTTTTTTAGTGCTAACCCCTAAAATATTTTCATAATTTGCCCACATACTAAGGGTTGAGGCAAGGGTTATGACAATCTAAGAAAAATGCCTAATAAAGAAGAGATGGAGTCTAAAATTGGTGGATCATTCATACTATGGTTTCCTATGACAGATCATTAAGTGAACCAGATTGAATATAAGGTGAAAACATACAAAATTAATTAGCTAATAAATGAGATATGAATAAAATCAATTAGTGATTGGATGAGATTAGGTAGAGATTTGATCAATTTTTTCCTCTTAATAGAATCTACAAAACTAGCTTCAATTCACCAATGCATAGCCCCACCAAGTTGGATACTCTACATAGCCCTTTCCAAATCCAAATAAAATGTAGAACCCATCTCCAACTGGTTTTGATTCGAGTACTCAAAACATGTTGCCCAGAGTGGACATGTGTAAGTTCAATGGAAAATACCCAGTCACTTACACCAACCAAATGGATAATTATTTTTATGTACATCAAATCCCATGTGCACAAAAGGAAACAATGGCATCCTTATATTTTTACCCTGATAAATTTATTTGGTGTTGATGGTTGTGTGCTTAAAAGAAGAATATTAAAAATCCCCTAGTTATACTTTACTAAGGAATTACAAACGCACTATCACAAGAGTGTGATGGATAATTATTTCATCCAATTAGCAAAATTGTGTTAAATAGGATTGGTCATGGATTATACTCAAAATTTACAAAATTAATCTTTGTGTGTGGAGATGATCTAGTTGATATTTTGAATGAATTAAGTCTTGGGGGACTCGAGGATCACATCTAACATGAGGTATGCAGTTTTAATCCATTTACTATATCTAGATCTATTGCCATGACCCATAGAATAGAGGAAACAACATTAGCCAATATAAGGTAGGCCTTCACAAGCATTAGAGATCAAACCAATCTAGCACCATCATTCCCTCAACATACCAATTACTCAAAAAAATAAAGAGAAAATGGAAAAAAGGTTTATGTTTTAACTGTTATTAGTAAAATACAGTTGTGTGCATAAACATTCTGAAAATAAGTTGTTCTATATTGAAGGAACTAATGAAGAAGAAGAGGATGAATAAGTATAATTAGAGGGAGTTGATGATCTAGATGAAGAAATAGAAGATACCCAACCAACTATTTTTTCCATGAACTCTTAGGAATTATCTCCCCACAAACCCTCAAGGTAGTTGGCTTCCTTAAAAATAAAAAGTGAAAATATTGATTGAATCAAGAAGTACCCACAACTTCAACAAAAATAAGTTGGTTTCCTACTTGAATTATTTTGTTTAACCAGCTCTACAATTTCAAGTCATGATTGTAAATGGTGCTATAATCATTTTTATAATGAATTTTTGTAGTGTTAAACTCATCATGTGAGACTACCTATGATATTTCCCTATATTTTTTATTCTGTTGGACAACACAAACATTGTCTTAGGATTCCAATGTCTCACTCCCTTGGGAAATATTGCGATGAATTTTCAGAAGGTTTTCTTGCATTTTCATTCAAAAGGAAGGACATTTTAACTATGTGAGATATGTGCAAAGTCCCATAGTTACTTAGCTCTCATTAGATGCAAAATATTCTTAAAATTCGACTGGACGAATTTGTGTCATAATTGATTTCACTAGATGCACTATCCACAAAGGTGCCTACACCACTAGGTATAAAAGAAATTGTAGAGGGGCACTCAATATTTTTTTTATACATTACAAGGACTACCACCCAAAAGGGATCATGATCATTCCATTAATATTGTATTAAGGATCCAACCACACAACATATGGCATTATATATACCTATATTTATATAAGAGTGATATTGAGAAGAAAGAAATGCCTAAGGAAGAAATTATCTAGCATAGCTAAGTGCGTATTCCTCTCCATTGGTGATGGTGCATAATAAGGATGAAACATCATGCATGTGTCTAGAATACATGGAACTAAACAAGTACACTATCATAGGTAAAATTCCAATTCCTATAATTAATGATCTGATAGATAAGTCACATGGTTTTGTATATTTTTAAAAATGATCAAGTTATCATCAAATCAAAATTGAATATGAAAATATACACAAGACATATTTTGAAACCTATGAGGGCCACTATGAATTTTATGTGATGTCCTTTGGCCTCACAATTACACCATCTACATTTTAGAGTTTTATGAACTCTATCGTTCAGCCATTTTGTATAAATTTATCTTGGTGTTTTTTTATGGCATTTTATTATAAAACAAAACATTGGTAGAACATGTGTAACATGTGAATCGGGTTTTGGATATTATGGCACAACATTAGTTTTAAGATAATCCTTCCAAATGTGATTTTGGAGTCAAAGAGGTAGAGTACTTGGGTCACATTACTTTTCATGAAGGATTTAAGGTGGATACTCACAATATCATAGCCATGGTTGAATGACAAGTGCTTAAAACCCTCAAGCGCATACGAGGCTTCATAGGGCTCATAGGTTAGTATTTGTTATTTGTAAAAAAATAAATTAGTATATAAAAATCACTCACAACTTTATTTAAGAAGGAATTATTCAATTGGAATGAGGGAGCAACCAAGGAATTAGATAAGCTTAAGGAGGCCATGTACACCACTCCAATTCTAGCTACCCAAAATTTTCCAAAGAATCTAATGCTTTGAGGTATTACATGGGGTAAGTACTCATGAAATAAGGACAAGGTATTACTTTTAAGGGTCATCAACTCATGGGTATTAATTTTTTGAAGCCAAATTATTATAAGGAAATGATGGATATCATTCATGTAGTCAAACAATGGAGATCATATTTGATGGGAAGACATTTTAAAGTGAAGAAAAATTGTGATAGTCTCAAATAATTTTTAGGATAATGTTTATCATTAGAATAACAACAACAATGGGTCAAAAATATGTTAGGATATTACTTTGAGATCATCTACAATAAAGGAAAGGAGAATGTAATGGCCAATGTACTATCTAGGAAAGATGAGTCTATAGAAGCACTATTGTCTCCCAATCCATATCACAATTAAATTAGGTAGAGGAGGAAAAATAATAGTGTGATATAGACACATATACACAAACTCTCATTCAAAATTTCAAACAGGGTCCAAGCATGTCAAAAAAAAAATATGGAAAGGAGATGTCTACGGTATAAGGATCAATTATACATATGCAAGAATTGAACCTTTGAGCAAAATATTCTTTCAGAGCTACATTTGTCACCGCTTGGTGGAAAATTGGGATTATTGAAGACTTGTCATAGAATAAAGCATGAATTATTTTAGGAAGGGCTCAAAGGCTAAGTCCATAACTTTTTGGCATAATGCATAGTGTATAAACAAAACAATAGTGAGACATTAAGACCCCAAGTCTTCTTGGTGCAGATGGGACATACAAGAGTCCAAATTAATGAATTCCTCACTCCACAGCAATGAACCTCACTCACTCCCTCAAAGACATAGTACACAAACATGGAAAAACAATTATTTCATTTATTTAAAGATAAATTATAATCACAATTCAGAATTGAGGTCACAAAGTCTCAAATCACACTTGGAGGTCTAAAGCATTGTGTTATGCTCTATATTCACCCCCTATTCTTCCTTTTTTTGATTGATCAACTAATCTCTTCAATATACCAAATCTTCCATTAATATTTATAGTATTTACAAACAAACTAATATCTATTTAATTCTTGGCATGAGACATTTTCATTTTCCCACTCGTCAGCCTTCTCAAATTCGCTATCAAACTATTTGTGATTACCAAGGAATTCATTGTAAAATCAGCCATGTGGTTGAGTTCACTATCTCATGGCCACAATCAATTTAATTTTCTCATCAATAACTTTCCAACAAGACCCAAAACACCCCATTTGGTGCCTTTTCATGAAAATTTTGGCCTCTTGGAGATTTTTATGTCGCTTCCCCTCACTGTGATTATATTTGATAATTTTGGCTGCATGGATCACTAGATTATGCTATGTGGCATGATCTCAGGGCTTTGTATAATGGGTTAGAAACCATCCCATGGTATCTATATTCTTCGTGGATCTATAGCTTTATCCATTCTATGAAAACTTAATCACGCATCCACAAAGTGGTCTATGGCCTTCGTGAACAAGATGTGTTGTGGCTATGACACTTGTCCTTATCCATGAACTCATGGACTCTATGAATATTTGAGGTCATAGAATACCATATGGGATTTACAAATCCTGATCACTTTGTGGATTGTTGGTTATGTGAATTGTTGATTTAGTATGTTGATGTTAAGGTTGTGGGTTTTTAGATTCTAGGCAATAACTTCAAGAATTTTTTGGATCTTTGATTTCATGCTCAAACTTCAATAATTCAGTGGTTTCATGATTTTATGCACAAACTTTGTGAATTTTGTGGTTTCATGATTCTTTTTAAAAAAATTGAGAATTATGTGGAATTTTCCCAAGGTTATGGATTATGTACATTTCATGGAAAGTTCTTAAGGCATCTACTTTGTTGGTTTTGTGACTCTGTGGAGTCTATAAAATCCAAGACTCGGTGACTACAAATATGCGAAACTGTGATAACCACTTAGTAATTTTTCAAGTCTACAATGTTGTGTGGCCCTAAACTTGGTCATGAACATAAACACTTAGCGAAATGAGAGGCTATAGTAAATGCATCTATTTGTATATGTGATACCTTTATTAGCCTTAGGGACTATGTAGCCTCCATAACATTGCAACTTAGATTCACAAGAAGGAATGTGACCCAAAATGTGATTAATGTGATATTTGAAATCCTAAAATATGACTTGAGGCCCGTTATTGAAAATTTCTACTATTTTTTTTAGTGATGCAATATTTCATGTACACCTAAGATGCTCTTGAATCAAACATCTAGGGTAAATGAAATTTTCCATGAGTTCCTACTCATGAACCCATTACCAGTTCCTTGACTAATCCTCCATGTTTAGAAACTTCAGATGCATTCATCCAAGTTTCCTCTTCAGTTGCTCAGTTCTTTCACTTCACCAAGTACTCATAGTACTCATTGCCTCTTATCTGCTTATAAATTTGTGGGTCCATAATGTCTTTTATTTCTTCCTATTTATTGGATAGTATTTTCTCTTTCCACCCAGTGTATGGAGAATTCATGTTTGACTCTTCCTCATTTGTTTTCCCCACCACATAAGGTACAAATCAGACATATAAAAATTTGGGGAGATATCCACTCCTATTATTTTGATTTCATAAGTATTGGGTGAGAAATTTATAAGAATATTGTAAGGTCCAAATTTATTCTATTTGAGCTTGTTATATTCTTCTTTTGGAAACCTTGCCTTATGTGAATATGCTAATACTAAGTCTGCAAGTTCAAAATTTTGTTTCATTCTCTTTTGATCAACATGTTATGTATATTTTTTGCCACTTTCCTCCAATATCCCTTTTAACTCCATATGCAGATCATGCATAACTTGTGCATATTATTTCCCTTCAACAGTTCTTGTACTCATATTAGTTGTATTTATTAATTTACACACACCTCTTGATTTGATTCCATATACAATTTGGAAATTGTTTATACTTGTACTTCTATTGTTTGAATCATTATACACAAATTCAGTTTGTGCTAACACCAAATCCCACTACTTGGGCTTGTATCCAACTAAACATCTCAACAACTTACTAATAATATAGTTCAAAACATCTATTTTCCCATCTATTTATAGGTTATAGGTTTAAATGAAGTATAATTTTGTGCCAATTATAAAGTGTTACATTTTAGAATATATGTCTACAAAAAAAAATAGATTCATTACATATTTGATTTCTTGGTAATCCAAGAATGAAATCCATGCTCAACACATCCCATGGTTTGTCTGGAATGATTAATGGCTTATATAATCCAATATTATAGCTTTTCACTTTTGCATGCTGGAAAAAAATTCACCTTTGCACAAACTTATTCACATCCATGCTCATTTATGGCCAATAATATTTATCACTCAATTGTGTCAAAGTTTTATTATATCCAAAATGACCATCTAAACCTTCGCTATGTTTTTATTTCAGTAGATTCTCCCTCATAGAACCTTGAGGTATGCATAATAACTTACCCTTAAGAAAAATTCATATTGAAACATTTACTTCATGTGTGTGTGTGTGTGTGTGTGTGTGTGTGTGTGTGTGTGTGTGTTTTCCACGCATCTAAAAATATTCATCATCTTCATACAACTCTTTCATTGATTCAAAGCTAATGAATTCAATTCTAAGCTCATTCATAACAAAAGCTCTCATGCTTAAAGCATCCAAAAACTTACTAGATTGATCATTTATATGATTTAAATAAAGGAATGTCTCTGAAGAAATTCCACCCATTTCATATGTCTCTAATTTATATTACCTTGGTTGTTTATAGATTGTAGTGTTTGGTGATAAGTGTACAAAATAATTCTTTCAATAACAACTCATGTCACCACTACTTAAGTGTTTGTACTATTGCATAAAATTATTAATCATAAATTGAATAGTTTATTTTTGATTCATTCAAAATTTTACTCAAATATGCAATAGGCTTACCTTCTTGACTCAACAATGCTACAATGCTTGTCTCGCTTGCATCATAATCCACTTAAAACACTTTTCCAAAATCAGGAAACACCAACATTGATTGTATTGTTATCTTCTTCTTCAAGATTTGAAATATATTCTCTATTGCACCCATCCAATTAAAATTATTTTTATCCCGTTCATAGTTTATATAATAGGATCATGTATACCATTAAAGTTTCTAACAAAACTTTGGTATAAACTCACTAGTCCATGAAAAATTCAAGCCTCAAACATATTTCTTGGTGAGGGCCACTCCACAATTGCTTTCAATTTTTTATTTTTATCCCTAACACTTCACTTGAGATCATAAATAATAAATACACTCTGTCCTCTTGCATGAAGCTACATTTATTTAAGTTGACTAGCAATTTATTTTCCTTCAATTTGTTCAAGTTCAGTCTCAAATGCTTTAAATGTTATTCTTTGGAATGATTGAAAAATAATAGTATCATCTAGATAAACAACCAAAAACTTACATGTGAATGGATTCAACACCTCGTTAATGAGCCTCATGAATGTAGCCAAAGTATTTTTTAACCTGAATGGCATAACCAGCGACTCACACAACCCATCATTTGTCTTGAATGGAATTTTCCATTCATCACCTTCTCTAATTCAAATTTGGTGATACACGCTCTTTAAATATATTTTATTGAAGTATTTGTCTACTCTTAAAAAATACATTAAATAGTCCATCCTTGAAAACACAAACCTATAGTTGACGGTGAGCTTGTTTATTTCCATTAAATCTATACGCATTATCCATTCTTCACCCTCCTTGGGTGCTAGCACAATTGGGACTGCACATGGGCTCAAACTCTCTCTGATCAAGCCCTTATTTATTGAATCTTTCACCTATCTTTTCATCTTTTCATTCTCCATCAAGATCACTTTATAGGGTTCCTTATTTGGCAAGCTTACTTCTGACACCAGATCTATATGATGGTTACTGTTTCTCATGTTTGGTAATCCATCAACAAAATCATTTGTCACAATATCAACATACTATTCTGATGAATTTTGAATTTAAATAGGAAGATCACTTAATTTAGTGTCCATCACAACTGATATAGGTTTTTCAACAAAAGTAAAGCACACCTCCTCTTCCCTTACCACTTTAAAAAATTCTTTGCATGAAACCATCATCACCTTTGAGTTTTTGTCCACTTCTCATTTATTATTCAATGGACTCAAGTAAAATTATTTCCTTCCTTCACAAGAGAATAAATGTTTCCTCTTTCATCATGCATGACTCTTATCATTATGTCATGGCCTTCCCAAATGTGATGTAGGAGCATCCCAAGTACAAAGCAATATTGCATCATTTTTGGACAACTAAGCACAATTTTGTGGAGAAAATCATAAGGGTGTGAGCATGCCTAGGCAAAAAAGGGTTGAAAAGAATAGAAAAATGGTGAATGATTTATTAACTCAGTAATTGTGCACACATGTCACTACAGTGAATGAAGGGTTTGTATACATAATATTTTCAAACTTTATCACTTATTGACTCTCTCTCTCTCTCTCTCTCTCTCTCTCTCTCTCTCTCTCTCTCTCTCTCTCTCTCTCTCTCTCTCTCTCGCTCTCGTAACAACATATTGAGTTTCAATATCCCTAAGTGCACGATTTAAAGGGTGCATTGGGAAAAGGGTGGGAAGATCGATAGTGCTTCATGAGAGACATTGTTGATTATATATCATTCCTACATACATTCTAACTTTCCCAAATTTGATCCCCTAAGCTATATCTTTCTATCTTACATCCTATAATTAATTATGACCTATATTTTCATACTATATCAACCCAATTCAATGTAGTTTTAACTATTATCCATCCTATCCCAACTACATCAATCAGATTAATGTAGTCCTAAATGTTATGGTGCACATTTTGCAACTAGGTCAACCTGACTGACATAGTTTAAGGCTAGTCAGCTCACTTCAGACTAAATCAAATTGGTCGATAGCATCAGATAAATTTTTGAGAGGGATTAGGGTCTTTAATCACTATAAATACAAGTTTTAATTTCAATATAATAGAGAGGAACATTCATTTTCAATTATTATTTCTCACACTTCTACCCTAAGTCTACATTTGGAGGAGTTATTGCTTAGATTTTATCTTAGAGGGAAAAACTTGTCTTGTCGAATATTAGATGCAATAGGAGGAGTCCTTTTAGCCTAGAGTTTGATTCAGCCATTGATATCCTTACAACCACAATAATCTCTTGTAAACTACCATTGGCCAAGGGGTAGATTGAGGCTATACAAGTCTTGTTCAAGGTAAGTGTATTGTGTGAAATTTAGAATATAAATTACGAAAATAAAATGCAATGCAATCTTTCATAAACTACACTAACCTTTTGATAGAACAACAAAAATAATAGAAATATAACTAATGAATTACTTACAACATGAAATGCATGTTCATCACCTTCTTCATTGTGTGATCAATGGTAGATTTGTTCTTTCTTGCTTGATGTGTATGTTCAACTCTTCTTCAAAAAAAGAGAATTGGGAAGCATGTGGTTACAAATAGCTTTGATTTCAATGGATTCACAAAGATAATTCTATAGAGTTTTGATAGCTTGAGGGTGGATGATTTGAGTGGAGGATTACACATCAATTTATAGGCTTGAGGGTGGTGAGATAAATGATTGAGAATAATCTAAATTTGTTGAATTATTAAAATAATCAACAATTGGATTTTAGTCCTCATCACAATGGATGATGACTAATTCTCATGTGTTGAGAAAGGGGGGAGAGTTAGTTGGTAGTTGAGTGACTTAGCATGAATGGGTTAAGATAGTTGAAAACTCAATGGATGACTCACAAATTAGTTGAAATATTTTAAGATGAATCATAAAGCAGTTGAAGAAGTTGAGGAAAGTGGTTGGATAAGTCAATATTTGTTTGAGATAAACATGGAGAATATTTGGATGAGGTGGAAAATCTAAATTTTTAATTAGTTTTGGACGAAAAATAGATGTGCATGATTTAATTAATTAATTATGAATTAAATAATTATTCAAAAAGTGGATGGAAATGATGTTAATATGAATTTGAATTGGGAATGGTGAAGGGTTAGCGTGTCAGACTTAATTTTGACACTAAATGGTGAAATTTAGGTATCTATAGTTTTTCCTCTTTCAAATGGTATTGTGAAGCAATACCGTTTTGAAGAATAGAAAACAAAGTAGAGTGTTGATGATTGTGGAGAAGAAAGTTTTTCTCAGTAACCAGAAATGAACATGATGATACCCCCTCAAGTGTTCATGTGGGAAAAGGATGAACACTTGAAATATCTAAAAGGAAGATGATGAGATGGATAGAACAATTACTGTCAATAATGAAGATACTTGTCTCAATACCAATGTTCATAACATTGTAGGGTATACATGTAAATTGATTTTCTCATAGCGATTAAAAACTAGATAATATATTTGAAAAAAATAATATTTCATGTTCATAGGTTACACGATTAGATATTACTACATGAATCAAGGTTCACTATAACGGATGTGGGAATGATATATATTGAGGATAGTAAAATGTAGACCATAAAATAAAAAATATAGATGATCTGATATGAATAAAAGTTTGCAAAATTGATAGTTGTAAGCATTGATAAACATATATAGCACTTGGTTTAGTTGAAGATGCTAAAATGTGGATGAAAGAGGCTTTAAATTTAAAAAGGAGGGTAAAAACGGAGTGATGGGGGGGAATATATAGGGGGTGGGGAACATTTTGAAATTCATTTGTGACATTTCATTTTAGAGCTTTGCTTTTCTATCTATTTGGAGTGTGATATTTTGCTTTGGGTCGCAAGGAGAAAATGGACCAGATTCTAGCATATAGACATCATGATAAGTAAGTGTGAATGTATCAGTGACCTAAGGAGAGTGATGATGTGGTAAGTGACATTTTTTGAATTTTGTGTTGATATTTTGTTAGCATTTCATGCATACTAAAGATGAAGAAAATGATTTCATTGTTTTAAAATGATGAATTCAACATTGATTGTGGCAAATTCCTTGAGGTAAATAATGAACTCATCAAAAATTAGTGTTTAGGCTAGTTTGGTGAATTCATAAAATGTTGCAATGAAATCATGTAAAACTTTAACGAAATCATTTAAAATTTTAGTGAAATAAATTTAAACTTTAGCGAAATCGTTTTAAACTTTAGTGAAGTCATCTTGAAGTTTAGCGAATTTGGAAAATATAGTGGAAAAATTGTCATATATATTAGCGAAAGTGGTTGAAGGGGATAAGACCAAAAAAATGATGTGTTGGGAAACGAGCAAGAATAGGCAAAAGTGTGATTGTAAGGTAATTATTTAACTAAAATAGGATTAACATAATACTTGTGTGATTTTTTATAGGAGAGATTGTTGAAGCTACGCACACAAAAGAGGCACTTGAGAGCTTTGGAGCTAATGGAAAAAATTAATGATTATGAGGCTGGGCTATTAGAGGCCACAAGACTATCATATCTATCTAAGATTTCAAATATATGGATGGGTAGGGTTTACCTGACTACAGTAGTGAAACGTTGCCATAATGAGACCAACACATTTCACCTACCGACATGTGAGATAATAGTTATATTAGAGGATGTATGGAGGATTTTGAGGTTTCCCATATAAGGGACACATGTTTAATGGAGTGAGGGAACATAGGCAGTGACACTATACAGGGTGTTTATTAAGGACTTGATCCCTATGGTGAGAGATAATATTGACATTTATTACTGCATGAGTTTGTATTCATATGCATTGATAGTAGTATTGATGGCTATTTTCAATGGCATTATGCTCCCTGACAAGAGCAGGAGATTATTTCCATATAGATTTCTAGATGTTATAAAAGATATGTTTGAGAGTGACACATAGTTTGCATGGGGGCCATGTGTACTTACACATTTATACAATGACTTACACCATGTGGTGTATACAAGTGGGTTTCCTATAGGCTTTTTCACATTAATGCAAGTGTGGGTGTGGGAACACTTAGCTATTAAGCACCCTATAGGTCAATTGAGGACAAATACGGTAGAGGATCCATTTGTATATGGGTGGCATGTTATTATATGGGTATAGAGGAGACACCTAGGAGATGTGGATTTCTACAGGAGGATGATATTTAAGTTAGGGGTTGATCAGGTGACATGGAGTCCATATAGAGAGGCTGATTTAAATTAGAGACAAGATGTGAAACACTTGGATTATGTGATCACATGGTGTTACATGATTGGGTACCATAAGTACATCATTGAGCGATATAGGTCAGATAGGGTGATGAGGTAGTTTGGTATTAGATAGTGTATCCCAGTATGTCCTCATGTATTTGTTTGAGTAATATAGGAGAGATCATAGTGGGGTGTAGGGATTGACCCTAGAGTGGAAATGAATAGTTAGGCATAGATACAAAGAGACCTTCCAAGTTAGGAGGGATGTGGTGGATGCAGGGATGATAGATGATTATGCAACATGGTGGGATTAATAGAGACCATTAAGGTTGACAAAGCCATATGTGCCACTTAGGACATGGAGGTAGACATAACAAGATACAATCAGGATGAACCCACATAGTATAGGATTACGATTAAGGATTAGGAGAGTTTTTCCAGCATAGGGTGGAGGAGCAGGAGGAGGAGACAGATATGGAGATAAAATGTAAGATACAAAGACATGAGAGGTCAAAGGAGATTAGATGCATGATATAGAGATGGGAGAGGTCGGGGGAGATGGATGAGGAGGAGAGACTCCATTGGTTATGATTGATGATGGAGAGGGTGATAGAGATATAGGGGATATAGAGATGAGGCCTGCATAAGGGCACATATATAGGGAAGAGATACAACAGGGCCATCAAGGCCAATTAGGTCAGTAGAGGATGAGGCCTTGATTGCTAGAATGTATGAGGAGAATAGAGCTTCAGATATTGAGATAGTAGGCTTGTATGGAGATAAAAGTGGTAGAGATAGGTAGGGTGAGATGAGATAAACATAGATTATATGGATATAGGGAGAGGTGGAAAAACTATAAGCAGAGATAGATAGGATAACGGTCAAGGGATATGGTAGATATGCAAGGCTACTTACATAGGATGTGACTACTCATACCCCACATGATATAGGGTTGACACAGAGGTACATGTGGGAGAGAGATACACTACAAGTAGATCTTGCAAAAGTAAATAAGCTATGCATAGTACTTGGTTAGCTTTAGGCATTAGATAGTGTAATGATATCTATGGATCAAGTACCTACCACAAGACTATTTACGAGTAGGTGGTGCCACTAGGATAGTGATCACCATCATTCATAGAGCATTCCTCTATGTTGACTATTTTTGTGAAGATGCAACAAAGCATGGCTTTAAATATATTTGTAGGATAGATGACTCAGTGTGTCATGTGTCCTTTGAGGAGTAAAACATAACAGGATGGTCTAAGCATGTCTATAGATGCCCCATCTAAAGGCCATAGAGAGACTTAGAGACAAATGATATGATGATGTATACACATTTTGAGATGTATCATTATATTGATATACCATAACGACATGGTCTAACCATATCTACATATGCCCCATCTGAAATCCAACTATCTATCATTTTTTGGCAACCCTTATATATATATGGGAAGTTAAGTTGAGTTCAATGGGCTCTATATATTGGGGGGCTATATATATATATATATATATATATATATATAATTCCTTTTGGCTTTGGACTTGTGCTATGGATATGCTATGATGTATGGATGCTTCAATTTATATATGTATGCTAGATGGCTAGTTGGATAGATGGGACTTGTATATGCAATTGTTTCTCATACTTTTGATATGTTTTAGCACATGTTAATCCTTCCAACATTTATTATGGTGTAAAATGAAATGAAAAAATGTGTTTATGGATGGTTTATATTGCTACCTTTATTTATTTATTTTGTTTGTATTTTAAACATTAATAACCGATTAGCAGTTGGGAAACCTTTATTTGATATAGTGCAAGATAATATGCACCAATGATATGGAAATACCATGATGATTATTGTATTATAAGCATAAGGACTAACAGAGTCATTTGTGCAAGACCTAGTGCATCATGATAAGGGAGACCATAATCACACTGTTTTTAATGCATATAATGATCTAGACATTAGAAGCAATAATAAAAAAAGAAAAAAATTATAATAATAAAAATCATGTAAGTATGACAAAGAAGGAAAGAAACAAACATTGTATAAGTAACACACAATATATACAAAATATAAGTACATGATCCAGGAGGTATTAGAGGTTCTAGATTTCACCCTAGTTGAGCAAAGTATTGTTCAGGTCCTCTACTCAAATATAGTCCAACATGAGAATGACCCTAGGATGTGGGTTACCTAATCTTGGGTCAGACCTCTAGGATTTTTAACTAGGCTAGCTCCTCTAATGTATCCATTAGCTCATTTCCACTAAAACCAACTAATTACTGGGGTGAAAAGGGAGAGAAAGATAACTAAAAGGGAAATCTAAGCTAATGTTGGTGATACACCTAGAATGATTATTCATCCACTCTTACTTGAGATCCTAGAAAACACTAATGAGATAAGTAAAATACTAAATCTATGACTCCAAATGTCTGTTATGCGTTAATATTTCATGTAGATGTTCACCAAGTGATTAAAACTTGAGGGAAGTGATGGAAAGACATGATTTAAGGCACTAACAAGTCAATGTATCCACTCGCTAGCTTCGATCAAATGACATTAAATACTAAACATGACTTGCATAACAAGATAAACTAGTAGCTAGGTGAGATCAGGGCTTGATAAGGGAGAGATTTCTACCACATGCAAATCAAACTAACATTAACACACTATACCAAAACAATGAAATCTGAAACAATCATCTATTCATCTCAAGAGGTTACAAAGCTAAATCTTGACAGAGTCTAGTGATACCCAAGAGAGGGATCCATTTCAAATCTTAGAAGCCTATATTTATAACAAAAGGGAATGAGATAAAGGGGAAGGGATGCATGGGAGAGTGGAAAAGGGGTCATAATGATCAAGACAACAGTTGTACCAACTCCTCAAGCTCCTCTTGCATTAATATCATTGGGACTCTATCTAACATGGAATGATGGATTATGAAGGCCAAGACCACTGTATGAAGCAACCACCCCTGTCACATGAATCCTTCTCGATCTCCTCTATATTAATGCCCTTCATTACAAGGACAAAATCCTCATATTTATGCACCTGACCGAGCCATGATTAAGTCTAATTTGAGTGGATATAGGTACCTTTTATCGAGGCTATGATCGTATTAGAAAATAATACACTCCATTAATCACATACCCATCCCTATCATGATATCTAAGCACATATCTTTCTATAGATTGAAAACCAATCCATTTATTAGTTTTCCTATAGTTTCCATATTGATGAAGATTCGTCGATGTTTAGTCTTGCTTCAACAACTGCTAGTCCATCTTTGATCTCTGTATTAGGCCCTAAAAGACCTATTCTACCTCTACTAAGTTTTAATGGTGACATTTGATCTTGAAATATCTGCTCTTGTTCAATTTGGATTGTATTTCGACCTCCATTCGAAGTCTCATAACTTTGAACTTTAATTTTGATTGCTGATCTTAATTTAAGCTCCACATATTGTGTCATCTATCAGCACCTCATTCGTTCAAAGATCCTGCAATCAATCATGTCATGTTTCGTGCATGCACCATGTGGTAGCCTCGCATTTATTCTCAATAACATTGAATTTTTGACCTTACGTGCACCATCAATCTATTTTTGCATGGCTTAAATGAGAGCCATAGATATTTTGCTAGTTTGACATGCTTAAGACCCTTGTCACCCATGCATTTGTCTTCAATATTTGTTGAGTTGTTGACCTCCGCTCGTTGATCTTCTTTGGTATGATTAAACGTGCATTATTGATCTCTTTAGGCCCACTAGCCTTATCAATCAACGTGCATTGTTATATTTTTGTCTAGGAACCCATGATACTTATTAGCCATGCATTCATCCTTGGAACATTTGTATTCAAATGGCTATTTTACAAGGTTTGAACTTGACATCTACACGTACTTCCCACTCTACAAGTTCAACTTTGGAAGCTTATATCTTGAGATAGAGAAGGCATCAAGATATGAAATTTACAGAGGATAACCTAGGCATGAAATACATCATGTCCATGTAATCTTTTGACCTGAGAGGATTTCCAAGTGAATTTATTAAATGCACAACCAACTTTATCTATTCATTTGTGTATGACATTTGATGACGGCCTGATTGTCTAAGATCACCAAATTCACACTTTAAGCTTGCTTAAAGTGTTTCAAAAACTTGCAAATGACAAGTGATCTTCTCCTAAAATTTGTCTGATCTTTCCACCATTAGATCACCCTTCAATCAGGACTCTGCTCAGCTTTTCCTTCCAGACCTAAGCAAAGTTTTGTATGTGGGCCAAATTTGGCCAACATAGTTGGTGACTCAACTAGGAAGCATCCCTGCTATGCTTGAGAACCCAAACTATTACATGACTTTTAGACTTATAAACAATGACAAAATTAAACCTTGACTGTAAGAAACCTCTTGACAAAGACAATAGCCACCAAAACAAAAAATCAAACATGAAAAATAGGAAACTAACCTAAACAAATCAAGGACAACAAACAAATGTGCCAAGACAACACTTGGAGGGACTTAACAAAAAATACCCTAATATATACAACTTAAATATACATATACCTTTCCTCCTGGATCAAAAGAAAAGTTTGATTGTCCATCTTGGAACTTTGAAACAAGTATGTCATATATTGGTGCTCTCTTCTTGCAAATTGGAGCAATTGGATGTTCATGACCTCTTGATGGGGTATATGGGCCTCCAACTTCCATTCTAAGTTGCATGGATTGAAGACGTGAATCTGAGAACCAAACATATTCTTCTATTTTGAAAGAATGCTACCAATTCTTCTTCATTCATTCGCTACCAATGATCCAAGGTATATTCCATTATGCCTTCATTTTACTCCTCATGAACAAGTGGCTTGTCAAAGTCTTCTTGATTGATCTCTTGTTTCTCTTTAGGCATGTTGGATGACAAGACCTCTTCATTTTATTTGTGTTCAGGAGAAATGATCTGAGGTATTAGATTAGCAAACACTTGTTCATTCTTTTCATCTTCATGTACTTGCTCTTCTTGTGAGCCAACTTCAACAGTTGATTGGTCTTTAAGATCTTCAATAGGAAGTGTAAGATGTTGAATAGTTTGATATTATTTACAAATATCCATATATTTCTACCAAAAATACTCATAATTACCTTGATGTTTATCTTCCTTGGCTGGGCTACACTCATCGAATGTCAGTTCTACAAGTTCTTGAAAATCATCTTGATGTGGGACAACTGGTATGTGATCAAGAGGCTCTTGAAAAATGAACTTTTGTGACACATCTGAAACTTCTTCTTCATCGTTCTCAACTTCTACTTTCACTTGTTCCTATAACTCATCTTTTTTGACACTATGGAAGAATGAATCATGTTTTTTCCTACCAAGAGCTGTCCCAATAACCATTTCCTCCTCAAGCTCATCCAAATCATCATCATAATCAGTTGCAAGTTAAATCTAACTTTGAATGTTTACCTCTTCAAGAATGGGTTCTCTCTCCATAAGTGGCATAGAATATCCTTGGAGTGACTCCAAGAGAGATGAAATATATACCTCATTCCCTTCATCTAGTTTCCTGTCTTCAACAATCACCACTTCCTCCTTCTGCATATCACTTTGGATGGATCTCCATGAGCGAAAGGACTTAGATTCTTAAGGAGGGAGGGGTGGGGATTGAGTAACTTTGGGTTTGCTTGACTGCATGATTTGACTCCAAGATGGAAACTTGGGTTGATGATTTTCTTACACAGTGTGCATTATGGCTTGAGGAATGAAAGGAGGTATGTGATGTAGATCATCATTCACTAGGACTCTACTATATCCAAGACTCTGATACCTATAAAAAAAACCTTATGCATGCAATAATCACAAAGTTCTCTTTGTGGTTAACCTTTTGCTGAGTTTTCCATTATTTTTGGGGTTGGTCTGTTTCATAGACTTTTCATTGGTTCACTCTTCCATTAGGTTTTGCATATAGCTTTCAAGAATCCATATATCTCATACAACACCTCTGCACTCTCTATTTTACTCAGTTCACTAGGCCTCACTAGGCTTTAAGCATCAAAACCCCAAACTTTGAATAGGGTCTTACCATGCAAGTACTCAATTTTAAGGTAATCTAAAGATCATAACAAACTTGTTTAAACTTACTTCAAAAACCACCAACCCCCTCAAGTTCCTTCTTCACTGTCAAACTCTCAATCTCACTCTAACGTTTGTAGCCTTTTATTATGGTTTTCTATTCTATACGGAGGTGTATGGTATTATATTGGAAAACAAATAATTGATCAGATACTCTTTATCTTGTTTGACATCTCCCCAAAGTTAAAAGTCTTAATCTTTTCATATCCATTATTTTCTAACTCTATTTCCTCACCAACTAATCCTTTTGGGCCTAATCAGTGCCTATTTACAACTCAATCTACTTTTTTCATATTGTTCCATACCAAATCAAATTAAAAACAAAAAAATCTTTGAGAACAAGTTGAATACTTCATAAAGCTCCAAGTTTCATTCAAATCTACGGGTTCAATCTCTAGATATACCACTTCTTGTGTTTTAACCCTAGTCTAGGGTTTTTACAGGCTCTGTATGCTCGAGAGGGCTCAAAAAAGCATATAATGAATCTTGAAAAGCTTTCAAAACCTTAAAATACCTTTTTAAGGTCTATCTACACATTTCTCATCTTTATCAAACCTTAGATACCCTCACACAATACCTTATAAGGTTCAACACGTGGTTCTTTATGTACTCTGTTCACACAGTTTATTTATAACAAGAATAAACTTAGGATTTGCATATTGTTAACTCACCTAAAGGATTAAAATGTGTGTTCACTATTTTAAATTCATCATAATAAAGTTACAAGACCAACTTCATGCTATAGGAACCTTCATTCACATTCTAATCTTGAAATTTCCCATACTCTTTTACACAGTCTTCACATGTTCAATTTACAATAGTTTTTCCACTACACAAATGATTGCATAAGGTGTTTGAAGACTCCTCAATTATATCACTTAAATGGTGTCTTTGTCCATCACACTCTTGCCACTACAACTGCTTCCATGCTTAGAAACTATTAAACAACTTCTACACATAAATTTTTGACAGTGTCATAAATAATACACGGTGACTTTACCTGAAGGTATTGGTGAATTCCATAAGCCTTATCATATATAATATAGTCTATCAACACCACTTTATTATTTCAAAACTTATGTTCATGCTTTTGACTAGTTATGAGATTATACATAGGTCACCCACGTTGTTAGAAACAGAGTTCTCACCACTGTCAACATATGAACTGTTAGTCCTCATTTACAACAAACTTTACTTAATCTATATATGTAAAAAACATCTCACACCATTACTTATATTCCTAGGCTCCATTCACATTACTTTTGAACTCGTTTAACAGGGTCTTGAACTTTGATATCTCATAGTCAATACAAAATATTGACACAAACCTGCAATAGTTAGCTTTGCATACAATACATCACTATTCTAAAAACTTTAAGGGAGTAAAAACCTTTGTTTATATCCAAGAACAATACAAACACAAAGAGTAGATAATTATCTTCAACTTATTCAACTTTATTTGATTTGATACATATATACATTCATTACTATGTCTCATGGACAAGTTACAGAGGTTATAACATTTTATTTTCTTTTCATTTGCTTCTCCTTTGTACCTCTACTATTGTTTCTAACATCCCACTAACTACCTACTATCAACTTCCAAATTCCTTCTACGGGATCCAACCTCTACATCAAACTAAAAATGTGTTATATACACACTAATTTGTTTTCCTTAGATAACCAACTTTTGATAACTACCTTCTAAATGATGAATACATACAATATTCTTGATCTTGACCATTTTCCTTATGACATTTTACTTATAACTCTTATCTAAACCTTCCTAGACTCATTTGGACCCTTACAATAACATGACACTCAATGTCACTATACCAAAATGTTCCTAAATACATTAACTCAAGTTCAAATTGTCAAACTAAGATTTTGGTGAGAAACTCTCCCTAACCAATGAACACTCAACACCAACCAACCCTAAGACTTCTAAAGACTCAATTTCCTTCTAAGGCATGTTACAAGGCCTAAGACACTAACATTTAATCAAATTTATACAAATTGCTTGATGCCCCTACATCATACTCTCAGGGAAAGGAGAAATGAAACTCTAATAAACTTATGCATTCTCCTTCTTCCTTGTCTTCCAATTTAGGTTCATTGGATCATCCTCTTTCGTTGTTTTTGTTCCACTATGCTCCTCTTTGCTCTTATGCTTGCCTCAATCAAACACTATTATGCCCCTTTTATTACTTGTATCATATTGCATTTCATGTGCACTCATTCTAGCAACTTTCCCTCTATCATATGGGATGTAGATGCCCCACATCACTGCTACAACAACTGTATTTTCTCCTTCCTTTATTTCCATCTTCATGCTTTCAACTAAAACAATGTCAATTTCATGCATACATTCAATCTCCATGATATCAATCCTCCAAATGCCTCTATAACTCCAATCAAATGTATTTCTACCTCCAATGCTTCTTTTACATATTCTTTATCCTCTTTCATGAGGCCCTCAACTGTTGCAAGTTGTACTTCCTCTTTCTTTTCCATCACTTCACCATTCAGTGCCTTCTCTAAGGTTGCCATCTCTCTTTCTAACTGATTTGAAATCTCATAAACAAATAGAAAATTAGATTGCATCATTTCTTCATGTGATTGTACTCCTTTGTCTAAACCTTGAATGAGGCTTCCAAACTAATCTTCATCTTCTTTGTCCTTCTCAACATCTAATTGGCTGAAATTGTTCTCTTTTGCTTCATTCAAACTCACCTCATCCACATCAAGGTGTTGTTCATCCATATCTCTATGTTTCTCAATCATTCTATACCTCATCACCTCTCTCATAAGTTACTTGCAAAGTAAATTTTTTTACCTTCTCTTCTCTCTTTTTGCTTGCATCCTTATTTTATTCATATGTTGCCTTATTATCCAGTTGCATGTCTTCTTTCTCATGGCCCATACACAACATGGGTTCTCCATTTATCTCACCTGCTCTATCTTGGTCAGCAACTCATCCATTTTTTGCCTTACCTCTTGCATTTCTCTCTCCATTTCTATTCTCTTCTCTTTGTGGTAGCTCTCATCCACTTTGCCATGTTTCTTATATTCTCTCTCTTTCTTCATCTCCTTGAAGATGTATATCAACTCCTTGGTCTCATTTGGACCTATTCCTCTCTCTTTAAAACTTTCACTCACTTGCCACATCTTAACCTCTCACTATGTCTATCTCAATCTTTCATGACCTCTTTGGGTCTCTCTTCTTGTCCTTTCACTATAACTCTTTTTTCTATCTTGAAGCTCACCTATGAACTCACTCTCTCTTTGATATTTCCAAAATCTCTCTCATTCATCAAGCCTTCATTGGTTTTAGGGATGCTACCAATCTATTATCCTTTCATTCATAACTTATCACTTTGCATGAACAAATCAAAAACATCAATTGAAAACAAAACATAACTTGTACCTTGTATGCTTGCTACCTGGATTTATTTTTTTCCCAATGGACCATGTTATATCTTTGATACCAAAATGATATAGAGCATCATTCACTAGGACTCTGCTATATCTAAGACTTTGATACTTGTAAACAAACCTTATGCATGCAATAATCACAAATTTCTCTCTATGGTCAACCTTTTATTGAGTTTTCCATTATTCCTAGGCTTGGTCATGTTTCATAGACTTATCATTGGTTCAATCTACCATCAGGTTCTACATATAACTTTCAAGAATCCATATATCTCATATAACACCTCTGCACTCTCTCTTTTACTTAGCTCACTAGGCCTCACTAGGCTTCAAGCATCAAAACCTTGAACTTTGAATAGGGTTTTACCATGCAAGTACGCAATTTTAAGGTACTCTAAATATCATAACAAACTTGTTTAAACTTACTTCAAACACCACCAACCCCCTCAAGTTCCTTCTTCATTGTCAAACTCTCAATCTCACTCTAAAGCTTGTAGCCTTTTATTATGGTTTTTTGTTCTGTACGGAGGTGTATGGTCTTATATTAGAAAAAAAACAATTGATTCAAATACTCTTTATATTGTTTGACATCTCTCCAAAGTTTCAAGTCTTAATCTTTTCATATTCATTATTTTCTAACTCTGTTTCCTCACCAACTAACCCTTTTAGGCCTAATCAGTCCTTATTTACAACTCAATCTACTTATGTCATAATGTTCCATACCAAATCAACTTAAAAACACAAAAATATTTGAGAACAATTTGAATACTCATAAACCTCCAAGTTTCACTCAAATCTACAAGTTTAATCTTTAGATATACCACTTCTTGTGTTTTAACCCTAGTCTAGGGTTTCTGTAAGCTCTGAATGCCTGAGAGGGATCAAAAAAGCATTTAATGAATCTTGAAAAGATTTCAAAACGTAAAAAGACCTTTGAAAGGTCTTTCTACACATTTATCATCTTTATCAAACCTTATATACCCTCACACCATACCTCATAAGGTTCAACATGTGGTTCTTTATGTACTTTATTCACACAGTTTGTTTATAACAAGAATAAACTCAGGATTTGCATATTGTTAACTCACCTACAGACTTAAAATATGTCTTCATTATTTCAAATTAATCATGATAAAATTAAAAGACCAATTTCATATTACAAGAACCTTCGTTCACATTCTAAGCTTGTGATTTCCCATACTTTGTTACACAATTTTCACATGTTCAATTTATAACAGGGTTTCCACTACACAAATGATTGCATAAGGTTTTTAAAGACTCCTTGGTTATATCACTTTAATGGTGTCTTTTTCCATCACACTCTTACCACTACAACCCCTTTCGTGCTTAAAAACCATTAAACAACTTCTACATAGAAATTTTTGATAGTGTCATATAAACAATACATAGTGACTTTACATGAAGGTATTGGCGAATTCCATAAGTCTTATCATCTAGAATATAGTATAGCAACACCATTTTATTATTTCAAAAATTATGTTCATGATTTTGACCAGTTATGAGATTATACACAGGTTAACTACCTGATTGTTAGAAACAGAGTTCTCACCACTGTCAACCTATGAGCCATTAGTTCTCATTTACAACAAACTTTACTTAATCTATATATGTAAATAACATCTCACACCATTACTTTTGCTCCTAGGATCCATTCAAATTGTTTTTTAACTCATTTAACAGGTTCTTGAACTTTGATCTCTCACAATCAATACAAAATATTAACACAAACCTGCAACAGTTAGCGTTGCATACAATACATCATTGTTCTAAAATCTTTAAGGGATTAAACACCAATGTTTTCATCCAAGAATAATACAAACACAAAGAGAAGAGAATTATCTTCAAATTATTCAACTTTATTTGATTTGATACATATATACATTCATTACTCTATCTCATGGACAGGTTACAGAGGTTCTAACATTCTATTTTCTTTTCATTTGCTTCTCCTTCTTACATTTGATCTTGTTTCTAACTTCCTACTAACTACCTAATATCAAATTCTTAATTCATTCTAGAAGATCCAACCTCTACATCAAACTAAAAACTTGCTATATACACAAGAAACTATTTTCCTTTGATAACCAACTTTTGATAACTACTTTCTAAATGATGAATACATATAATATTATTGATCTTGACAATTTTCCTTATGACATTGTACGTGTAACTCTTATCTAAACCTTCCTATACTCATTTGGAACCTTACACCAACATGACACTCAATGACACTATACCAAAATGTTCCTAAATACATTAACTCAAGATCAAATTGTCAAACTAAGATTTTGGCAGGAAACTCTCCCTAACCAATGAACACTCAACACCAACCTGCCCTAAGACTTCTAAAGACTCAATTGCCTTCTAAGGCATGCTGTAAGACCTAAGACACTAGCATTTAATCAAATTTGTACAAATTTCTTGATTCCCCTACAATAGTATGTGCAGTTGAGGTAATGTTGCCTTTGCAGCTACTAATGTCTAGTACAAATGTTTATCTACAGCGTTGATTTGCTTAGCAAGGGAGGCTTCTTATTTAACAATTTTGAGAATATTGGTGTAGTATTCTTAATTTAGTTAAGTGTTTGGAATAATAAGATCAATAAAAATATGCAATAATTAAGCTACTAATTTGTATAATTTGAATATTTCTAAAAATAGTAATAAGGGAGAGAAAATAAGATTTAGTTGGACATTGACTGAGATGACTGATGCAAGGTTTACAATTTACTATGTAGGACTAGGATAGTGTCACAAATTAGGATCTAAACTTTGTTTTATGATTGGATAGGAGCATCAAAATAGGACACCTAGGGTTTGGCACTATAGTCCTTTTTTTGTTGATGTTGTTCAGGAGACTTGAGCTTTCTAGGTTTTGTTCGTTGTCTCTATGTGAGCCTGTCTGTGAAATTTTGACTATTGGATGTTCGTAGAAATACTTGTAGAGCTGATTTAGTTTTCAAGCCCTAGACTCCATTATGCTTTGACAAACTTTGAAGAAGAGAAGGGTTAGTGTGTGTAAGATACACTGAACATGTATCCACACCCTTTGTGTGGGCACGTTGCCTACATACCAATACTCCAAAGATGGATCAAGCCATATGTAGTTCTATTGCTTAATGTGCTTTGTGTAATAATATGTGAAGATGCAAATGCTAAAACTAGGTGTGCTTGAGGTGGCCAGGGACTGATATAAGGATTTGGATGAGTTTGTTATTGTATTGGATGGCTATATGTAGAGAATAGGAAAGTATACCTGAGTAGTCTTACTTGTATTCTTTCTTGCTTTGTGATATTTACCAACCCCTTCTAAATGAACTTTGAATGAGTATTTATAGAGATATGTTGGTCATGGGCTGAATGTATTCATGTTAGGCTGACAAGGAGGATAGAAACTATAAGGAATTGATCATTGTGATTAAAAATACACTTGAACAAGAGCACCAAAAATGGACACCCTAGGATCTGACACTATAGTCCAAATTGAATGCTATTGTCCTGAGGGTATGAGACCTAGGGGGATGGATTTGTCAAGGAAAAATTAGTTTGTGTCACCTAGAATCAGGTCTTGGAAGACTATGAATGATTGAGAATTAGTGAAAAGGTGTCTAAGAGGGTCATGGGAGTAAGCAAGAGGGACCTATGGATTGGGTGTTATCAACCACACTCAAGTTACCAGTTTTCATATTTTATATGACTACATTTGCCCTCCCTTATTCTAGTAATGCAGCAAAGCAAAATACTAGGATAAAAAATATATAAAAATCATACCTGAACTTACCTACAAGGGTGAATCTCATGACACTGTGTGATGTCGAGTGTGCATAGGGAGAGCACGTTGTGAAGTGTAAATCTGTAAAAGAAAACAAATAGTAGATCAGTTCTTACTAGATGTACTATATATAAAATAAGAACGTACAAATCTGGGTAAGAGAGAGAGGAAGAGAAAGTAATGAATACACCTCATTAGGTACGTGAATAAATACAAAACCTATTATGATCCTGAGTGATTTGAGTATGAGTTGAATGTTTTTTTACCAAGAGTAATATCACGAACAAAGCTGAGTGCTCAATTCCCTGAGAATGGCTCAAAAATGCAAATGATGGCCCTTTGGCTCTATTCTCACCCACTAAGTGAAGCTAGGTGGTCATATGTGTGTTGATCGATGTTTGGATTATGTGTCCAATCTCTCTAAGTAGGTGGCTCAAGAATATAAAGGCTAGCTAGACCTTTAGCTCCATCATTGCCCCGTGAAGTGAAACTATAAACTGATATCGATATAAAATGTGTGTTATATGAGATGGATTCTGAAGCCTACGAATGCTCTGTAATCTAATAATGATGGTGTGGACAGTTGAATGTACGTTGAAAACTAGGCCACTCTTAGCCAATCTGAAAGGTGGAGATTACGTTTGTATGTAAGCAACTCATAAACTGGTGCACTAGGATTATATGAAAGCCACTCTAAAATGTGAAAGTTAAGCTTTGTATAAAAAGCCACTTCTAAAATGATGTCAACCACCTGCAAATAGAATAAGGCATGCAACACCTAAGAATGTCTAGATAATGTACTAAACTCAAAAAGAAAAAAAGTCAAATGTGCCATGCACATTGCCCCCAATCACTGGTGTCTGAAACATGGATTCTAATTTGGAAATTATACCAACTACCCTATCTGAAACTGGAAGTGAAAGTCATCGTGCCATGCATAATGCTCCATATATCTGGGTTCTCTAAGAAAAATTGTACTAAAACTATTTTATTTGAACTAGTCTAGATGTCCAAAACTTTAGTTGAACCTACTTTTTTACCTGCTTCTAGAAAGTCTTATTTTTTTCTATTTGGATAGGAATGCTAAAAATGGACACTAGAGGGTCTGGTGTTGTAGTCCAATCTTAGCGCTATTGTCTTGGGCTAAATCTGATAACTGTTCTAACATTTTCACTATATGCCTGGTCTGTTATGTCTAGTTGAAGTCTGATTGTTGTTTTGAGTGTTGTGAAAATTGTTTTTTATTGTTAGGAGCTCTGATCTCTATGACAAAACTCCTATTTGTTGCCCCCTCTTTTGAAGGTAGAAATGAAAACCCTATAATGACTGCCCTCATAAGAAAGAGCCCTGTAAGTATGTTATGTGGTAAAGATACATGATATAATAATGAATATCGACAAGATATCTCAAGATATAACATGATTTATAATGAGAGATTGTTAGATCAACATGAGTATTCCTAGATAGATATACCAATGTAATAGCATGTGCAAAGTATTGAATTGAATCTAAAAATATTAGTTTTTAGTTGTCAATGAGGGATGGAGAATGATGTCCATCATGACATCCAAGAAAACAAGATAATGCATGATGTGGATCATGGCATTACAAACAATGAGAAGCAAACAAGCAACAAACACACAAGGCAAGAAGTAAATTAAAGTGGCCAAGGGACCAAGCAAATAAGGGACATAGACACATGTCACTAAAACTAGAAATCAAGCATACAAGGCGTGTTCAAATGCCACATACACATACAAGTGAAACAAGCAAGTTAGCATGAAATCCACAATCACATAGAAGAGTACATGCAAAGGACATTGGTAAATGTCCTAAGGCACACACAAGAATAGAAGCAAAGGACATTGGCAAATGTTCTAAGGCATATGCATGAGACAAATAGGAATTGAGAAATGCAATCACGCTTAGCTACACAAAGCAAGAAATAAAAGCATGTAAATTTTGAAAATACAATTGCATCTAACTAATCAAAGCAAGAAGTGAAAGTATGAAAGACATGTAGTACAAGACTAGGTATATGTTAAGAAATACACAAGTACTATATACTAGTGAAATGTCAATAGAGTAATATATGTAAGATAGTAAATAATGTATGTCAACATGATAACTAGAGTGTGTGGTGTAGGAATGACATAACCTGGATGGTGTAGTCATGTAGAAGATTCTCCCAGTGAGTATGTATATCAATGTGTGTCTCAAATGTAGAAGATGCCCCCTCAATGGGTAGAGTGAAGCAATCAAGGATTTGGATGTCACTACACACACTCAAATAAGATCAAGTGAAGCATGGTAATGTAGATAAATCGAAAAACAATAGCATAGAACAACAAATGTATGTCTAGCATGGTAGTAGAAATGTAAATCATGGATGATTCAGACAATTGAATTTTGAATTTTTTAATATTATTTGAATTGTTTTATATTTTGAAATTTTGTATTGTTTTTAAATTTTTGACATATTTGACTATTTTTGGATTTTGAAATATTTGAATGGTTTTTGTGTTTTTGTTATTTTTTTAATATTATTTGAATGTTTTTGTATTTTGAAATTTTGTATTGTTTATGGATTTTTAAAATATTTGAATGTTTTTGTGTTTTTGATATAAGCTATGTACAATTAATCATTAGAAGACTATGTACAAGGAATTGAAAAAGAAGCTATGTACAAGCAATTTGAAAAATTATGTACAAGTAAAACTGAGAACTGATACTAATCGATGAGTCTCAAGAGAGACTCACCATCATGGTGTCCTGTACTAAACAAAAGAACCATGTGTAATTGTGAAGCACAAGGGAATGGCTACAAATATGACTTTGAATATTTAAATTCATTGCTGATATCTTGTAAATCATAATAATTTATATTGTTCCACTCATCATTATCATCTTGATTTTGAACCAATGGAATGTTAGTGTTGATTTTTGTTGTATTTAGATCTTTTTCTTTGATAAATTATGTCTGTGAATGATTTGCCTTAAGATGTTCAATAAATCTCAAAACTTGGTGACAAACATTATCAACTACTTGAAGAGGAGTAGTGATGCCTTGAGTATGCTTGCCCAACCCTTGACCTTGATAATCAAACTATTGTAGATATTTTTGACCAAACCCATACTGCTTTGAAAGTTGAGCCTCATTTTGAAGAGGTAGATTTGCATCTTTTTCATGTTTTACTTGTGCTTGTGGTATTGTATCTTGTTTTTTGATCCTTTTATTGTTCTGAGTTATGCTTTGGTAATCACTTTTGTACTATTTTTGAATTTGACTCTTTGTGAATGTGTTCATGTGTCACTGTGGTTTGCTTGACTGATTTACCTTATATAGGGTCCTCATTAGCAATTATCTATTCTATATGGTTTTTCAATGCCAAACATGAATCTATGTGATGCCCATGCATTCTATGATATGCACAATAATATCTAGATCTTCTCACTGGATATAGAGGAGGTAATTTGATCAACTTAGATTTAATCATTTTTCTTAGTATCTCACTTGAACTCTTATTTGATTTTTGAATGTTTTTTAATCACTAGTTGTAGAGTTACTTTGTTGTGATTTTTTATTTTGATATGTAACATTGTTTACAACCAATTGACTAGGTGAAAGTGTATATACATGATTGGCACTAGGGTGTCTTTGAGACTTTTGTATTATAATATGATTTTCCAATATTGTGATATTTTTATATAATAGTTGATTCTACGCTTGTAAATCTAACATTAACTTGCTCATACCGGTGATTTGATCCCTTAGAGTCTCACAAGTGCAAACCCTAGTTGCTTCTAATTGAACATGTAAGCAAATATGTTGAACAGATTTTAAAGAAGCTATAGGTTGAATGAATGCATTAGGAACAATAGTATATACTACCTCACCTTTTGAAGAGGTGATAGCATGAACCTGGTTAGAGGAAAAGTAGCTATCACCCTCTTGGGGGAGAGGAGGAGAAGGAAATTGTTTCATGTGCATAAGATATGACATTGAAACTTGACAAGTGGTTTTTAGCTTATGCAATGGATTCACTAGGTAGAACCCATGTATGTGGGATAAAATGCATGTAATTGGAGTTATAAGTTGAATAGTAAGATGACTATAAAGAATATTCCACATGAGAGATAGCAAACAGGGATAGAGAGCATGAAATTGTGCACTAATGCATGAAAACGTTGACATGTGATATGATATTTCTAATATGTTTAGCAAGATATCCTTGAAAAAAAATTCATATGAGAGATAGAAAGTATGTAATGAAACCTTGTATTAGAGAAAGGTAAACATTGTTTTGAAGCAAAGGGATCTTAACATGTTTAGCAATAGATTTCCTTAGCATCATCCCATATTATGAAAAATAAACATGAAATTCAAAGAATGAAGCTTTGTACTAACATATGGTAAACTTCATCATTCATGTACATGATAGGACTGAGTATGGTCTCATTATTTTCAAGAAATGTAAGAAATATGTATAAATAAGTGAGATCCATTTTTATTTTTATGTGGATTCTGATTTTAGATGTAAAGTAATACCTTGAACAAACAAAGAGACCTAGTATATGCAACTAGGGTTTTGAAAAAAATATTTTTTTATAAATTATTAAGAATTTTTTTAAATTTAATGTGAATTTCTAATTTAAATATGCAAGTAAAAAATTAGAAAAATATTGAAAAAATTATGATTTAAAGCGACCTAGTGTATGCAACTAGGGTTTTGAAAAAAAAATATTTTTAAAAATAACTATGAAATTTTAAAATTTAAAGTGAATTTATGGTTTAAATATGCAAGTAAAAATTGAAAAAATATTGAAAAAACTCTTGATTTGAAGGGACCTAGTGTATGCAACTAGGGTTTTGAAGAATTTTTATTTTTAAAAATTAATATGAAATTTTAAAATTTAAAGTGAATTTTTTATTTAAATATACAAGTAAAAAATCAAAAAATTATTGCAAAAATTAGCAAAGAATTTACCTTATAGTTTCTAGGGCTTTTATGTGTAAACGAAGTAAGTCGAGTTCACCAAATGATCTAACAATTTTGAGAATATTGGTGTATTATTTCTAATTTAGTTAAATGTCTAGAGTAATAAAATCAATAAATAAATATGCAATAATTAAGCTACCGATTTGTATAATTTGACTATAATCTGAATATTTTTAAAAATAATAATAAGGGAAAGAAAATAAGACTTAACTGAAAACTGACTGAGACCGCTGTTGCAGTCTGAAATTCACTGTGTTGGATTGGAATAGTGTCATAAATCAGGGTTTGAACTTCATTTTATTATTAGATAAGAGCACCAAAATAAGACACCCTAGGATCCAATGCTATAGTCCTCTTCAACCACTGTTGTCTACAAGATATGGGCTGTTTGGTTTTATTCACTGTGTCTATGTTCGTATAACTCCTTGTAGAGCTGATTTAGTCTTCAAACCCTAGACTTCATTATGTTTTGACAAACTTTGAGGAAGAGAGGAGGTTAGTGTGTGTAAGATGCACTGAACGTGTATCCACACCCCTTGTGTGGGCACGCTACCTACATACTAATACTCTAAAGAGGGATCAAGTCATATGTAGTTCTACCACTTGATGTGCTTTGTGCAA
This sequence comes from Torreya grandis, assembly GCA_037957365.1. Taxonomy (NCBI): domain Eukaryota; kingdom Viridiplantae; phylum Streptophyta; class Pinopsida; order Cupressales; family Taxaceae; genus Torreya; species Torreya grandis. Next base: position 2,103,789 of record JARHVA010000517.1, on the reverse strand, counting down.
TAATGTGTATGAAGATGTAAATGTTAAAACTGGGTGTGATTGAGGTGGCTAGGGACTAGTGTAAAGATTTAGATGAGCTTGTGACTATATTAGATGGTTGTATGCAGAGAATAGGGAAGTATGCCTGAGTAGTCTTTCTTGTATTCTTGCTTGCTTTGTGATATTTATCAACTCCTTCTAAATGAACATGAATGGGTATTTATAGGAATTTGTTGGTCATGGGCCAAATGTATTCATGTTATGCTGACAAAGAGGATAGGAACCAGAAGGAACTAACCGTTGTGGTTAAAAATGCACTTGGACAAGAGCATTAGCAATGGACACCATAGGGTCTGGTATTATAGTCCAAGTTGGAAGCTATTGTCTTGAGAGTATGAGAACTGGGAGAATATATTTGTCATGAAAAAAATAGCCTAGATCAACTGGAATCAAGTCTTAAAAGACTACAGAGGATTGAGAATCAGTGAAAAGGTGCCTAAGAAGGTCATGAGAGCAAGCAAAAGGGACCTATGGGTTGGGTGTCAATTAGCCACACTCAAGTTGCAATTTTCACATTTTATATGACTACAACTTCAAAATCAAAACTTGATTGTTCATGATGGTTGGCTCTTTCAACACAAATTTGTCATTTCTCCTAGACTCTCCCTTGGATAGATTTCAATGAGGGGAAGGTTGAGAGGAGTTGGGGGGAACTATGATGACCTTGAAACTCATTTGGTGAGGGCTAATGAGTGGTGATGGGAAGCTCAACATGGAGTTGACATGGAGTGAATGGGGGAAGGCGGGATGGGTAATGAGGTGTTTGATGTTCTTCATGGGCTATCATCTTCTCCTCAATCTTAGAGTTGAGTCTATTTATGTCAAGCATGTCACTATTGTTTCTAGAATAACCTCTCTTAATGAAAGACATCCACTCCTCTGCCTGTTGTATTGAAGTCCTAATCCCTCTAATGACATGTTTTAAAATTTCATGTCTATACCCCTTCAATGTATCAATGCTTATCATAATATTTTCTTGGTCCAATAGAGTTTTTCTAAGGCTATATATATAATGGCTTGGGGTATGAGTGGGTTGTTCAGGAATGTCATGCAACTGCCATGACTGATCATGTGGGTAACCAGGCTGCAAAGGGGGTAGATGAGACTCATAGAAGGCTTGATGATCTTGGTAATAAGGGGGCTCATCATAGGACTAGGGAGGGGCAATATTATGATGGATTAAATGTTCATAAGGAGGATCAACGCGGAACTCTTACATGTATGACCGATATAGGTCCTCATAATATTGGTGAGGATCATAGCAAGATGTATATGGATCATTTTAAAACTGCTGATAAGGAGAGGAAAAATAATATCATTCTCTATAGGTTGTCATAGCCTATAAAACATAAAAATAACTAAAATCATAAACAAGAATATGCCTCATACCTTGAGATAATGACCAAGGAATACTTGAAATTGCTTTTGAAGATGAATATGTTGCAGACTTACTTCACTAGATGAAATTATGTCCCACTAGGCATGCCAAAACCGTTGGAGGTTCCAGATTGCACCTTTGTTGAGCAAATGATTGTTCAGGTCCTCTACTCAAATCTAGTCTAACATGAGAATAATCTTAGGTTGTGGGTTACCCAATCTTGGGTTAGACTTCTAATATTTTTAACAAGGGTATCTCCTCTAATGAATCACTTAGCTCATTTCCACTAAAACTTACTAACTGTTGGGGTCAAAAGGGAGAAAAAGATAACTAAAAGGGAAATCTAAGCTAATGTTGGTGATACACCTATAATGATTGTTCATCCATTCTTACTTGAGCTTCTAAAAAACACTAATGAGACAAGCAAAACACTGAATCTATGACTCCAAATGTCTGTTATACATCAATATTTCATGCAGAGGTTTACCAAATGATTAAAACATGAGGGAAGTGATGGAAAGCCCTGATTCAAGGCACTACCCAGTCAATGTATCCACTTATTAGCTTCAATCAAATGATATTAAACACTAAACATGACCTGCATAACAAGATAAACTAGTAGTTAGGTGAGATCAAGACTTGACAAAGGAGATATTTCTACCACATATGCAAATCAAACTGACATTAACACACTATACCAAAACATTGAAATTTCAAACCGTAATCTATTCATCTCAAGATGTTACAAAACTCAATCTTCGCAGAGTCTAGTCATACCCAAGAGAGGGATCCATTTCAAGGCTTAGAAGCCTATATTTATAGCAGAAGGGAAGGAGAGAGAGGGGAAGGGACACGTGGGAGTGTGGAGAAGGGTTCATAATGATCAAGATGACTATACCAAATCTTCAAGATTTGCATGCATTAATGTCATTGGAACTCTATCTAGCGTGGAAGGACGGATCATGAAGGTCAAAACCCTGTAGGAAGCAACCACCCCCACTGCATGAATCCTTATCAAGATCCTCTACATTAATTCCCTTCATTGTAGGGACAAAATCCTCATATTTATGCACCTGATAGAGCCATGATTAAGTTTGCTTTGAGTGGCTATAGGTACCTATTATCGAATCTATGATTGTATTAGAACATGATACACTCCTTCATTAATCACATACCCATCTCTGTCGTGATATCTGAGCATAGATCTTTCTATAGATGGAAAATCAATCCACTTATTGGTTTTCCTATAGTTGCCATATCAATGAAGATATGCAGATGTTTAGTCTTGCTTCAACAACTTCTAGTCCATCTTTAATCTCTATATTAGGCCCTAAAAGACCTATTTTGCCTCTACTAAGCTTTAATAGCGATGTTTGATCTTGAAATATCCATTCTGGTTCAATTTGGATCGTATTTCAACCTCTAGTTGAAGTCTCATAACTTTGACCTTTAATTTTGATCATTGATCTTAATCTGGACTCATATTGTGTCATCTATCATCTCTTCATTCGTTTTGGGGAACCTGTAGTCAGTCTTGGCCTATTATGTGCTTGTGCCACATGGCAGATTCACATTCATTCTCAGGAACATTAACTCGAGCTTACATGCACTATCGATCTATTTTTGCATGGCTTGAATGCGAGCCATAGATATTTTTTCAGTTTAATGTGCTTAAGACACTTTTCATCCATGCATTTATCTTAAGGATTCACTAACTTGTTGACCTATGCTCACCATTGATTTACTTTGGTAAGATTAAATGTGTACCATTGATCTATTTGAGCCCACTATCTTTGTTAGTCGATGCACATCGTTAGATCTTCATCTAAGCACCTGCAATCTTGACACTTTTTAGTTGTGCGTTTATCCTTAGAACATTTGAATCCAAATGGTTATTTTACGAGGCTTAAAATTGACATCTGCATACACATCCCACTTTGCAAATTCAACTTTGGAAGCTTATATCTTGAGATAGAGAAGAAATCAAGATATGAAATTTGTAGAAGATGATCTAGGCATGAAATACATCATGTCCATGCAATATTTTGGCCTGAGAGGCTTTCCAAATGAATATATTAAATGCACAACCAACTTGATCTGTTCATTTATGCATGGTGTTTGATGATGGCCTGGATGTCTAAGATCATCAAAATTAACACTTTAAGCTTGCTTAAAGTGTTTCAAAAGCTTGCAAATGACAAGTGAAAAAATTAGGACTTGAAACATGCAGGGTAAGAGTTTTAATCACCTCTAAGTTCATTTATGAGGTAGAGTTAGATGTGGTTCCACTTGATATTTGTGGTATTGTACTTGGAATTCCTTATTTGTATGACAGAAAAGCAATTTTCTATAATGAAGAGAATACATATTTTCTTGTAAAATAAGGGGTTGAATACATTATTAGAGCCCATCAGATAAAAGTAAACTTATCACTTATATCTATAGGATAGATGAAAAGGCTTGTCAATGCAAGAAATAAACTTATACTCATGGTTGTAAAATCCAAGGATGATGTTAAATCCAAGGATCATAAGGTTGTGATCCCAAACATAGGAATGAAATAATTAAGATTATATCTAACTATAATGATGTTTTTCAAGATTCACAAGGTTTACCTCCTAAAAGACATATTCAACATGAGATAAAACTGTAGAAAGATGCACATCTTCCTGATATTGGCATGTATAGGTTGTCCATGGTAGAAAATGAAGAAATAAAGAATCAAGTTCAAGAGTTGCTCGAGAGAGGGGTAATACAGCCAAGCATTTCTCCATGTGGTTTGCGAATTGTCTTGGTGCCAAAGAAAGATGGCACTTGACAAATGTGTATATATTTATGAGCATTGAACAAGATTACGATGAAAAAACACTACCCTCTTCCTCATATTAATGATCTTTTATATCAATTGAAAAATGATATTCATTTTACTAAATTTAACATAAGAGGTGGCTATCACCAAGTTAGAATTAGTGAAGGTGATATTTGAAAAACTACTTTCAAAACTAAGCAAGGTCTTTTTGAGTGGCTTGCTATGCCTTTTGAGCTTTGCAATACCCCTGCCACTTTCATGCGAATCATTAATGATGTATTTAAGCCATTCATGGATGATTTTGTAATACTCTACTTAGATGATATTTTGATCTTTATTGAAAATTGGGAAGATCATATACATCATATTAAGAAAGTCTTAGAAACTTTGCAAAGGGAGAAATTATATCTAAAGATGTTTAAATGTGAATTTCGAAAAACATCTTTAGTATATTTAGGCTATGTTTTAGGAGATAGTAAACTAAAAATTTTATCCCTCTAAAGTTTAATCCATAATGAAATGGCCAAAGCCTAATGATGTAATTGCATTTAGAAGCTTCCTAGGGGCAGTCCAATATTGGAGGAAATTTATTGCTAACTTTTTATTAATTACATCTCATTTGCATGCTTTGGCAATTACTAAACATGTCTTTTAGTGGGGATGCAAGCATCAAAAAGCATTTGACATGCTGAAAGAAAAGCACAACCTAAGTTTTAGCACCTTCATATTTGTAGCAACTAATCGAGATTGAAATCAATGCAAGAAATTATACCATGGGTGCAGTTTTGATACAGAAGCAAAAGCCTATTCATTACCATTATAAAACCTTCACAAGTGTGGTAGAGAGATATCCAACCTATGATAAAGAATGGTATGCTTTGGTTCAAAGTGTGAAAAAATGGAAGCTTTACTCAATGGGCAAAGAGACAATCATCCATACAAATCACCAACGTTTGCAATGTCTTCAATCACAATCAAATCTACAATAGTCAAGGCACTTTCGTTGGATGACATTTTTGCAACAATTTCATATTATGATAAGGTATGAAAAGGTACACAAAACAAGGTAGTTGATATGATTTCAAGACCTCTTATTGTTTCATATATTCTCTTACAACATAGTTATTTGATACATGAAAGTTATAACAAATGATATGCTAATATGTTGATTCTAAGAATGTTTATGAAGATCTAACCCATGGAAAGTATATAAAATAATTGAACTATCACATGCATGATGGATTAATGTATCATCTTGGTAAGTTATGCATTCCACAAGATGAAAGAGTCCATGTGATTAGGGAAGCACATACTTTTACTTCAAGTCATTTTGGCATTGAGAAAATAGTTGCACAATTGTGAAGATTTTGTTATTGGCCTCAGATGTATGAAAATGTATCCAAATATGTTAAATGTTGTATTCTTTGTGCCTCTAGTAAGCCTAGTAATAGGAAGTTGGGCTTGTATACCCCGATTTCAATACCAACCCAACCATGAGATTGTTTTTAGGACTTTGTGGGTGGTTTGCCTATGTCTAGAAAGAATCATGACTATTTGTATGTGGTTGTGAACAGATTTAGTAAAATGTGTATTTTGGTGCCCTATAAGAAAACTATCATAGGTGAGGAGATTGCACACTTGTTTTTCAACAATGTTTGGGTTCATTTTGGTTTGTTCACATCTATTATTTTTTATCAATATTCTCAATTCATTGAGAACTTTTAGTCAGCTTTGTGGGACTTGATGGACACGAAGAAGAGCACTGTATTTCACCCACAAATCAACATTCAAACAAAATTGGTCAATCATACTGTGGTTCATTTGATCTGAGGGTACTATAATAAGTATCCCATAATTTGTGATGAACATTTGTGTTATGTACAACATGGATACAATCGTGCCATACATTGTTTTACATAGAAGTCTCCTTTTGAGACTTGTTTTGGTTATATGCATAAGTCACCTTTGGACTTCTCTTTTGGTAAATATTTTGTGTCAGATGGACAAAAAGATGTAGATAAAGCAAATAAATTCATCTAAAAAATCCAATCGGTTCATCAAGCTATCTAAGAGTAATTAAATAAGAGCCAACCTAGGTACAAGGGTAGGCATGATAACCATTGGGTTTATAACCACTTCCAAGTTGGTGATCTAGTTTGGCTTCATATAAGCAAAGAACATCTCAAAGGAGAAGGTAAAAAACTCAAAACCAATTAGGTATGGTCCATTTAAAATTTTGTAGAATATTGATAATAATGTTTTTTGGTTAGAACTACCACCTTACATGCAAATGTATTCAATTGTAAATGTTGAAAACTTGAAATTGTATGAGCCACCTATGATCATAGATCAAGGTGAGAGTATTCAAATACCCTTTATAGATGATTTTGCTCCTAAATATATTAATGAGTTGAAAGAAGACATGATTCTTGATAAGAAGACAAGGACATCATGAAGAGGAGATGTTGAATACCTACGAGTTGGCCTAAAATGAACAAATCTAACCAAGGCAGGTGGATGGAAACCATAAAAGTGAGGGGGTTGTACCCCTAATTTTTTTCATAATAAAACCAGACTTTTGATGGTCCAAAAGATTTTTAGTGGGGAGGAGTGATCCAAGAGGATCCCCACACTGATTCAATCAAATGGTTTGCAACTCTTTTCCAACATTGAAGATCTCACTGAGATAATCCAACTCATTTTGAACAGGGTTAAATAGATTTCGTATGTGAAAGTTATGCCCTGTTGAAGCAAGCAAAGTACAATGATGATGTTATCATGGCAACTAGCTATGTACCAATGGCCAAATTAAGGCTTGACACATGTACCAATATTATTTTGACACAGAACGTCCAAAAACAAGTCCCTAAGATATTCTACGAGTTTCAAGTAAGGATTAATCTTAATACCTGTTGGGTGAATATTTTATCACTAGCTAACTGATGAGCAAAATAGGTCTCTTCAACCACAGCATAGGGAGATTGGTCAGCCAAATGTGCAAGTTTACCACATCAAAGGTGGATAAATCTCTCCTCTCATCAAGGGGAGGTTCCCTATTAATCTGAGGAGCTATATATATTATATATATAAGCAGAAAATAACACTCAGGGGTAGGACTACACCATCCATCTCTCTTTTTTCAGAGATGATATTCACAGACAAAGGAGAAATCCTGGTGATAATACTGAAAGCACTACTCTTCTTTCAGAAGTGGTCTTGCAGCAAGGCGCAAGAGTTCTTTCTGGTGGGTAACCAATAAGTAACAAGAGCATAGTAACTAACAGAATGAAGTGTAACACAAAGTCTCCACCTCAACTGCTCAAAGAGTGAACTATGAAGGACAATGGGGGCACAAAGTCATCCCAAGATCTTTTACACAGATTGAAACTAAAAACACACTGAAGACAATTATGACAGCACAAAGTCTTTCCACAATTGGATTCAGGACACCTTCCTGATTACTTCCACTAGTTCTACTTGTTAAATTAAATTAACAAGAATGCTCCTAGGAAATGGACATAAGAAAAATTTCCTTAAATAACACAAGCTATAACAACACAAAGTCTAAAAGTAACTTGCTTTCTCATTCAGATAAAGTAATATGATCAACAATTTGAGCTCAAAGTCTCAGTAATCACCTTTCAATTTAGGCAGAGTTTTGCTGCTATATTGGAGAGATCTCTTTTTCATAAAACAAGAGATTACAATATATGGCAACCAAGAAAGGCTTGGCATTTATTCCATGGAACGGGCCATGCTGCATTCAATGCCTTGAATGCATTTTCAGTTCTATCAAGGGGCATGCTTGGAACAATGCATCAGCCTTAACTGTGGTGTGCCAATTCATCTCATATGTCTCTTCCAAAGTATAGGTTGCCTAGTCCTTTCTTTCTTATTTGCGCAGCTGTCCACTTTACCTTTACTTCATGGAAGAAAAATAGGCCGCGTCTTTGATTTGGTGTGCTCAGATGACTACTTGGTGAACTATTTCACCTACTAAAAATAACTCTCTTGTGATATTCAAATACCTTCTGTAGCCTTCTCTTCTTTCCTATTAAAATTGGAGCTCTCAGGCTATCTTTTTTAGCTGGTCGCTTAGTTCATCCTTCAAGTTCTGCGCTATATTTGAAAATTAACAGATATTCTATTACCTTAAATTTGACATCCGCAGGGACGTCAATGGTTGTTAGTTGTTTGAACCATTTTAAACTATGAACCTTTGAACCTGTGAAAGTTCATTAGTTCAATATTTCAACAGTTCAGCCGGTCTTTATCGGTTCTTTGGTTCCATCGCTTCCCTGGTTCAATCACTTCCTCGCTCAATCGCTTCCCTGTTCTTTAGTTGAACTATCTCTTTGAACTGGTCTCTGAAATCTTCCGCTTCCTTCTTTTGCTTAGAGCTTTCTTTGAACCATTGAATCATTTTGGTTCAAGGTTCAACAGTTCAATCTATTTCTTAGAATCCTTTGTTTTGGCTAAGTCTTTTGAAGCCTTGAAATTCCTTCAGATTTATGTCTTTGGAACACCCCAAAGGGAAGGTGTCCCTTCGGGTCTTTGAGAAAGGTTCATTTTTTGGTCGCTAAGAGCCCCCCCATAAGGGTACCTACCCTTCGGGGTCCTTTAGACGGTCTGCTTCTTCAATTCTTTCAGACAAAATGTCTGAAGGAATTCTTTCAGACATTTTGTCCGAAGGAAATCTTCCCTTGCCTTAGCCATTTTTCTGCCGAGCTTTTGATCACTCATTCGCACAAAATGTCTGAAGGATTTCCTTTATGAAATTCTTCCACAAAAAATCTTTTCGAAAGAATTCTTTTGATTCCTTTACATGGTAATTTTTTCTGACAAAAAGTCCAAAGGAAACCTTACCCTTTCGGCCTTCTCTTTGATCTTTGAGCAAATGTTCCCTACCCTCCACAAGGGCACCTACCTTTTGTTCACTGCCCTCCACAAGGGCACCTATCTTTTGTTCACTGCCCTCCACAAGGGCACTTGCCCTTTTGGCTTTGGGGGACCCCTTTGAATCGATTGATTGAACCAAGAATGGTTCAATAGTTTTATCGTTCAATTCTATGTTTTTCTCATTCAATTGACCGTTTGAACCAACCGCTTTGAACCGACTGATTGGAACAACTCTTCAAACTTCAATTGAACTCATTTAACCTTGAACTTTTGAACCATTTTAGTTCAAGGTTCAATGGTTGAATGGGTTCAATCTTTCTTCTTTTCTTGTAAATCTTTTGAAGCTGTTGAACTCACCGATGTGGTTGAACTTTGAACTTTTGCTGAAGCGCTTAACTCTTTAAGCTTGTCGACGTCGTTGAACCTTTGAACCTTTTGGAAGTGGGGTTCAATGATTCAATGGTTCAATCCTTTGTTTGAAGCTTGCTGATGAACATTTTTTGTTGAACCGAGGTGTTGAACTTGAACTTGAAATTACCTAAGTGTTGGGAACTTGTTCCTTTGTGAGAGCTCCCCTATTGAAGTCATTGAACCTATTGAACCTGCTAGTCCCTTAATTGAAAAAGCTTGAATAATGAAGAATTTGAATGCTTAGAACAATTTTTTGAGAAGGGAAGAGATAATTTTGGCCTGCAAGACCAAAATAGTTCATATGTTGTCCCAAAAATGAGTGACAGATTTTATGAACAACCACTGGCTCTAGTTGGAGAACTTCCTTCAGTTGAAAACTTGAAACAGCTAAGGGGAGTAGAAACCAGAATCTCTAGTGCCTTTATGTATGCCATTGGGCTACGGAGTCATGCTACTCAAAAAAGAAAGGCGCTAAAAATGAAAATAAAAAAGCACAAAATAAAACTAAAGAATATACAAATATACATATGTATAGATGATTTTATCTAATACTTCAAGAATTAAAGTGTTTTAGATGCTACCCATTGTGAGGCAAAAAAAAAGCTGTGCCATCTTGATACTTCAACAAAAAACTATTTTCACCATTGAGCTGATGGATAGTAAAAGGGCCCTTCAAAAGGGAGTCAAATTTTCCATGCATTCCCTTTGGTTCTCTTCTTTTGTCTCACAACAGGACTTGATCTCCAATCTAGTAATCATAGTTTTTGGCTTTCTGGTCGAAGAGTTTCTTCACCAGACTTTGATGCACAGCAATTTCGTCCACCACCATAGTTCGCTGCTCATTCAGCTCAGTCAAGTACATGATCCTCTTATTGATGGAGCTTTCATATGTCTGATCTTCGACTGTCTTAGCCAATTTCAAGATGGAAATTCTAGGGTGATTGGTATCTCAGCATTGAGACCACAAAGAAGTTAGAAAGGTGACATACCAATTACCCTCTTGGGTGTAATTCTGTCTGCCCATAAAGCATCAATCAATGCTTTATGCCATGCTCGTTGGTTATCATCTACTAAATTCTTGATGATAGTCACCAGGTTCTTATTGATTGATTCAGCTTGGCCATTCCCTTGTAGAAAATAATCAAAAGAGTGGAAGAGGGTAATCCCATAGTAAAAACAAAACTGAGTAATCTCTTGGAAAGAAAAACAAGCTGCGTTGTCAATGACAATCTTGGTTGGGACCCCAAACCTAGAAATGATGTTCTCTTTGAGTAAATCACACACTACTTCTGAAGTAACATGCTTGGTTGGAATAGCTTCCACCCACTTGGTGAAGTAATCTGTGGCTGTGAGGACATAATCATGTCCAGCACTTGAAGATGGGTTTACAACACCAATGAAATCGATTTCTCATTGCTGAAATGTCTTTTCTATCACCATTGGCTTAAGAGGCAAAGTAACTAATTTAAGTCTTCTAATGAACTATTGGCATAGTTCACATCTTCGTACCCATTTGTATGCATCTTGAAATAGAGTAGGCCAGTAATACCTTTCTCGTAGAATTTTATGCGTTATCACTAGTGCAAAAAAATGTCCTCCACAAGTTAAATTGTGGAAGGAATTCAAAATTTGGTTATGTTGCTCTTTATCCACGTAGCGAAGGAACACTCCATCAAAGTTCCTCTTATACAGGTCATTGTCTCATAGGATAAAATTGACAGCTTTTAACTTGACAGTCCTCCTTTCTTTACGAGATAGGTGAGCAGGACATTCATCGTAAGTAAAAAAATGAGCAATACTTGAATACTACTCATTCATGGTGGAGACAAAGATGACTGTTGGTGTGTCTTCAATTTCTTTTTCTCCATGCTCTATTTCTTCTGGTTTGTTGTCAACAATCAATTGGCATAGGCCCCTTCCTCACACCAGCTTCATTAGTTTGATGACTAGATCAAACTCCTAAATTTTAGCAATCCAATTGCCTCTTTTCATTTCAAACTCCTGTTGAGTTAATATGGATTTGACTGTGGTGTCAGGAACCAGGGCAGTAGTGTGTGAATTTAAGATGCAAAAGTGAAAATGCTTCATTGCCTTTACCACTACATAAGCATGCTTATCCATGTTTGAGTACTTCAGCTCATAAGCTTTGAGAGGACAACTCATGAAAAAAATGAGAGATTCCACACTTTCTTAGTTCTGTTGAACCAGAACTGCTGCAAGTGTGTGCTCAGAAGCATAACTATACATTGTGAAATCCTTGGTATAATCTGGACAAACCAAAATTAGGGCACGAGCAATAGCTATTTTGATGTCTTCAAATGCTAACTTGCTTTTTGCAGTCCATTAGAAAGTGGCTTTACCCTTCATCATGTCCACAATGTGGCGAGTCTTTTCAACAAACTCGGGGATGAACTTTCGTCAAAAATTCACCTTTCTAAAGAAATAGTGAACTGCAGTCTTACTTGTAGGCAGAGTAAGTTCCTGGATGGACTTGACTTTGTCTGAGTCAATCTTTATGCCTTCTCGAGACATAATTTATTCGAGAAGTTTCCTCTCTATTACTCTAAAAACAAACTTCTTGAGATTTAGAGAAATGCCATTATGGCAACATTGTTCTAGCACTTGTTGCAAATGGTGCACATGATCAGGATGATGATTGAAAAAGACTGTTAAATCATCTAGGTACACTACAATAAACTTGCCTATTTTATCTTTGAAAGCAAGGTCCATTGCTCTCTGAAAAGTGGCACTAATATTTATCAGGCCAAATGGCATTCTTCGATAGGCAAAGGTGCCCCAAAGTGTGATGAAGGCAGTCTTATGTTAGTCTATTTTACCAACTTCAACTTGATTGTACCCTGAGAAGCTGTCCAGCATTGATAACATTTATGAACCAATCACTGTCTGAAAGACTTGATCCATGATGGGCAGAGGATAGTTATCCTTTAAGGATAATTGATTTAAATTTTTGAAGTCCATACAGAGGCGAATTTTGCCATTCTTCTTCCTCACAGGTACTATGTTGGCAATCTATGTGGAATGATGGATTGAAAAAATTATTCTAACATTCAATATTTTTTGTATTTTAGATAGAATAGTACTTGATATCTCCAAATTGTACTGCCTAGATTTTTGCTTATAAGATACCGAATCACTCTTGAGAGGAATCTCATAGCGAATTTCTTCAGGCTTGAGTAACTTCAAATCATCATAGGAGTAGGCCAAAACATCTATGTACTGGTGAAGCAGAGCAGTGAACTTAAACTTCTCTTCCTGAGTGCAATACTTCCCAATGTTTACCATCTTGAAATTTTCTTTGGTACCCAAATTTATTTGATCAAACTCCTAGGAGGAGCTTGAATCCAGTTGTTGTTGTTTGATGAACCTGTCATGTTTGTCAAACAACTTCTAAAAAAAATCAAGGTTTTTGAGATTTTATTTCCTTTAAGTTGCAAGAATTTTTCACCTACATATACACTTAATTCAGGGGCTGATCCAAGCTTTTGAGGCCCATTGCCTTCAAAATGAAGCTATTCAAAGCTGTCTTTTTACTCCAAGAAGACAATGATTTGGTTGTCACCATTGAACACTTGTCAATGATTGGCATTGTTAGGGACACTTGGTCGAAAGACTAGTTCAATAGTGTACATGTCTCCCTTAAAATCAGGGTGAAGAACTAAGAGAGTTGCTGAAACAGCCAGTGCATCAACATGGTCATTGAATTCCCTGGGCATGGCAGAGATGCTGAAAGCATCAAAATTTTTAATTTGATCCCAAACTAGATTGCGGTAGTGGCGCAATCTCTCATTTTTAGTTTGATAGAAGTTCCTTACTTGACAAACCACCAGTTCAACATCTACTTTGGCATGAAGGATTTTGATGCCTTTGTTTCGAGCAGCCTTTAATTCAAGTAATAGAGATTTGTACTCAACTGTGTTGTTGGTGTTGCTAAAATACAACTTGTATGAAGAAGAAAAATATCTCTTTGAGGAGATATCAACACAATTTCAGCTCTTGAACCGGTAGAAGAGCAACTGCCATCGAATTTCAGAATCCATACCTCATCAGACACTGATTTTTCCATAGATTCTTCTTCGTTTGGAGGGGGAGATTTTTTTACACTTGCACTGCGCTCCACCAATCTTTCTGTTGTTCCATCTGAACCAATTTTCAGGTTGACATATTTAAGAATTTCATCAGACGCCTCATGGACTTCTTCTGTGGATAAAAAGTAATTACACATGCCTGAAGACTCAAATAGAATTTGAGTTTCAAGCGCTGATGTTTGAGTGACCACATATTTTGCTTCCTTCTCAGGGATCAATCTCTGCATAATGCCTTTGACTGGGATCCTTGCCTCGAATAGTTCCATGCTTAATTCGCCACCAACATCTTTGCAAAAAATTTGCCCAAAAAAGATGTCGTATGATCCTAGGACGTCAGCCACTAGGACAGTCATCTTGATTCTCTTCTATGAGATTGTTGCAAATGCAAATTGGGTGTCCTTGATTTATCCTAGCAGTGGCACTTATTTGTTCTCCCTAGAGAAACATTTCTTAAATGTCTTGGTCAATGTGAGACCAAAGAATTTCGCCACTTTAGCAAGCATGACATTGTCAAAGGCACCAGAATCTATGATGTAATTGTTCAGTTAGTGTCTATTTATCAGTAGGGAAACATAAAATGGTTCAGTCCTTTCGAGAGCAGTAGGTGGAGTAATGACAAGGTTATTTCTAGTGGATGTGTTCTTAAGGGGATCACAAGTTACCTTCGAAATTGCTTGTCTTACATGGACAGCTTGGTTCTTTACACATTGAATCAACTTATCTAATTGCTCAGGGTTAGACTGAAGAAATTCAAATTTAGACATTTGAATTTTGGTTTTCTTTATATAGTCAATTATGTCAAATGTCTGAAATAAACTAAAAAGAGAGGATGGGAGTTCATCTTTTTGGTTTTTGAGAGGGGGAGGACTAGTCTATGAATTTAAAGTAAAAAGTGTAGGGATGTTTGATGTACTTACCTTTCTTGCAATCACCGGGTCCTTTGGCTAGAAAGGCAGAGTGGTTCTCTGCTTAGCAATTAAAATTGTTGGTTGAGATTGCTCCTCTATTTTTTTTATCAACTTGCTGGGTTGACTGGTTCTGGGACCAGGTGAATACAGCGTATGTTCCATCAACTATTTTACCTTCACTTTTAGGTTCATCTTGGTAATTCAAGAAACTAATGTTGGAGTCGCCAGCTAATTCTTCTTCTCTCTCTGTGAAGAAATTAGCGTCATTTTTTGGGTTCAACTCAGGCTAAAAGGAGAAATCTAATTCTGCTTCAAGATATTTGACTGCTGATTTGGTTGGAGGTGCTTCAATGGCCAATTTTTTCTGAGGAGGAGAAAGATGATTTCGCTGCCTTTGATTCCTGTCAGCATGGCCTTGGTATGACTGATTGAGGAATGTCCTCTTTGGTATATCTCTGTATGAAAGAGCAGATGACATTTCTTGTGTCATTTGTTTTTTAAGAGCTAGCAATTTGTTTGCCATCTTCTGCACCATTAGATCAGTGGTGACTGTAGGTGAGTATTCAGAAGATGAAGAAGATTTACCTCTATTATGATCTCTCCTTATCTTTCTTGCCATGATAAAATCATCTTGTATCTCAGTAGCCAAATCTTGAGCAGTAGCAAGGTCTATCTGGCTAGCCCATCTCAGTAGAAAACTCACTTTAGGCAGCTGTGAGTTGATGAAGAAGCATTTAAGGTTCTCAAGGGTTGGCTGAGCAATTGTAGGAATCCAGTTCCTCAGCTTGTCAAACTTGGCAATGAAGTCCCTCATAGGTTCATGAGGTTATTTCTTCATCTGTGTGAGTTGGGCTAGCAGGGCATGTGCATCTTTTGCAAGCTTGAACTTTGCTTCAAATTTAGCTTTGAGAGTGTCTCAGTCAATCACTGACCGAGCCTATAGATGGTAGAACCAGTCTGCAGTAGCGCCTTGCAATGTTTTCACAAACAACCTGATTGTTATGTCCTCATACTCCACGCCTATCACATCATAGGCTATGTTAAAGGCAGCAACATGTTTATCAGGATGAACTCTCCCATCACCAAAAATTTTGAGAAAATTCTTCCTTGAACTGCATGGAAGCTCATGTAGAGGTGGGGTTAAATTGAGTGGGCTGAAAGAGTTACCCCAGGGGCCTTGAACTGCAATGATTTGATTATGAAAAAGGGGGATAGCAAATTTGGGTGGAGTATGTATAGACAAAGCTCTGCTAATAGCAGAAAAAAAGCTCTGCTTTGTGTTGGTGCCCTGGTATGGGTAGGAGGAACACTCTTGGATCATTGAACTTGAAGTTGGAGAGAGAACAAATTAAAATTGCCCTGTTGCACCAACTCAAAAATAGGGTCAACAACACTTTGGGCTCTCTAGCTTCTAGTATAGTGTGGAGTTTCCAGATTGTAGAATAAAAATGGGAAAGAACTAGCCCTGCTTCAGCTTGAAGCTTGAGGCTTTAAATAGTGCGCTCTTCTCCAGCGGAGTCACCAAAAATTGTTGGGTGAATATTTTGTCACTAGCTAATTGATGAGCAAAATAGGTCTCTTCAACCACACATAGGGAGATTGGTCGGCCAAATGTGTAGGTTTACCACATCAAAGGTGGATAAATCTCTTTTCTCATCAAGGGAAAGTTCTCTATAAATATGAGGAGCTATATATTATATATAAGTAAAAAATAACACTCAGGGGTAGGACTACACCATCCATCTCTCTTTTTTCAGAGATGATGTTCATAGACAAAAAAAATTTTGGGGATAATACTGAAAGCACTTCTCTTCTTTCAGAAGTGGCCTTGCAGCAGGGCGCATGAGTTCTTTCTAGTGGGTAACCAACAAGTAACAAGGGTGCAGTAACCAGTAGAATGAGGTGTAACACAAAGTCTCCACCTCAACTACCCAAAGAGTGAACTATGAAGGATAATGGGGGCACAAAGTCATCCCAAGATCCTTTACACAGAAAGAAATTAAAAACACACTGAAGACAATTGTGACAGCACAAAGTCTTTCCACAATTAGCTTCAGGACACCTTCCTGATTACTTTCACTAATTCTGCTTGTTAAATTAAATAAACAAGAATGCTCCTAGGAAATAGACATAAGAATAATTTTCTAAAATAACACAAGTTATAACAGCACAAAGTCTGAAATTAACTTGCTTTTTTATTCAGATAAAGTAATATGATCAACAATCTGAGCTCAAAGTCTCAGTAATCGCCTTTCAATTTGGGCAGAGTTTTGCTTCTATATTAGAAAAATCTCTTTTGCATAAAACAAGAGATTACAATATATGGCAGCTAAAAAAGGCTTGGCATTTTGTTCCATGGAACGGACCATGCTGCATTCAATGCCTTGAATGCGTTTTCAATTTTGTCAAGGGGCCATGCTTGGAACAGTGCATCGACCTTAACTATGGCATGCCAATTCATTTCATATGTCTCTTCTAAAGTATAGGTCGTCTGGTCATTTCTTTCTTATTTGCACAGCTGTTCACTTTGTCTTTACTTCATGGAAAAAAAATAAGCCATGTCCTTGATTTGGTGTGCTCAGATGACTACTTGATGAACTATTTCACCTACTGAAAATAACTCTCTTGTAGATATTTAAATACCTTATGTAGCCTTCTCTTCTTTCTTGTTGCGATTGGAGCTCTCAAACTATCTTTTTCAGTTGGTCGCTTGGTTCATCCTTCAAGTTTCACGCTATATTTGAAAATTAACTGATATTCCATTACCTTAAATTTGACGTCCGCGGGGACATCAATGGTTGTTGGTTGTTTGAACCATTTTGAACTATGAACCTTTGAACTTGTGAAAGTTCATTGGTTCAATAGTTCAACGGTTCATGTGGTTTTTATCGGTTCCTTGGTTCCATCGCTTCTCTCGTTCAATCGCTTCCTCGCTCAATCACTTCCCTGCTCTTTGGTTGAACCATCTCTTTGCACTGGTCTCTGAAATCTTTCGCTTCCTTCCTTTGCTTGGAGCTTTCTTTTAACCTTTGAACCATTGAACCATTTTGGTTCAAGGTTCAACGATTCAATCTCTTTCTCAAAATCTTTTATTTTGGCTGTCTTTTGAAGCCTTGAAATTCCTTTGGCTTTATGTCTTTGGAACACCTCGAAGGGAAGGTGTCCCTTTGGGTCTTTGAGAAAGGTCCATTTTATGGACGCTAAGAGCTCCCGCAAGGGTATCTGCCCTTCGGGTGGTCTACTTCTTCAATTCCTTCGGACATTTTGTCTGAAGGAAATCTTCCCTTGCCTTAGCCGTTTTTCCACCGAGCTTTTGATCACTCCTTCGGACAAAATGTCCGAAGGAATTTCTTCGAACATTTTGTTCGAAGGATTTCTTTTGTGAAATTCTTCCACAAAAAAACTTTTCAAATGAATTCTTTTGGTTCCTTTACTTGGTAATTTCTTCGGACAAAAAGTCTGAAGGAAACCTTACCCTTTCGGCCTTCTCTTTGATCTTTGAGCAAATGTTCCCTGCCCTCCGCAAAGGCACCTGTCTTTTATTCACTACCCTCCGCAAGGGCACTTGCCCTTTCGGCTTTGGGGGACCCCTTTGAACTGACTGATTGAACCGATCGATTGAACCAAGAATGGTTCAAGGGTTCAATACTGTGTTCCACTCATTCAATTGACCATTTGAACCAACCACTTTAAACCGACTGATTGGAACAACTCTTCAAACTTCAATTGAACTCGTTGAACCTTGAACCTTTGAACCATTTTGGTTCAAGGTTCAACGGTTCAATGGGTTCAATCTTTCTTCTTTTCTTCTAAGTCTTTGAAGCTGTTGAACTTACCGAAGTGGTTGAACTTTGAACTTTTGCCGAAGCGCTTAACTCTTTAAGCTTGCCGATGTCGTTGAACCTTTGAACCTTTTGGAAGCGGGGTTCAATGGTTCAATGGTTGAATCCTTTGTTTAAAGCTTGCCGATGAACATTTTTGGTTGAATCGAGGCGTTGAACTTGAACTTGAAATTACCTTAAGTGTTGTGAATTTGTTCCTTTGTGAGAGCTCGCATGTTGAAGTCGTTGAACCTATTGAACCTGCTAGTCCCTTAACTGAAAAAGCTTGAATAATGAAAAATTTGAATGCTTAAAACAATTTTTTGAGAAGAGGAGATAATTTTGCCCTGTAGAACCAAAATAGTTCATATGTTGTCCCAAAAATGAGTGACAGATTTTGGGAACAACAATACCAATTCACATGGTGTTAAAACTTTTATTGAAACATTATTATTAAAAAACCCTCGTATTATGGGATTAAATCCCACCCAAAATGCATGGAAGCTTTATCCAAACTTAAAAACAAGTCAATGGAAGGAATTCCAACATATTGAGTAGATAAATAAGACTTCAATCCATGAAACAATGGCCTTGGGAGCATTATAAAAATGTTCATTATTGTATTTTAAAAACATATACATGGAGAAAAAAAACTTGTTTTTAACCTTTGAAGAAGAGCAAGTAAGAAACAAGTAAACAAGTACCCTTTTATGTAGGAAGAGCAACCCCCATAAAGGAGATTGTTGCAGATACTTCCCAAAGGTAGAGCATAGGTTAATTTTGCAGACCAATGTCATATTTTGGTGTAAATAGTATACACAAAGCGCATTTTGCACCATTTAATAGATCGGTTTGAGTGCTAACATTAAATGGTGAAAATACACTTTGCATATATTATTTACACCAAAAAATGACTTTAGTCTGCAAAAATAACCTCTGCTTTGCCCTCAAGAAGCCTTCGCAACAACCACTTGTATGAGATTTTTTCTTCTTGCATAAAAGGACACTTGCTTACTTATTCTTACTTGTTCTCCTTCAAAAGCTAAAAAAACAAGTTTTCTTCTCTTTATATATATGTTTTTTTAATGCAACAATGAGTTTTATAATGCTCCAAATGCCCTTGTTTCATAGGTTAAAGTCTTATCTATTTACCCAATACATTTGGATTCCTTCAATTGCCTTGTTTTTAGGCGGCTTGGATAAAACTTCCACACATTTTGGGTGGGATTTAATCCCATATTAAGAGATTTTTTAATAATAATGTTTTAATAAAAGTTTCAACAACATATGAAATTGTATTAAGACAAATCTTTGCTTGAAACTTGTAATATATCTTGTGGACTTGTTTTTGGACGTTCCATGTATCAAAATACTATTGTTACACGTGTCAAGGCCTGATTGGGTCATTGGTACACATCCAATCACCATGTTAACATCATCATTGTATCTTGCTTGCTTCAACAAGTCATAAATTTCACATACAAAGTTCATTTGACCCCGTTCAAAATGTGTTGGATTTATATTAGTGAACTCTTTGATGTTGGGATGTTTCCACTAAGGTTGCAAACCATTTGATCAAATTAATTTGGGGATCCTCTTGGATCAATGAAAAAATAATCTCTTTGGGAACTTGAGAGAAGATCATCTTGCACTTCATTTTTTAATCCAATCACTCCATGAAATTGGAATATCAACCAAATATCACCAGATACCAACACTTCTCTTCTATGAAAAACACTAGTTTGGCAAGCCTTATTGAGGACTTCACATTTATGTTCTAGAATATAGAACCATTCTAACACATGAACTTTAATTCCTATTTGAGATCCATCGAGATTTTGTATGTATGAGTCCGCTATCACCTTGAGCTCATCTTGAATCCTACACCCTGGTTCAAACATTGTAAATTGTTCTTGTGATGTGATCATCTTGTTCATGTTTTTCCTCTGAGATTGGGACACATCCCAAAGAGATAGGAACAACTCTATTGAGTCTTTGGGACCATTTTTAATGAAACATTTGAACTTTTCCTCGTAATCAATACATTCACTAACTTTAGAAAGCTTATCTTGTTGTTCTTTAAATGATTAAGTCGTCTTAATAACAATGGGATATTATACACTTACTCCCGAAGCACATACTTTATTGATGTAGTTGATTAAAACCTCTTTGTTAGATTTCAAATGTGCATTTTCTTCAAACAATCTTTGAAAATGAGTTGCTGAATTCCACCACTTGCCCAAGTATAGTGGGAATATCATGTGGATTGATCTGCGAAAAAACATGTTGACATTCAAAATCTTTGAGCCTGACATCTTCAATGTTCCCTTCTTTCCTATGAATAGAAATATCTGCCACCAATCTATCCATTGACATATCTAGTTTTATCTATGTTATTGGTATAGTTTTTTCAAGTAATGGTATAAATATAAAAGTATGATTTGTATAGTATCTCAATCGTGTATACTTGACAAATATATATTAGGACTCTACCCTTAAGTTCTAGACCTCCCTACTATCAAAAGGCTCACATTCATCATTTCATTGTGCCTAAATGTTTATCTTATGATCTGACCCTGTCATTTATGATGATCCAAATGTCCTACATTGTATAGAAAGTCTAAACCTGATATATATCATTCACTGTCAATTTCATATCCTCATAGCTTCCTATCCTACCAAACACTTGTATTCTAGATAGAGATACTTACATCGATGCAAGTATCCAAATTATTATCAAGTGTCAAGTCCTCAAAATTCATTTAATGTTTAAGTCTTTTGAATCCTATGGGTCGACCCATTTATTTTATTTGACTCTTCTGTGAGATATTTCCAAAAGATGTAATATAAATAAAAATCAAATCCTACTCATTGTTCATCTAGCAAATACCAAGTAAGCACACATTCAAACTCAATCAATCAATTATACAATTGAGTCATACTTACATATTATTCCCTATTTCTATATCAGTCATAGGAGTTGTCACATTATAGGTCTATAGCACTTAAAGAACAACCCATGAGAAGTATTTGTCAAGTTACAACTTAGATCATTGCATGTCATTGTATATAATATATTTCATCCTTGTACACACATAAGCCAACATCTAGGTGAGAACCACGTATGTCTGAAGCCCTTTTCGGACTATTGGCTATGCAGGTAGTGCTCATTAACAAAGAGGTCCTTGAGGTTAGCTCGACACCATGAGCCCACTAACCTATTTTTGGCAAGGTACAAAGACTTAAGGTGAAGAGTTAGGGTTTGATCCATAAACAATCATTGACAACTTGTATGCGTGAACAATATATTAGTAGAAAGGTGACAGAAAAACCAAAATGCTTCAAGTGGTCGCTCCACAATACAGTGAATATTTTGTACTAAACGGTTCCATTCGAATCAAGATACCTATGTCAACGTAAGTGTCCCAATGCTGACACAAGTGTCTAGGCCTCTAAAAACAATATTTTTAGAATCTGATGACTGGATCTTAATCTTGCCCTTATCTGTTTCCACCTTAGCACTTCTTAGATTTATTTACGCATTTACAGATAAGCTAAGTATTCTCTTTCTAATATTTATGCAATCAAACTATTGTTTTAAATGTACTTCCCATATTTAGCATAACTCAACACTTTAATTCATAAAATTCATTTATCTGAGTTTTAAATCAATTGGTCTACTCTAGAATAATTGTATTCATCATTATGCATATGTTATTCTATCACTTTAACTTTAAAACTAAAAATATATATTAAAAAGGGTTAAACATTTGGTGAACCCGACCCTTGTGTCTTCTCATGTAAATCCTAGCTTGCTCTAAAGTTTGCAACTTCTTAAGAATTTTACTTGTTATACTTATTCATATTTGTTATATCATTTGTATACAACCTAGGTGTAGTCCTAGATGTATTGGTGTTCCCATTGAATATCTTGGGCTACCCTTTGGGGCACCTAAAATATTTCAAGCTAATATCATGCCAAATTATTTTAGAATGAGGTGCCAATAATAACAATGAGCAAAATAATTACAAAAATCTCATAGAAGATGGATTCAATCGTAAGGATAATGAAACACATGAAAACAATGAGCAGGAACAAGTAGATTAAGAACATATTTAAATCTATTGCGTTATTTCAAATGTGCATTCGTGAAAATCTTGAAGATCCCCACAAGATCCTTACTACCATATTGGAAACTCAAAAAAAAAAAGGTGTTAGTGAACAACCATTTTTCCCTATTGATACAAATATTGAGGCTACTAGATATGCCTCTCACACATCCATTCCAATTTCCCTCCCCTTAAGCACAACATTGCGTACTACATCTAGTGGAGGCATGAGATATATTTTCAAATTGTTGTTCCTTGAAAGTCAAACGACTATTGTTACATCTTCAATAGGAACAATTAATACTCTAACCCAATTACCAATTTCAACATCTACATCAACACAAGTGGTGTTTTCATCCCCTTTGGTGAATTCTCAAAATTCAAATCTAAATCTTAATTTGTCTATTGTGCAAACTCTTCTCTAAGTTATAAAAGCTTTGGAAACCAAAGTTACCAATATCGAACAAAATGATTTGAAATCAACTCATGTTATTGATTCACAAGATGTACTAAATAATCCTTTAGCACATGAGATATTTTTGCACCTTTTGTTAATTGGTTTTGTTGCACCCAAGTTTAAATTTTATGATGATGAGTATGACACTGAACAATATCTATGATCTTCTTATGCGACATGTATTGATTATGCTTCAAATGATAAACTTTTGACTAAATTATTTCCAAGGACCATGAAGGACTATGTTTTAATATGGTTCTACGATTTACCAATCCAATCAGTGAAAACATTCAAACCTGTAGCAGATCAGTTTCTAGCACATTTTTCTATTAACATCATCGAAAAGATGTCATATGCACAAATTGTTAATAGCAAACAAAAAAATAATGGACCTATCAATGAATGTCTTGAGGTATAAAACAATGTTGGCCAAAATAATTAATCCACTGGAAGATAAAGAGCTTTAAGACATCTTTAAGAAAAGTTTGTTTTCCCCATTTTTCAAAAAGTACAGATCTTTTATGACTTATGCCATATTTGTTTACTAGCTCCTTGACATCTAAGTTGTTTACTTTATGTTAGTAAATAGCATATTATTTCTATATACATGTTTCACACAGACTTGAGTATGATACAAACATACACCAGACACATGATACATGATCATACAAATGTTGGACATTTCTTCTCACATGATACACTACATTGGGGGCATTTGTTTCCTTGATCACAATTGATATAGGTTATATTATTTTATGATCACATTTCCATTATCATGTTGAGCTTATATATCAATGCTTGCATATGTCTATGCTCATTATCACATCTTTCATGATGTACTTAATATGCTATGTTATATGACATTTTTGCTAACACATATATATAAGAACTAGTAAGATATGCTTATGTCAGTTGCTTATACTTTATTTATTTATTCACATTCCCACTTCCTTGAATGTTCTTTTATTGTTTTTTATTGTATTTCTTGTTGAACATTTGAATATGTTCTTTGTTTGTTGGCCCCTATGCCACTATATGTTTCTTTCCTTTGCATATGGACATTTGAATATGTCATCTCTTTGAGTGTGCAACATTTCAATATGCCCCGTGTTTGTGGTCTCCTTAGACCCCTTTTGTGTGAAATTGAGTGCTAATGTGTGTGTGTTTGATTGTTCATTGAGCTTGAATTGTTACTTTCCTAATGTTAACATGATACATATCATGCATCTTAGGACTTGTTGTGATCACATACTACAAGCTTCATTGATATATCTACTTAGACATGCCACTCTTATATATTACATGATTCATACACATTATATAGTTATCTTATCCTTTTGAGGTAAGGTAACTACTAGAGTTCATTCATTTTACCTCAAAAGTGGGGGCATATTAGTGGGAACATATCATATAGACATGACCACCACACTTATACAATTCTTAGAATTTTTAAAGTTTCATTACAGTTTACATAATTCAAATATACACTTGAATTAGAATCATATACATTGCATCATTTTTTATAGATTTATGATAGATATTATACACAATTACAAAATAGAGATTACATTTTGATAGATATTTCAGCTTGAAACACATTAGAAGTACATATACCATGCAAGTGCACTAAAAATTGCAAATACATATTCGAACTTATTTACCAAGAAACACTACTATTTTACCAAGAAATACCATTTTCACCAGGAAACCACATTATGAACCTTTTCTATCTATACCAATTGGCTACTTTTATTAATGTCATTGAAATTTGATGCCCTCAACAACCTAACACTAAGTCCATTTTGCAGGTTGAGTTGGTTATACCACTTAACTTGGCTTTCACTATATTGTCGTTTGAGTTGTGTGATTAAGATTCAATGTTCTCAATGGTTGTATCACAACTCACACTTGCACTAGATTGGGGGAAAAATTACCTTCCAATCTCTGTTCAAATCTCTAAAATTCAATCTAGAACCTCTCAGCTCCAATGCTTCATAAGGAAGCATCTTTACCAAGTAAAGTCTCAAGAGAACATGGTTGCATCAACACACCTATACTCCTTCCTCGCTCTTTTTTTTTTTCAAATATTTTAATTATGTCAAATTTTAAATTATATAAATTGATTTATGTTGTAACATGCTTGTGGTTACAAGTCAAACACCATTAAAACACTCAAAATGACTCAAGCAAAGACAAGGTGTGTTATACACACCTATGTATACATTTATGTCCTTTAAATTAATAATTTCATACATATGTATTATTAGATTAAAGGGGAGGCCAATGTAGATACTAAACACTGATTTATATATCATATCACTCTTGTCTACTTGACAAATACATATCGAGGCTCTACCCTTCAATTCTAGACCTCTTTATTGTCGAAAGACTTGTATTCACCATCTCACTATGTCTAACTATTTATTTTATTGTCTAACCTTGTCATTTAAGATGACCCAAATCCCCTGTTTTGTACAGAAAGCCTAAAACCTAATATATATCATTCATTGTGACTTTTAGATCATCAGCAACTTCCTAGCCTACCAAACACTTTCATTCCAAGTAGGGACACTTGCATCGCTGCAAGTCTCCAGATTCTTATCAAGTGTTGAGTCCTCAAAAGTTATCTAATTTGTAAGTCTTTTGAATTAGATGGATTGACTCATTTTTTTTATTTAACCCTTCCATGAGATGTTTTTAAAAGATGTGGTATACATACAAATCAAAACCTACTCATTATTTATTTAGCAAATACCAAACAAGCATATATTCAAGCTCAATCAATCAACTGCACAATTGAGTCATATTGTCTTATTCTTCATTATTTATATATCAGTCATAGTAGCAATCATATACTAGGGCTAAACCACTAAACGAACAGTGTATGAACAATATTTGTTAAGTTACAAGTTAGATCATTGCATGCCCTTGTATATAGTGTATTGCGCTCTTGTGCACACACAAGCCAACACTTAGGAGAGAACTACATATATTTGAGACCTTCTTTGGAGTATTAGCTCTGTAGACAACACTCTTGATAGAGGGGTCTTTGAAGTTAGCTCAACACCATGGGCCCACTAATCCATTTTTGGTAAGGTACAAAGACCTAAGGTGAAGAGCCAAAGTTTGATCCATAAACAATGATAGATAACTTGTGAGTGCGAATAAAATATATCAACAAAAAGACAACAAAAAACCCATAAGACTACAAGTGGTCAGTCTACAACATAGTGAATAATTTATATCGAACAATTTCGTTGGAATCAAAACACCTGCATTAATGTAAGTGTCCCAACACTGATGCAAGTGTCTAAGCCTCCAAAAATAATATTTTCATAATATGATGATTGGATCTTGTTCTTGTCCCTATCTGTTTCCACCTCTACACTTCTCAAATCCATTTGCACATTTGCAAATAAACCAAGTATTATTTTTTCATAGTGTTTATGCAATCAAACTATTATTTTGAATGTACTTTCTATATTTAACAAACTCGACATTTTAATTCAAATTATTCATTTATCTGAGTTTTCAATTAATTGGTCTACTCTAGAATAGTTTTATTCATCATTGGTCATAGGTTATTCTACCCCTTTAACCCTAAAACCAAAAACATTTATTAAAGAGGGTTAAACACATGGAATGATATTCATTACATCAAAGAGACTTGGATAAAACTTTGGAAATTGTTTTCTCCTTTACAACACTGCCAAGAGAAAATCCTTATCACTAGATGGGATTATTTATGCTTGTGATATCTCCCCAAGTGTAGAAGCAATGTATATTTTTGGGTTTGGAGGTGCAAGCAGAGGGGCTTCTAAGTGACAACTCGCATTTGGGCTACCTTTTTCTCTCACCTTTCTTGAAATTTCTTGGTGGAAAGTGGAGACCTCCTATCTTCTTGTTTGGGTCATCATTGTCACCATCATTGTCGGCACACTTTACCACCCTCGGTAGGAAAATAATTCAAAATAATGTGATTCGGACTAAAAGACCCTCCCTAGTTTGTGTGAGATGTTTGAGGTTTGAAAACACTAAACTATATAATTGTTTCCACTTTTATTTGCAACCCAAGACATGGAAAATTTTCATGATGCCAAACAAGGAGTTACATCCAGAGACTTGGGACTAGAAATAGCCATCACTATATTTTTAAAAAATTATTAATCTACTTGGTGATTGAGATCTGAAAATCTGATATCCTCTTTGTACAACTATCCTTCACAATATGTAAGATTAGTCTAGCAACATTGCAATTTGATTGTGTTGGGGTCGATAATGTTGGATGTTCTTATTTCTTCTATTCTTTTCATCAATCAAGTGAATATCTTTCATCTTTGTAGTTATAACAAAAGTCTTCATCAAAGAGAACATGGTTGAAGTTACCTCCCAAGCACTGAGAAACTACTTTATTAATCTTTCCTCTTAGATCAAAATAATCTTTGTTATTCTCCAAAGGAAAACCAGACCTGTGCAAATCCATGACAAGCTTAGTCGCCATGGCTTTTTTTCTACAAGAATAGTACCCAATTTGAATGGGATACTTGATAGGTGATAGCATCTTCTGTTGCTTGTTAAAGACATTGTTCACTTCCATGGTTTATCTTGAGAACTCCATCAATAATAGAAACTTTAGGGCATATGGGAATTCTAAAGCACTTCCTATGGAAACAAAAAGCGTGAATGTAAGAGTAATAATCATTTTGAATGAACCAACTGAGCCACCATTTGTTCACTTTCATGCCTTCTTGAGAAAGACGAAATTCATAATTTTTGCGCAATTTTGATATCATTTGTAAAATGAAGGGAAACCTCTCATGCAAATAGACGAAATTGTAGTCTCACACAATGCCCCTAGAAGATTTTTCCCTTGACAAAATTTAAGGATAACATTACACCACCTTCTCCACAGATTTCCCATTTACTAGTGATAGATGGACTCAATCTAGCTCCACCATTGTTTCAGTCTCAAAAAAAAATCAAGCGAAAAGAACAGGTTCCAAATTCCACCGTATGCACACGATATCACAATTTTTCGATTGCCTGCTCCAAACAAGAAGAAAAACTTTCCTACAGTAGTCAAATTTAATGTCGATCATTTTTATTGACATCTCACAAGATTATACTCACTCCGTCCAACCCCTTCTTGTCTATCATTGTAGTCAAGCTAAATATTTTTCCTATTTAAACAAAGGGGAAAGATGCATATTTCTATTTGCCAAAACAAAAAACTTGTAATTCATTGAAGCTTATCATCCATCTTGACTTAATAGGCTATTTTAATTCTTTCAATCAACAAACCTATACATTATATACATCAAATAAGCATATTTCTCTTTGCTTTTTACAAATAATAAATTGTGTCAATCAGAAATCATAAATATACATTAAAGCTATGATAGAACGCAAAAAAATCAAAGATTACCAAAATCCATGTCATTGTTAGAAAAAAGGTGTCTCAACCTTTGCTTTTTCCGTAACTGCATTGATCTTTTAAAATATTTAATGTTGCTATTTTTCTCACACAGCGTTGTGAGTTACAACTAGCAGTTTCTATTTTGAGGAATCAAGTTGGAAAGTTGCAATTACAGGTGAAGTTGTGCATGAAGGCATTTTCTATTTCCGTGTTGAGTTTGCATAGAATGTGAGTTTTTGAGATACAGTGATTTTGGCAAGTGCAGATTTTGCATGTGCAGGGTTGATAATTTGCAATTGTAGTGTTGCATGTGGTGACAATTGGAAACTTACCATTATGCATGTGCAATGGTTTTGGCGCTTTCCATGTTGCATCTTCAGCGTTTGGCAATCGATTTAGAAATTTTTATTTTATGCACTGTAAGCTTCTATATATTGAACACTTGTATTTTGGAGTTTGATGTTGTTTTATTGAAATATCGTTATGCTATCAGATTTACTCCAGAATTGAAGAAGTGTGAAGACCCCTACAAGAGCATAGCTCTGCAATTATATTGTAACTTGTTTATTGTTGTTGAATAATATAATTGAGTTGTGTTTTGGAGTGTGGGGTTTTTCCCCTGAAAGGGTTTTCCCCACATAAAAATTTGTGTTGCGATTTCATTGTTTATTTGTTTATGATATGTATGTGCATCTACATCTGTAACAGTTAAAGGTGTTTAAAAAAAATTGTTAATCTCCTTTGCTTAGATCAGTGTAGGAAGTTTCTTCCGCGTACTCGGCTTCCTTTCAGTTGGTATCAAAGCTTGGCCAACTTTGATTCTATTGTTGGGTTTGAAGTTTTTTTAGAGTTGATATTTGTTTTATTGGGAGTTTTGCAGAAGGGTATTTTGTGACCTTGTTGCAGGGAAGAGATGGCAAACACATCCACTAAAATCAAGATAGAGAAGTTTAACGGAGGCAACTTGGCTTTGTGGAAGCTCAAGAGGGAAGACATGCTTGTAGACCATGATTTGTGAATAGCGATTTCTAGATCTATGCCAACGGGCATGAAACAAGAAGATTGGGATCTGATGGATCACAAAGCTAAGGGTCTGATAAGACTCTGTTTAGTTGATTCAGTACTCCTAAACGTTCATGAAGAGAAGACTGCGACACTTCTTTGGAAGAAACTTGCTCAGATTTATCAATCTAAATCCCTGGTAAATAAGTTGTTCCTGTGAAAGATGTATTCTCTTTGAATAGAGGAAGGAGGATCTGTCGCAGATACCCTGAATGCATTTAACATGCTAGTTGCCCAACTGAACTCTGTCGATGAGAAAATGGAGGTTTGTTGCATGGCTTTGTTGTGCTCACTGCTAGATTATTGGGACCACCTTGTCATGGCCATTGGAAGTACCATTACCACCTTTACAATGGATGAAGTGGTTGCGTCATTGCTATCTGAAGAGATGCAGAGAAAATCTTCTAAATCGGAAAGGATATATCAAATTCAGAATCGGAGAATGTGTTTTTTTTCTTCTTTTTCTCCTTACAATCTTTGCAGAAGTGACTAGATTTGTTGCAATTCCAACATTTCGCCTTGGTCTTCCCAGGGGACTTAGATGTCCCACGAGATTTGGATTCTGAGTTTTCTTGCTTCATGCTCTTTTTTGCCTTTTTCTTTCGTTGTTCCTCGAACTCCCTGAGCCTCCTTAGCCGTTTTAGAAGATTTTCTCTGAATGGAGGAAGGAGGATCTGTCGTGGATACCTTGAATGCATTTAACATGCTAGTTGCCCAACTAAACTCTGTTGATGAGAAAATGGAGGTTCATTGCATGGCTTTGTTGTGCTCACTGCTAGATTATTGGGACCACCTTGTCATGGCCATTGGAAGTACCATTACCACCTTTACAATGGATGAAGTGGTTGTGTCATTGCTATCTGAAGAGATGCAGAGATTGTAAGGAGAAAAAGAAGAAAAAGAACACATTCTCCGATTCTGAATTTGATAAATCCTCTCGGGATGATGCAGATGCCTTTGTCGCTACCTTGGCAATGAATGCATCGCAAGATGTGTGGTTGATAGACTCTAGGGCTTCTTTCCACATGACTTCGCATCAAGATTGGTTTTCTAAGTATGAAAGTTATGATGGTGGGAAGGTGTCCCTGAGTGATGACTCTCCCCTGCATATTGTTAGTCGTGGAAGAGTCAAGATAAGATTCTCAGATGGTAGAGTGAAGGGGATTGATGGTGTCCTGTGTATCCCTAGTTTGGCACATAACCTTTTTTTTGTAAGTAAGTTGAATGATGTGGGTGTGTAGATTGTCTTCTCGAATGGAGGATGCAAGATGACAAGATGAGCTATGGTGCTTGCTAAGGGTGTTTGGATAGGCACTTTGTTTCAGTTGGATGAATGCATGGTTCAGTGCAATAGTTCTTTTGTGGAGTCACTATCTCACCATTGGAACCAGCAACAAAGAAGAAAGTTGTATCCACTTCCGATGGTCGTGCTTTTTGGGTACCCAAGAGTGCTCATGCTTTGGAGATGAAGTTCCCTGTTGAGAAGACAATGCTTTGGCACCAAAGACTTGGTCACATTGGTGACAATGGTTTAAAAACCTTGAAAAATAAATTCCTTGTTGAGGGGCTTGATGATTGTAATCTTGAGTTCGATTTTTGTGAACATTGTCTATGGAAAGCAAAATCGTGTTCAATTTTATCACAGTTCTCACAAATCCTCTGGGGCTTTGGAGTATGTGCAATCTGATGTTTTTGGTCCTATAAATGTACCTTCATTATCAAAATCTATATATTTTGTTTCTTTCATAGATGATTACAGTAGGACATTTATTTATTTTCTCAGAAGAAAATATGAAGTCTTCAACGAATTTAAGGAGTTTAAGGCCTTGGTAGAAAATCGGACTGGTAGGAAGATTAAATGTTTGAGCACTGACAATGGTGATGAATTTTGTTCCACATATTTCGATAAGTTTTGTAAAGAACATGGTATTGAAAGGCATAAGATAACTCCATATACCCCTCCGCAGAATGGAGTTGCGGAGAGGATGAACACAACATTGATGGAAAGGGCTAGGAGTATGCTAAGTGCAACTGGTCTTGAACAAAAGTTTTGAACTGATGATGTTTCTACTCAATGTTCTTTGGTTAACAGATCTCCTACATCAGCGCTTGTTGAGAAGACACCTATGGAGGTGTGGTCAAGCAAGAAGGCCTCATTGAGACATCTTCGTGTGTTTGGTTGCGAGGCATATCCTCATGTGCCAAGGGAGAAAAGGTCAAAGTTGGAAAGCAAGGTTGTCAAGTGTATCTTCATCGGATATGGTATTGGTGTGAAAGGGTACAAGCTTTGGGATCCAGTGGTCGAAAAGGTTCTCTATAGTCGAAGTGTTATCTTCAGAGAGATGAAACCTTCTTCCACTATTTTGCAGCCTACAGAAGAACAAAAGAAATATGTGGTTCAACTTCCTCTTGACCTTAAGAAAGTTGAACCAGAAGCCTATAATGGACCTGATGATGAGGAAAGCTTGAGAAGCTCTGAAAGTTCTAAAGAAGAAGAACCTCGACCTTAGCAAGTAAATAGGTCTATGAGAGATGGGCCACCACCTAATAGTTTGGTTATTCATTGTTGGATTCCAATTGCATTTTTGCTTTGATTTCTAACACTGATGAGCCTAGGACTGTTAGAGAGGCTATGGGTATGAGTGATGCAAATCCCTGGACGAAAACCATGGATGAGGAGATGGTTGCATTGAAGAAAAATGATACATGGGATCTTGTACCTTTCCCTCAAGGACAAAACCCCATTGGATCTAAATGGTTGTTCAAGAGAAAATTTGATCCAAATGGTAGTGTTGAGAAGGCTCGGTTGGTCACTAAGGGGTATTCTCAAGTGGAGGGAATTGACTATGGTGAGATTTTCTCTCCTATTGCGAAGCTGACATCTATCAAATTCCCGTTATTACTTGCAGGAGAGTATGATCTAGAAGTGGAATAGATGGATGTGAAGACAACGTTCCTTCATGGTGACTTGTAGGAAGAGATTTATATGTCACAACCAGAGCATTTTGTGGTTAAAGGTAAATAAAATCTAGTTTGCTAGTTGAAAAAACCTTTGTATGGTCTTAAGCAGTCTCCTAGAATGTGGTACCAAAAGTTCGATACCTGTGTTGTCATCAGGATTTCTGAGATCTAAATATGACCATTGTGTGTATTACAAATCTAATAATGGTCATATTCTCATAATTACATTGTACGTAGATATGTTATTTTTTGGGAATGGTAAAAGTTTGATTTCAGATTTGAAGTCTCAGTTGTCAACACACTCTGGGATGAAGGATCTAGGTGCAATGAGGTATATTCTAGGGATGGAGATCAGAGCAAACAGAGCTAACAGAAAGCTTTGGTTAACCCAGAGCAAGTATGTGAATACAATGTTGGAGAGGCTCAGCATGACAGCTTGCAAACAATTAGTTGTCCCTGTAATGTAGGGGACGGAGCTTTATGTGGAGGATTGTCCAAAATCTCCTCCCGAGATGGAGGACATGACCAAAGTAACATATGCGAGTGTTGTTGGCAGTCTTATGTATGATATGGTCTGTACGAGGCCAGACATTGCCCAAGCAGTGAGAGTCCTTAGTCGATTTATGGCTAATCCTGGACGAATACATTGGGATGCAGTGAAGAGAGTTCAAATATTTACGAGGTACTTTCGAGCATTCTTTATGTTTTCAAGGTTATCCTACTAGACCTCGACACTCAATGAATATTCGTGGATATGTGGATTCAGATTGGGCAGGTGACATTGATAGCAGAAGATCCACCAATGGATATGTATTCATGATGTTTGGTGGTGCCATTAGTTGGATGAGTAAGCGACAGGGTGTAATCGCTTTGTCCACTACAAACACAGAGTACATGGCAGCAACTCATGCTTGTAAGGAAGCCATTTGGCTTAAGCGTTTGTGTTTTGATGTTGGTTTTGATGCAGGGCAGATTACTATCTGTTGTGATAGTCAAAGTGTCATTTGCTTGGCAAAGAATCCTACTTTCCATGCCGGAACAAAGCATATTGATGTGCAATTTCATTTTGTTCGTGATATGGTAGAAGATGGAAAGGTTAAATTGGAGAAGGTTGACACTCTAACGAATGTTGCAAATGCATTGACAAACCCAGGGAGCACAAAGAAGTTTAGATGGTGTTTGGAGTCTATGGGCCTCAGGGCCTCATAGCTTCTAACAATTAAACCATGTTACTTCCATTGGCTCTTCAAAGGTGTTCGACAAGTGGGAGAATGTTAGGAAAAAGGTGTCTCAACCTTTGATTTTTCCGTAACTGCATTAATTTTTTAAAATATTTAAAGTTGTTATTTTTCTCACACAACGTTGTGAGTTACAACTAGTAGTTTCTAAACTGAGGAGTCAAGTCGGAAAGT